>JAEHOE010000074.1:0-612083 GCA_016858145.1 Edaphochlamys debaryana
GGGGCGCTGCCCTCGAGGCTGTTGCACGAGGGTGGTTGAACATGAGGATTGGGTGTCCACGCGACACGCTCCTGCGTGTGCCGCGCGCTTTGCGGCTGTACCATAGCACTTGCATGCCCACGAGCGATTGGCATGCGCTCATGGCAGGGCACGCACATTGACAAGTCGGGGGTGCACTTCTAAGTTCTACGGCTTCCGTGACATGCTTGCGTGCGGCGGCGTGGGGTGTGTGGCGTGTGGCCTGGAGCAATGACACGTGTACCACTGAGTAAGCAAGGGTCCCCTGGACCACTAGTTGTCTTTGTGGCGAGCGAGGCGCCCTGGATACCCTGGGACGAGTGGAAGGGCACCGTATGTGGGATAAGGGTGTGTGTGTGGTCGTGGGCTGAGCGGTCGGGAGCACATCTGCGGCCTGTGTACAATATTGCAAGTGGATCTGGACCATGCAAGATGGGTGGCGAGGGCCAAGGGGGAAGAGGGTGTGTGGTTGTTGACGCTCGGAGGTGTTTGGTGGTCACGGCAATTGTGGTTTGGGTTGATTGATGTGGTTGTGCGGGTAGTGCGTGAAGCTTTCAAAGGGGCCTTATGCGATTGCCCGGGAGTACATAAGGAGTGGCCGGTGACGGATGGGGTAAGCCCCGGATCCAAAATCGTGATCGTCTGGAGCGTAAACCTGCCCTGACTCGCTATTCTGCGGCTTTATTGCCAAGTGCTATCCTGCCGAGCCCTCTGTAATCTGAGAGCTCACTTCTGTCTCCGACCTGGAGCCCCGCGCCCTGTTCCCAGAGGCGTCAGGCACGGACCCCTGGTCCCTGCCCCCACTCAGCCTGCCTGCCCCGCAGCCGGCTGTGTTTGTCTCGTGTCCCCTTCAGCGCTCGCACTAGCGCCACAGGGCACGCTCCCCGCTCCTCGCCTGCATCAGTGCGCGAGCGGAGGCGAGCGCATTGGCTTCCTACCCGATCACACGCTAAACCCTGCGGGCCCTCAGCCCAGCCGGGTCTTCACCGCAGCAGCCCCGCGCCGCTGCTCCATCCCCCCCCCCTTCCGTCCCTCACACCCCTTTGACCCCGTCACGCTATACGCTTCCGCTGCATCACTTCCCAAACCTAAGTCCCACTTCGACGTGCGCAATACCCCTGCGTCACGAGACCCGCGCTTGAGACATCCCGAGCCCGCTCCCTGAGGCGAGACCAGAGTCAGCGTCTTCACACGCTAGATCCTGGGCACCACCGGGCGTGCAGAACGATCCTAGGGCAGCAATCCACACGACTGGGCCACAAAAAAAAATTTGTGGGTACTCATTAAGTGTGGCCCTGCTTTCCTGGGTAGCAGGACCTGGTTATTGCAAGTCGTTGGCTGCACCTCGCTCTCATAGCCGGTCAGACGTACAGTAACACCCAACACAAGAAGAAAAGGGGCCCATATGGAAGACCAAGAGCGCCAACATGGCGTTACCGCGTCTGGCTTGAATGCCATCCCCCCTATTCGATCCGGATCTGCATGATGCACGCAATGGCTAAACCGCATTGAGCGCCACGCCCAGTTGTTTGAATGGCGTGATGAGGATAAATTGATGGTGGCGTGCTGCCGCCTGAACTCGGTCGCCCAGATTTTGGGAGGCGGGCTTGACAGAGAGCTAAGGGAACTGGGCGTCCTTCAGACGGGCTTTCGTGAACCGGTTCGCCGAGAGAGAGGACGAGTTGTACAGCCGCCTGGCAAACTGCAAGCAGGGGCGCAAGGAGAGCGTGAGGCGCTATGCGGACCGATATCGGCACCTGTGCCACAGCTCAGCATTGATGCAAACGAGGACCCCACATACATGTATAACTTCCTGCGAGGGCTGCAACCCCGCATCCACGCCAAGGTTTACCTGTTGCGGCCACGTGACCTTGACGCTGCCATCAGCGATGCCATTTATGTGAGCGAGGGTCTGGACCTGGCGAGGGATGATCAAGGGGATGAGGAGGAGGGGGAGGATGTGGGCCGGTCTGCGCCCAGTCGCAAGGGCCGAGAGGAGGGTCCCCGGTTTTGAGCGGGTGAACCCAGCGCCCCGTTACGAGCTTGTGAGGCCCGAGCCACGAAGCGGTGGCATGGCACGGGGACGGGACGCGCAAGATCGCCCTCGTGTTACGGTGGGATGACCGCCGGGAGCCAATGGGGAGGCGCGAAGTCACACGCACCCCACCTCGGGCGGCACCTCCCCCTCGCCCACCTGCGTCTCCCACCGGAGGGGCTTCAAACGACATTGAGGCGTTGCGGCGGGAGTTCGCACGCCTCTCCGTGAACCTGCAGGAGATGCAAAGGAGGCAGGAGGGTGGTTACCCGACAAGGCGGGGAGATGACCTGGCGACCATGGTCAGCATGGTGGACGTAGACCACACTCCTCAGGTCTACTCCGCGCATGGGGGGCCTCTGCGGGGCCGATTCCCGCGCCTGAGCCCGACACCCCCTCGATACCAGTCGCCACGTTTCCACAACCATCAGGCTCACCGGGATGAGGTGTACCTGAAGCGGATGGGTGACTTCCCGAACACCACGCTGCCCCGCAAGAGGGTGGCGATTGACCCAGCCAGTTATGTGAATCCTACTGGGGCGGGCGGAGCCCGTGAGGGGCGAGCGGGGGGAGAAGAGGAGCGCCCGCATGTGGCGGCACGGCGTGCTATGCCCGCTGGGACAAGGATGGACCCACCTCCCGCACAGCCCCCGGCCTTCGAAGCCAGGCGGAGCCCCGGCCGCGTGGGGTGGCGGCCGCCACATCGGGCCGCCGGCGAGACCATGGGCCGCACGCACGCCATCCCTGCTGGCAACCCGATGGAGGAAGAGGGGAGGGTTGCGGATGAGATCATGCTGAAGGTCAACAAGTTTCCCCTGACCCTGGGGTCAGCTCTGCGTGTCAACCCTGTCAACGTTTACACAAAGCTAGGTGCTCGGATCCTCAACGTGGCACGTGCCCAGCGCGACAAGGGGGCGGCGGCCGCGCCTTCCCCCGGTGCGCCAGCTGCGCCCGCGCAGCATGCAGCCGAGATCAACCCGGACTCACCCGACCAAGCTCGGGGCGACCCGATGATTATGCACGCCGACCCTGGGGTGGTGATGAAGACCACCGCCTTGGAGCCACCTCGGTTCCAGGTGTGCCGGGCAGAGATCCTCCTGGCTGATGCGGAGGGCGTCATGGTCAAGACCCCCAGCATCATCGATAGTGGGGCGTCCAACAGCCTGGCGCCGTACCAGACCGTACGGAAGCTACGCCTGCTGCCCAGCATTGAGCCAACCAGTGCCACGTTCCTGTCGGCGGACGGGAGCAGTGCGAAACCGTCAGGGCGGATTAGGGAGCTTTTCACATCGACAGGGGACATGGTGATCACGATTGACCCATTTGTGAGCCAGGCGAGGTCGTACTACATGCTGCTCGGCTGCGATTGGCTGAGTCAGGCGCGGGCAACCATTTGCTATGACACTTCACGCCTGTACTACACGAACGACGATGGGCAACGTAGCTTTATCCCCATCACCTTCCTGAGGTCTCCCGAGGCCATGATGGTGGAGACCATTCCCGAGGAGGACTCACCGGAGGGGGCCTTGGTGGCGGACTTCGACCCGCCCCCTGCCGCGGCGGCGGGTGCTCGTACGCAGTCCGCAAGCACCAGCGCACCGGGGGCCGGAGAACCCATGGATGACGGTGACCTCCCGCCACTCGTGGAGGACTCTGACGAAGATGAGGACGAGGCTGAGGAGGGCGAGGAAGAAGAGGGGAGTGAGGAGGGCAGCAACTCGGAGAGCGAGGATGACGATGGGGATGATGATGCTGGGGCCGGAGGGAGCCCAGGCTCATGGGGGTCGTGGGAGGATAATGAGGATGGGCCGGATCAGGATGACTGGGAGCGGCAAGCCCAGTCAACGCGCCGACCCAACGTTGAGGTGTATCTCTCACCCTCGGCTGCCGGCCCGGCTCGCTCGGCCGCCAGCCCAAGCGGGCGGACGGCGCCTGCGGGGGAGGGTGAAGGGGCCGTGGCCCAGTTGGGAACGAAAGGGTCGGGGCAGACAGAAAGCCTGCCTAGCCCGCCGACCTTCACCTCGGCGGAGGAGCACCTGGCAGCAGCCCGGGCCCTCGCTACCCGTGCGTGGGCACGCAACAAGGAAGCGCCCCCAAGGGAGGAGCTGAGTAACACGCTGCGGGAGAGGATCAACCCGGATCTCACCTCGGCACAAAGGGAGGGGATGTATCAGCTCCTGATGCGCAACCATGACATGTTCGCCTTGACGAACAGCGAGCTGGGGCGCACGACGTGGGTAACCTGCAAGGTGGATACGGGGGACAGCCCTCCGGTTTACACCCCGCCGTACCGAATGTCACGTGTTGAGATGGCGGCGGTTGATGCGGAGATGGCCAAACTACTGAAGGACGGACTGATCGAGCCCAGCACGAGTGCCTGGGGTTCCCCTGTCATGGTCATCCCTAAGAAGGCTGATCCCGTGGCGGTCACGGCCGACGGGCAGGATGAGACGAGCAAACCCAAGCCCCCGGCTGAATTCCGGGTGGTGACCGATGCGCGAGCGTGCAACCTGGTCGTCCGCCCGCAGCGCTACCCAATGGGGAATATCCAGGACCTGTTGGACACCGCCGCGCCGTCAGGCGGGTCCACTATGATCTACTCCAGCCTGGACCTCAAGGCGGGCTACTGGCAGGTGCCCATGCATGATGAAGAGTCGAAAGACAAGCTGACGATTGTGACCCCACACGCCGCATATCGCCCTACGGTCATGCCCATGGGCTTTCGGAACTCAAGTGCGGTGTTCAGCCGGCTGATGTCCCTCGTGATGGCGCCTTTGATGCCCGGCTCTCACTACCAAGAACGGGAGGCTGCAAGCGCAGACCGCCCACGCCCTCGCCCATGCTGTGTGGCCTTTGCCGACGATGTGCTCACCTTCGCCCCCACGTGGGAGGAGCACTTGAGGGCACTGGAGGACGTGTTTGCATGTCTGCGACTGGCGGGCTTGCGCGTGGCGCTGAAGAAGTGCAGGCTTGGCATGAAGAGGGTGATCTTTCTGGGACACCTGCTGGACGGAGAGAAGGGCACAGTTGAGCCTGACCCGCGTAACTTGGCAACGATTGAGCGGCTACCCGCACCGCGGACGGTCAAGGAGGTGCGCAGTTGGATATCGACGGCGGCATACTACAAGGCGTTCATCCGCAACTTTAGCCTCAAGGCAAAGCCCCTGTACGAGCTGACGCGCAAGGACCAACCTTGGCAGTGGGGACCGGAGGAGCACGAGGCGTGGAGCACGTTGCGGCAGGCCCTGCTCAGCACGCCAGTCCTGGCCGCGCCTGACTTCTCCCGGCCGTTCATCATCGCCACGGATTGGAGCAAGCATGCCGTGGCGGCGATCCTGAGTCAAGTGGGGCCAGATGGGAAGGAGAGGGTGGTGCAGTACGCAAGCAAGAAGATGTCAGGAAGCCAGCTCAACTGGTCCGCAGCGGACGGCGAGTGCTATGCCGCCGTCTTCGGCGTGACTCACTTCCGCCCATACGTGTGGGGAACGCGCTTCACCCTCCTCACCGATAGTATGGCGGTGCGGTACTTGATGACCGCCAAGACGTCCAGTCTGCAGGGCAAGCTCGCCCGCATGGCCCTTAAGCTTATGTCGTACGACATGGACATCCAGCATCGGGCGGGCGAGAAGCATGGGAACGTCGACGGCCTGAGCCGGCTGGCACACTTGGCGGAGGACAGCGACGATGAGGAGCGCCCGCCTGGGGTGGCAAGTGGAGTGGCAAGCTCAGAACACTGGCAGGCGGAGGCCACCACGGTGGAGATGTGTGCTGGTGAGGCTCCGAGAGCGGAGCTCTCGCCAGAAATCGAGGTCTACGTCACGAGCCGTATTGCCTCAGCGCAACCCGTGCGTCGCAGCCTATGTGCGCCGAATCCGCGGCCCTGGCGGCGACCGACGACCCTCTTGCCGAAGTCGGTGAGCGCCCCTAACCGTCGTGACACGGCGCCCCTGGTATCCTACCGTGGGGTGGCTGCGATCAGGATGGAGGACTTGGGGGATGGCGAGGATGAGGGTACGGCGGACCTATGGGGAGGAGCGCACACCGGTCTGGAGGTGTACATGACTGATGGGCGCTCTGAAGCTAACCGTAACTGCAACACTTACTACGCTCCGGATTACCGGCCGGGTGGCAACCCGCCCGCGCCCCGCATCTCACCGCAGCAGCTTCAGGCCAACCAGGCTCTGGGACGACGGCTTGCGCGGGAGGAGGCGGCAGAGGGGGAGGCCCACCGCAGGGAGAACCTGGAGTTGGACGAGAGGGAACGACGGGCGGGCATGACACACGAGACTGGGGTCGTCACAGGTCGCTCGAGCATCCGCTCCCATCGCTTCCCCCGGGTGCCCTGGGTGCCAGCGCCCGGAGCACCGCGGCGCCCCGTCGTGGAAAGAGAGGAGGAGGAGGCCCCGGTGCCCCTCACGCAGCCAGCCCACGCACCTGTGCGCGCCGCCGAGCACGGTGCGGGTGAGGTGGACGGGATGGACATTCCACAGACTCAACCCGTGGCGCGGGAGGCGGAGGGCCCAGTCCCCATGGAGGGCGATGATGACCGGACGCAGACACCCTCGGGCGGTGAGGAACCAGGAGTGGTCCCCGTCTATCCGGGAACCGAGCCCCAGTCACCGCTGTGGGCAAGAGGACGCGACCCCGGGGACGGGGAAGGGGGGCCTCAGACCAAGCGGCAGCGCAGACGGAGCTGCCTGCTAACCGGGGTCGTGGACCCAGAGAAGGAGGGCACCTCTGAGGAGCGGGGGCAAGGGTCCCCTGAGGACTGGAACCCCGCGATCCGGTGCTCCGTGTGCGGTCAAGGGATGCCTGATGACTCCTTGCTTCTCTGTGACTATTACGGGTGTACCCAGGCCTTCCACACTTTCTGCCTCAACCCGCCCCTGGCCCACGTGCCGCCGGGCATGTGGATGTGCCCAGGCCCACACGCACCGTTTGTACCGCCGGCCCCAGTGGCCCCCGCAGCCGCTGCGGCCCCTGCGCCGCCGCAGGCCCCGGTGGCAGCGCCTGGGCCGAGTGACCTGACGACGGAAGGCACCGGCGCAGAGGAGGACAGTGGCGGGTCGGCCCGTGAGAGCCTTGTGGTGTCGTGGAGGCCTGAGGACGAGGGGGAGGAAGAGGAGGGGGAAGGCATGGGTGAGGATGTGGCTGTGGAGCTGGAAATTGAGGAGGGAGAAGGGGCGGATGAGGGGGATGAGGCTGGACCCTCGAAACCCCGGGCGGAGAGGTCGCCCTGGGAAGACACGGCCCTGATCCATTACCTGCAAACGGGGCGCTGGAGCTTCCCCGAAAACATGGGCCTGGAGAGGGCAATCAAGGAGACCAAGAGGATTGAGCGTCGGGCAGAGAACTATATGTGGCTCGAGGGGACGCTGTACAAGGTGCGGCGCCAGCAGCGACGGCTTCCAGCCGGGGAGATCTCAAAGTGGAAGGTCCCCAAGCCGGCCGAGTGCGCGTCTATTGTGCGCACGGTGCACAGTCAGGGGCATCAGGGCTTTGACAAAACCTACAGCTCCGTGCAGGCCCGGTTCTGGTGGCCCGGCGTGCGCAAGGATGTGGAAGCCTGCCTACGTCAGTGCCCCGAGTGCGCTAGCAACCAGAACAAACTGCTGCGCCATCCTCGGCTTCGCCCCCTTCCGGTCGTACCGATATTGGATACGGTGCACTTGGACCTGTTCGGCCCGGTGACAAAGACGCCGCGCGGGCATCGTTACTGCTTGGTCATGGTGGACAGCTTCAGCTCTTGGGTAGAAGTAGTGCCCCTGAAGACGAAGAAGGCGGCGGAGGTCTGGACGGCCTTCTGGCAGAACTGGGTCTGTCGGTATGGCGTGCCAAGGGTGGTGGTGTCAGACCGTGGTACAGAGTTCACGGGCAAGGCCTTCGCACGCGAGCTGCGCTCCCCGCAGCATCAAGCAGTACGTCACGGCCGGTAGCAACCCGCGTGGCAACGGGAAGGCGGAACGCATGGTGGGGACCTTGCTGGATTCTCTCCGCAAGTTGATCACCGAGGAGACCGAGTGGGATGCCAAGTGCTACGACGCCGCTTATGCTTATCGTACGGCGGCCCACGCCGTCACCAAGATGAGCCCTGCTCTGTGCATGTTTGGGCGCGAGCTCACCTTGGCTGTGGAGCTGGCTCCCCCGGCAGACCCGGAGGCCTCGCCGGAGGAAGTTGAGCCCGAGCAGGTCCGTGTAGAGTGGACGTCCGAGCACTACCAGCTCCTGAGGGCACGGCGAGAGCGCATGGAAGGGTTGGCGGTGGATGCGGAGAAGAGGCACGTTGAGGCGAAGGAGAGGGCGGAAAGGGAGTATCAGAAGAGGCGGCACCAATCCAAGCCCAGGCAACGAGGGCAGAAGCCCGGCAAGCCGGAAGACGGATCGGCGGCAGGGGCGGGTCCAGTTAACCCCCTTGGGGAGGAAGTAGTGGCGGCGGCCCGGCAGGCGACTGTGCAGCGGAAGCCGCGCGGTAAGGAGGCGGCCCAGCCCCCCTTGGCTAAGCCCCAGCAGCGGGAAGGTGCCAACCCGGGCGCCGTACCTACCCAAGCACGCGCGTCAGCCCCGGAGATTGGTCCGGCGGATCAGAGGCGCGAAGCGCCCGCCGCCGCCGGTGGTGCGCCAGCTGAAGGGGCAGGCCCGAACCCTGGACCTGTGGAAAGGGAGACCGGGGGACAATACAATGTCAGGCCAGCGCAGGCGCACGAGCTTCGAGGGCTGCCCGACATCCCGCAAGACGCTTTGGTGTGGAAGCTGAAGCGACGGGATAGTAAGATGGCCAAGGACCGTGAGGGACCCTACCTGTTCCAGTTTTGGCGGGCACCCGACGGCTCCCACGCCATCGTCAAGGACGCGCAAGGGACCATGTTTCCCGTCGCGTCACACCTCCTGTTCGTGCCTCGGTCCAGCTTGTAGGCAGGGTGCCTGCGGGCGAAGGGCGGGGTGACGGTCGGGACAAGCCGGACACCGACCGAGACAGGGACCTCTTCCGCCACGACAAGTGGCCATAACTTTGAGTTATCCGACGACGGGAGGCAATCCTTGAGCGAACTGTGCTGTGCTGAGGGGCGCGGTCGCGATGGTCGCAACATCGCACGCCCAGGTGACCGGGAGTCACAGGACACGTGTGGCGCACGGGTTGGAAACGCCCCGTGACTAACCATCAAGTTTCTGGTCAACGCACCAACGAAAAGTGACAGGCTCCGAACGCGTTGACCACAACCACGGTAGGGTTTGCGACGAAAAAGGGCACGCCGGCAGACGCCGCGTAAGGAAAGCCTTATGGGAAGTGTAAGCAAGGAAGGAGTGCCGCCCGGCTGCTGAAGCAGAGGGGCAGGGGCGCATATCCTGTGGCAAACCGCTAGGGTCAACGGTCCAACTTCTCACGCCGGGCCCTACCCGGTCTGCGGCTCCCCTCAATGGGTGCACGTGACACTTCAGAAGACTAAGGATGCGTCGGCTGGGGCAAACGGGCATGGGTGGCGGTGTTCGCTCTCCAGGGCTGACCCGCCAGCGCCGCCAGCGCCCCCGCGTAGGCGACGCCGGCCCCCATAGCGCCCCGCGGTAAGGTGCCGACTATGGAGTCTGTGCTGGAGAAGCCTCCAACGCGCAAGCTCACAAGCTCGTGCCGTACGGGCGGTTGGCCAAGCCTGGTGCACAGGTGGCAAATAAACGACCGCCGGAGGAGGGGGCAACCGAACGCCACCCTTAAACGCCAACACAACCCGGCAACCCGTTACACGCTGCACACGCGACAACATTATTGCCTCTGGAGCGCTGAGGTTTCTAGCTAACCCGCATCATGCTTGCTGTCGCCGCCAAAAAGGCTGACGCCGGCCGTAGCGCTAGGGATGCCGGTGTGCATGGGCTCCGCCCGAGCACCGCGCTTAGGACGTCGGTCCGTGTGCGTGGTTTTGTCAACTACAAGGGAGTGCGCCTGGTGAGGGCCCTCCCGGCGGTGCGCGCCCGGCCCAACGGCAAGCCCAGCGTCGCGGCCGAGGCCGACAAGGACCCCAAGTCCCTGACTAAGGACTTCATCTATACCGGTACCCAGACGGCTGCGGTCAAGTGGCTGCTCAAGAAGCTCAACGTGAGCGGAAGGAGCGTGGTGGCGCTCAACCATCTGGTGTCTCAGATGTCGCTTCAGCTCGCGCGGGCCGAGAAGGCCCACAGCGATGTCACCAAGGAGAATCTGTCGCTGGCTGAGCTGCTGGGAGTACTCGCGGCGCTGGTCGGCGGGGTCCTGTTCCCGTACGCAGACCCCATCATGCTGACTCAGTACATGATGGCCGCCCTGGGCTCTGGGCCGGGCACCGGGGGCCTGTTCTTCGAGGGCGAGATACTGCCCCCCAACGAGGCTTTCACCACCGTGGTCTCCGGTGTGCAGCGCCTGTCCATGGCCCTGACTGACCCGCGCATTGCGCCCCACATCGCCAAGGTGTTTGGCATGGCCCGCTCGTACAACACGACCGACACCTTCGCCTCCGCCTTCGAGGACCTCGGCATCTGCGCGCCCAGCTCCGGCAAACCTCCCTCGACGGCCGTCGCCAAGGCCATTGAGCGGGGCGCATGGGCCACGGCTAAGGCCAACGTGCACCTGCAGTCCCTGATCCCGCCGATCCCGCCCATGCACGCCCCCACGGGCATTGTGTTCGCTGAGCACCCTCCTCCGCCTCCGCCTCCCCCGCCTAGCGCCTCCTCTCCGGCGGCTGACAACGGCGGCGCTCCCATGGACACCAACCTGGGCAACGAGATCCCCGACCCCGTGTTCGCCCCCTGCGACCCCGAGACGGTCGAGGCCTTCGGCGCCTTCTCCTCGCCGGACGCTAAGATGTGCGAGCCGCCCGGCTCCCCCACCTGCTCCGCCGGCCTGGTCCCCATGACTCACGCCCCCTTCAACCCGCTCGAGGAGAGCCCCGCTCCCTTCGCCACCTCCTTCCCCAGCCCCATGGACTACCAGGTGGTGCCGCAGATGGACTGCCCGCCTTTCGTGCCGCCGCCGCCGCCCGGCAGCCCGGACTTCGGCGACTCCGGCTTCCCCGACTCCATTCCCGGCCCCGGCAGCTCCCCTCCGCTGGTGATTGTGTTCAAGGGCAAGGTCAAGGACCCCCGCCGGCACCTGCGCGTGGTCCGCTCCATCGGCTCCCGCCGCGTGCGCCTGGCGACTGACCCGCCCGCGGCGAGCCCGGAGGTCATGGTCGAGAAGGGGCGGGTTGATGCAGCGGTCGAGCAACCGCAGCGTGGGTTCTAGCTGACGGGACGTGCAGCCCCGCAACTACCCCCAGCGTTGTACAGCTGTTGCACGAGGGTGGTTGAACACGAGGATTGGGTGTCCACGCGACACGCTCCTGCGTGTGCCGCGCGCTTTGCGGCTGTACCATAGCACTTGCATGCCCACGAGCGATTGGCATGCGCTCATGGCAGGGCACGCACATTGACAAGTCGGGGGTGCACTTCTAAGTTCTACGGCATTCCGTGACATGCGGCGTGGTGTGTGTGGCGTGTGGCCTGGAGCAATGACACGTGTACCACTGAGTAAGCAAGGGTCCCCTGGACCACTAGTTGTCTTTGTGGCGAGCGAGGCGCCCTGGATACCCTGGGACGAGTGGAAGGGCACCGTATGTGGGATAAGGGTGTGTGGTCGTGAGGGCTGAGCGGTCGGGAGCACATCTGCGGCCTGTGTACAATATTGCAAGTGGATCTGGACCATGCAAGATGGGTGGCGAGGGCCAAGGGGGAAGAGGGTGTGTGGTTGTTGACGCTCGGAGGTGTTTGGTGGTCACGGCAATTGTGGTTTGGGTTGATTGATGTGGTTGTGCGGTAGTGCGTGAAGCTTTCAAAGGGGCCTTATGCGATTGCCCGGGAGTACATAAGGAGTGTCCGGTGACGGATGGGGTAAGCCCCGGATCCAAAATCGTGATCGTCTGGAGCGTAAACCTGCCCTGACTCGCTATTCTGCGGCTTTATTGCCAAGTGCTATCCTGCCGAGCCCTCTGTAATCTGAGAGCTCACTTCTGTCTCCGACCTGGAGCCCCGCGCCCTGTTCCCAGAGGCGTCAGGCACGGACCCCTGGTCCCTGCCCCCACTCAGCCTGCCTGCCCCGCAGCCGGCTGTGTTTGTCTCGTGTCCCCTTCAGCGCTCGCACTAGCGCCACAGGGCACGCTCCCCGCTCCTCGCCTGCATCAGTGCGCGAGCGGAGGCGAGCGCATTGGCTTCCTACCCGATCACACGCTAAACCCTGCGGGCCCTCAGCCCAGCCGGGTCTTCACCGCAGCAGCCCCGCGCCGCTGCTCCATCCCCCCCCCCTTCCGTCCGCTCACACCCCTTTGACCCCGTCACGCTATACGCTTCCGCTGCATCACTTCCCAAACCTAAGTCCCACTTCGACGTGCGCAATACCCCTGCGTCACGAGACCCGCGATTGAGACATCCCGAGCCCGCTCCCTGAGGCGAGACCAGAGTCAGCGTCTTCACACGCTAGATCCTGGGCACCACCGGGCGTGCAGAACGATCCTAGGGCAGCAATCCACACGACTGGGCCACAAAAAAAAATTTGTGGGTACTCATTAAGTGTGGCCCTGCTTTCCGCGTTGTACACGGCATGGTGGCGGGACCACCCCGAATCACCAACCAGAGGGGGAAAGGAGACACGGGGGAAGAGGGGGAGGAATACGCTCATCATGTGTTACCGTCCAGGTCTGGGGCCTGGTTCTGGGCCACCAGGGGCCAGACCCTGGTCTGCCCCCATGGAGGCCCCGCAAATTGAGCTGATTCAACCCAGCAAACTCAAAGGAGACGGCACTTCCTACGGCTCGCACCGTGCGGATCATGCCTTACTCAAAAGTTCCCTACAGGGCCCCAGTGTACGGTATCTCCCACACCAGCACGGGCAAGCCTCAAGGCCCGCCCACTGCGTGTGCGGTGTGCTTGACGCGAGCGCAGCTAGCCGCTCCTCCGACTACTGCAGCCCTCTCCAGCAACGCACACGGCCTGCTACTCTGAGCACACACCTGCACTGCACTGACTGCAGTGGCTCGCACGCCATGCACCTTGCACACAACACCATGTTGTGTATCAACCATCGCGCCGCTTGCCCCTGCCTACACTGCGGCCCTCTGTCACCCTCCAAAGATAGAACCGACAGTGGTCTCTCCTTGAAGAGGCCATCGGACCTCACTCGGCCTCGGTCCAGACATAAATTTATTGTATGTACCAAGGGACGAACGCCCGAGAGGACATGAGACCCCGTCTTCTCGACGGAGTGCGTTGCCTGCGGCGCGTTCCAGCTCCGTGCAAACGCAATGCTACAAAGAATGAATATCGACGATGGTTGTTAAGCAACACACATGCAGCAGAGCATGGGTGCGTGGTATTCTATGTACGGCGGCGCGCACCTCCCCATCTCCCCATCTCCCCATGAATTGGCGAATTGAAGGACGACCCCTCTCAGGGGCATCCAACACACAGCTACACTACAAAACGTGTATGATTGTGTTCCGAAGCTCCTAAGCTACGTTCGTTTCAAATCCTCGAGGCATAAGCTCATAGCGGGCGAGAAAGTCCTCGCCACCCTGCCTACGCTTGTGCTTACGCGGCGCGGCGCAGCATGCGGCGGCCCTTGCCGTTTCCGCCACCGCCACCACCGCTACCACCACCGTTCTGCGCGTGAAAGGGCGAGCCACACAGGCGTTACTGGCCGCCGACTGCGCGTACAGCTAGCGCGCATGGGTGCACCCCACGTCGCATGCGGGATGGGAGCAGTTGGTGGGTTAGCAGTGAGGTGAGAAGCCCCACGGTCTAACCTTGGGCGGGGGGGGCGGCGAGGGCGGGGGGCTAGGCGGGGGCGCGGGGCTGGGAGGACGCGACGGCATGCCGGGCGGTGCCGGCGAGGGTGCTGGGCTGGGAGGCAGCGAGGGGCGGGCCTCCAGGTACTGCAGGGTGGGGCACTCGGCGGGGGTGCTGCTGTAGCGGCACACGTACACCCTGGAGGGGCGGCCGGAGGGTGGGGTTGTTAAGTGTTGTAGTGATGGGGGAACACGACCCACCCGGGCCCACAAGCAAACACACCCACAACCACGCCCTCAGCCACGCCCATTGTCTACTCCTGCTCACTTGACGATGTCGGTGCCCACCCAGGAGCCGGCGTAGACCACCAGGTTGTAGTCGGTCAGGTTGGCTTGGGTCATGGGCGCCACTGCAGCCTGGAAGGTGATGCGGCGGTCCGTGTAGTAGTAGCTGCGGGCGGGCGGGAGCCGGCGGGGGGGCAGGTGGGGTTGCGGGCAGTGAGGCGTAGCCAGCCATGAGCGGGAGCGGGTTTGTACGCGAGCGCTTCATAGGGCTTTCTAGGGCTTTCTAGCAACAGCGGAGGGTGGAGTTGATTAGGCGGGGGACGTGAACGGGAGGGGGAGGTGTGGTACGGTACTAGGAAAGCTGCCCCTGGCTTGCGCACCTGGTTGGGTAGCTGTTGTCGACCGTGGCGTTGAGCACGTGCACGTTGACCTTGCCGGCGTACGAGGTGCCCAGCGTGGCGTCGCCGACCTTGGCGATGCGCAGCGAGATGTAGAGGTTGCGGCCGGTCAGGATGTTGGAGTAGGTGGGCAGCCAGTCGGGCTTGATGCGGATGAAGTTGCCCGAGGCCGTCAGGTAGGTGGCTGGGATGGAGGTAGGGGGGAGGGTGGCACGGCAGCAGGTTGGTGAGCAGGCGGTGGAGAGGTGGGGTGGAAAGGGTTTGGGCCGGCGGGGCAAGGCGAGCGCCGGTACGTAATGCACTGCTGAGGGTGATGCCCGGTGCCAGGTAAGGCGTTATACATTGCGGTGCTAGGGCTCGCTGGCTCCCGATAGAGGGCAGCTCACCAGGCAGGTTGAAGGTGAGCGCGGAGCCGGGGGTAGGCAGGGCCGCAGAGTTGACGGCGGCTCCCCCTGTGACGGCGGAGGCCCATCCCATGTAGAAGAGCTCGGGGGCGTTGGGGCAGGCGTCGCCGCGGCCCATGGCGGTGCTGTGAGGGAAATAGCGGCAGGGCGCACAGGGGGGCGATGGGTGCGGTCATGTGGTGCTCTGTCGTCAAGCAGGCGCAGGCGCAGGCCAGTCTTGGCCCGCCCATGACTCATGACCCTGCTCTACGATGACCCTTTCCGTAACCCGGTGTGACCCAAGCAGCCCAAATTCTCACGAGTAATCAGCGTACTCGACGGGCGGGTTGCCTGAGGCGCGGGACGGCACAGGGACAAGGCCGCGTTAGGGTGAGTGGAACGCGGGGAAGAGGTCCGAGCCCGATGCACGCCAGGTCTGGCACACCCCAGATCCACGCCACCCCGCTCACCCTGCCACGAGTGCCAGAGGCCGAAGTTGCTGCGGACACATGAGGCGCAGCAACAGACGCACACGGAGGTCAGCGAGAAGCATAACCAGGCCCCTCGGCAGACCTTAAGAGGAACACCGCCTTGCAAGCGAGACTAGCTAGTGCCCCGTTCCCTTACTGCCCCTCCCGCTCTCTCCCGCTCGCTCACTGGATCGACTCCTGCATGACGGTGGCCCAGCGGTTGATTCCGTAGCTCGAGGTCTGCAGCCACGTCTGCTTGCCGGGGAGCAGAGCCAGTCCCGACCAGCCGCAGATGCTCTGGAAGCCGGGAGGAAGGACATCTGCGGCAACAAACGGCCATCGGGCCATCATTTGCGTCAGCTTGCTTGATGCCTATAACACCCCATTGAGCTAGGGATGGATCTAGCTAATAGCTGGGGGCAGGCGACGTCCACACGGTACAGGCAAGGCAACGCAACACAGTACCACCCCCGCCGCTCAGCCCCAGGGATAGCTCACAGGTGTAGTGCGTGAAGCCGCTGAAGGCCGTGGTGCCAATGATGGCCTTGGCGGCAGTATCGGCGGCGTTGGAGAAGGCCGAGTAGCTGCAGTTGACGGTCATCAGGCTGGTGCAGCTGACCTGAACCGTCAGGGAGCTGAAGGCCGTGGCGTTGAAGGTGAGCGTCCCGTAGGAACACTGCGGAAGCACGAGCGGGCAGGAAAGGGGAGGTGTTGGGAGATCAGCATTAGCAAGGATCACGTTGTAGGCTTGCTGTGCTGGGAGTAAGGTCGACAGATCCAATGCTCCAGCGCTGAGGACGAATGTTTCCCTGGCCTCCTTCGATGCCAACCCTGCCCCCGCCCCCACGCCGCCATGCAGCAGCCGCCCAGCCACCTGCTCGAACTTGATGGCGTGGCCGCCCGTGCCGTCACCGCTGGCGCCCATCCAGAGGGTCTTGACGGAGTCGGCGGTGGCGGTGTTTGGGTACGAGGTGGGCTGCGGGGGACACCGACGGGCAAGGGACAGGTCGGTTGAGGGACAGAGTGACACCGTTAGCCTTCGTTGGCCCTGCACCCCTCGCTCGTGCGCTCACGCTCCAGCGCATCGCCCGCCGTGGACTGAAGAACAGCTGGGAGGGCTAGGACGTGGGGCTAGAGAGGCGGGGGACGCCCTGCCCCCAAGCAACGACCCACCGAGCACGTGGTCATGTCCAGGACCATGACCAGGAGCCGCTCAGCCACGGGCGAGCGGGCGGAGCTGGGCACCAGCGCGGGCTGCAGCACGGAGGCGTCCGATGAGGACACATAGGTGCACTGGCCGTTGGCGTCCGTGGTGGTGCAGTTCTGGGGGGGGCAACGGGGGAAGGGAGGCAATAGGGAAGGGTGTGAAGGGAGAGGGAGAAATGTAAGGTCAGGAGCGGGTGGGAGCGGGGGTGTCCAGGAAATGGCGGAGGAAGCGGTATGTCAAGTGGGCTCGGCAGGGGCCTGCATGACCATAGGAATCCCGCGGAGGAGCGCGGGCCCGGAGCTGTCGCGGCTTAACGCGCCAAACGCACCAGGCTGACGACCGCTCCCGCGAGGATGGGGAAGCCCCGTTTGTCATTCTTGGGCGGCTTGAGGCCCTTGCCGAGGGGCATGAGCCCATCGACACCGGACACCGCCCACTCCTCGCCATCGGGCAAGTCGACGAGGCTCAGCTGGCCCTCGAAGCGCTTGGGCGACGCGGCAGCCGCGAATGCGACTGATGGGCGGGGATGTTGAGGGGGTAGGGCGAGAGAAGCAACCGTGAGTTATTGCTCTCATCACGCATAAACTGCCGTGCTCTAATTGATTGGCGCTCCCCCGCGACAAGCCGTAGTTCCCAGCGCGTCCGCAAGTGCGACATGTCCCGGCATGCAGCAGCAGCGGCGCACCTAGCGCCAGGGCCACGCTTAAGCGCAGCATCGTGGAGTCCTTGGTATCCTGAGAAGCGTCGTCTGACTGACCCTCACTCGATTGAAATGCTTGGGGTGTGAGCTGCTGTTTAGAGTGTTCCAAACTTTTCGCGGCCTTTGTATCCCAAGCGTTCCTTGATGTACTGAGGTACCGAGAGCGCTTATAAGCCGGCCGATCGGATGCATCGCGAGGCTGCATCGGAGAGGTGCGCACTGCGCCGCGGCTACCGCGGAAGGACCGCGGAAGGGCGAGACTCGCCCAAACCTTTTCGCACTTACGAATGCCCTCAACACAACCCAGCATTACGTTTGCACTGCGGCGAAAGGTTGGCAACAAAACACGTTCGACTTGGAAACTCGCGCCTACCTGCTCCTACCTCTGCGCCTCACCGCATTCCACCTGCTGTGGGAAGTCTACGTATGGCTAGGGAGCATCGATCGCAATGCAACACGCCTCGGTTCGCAATCCCAACCGCGCTCGGGTGACGGAACCGCCGGACCGTACCGCTCGTCCCGAGTCGCTCTGCGCGCCCGTAGGCGCCTGCCTGCGCCTGCCCCTATAAGGCCCTGTACATTCCCCCGCGAGGTCCCGAGGGCACCCACTTCCTAGATTTCCCCGCTGGTTCATGGTAGTGCCGATGTCCTCGCCCTTAACCGGCGTGCCCGCCCCCGTTGTATGCCTGAAGGCCCTGAACCCCCCCGTTGCCTTGACCCCCTGGCGCCCCGTTGGACACACGTATCCTTCGGGCCGCGGCCTGTACGGGATTTTAAGACCGGATGACCTTGCCCGTGTAACAACAACAACTGCGTGTTACAAGGCTACCGGTATCCTGGCCGCTGAGCACGGAACTGCATGTGAGGAGTGCACCGAAGACGCCTTGTCTCAGGCTTGTCTCGTCATGTTTGGCCTCTCCAGGCCAAGGCGCCAAGCTGCTTCACACCCTTTACATGATGGGTGCAGCTCCGCAACGACCAGCTCCAATCTATTCCAAGCAATATGCTCAAGCAGTAGGCGCGGGCCAGGTCGGCGCGGCGGGTGTATAGTGCGGTTGCGGTCCCCGGGGGATGACTAAGGGCGAATGGGGTTCTGGGGGCGCCCATGTGAGCAAGATGCGGTCAAAAGTCACTATCACAGACAAAGCAGGGGTCAACGCGTCCCGTTACGCCCGTACTTCACAATTTCACAGCAAGTACAAGCTAGCAGTGCGCAGGTAGCAAGCCTGGACATTCCCTGCCCCTCCTCGCCCCGAAAGGGCGAGTTTGACCCCCCTCGCATTTCCGCATCTCGCCTCTTCGGCTTGCGCAAAGGACATAGATAGAATGACACACTCATCCGTTCTCTCTCTCTCTCCCTCGCATGAAAAGCACTGGGCTCCGCTCTACTTGCACGTTTGCTTGACCCCCTCATCATTGCTCTCGTTGCATACCTACGCGGTAAGCTGTCCAAACTAAGCGCGGCGGCGACGTGCCCATGCTTATTCATCGATCAATCCCAGGGCCCAGGCCAGCCGACGCCCCCGGCGACCGGTGTGGCAAGCTGTAGAGCTCACAGCCTTGAGCGCCCCATCCAAGCAGCCGGCGTCCTCTCCAGACAAGCGCCTCCTCCTGACGGGCTGGGCTCCCGGTGCCAGCAGCCTGACGCAGGCCACGGGCTGGCTCTGCAGCCGCGCGTGCCAACACGCATTTGCGGACAGCCGCTCGCTCGCGCCTTTTGCCGCGTCGCGTTTACTGACCCTGGCGCTGCTCGTTATCGTTCTGTGCCGTTGAAGCTTGCAGCTGGCGGCGATGGCGGCGGCCCGAAACGGCCGGCGGCGGCGAGCACTTGTTGTTCCCCGTCGACTTGCAAGGGGCCATGGGTGGCGGGGGACTTGGGGGCGGGCTGGGCGGCGGGCTGGGCGGCGGGGAGGCGACGGCCGCCTTTGTGGCAGAGTCAGGAGGCGGGCTCTTTGCGTTCTTGGGTGGGGCCGGAGATGGCGGCGCCGGCAGGCTAGGCGGAGGCGGCGGTGAGGGGCTGGGCGGCGGTGACGGCGGCGGGCTGGGCGGCGGCAGCAGTGACGGGCTGGGGGGTGGCAACGGTGACGGGCTGGGCGGCGGCAGCGGCGACGGGCTGGGTGGCGGCAGCGGTGACGGGCTGGGCGGCGGCAGCGGCGACGGGCTGGGCGGCGGCAGCGGCGACGGGCTAGGCGGCGGCAGCGGCGACGGGCTGGGCGGCGGCAACGGCGACGGGCTGGGTGGCGGCAGTGGCGACGGGCTGGGCGGCGGCAGCGGCGACGGGCTTGGGGGCGGCAGCGGCGACGGGCTGGGGGGCGGCAGCGGTGACGGGCTGGGGGGCGGCAGCGGTGACGGCCTGGGTGGCGGCAGTGGCGACGGGCTGGGCGGCGGCGGTGGCGACGGGCTGGGCGGGGAAACAAGGGCAAGCCAGGCTTCAGTTGGGCGAAAGGGAAGCTCAACTAGTCAGCATTCTGTACAGCGGCCGCGGATTGCTCCAAGCTGAAGTCAGGTATGTCCCAGCCGACGCCCTCTGCAAGTCAGATCCGCAAACCGTGCGTACTGGCGCAGCATGCCCCGGGGCCCCGACCCAGCACTACACGCACCGCTACTACCCCGTCACACGGGACGCACCTGGGGGGAGGCGAGGGGGTCACCTGGCACAGGCCATCATTCGCGCCTTCGTAACGACACACGATGAGCCTGGGCAGGGGCCGGAAGCGGGTTAGGAATGTTGTTCGTGCGCGTGGAGGCCAACGTGTACTACCCCGCGCCCATGAGGTGCAAGCCCGCCACCATTCCGACAACCAACGGCCAGCTCCCTTGCAACCCACTTGCATACGTCAGACGCCGTCTGGGTCACGACCGTTTGGGTCGCGTCACCGAGTGTTTCGGTGTAGCTCCACGTCAGCACCGGCTCCGCCGCCCAGTACAAGACCAGGTTGTAGTCTGCCAAAACGGTGCGAGTGGCCTTGTCGATTGTGCTGCACGAGGACCGATCAAGCAAGAGGCGGGAGGTTGACGACAGATGGGCATGCGGCGCTAGCCACGCTCTGGCACGATAGATCCCGATCAGTAGCCCCCGCCGAGCCCGTTGCCGCACCTGTGGAAAGTGACGGCCCGCTCCGCTGTGTAGACCCCACTACGAAGCTGAGGGAGGGAGCGCAAACACAGGCCGGCAACACGGGGAGGGGTGACTCAGCTATGGACGACACGGCAAAGCAGAGTATCTGCTGGAAGCTAGCCTGGGTTGGGTGCTTGGGGCAGGAGGCAATCAGGTGAGGGCCCGGCTCCTCTACGCCTCCCTCCCTCGGCCGCTTGCCTCGGCATCCTTGATGGTCAGCACCGTGTGGATGTTGAACTTGTCGGCATATACATAGTCAGGCCCATCGGCTGCATGGCTATTGATTTGTGCGTTTGCGGTGTACTGCTTGGCGACGCGCAGGTCTGCGGGAGCGGAGCGCAGGACGGTCGCAAGGGACAGGTTGCCAAGGACAGTTTGGCTGGCGCTAAGGCAGACGGGCATTCAAGTCATGAAGCACCGACAACGCACCGATGTAAAGATTGGTCGCGCTGGAGGTGGGGCTGTTGGGCAGCCACAACCTGAAGGGCGCTCAGCCAGGCAAGGGGCGGCCAGGGGCTTCAGATAATCAGGGACATGCTGTTTCAGACCCGGCTTTCAAGCTGACCCCCCCATGGCAATCTCAAGGCCGTGGCAACCCCGCCCACCAGTGCTCACCCACGCCGTCCCACTCACCAGTCGGGCACGACGCGGATATGGTTCCCCAGGCCCGACACGTAGGTGGCAGGCAGGTTGAACGCCACCACAGCCCCCAATGGCAGGGCGGCGCTGGTCAGACCCGCGCCCGAGGCACCCGTGTTGATAGAGACGGCGGGGGAGCTCCAGCCAAGCTTGACGTGCGAGGTCTCGGCCGAGCTGGGGCAGGCATCCCCCAGGCCCATCAAGCTGCTGAAGTCCTGCGGAGAGCAAGGGGATTCAAGAGATTCAGATATGGCTGGAGGGACCCTGCAGGTGGGCCACTCTCTCGATAGAGGGAGGCATGGCGCCGGCCAGCGCTGTGCGCCCCTGCCTCCTCACCCCGTACTCCTGCAGCTGCCCGTTGCGCCACTGCCGCGCGTGGTGCAGGCCCTCATTATGTAGCAGCTGCGCGCGGGGGCGGGGAACACGACGGAGTTGCAGAAGCAGAGGCTTCAGATAGGAGCCGCGAAGACACTCCGGAGGTCTCATGCTCCATCCCTTCCCAGCTGCCTGGGCATAATGCTGGGCATCCCCCCTACAACTCCGGCAGCACAAGCCCCATGGGAGGCCCTTCCAAAAGTTCCGCATGCTTGGGGGGCGGCCGAACCCGGACCCGGGGACGGAAGGCCCCAGCCACGAGAGGCCCTCACCTCATGTATCATGGAGAAGGGGCGGCCCAAGGAGAAGGAGCCGCCATGGAGCCACACACGATTGCCAGGAACGAGGCCGTTGCCCTGCCAGCCGCACAAGCCCGACCCCTTCACGTCCTTGTCGTACACGTGTACTGCTGAGGGAAAGATGTAGACAACCTGCCCGGGGTGGAAGGGGAAGAATTGAGCGTCGGGGCACAACACCGCAGGCTGGGGCTAGCCGGCCTAGCCCCATCACAACGTACCCCTTCCCTACCGACAGCCCTCGCCCACTGTCCGGTTCTCACCCTCGTGTACAGCGACCATTCGCCGCCAATCCATGCGTCAATCTCCTCGTCAGCTTTATCGGCCATGCCGTAGGCGTCGCAAGGGGTTGGATTGCCTTGGTAGGGCAGGCACTGATCCCCATAGATCGGCACGACCATGATGTTGGAACCCACAGGGTCGAAGACATAGCTCCCATAAGAGCATCGCTCCATGTACCGCGCATGGCCACCCTCGCCGTCCCTGGTCAAGGGAGACAAAGGGCAATGAGGGCGCGGGGCGCTCAAGTGGTGCGCAACCCTTAGTCCGCAGGGGGCATGACGCTGTGACGCTAGGACTGGGCCGCATCCCTCCAGCAGTCGGAAAGGGCAACGTAGCGATGCCCGCACCGTGCTCATCCCTTGGGACCGAAGACGGTTTCTCTCTGCGAGCCGGGACGGGGAAGCGGGGGCGGGGGGGGGGGGGGTAAAGAGGGTATCCGGGTGGACTGCATCACATCCCCCAAGTGAGCATCCCCTCGATCGCTCCCACTCGTCGGACGCTCCGCCAACAAAGCGCGCTCCAGCCGGCGCTTAACGGTGAACCCACCAGCATGGGCATGGCTTGCTTTGTGTCGGGGTCCACGTACTGCGTGTCCAGCGGCAGGCCACAGCTGGCTGCACGCCGTATCGAGAGGGGTGCGAAGTCTGAGGGCTGACGATGCATTTGGGGTGAAACGCTTCCCCTGATCAACTTCCGGGCCATGTGGGCACCGCATCACCCTGGCTATTCTGATCCCAAGCTCATGCTCCCTGCAGTATATAGAACTCACTCATGTCGATGTATACAAACAGGATCTTCCGGGATACCATGTTGGCCGAGTTGGGTGGAGCGTACGCGGGCAACAGCACCGTTGAGTCCGTGGTGGAGACGTAGTCGCACTGCCCCACGCTGTTGACCGTCGAACAATACTGCGTGTAGGGAGGAGGATAGTGGCATCATTGAAGCGTGAACGGTCTGAAGCGAGGACACGAGACGACGAGAGCGGGGCCAACTCCTTGGGGCAGGGGACCTCTGCCTTGGGGGTTGGGGGCAGCGCGTCTAAAACACACCAGACCATGTCAAGCAACCAGTATGGCTGCATTTGCTCACGTAACCTTGGCCGGCCCCTTGCTACTGAGCAATAGGCGTGCGGTGTCAACCGCGTAACCGTACGATTCTCGTCATCCTCCCCGTCACGGAGCCTTGCCCCCTGCCCCCAACCCCTCAAGCACCACCCGGCTCCTTACCAGTTCCACGGAGGACCCCAGCGTGATCGCGTCACCCTTCCTGTCTTTCTTGGGCATTCGGAAGCCGGGCTTGAACGGTGTGGAGCGGATCCCAGTGACCTCATCCCACAGATAGTACTCGGGGAGGGACCCGGGCTCGGCGAGCTTGCCCAACACACCCGCCAGCCGCTGCCCGGGCACGACTGGGCCCTTGCCCTTGCCACGACCGGGTTGTGCCTGCGCGCCTGCGTGCACAAAAGCGACGCAGGATGTGCATAAGCGACTGGGAAACGCAAGAGGGATGCAGAGCAGAAGAAGAAGGATCGGAACAGAAGAATTGGAACAGAACGGCGCATGCGCGCAGAAGGTGGCGCCAGGATGTCCGGCGCAGCGACTCTGGCTCTATATGCCTGACTATAAGCCGCGTCGCCTGTGCAAGCGGCGCAGCTTCTTACGCCAGAAACCGCACGAGCCGGGCCATGTCGCTCCCTACCTGGTCCGCTCGCAGCGAGCACAGCGACCATAAAAGCGGCAAGCGACAACCTTCATATCCCTGCCTTCATTGTTACAGGCTGGACCTGGCGCACTTGAGCAAGTTCAGCTCAAACCGAAGGTACGCAAGCGTTGGGCCTCCCCGTGGTCTCCGTGGTTCAAGGGAGATGAGGCAACTACGCTCTGTGCAGCCCCTCGCTGTGGAAAGAGCGCGTTCACGGTGGACGGGTCACGTCTGCCGTGCACGCAGTCTGCCGCGATGCGTCTGCGGTTCCTCGCGCCGTCTGCTCCCACACGCCATATGCCTTCCCCTGCTAAAGGCGCACGTGTTGATACACTTGGAGGCGGCGAATGTTTTGGTCGGCGCTCGCCTGCCCGTGCCTGCCCTCCCCACCGACCCCACGCCCAAGCCCACGCCCTCCCGCGCATGTCTGACGCCCGTGTCTGCCTCGGTGTGTGGCACATGAGGAACGCGAGAAGGGGCTTGTGGCTGCGCTCCGGTCGCGATGGTCGCGGGCGAGAGTCGGGGTGCGTCGCGGCGAAGTTATCGCGGCGTGGGGTCGCGGCGTGGGGTCGCGGCGGCCCAAGTCTCGCCTCCAATCCTGCACCAACCCGCCCAGCGCAGCACCGACCCGTACGAAGTTGCACTGTACCGAACGCAAGCTCCGCACGTCCTGCGCTGCCGCGCTGTGAAATTGTTGCTCATTGTGCGTTCCTGCGTGCCCCCGCACCCGTAGCCGCTTGTTTCGCGTAGCACGATGTCATGTTTGCAGGTCTGGGCTGTGGCGTGCTGTTTCCGCGATTTCCGGTTTCCGCTCCAGGGAGGTGCGGTGCGTCGCCGCGGCTGTGCCCGCCCGCGCTAGGTGGTCTTGGAGGCGAGCTTGGAGGCGGGCTTAGTTCGCAGTTCGAGCCTAGCAGCGCAGTTCGAGCCTAGCAGAGCAGTTCGAGCGTGCAGAGCAGTTCGAGCTTAGTTGAGCAGTTTGAGCTGCGCTCCACTGGCCATGGCACGCAAGTCTGCTGGCCCGCACATGGATGCTTGCTGGAGGCTCTTCTACATTCTCCTCACGTTCTGCGACCTGTTTCTCACAAAGTCCGGCATCCGCTGGCTACTCAGCACAGCTTTGACCACGTCCCAAGTGGTGCGGCACTGCGTGGCACTGCTGCGGAGCCGCAACTTCCTCGGCTGCACACCGCGTCAGCTCCTGGCTACCGCAATTTGGCTTGCGAAGCACCAGGAGGGAGATCCCCTGCTCATACTGAGGAGTCGCCCGCAAGACGCAGGTGAGCATCGTTACAGCGCTTGACTGCTGCTCTACAACTCGTGACGCCCCGTCACCTCCTCCCTGCCGCAGCCTTGATGACCAATGCCATCGGGCCTAACGCGGAGAAAACCATCATCGACATGCTTACCGCGCACCGGGGACGGGCCATCGCCGAGTGCCCAGACTCATGCTTTTCTTTCAAGAGCCACCTGGACCTTAAGAAGGCAAGGCAGGGGTCGAAGAGGCCGGAGTCAGTCCTGAGAGGGCCAGCTCTGCAGAGTTAGGGCACGTGCTGCACGACCTGATTAAGAGGCCGAGTCTGTCCCACTATACGCAGGCGCACGACGCGATCCTTGAAGCGCACCCGATGGCGTTCAGCGTACCTCCGCGGTCTGCAAACGCCACAGTCGGGCAGGCCCGTACGACCCGCATCTTCGACACGTGGCAGGTCAACACTGTGACGGACGTGTTCTGCGGCGAGCACCAATGGTTCAGCGTTTCGTGAGAGTCTTGCCCAGGTGCGACAGAGTCGTTGCCGGGTGCCAGCCTTCAGGTGCCCTTTGGATCCGCTGTCTGCCGGCCTTTCTGCCAGTCGAGGGTGCGTGGAGGTTTCGGATGCTGCACGCCCTAGCTTTGGCCGCCCTAGCGTAAGCACCAGCCCCGGCTATGTCGGAGGATATGAGTGACTTCGTTTACGGATCTGGAGCCGATTAGGGCACGGCCCTTTTTCGGGATCAGCGAGCCTGTCAGCACCCCACGCACGCCTGCACCCCGCGTCCACGAAGCCCCGCGTCCGCTGCGCCTTCACCAGGCACCCCTCTGTTTCCCCATACCCGCCCGCCAGGCATGAAGCTGCCTCCTCGCCGCGGCAGCCGTCCTGGCCTCCTCGGGCAGCCGTAAGCCCAGCCACATCCAGATGCAGGTCTAGACCCAGATGCCTATCTCGCTGAGCAGAGGGTGCTCGATTGGCATCGCCCACACAGGGGAGGCGGTCGTCAAGCGTGCCAGAGTGGGAAGGAAGCCCGAGGGTGTGGGCTGGGGTGCCTGGCGGTACTCTTGCAGCGGTCCACTCCGGCTGCCGTGGCTGGGGCACTGGGATGAAGTTCACTCAGCAAGCGCGGGGTGGAGCGACTTGTCGATGGAGAGATCGCCTTGTGTGCTGCCGGACCCCCTCGCCATCTCTTTCTGTTGAAGGCGTGAGCGGGCTGTGCTGAGGTGCAGGCATCTCTTGGCACTGGTGAACCCACTCTCTCCCTTGCGGGGCTGTCTGGTGCAGGAGCAGGAGGGGGGCTAGGCAGGGTGCACACAGTCGTCACCACATGGGCCTCCGACCTTATTGATGCGCATGCACAGATGCTGGGCTTAAGCTTCCGTAGTTTATGGTTGCGGGGTTGCATGGGTTGAGGTCCCGGCCGTTCGTTCGGCATTTCGTGTCCGCATAGGCTGGGGGCGTGGGAGGGTGGAAAGGGCCATGGCTCCGCGCAGCACAGACGCTGCTCGCGTGCATACACGCTGCATGTTTGGGGGGTAAGCCTTGGATCAGTCCCGCACGTTTTATCGGCTTACTTCACAGGCTGTTTACGCCTTGCACTGTTTAAACCACTGCGCTGCGCAGCAGTCCGGGCTTGCCCCCCTTTTTAGAGTGGGACTTGGGTTGGGTGTGCATGGCCGGTGCCCGGTGGGTCGCAGGCACCGCAGGGGGCCGCGGGGGGAGGGAGGCCGCGTGGCACGAGCGGCACTGCACGTGCACCCCGTCGCGCTGCAACACGCGACGAGCCGCAAAATGTAGGCGATGCGCCTAATGCAGCATGCATGGCACGCGCGGCTAGTCGCAGGAGCTTTAGCGTGCCTCGGGAAGACGCCGCAAACGCGCCGGCAGTTCTCAAACGGGTCCCGCGGCCCCTGCTTTCTGCAGCTTGGTTAAGACGGCACTCTACTTCTACGCTGGGGCACTGCCTGGCGGCGGGGGCGCGTCCGCGCGTCAGCGACTCTAGAACGTCCGAACACCCAAGTTAACCAATATTTTAGCTCCCTCCAACGGGGCACCCTGCGGCGTGACCGCATAGGCGTAGCCCCTGTTCCGCCCTCCCGGGCGGAGACTGGGGCAAGCCAACCTGGGGCCTGTCCTGATCCTGCCAGTGTCAAGGTACGCGTTGCAGAGGCTAGTTGGATGGGGCGGAGAGCTGATGTTCCCAACGCCCAGCTTTGTGTGAGATCCTCAGGAGTCGGGTGGATATGGTTGAGCTCGGCACTGGCGTGTGTAAGCATGTGCGAGCGGGTATCAAGTTAAGGCCAATGGAGGACAAGCGGGGCTGGGGTAAGGGCGCCAGGTCTACACCCCATGGCCGCCGTCCGCCGAGTCCCGGGCTGACCTCTTCTACCTCCTTCACCCTTTCTAAGACTCCGACTGGCGTCACTCCCGCCTCGAGGCGTGGGCACGGACCACGGGCCAGGCGGAAGATGCCAGTCGGGTTATGATAGGCAACGGGGCATGTGGTTGGGACCAGGCAGACAAGCGCTGGGCGCCCCCATGGGGGCGAAAAAGGGCTGAGCCCCTCACCCATCTGCTACGCGACCCATTCCCCGTGGTAACCGTGGGCGCACTATACTCCAACCAAGCTTTAACGCGTAATTAGCAGGATGTCGGGGGACTCGCACCCCTCGGCACAGACTTAGCTGCCCGGTCTTATCTACACGGACACCGCTCCGCCACCTCCTAGCCACCGCGACCCGCCAATGGAGGAAAAGGATTGGTGCACGCCAACGAGGGCCGTTCATCCGGGGAGTTGGGGCCAGTTGTTGATCAATATGAGGATCTCGCGGCAGTGGTCAGTGCATGGGATGGTGCCGAAGACTGGCTTCTGTA
This sequence comes from Edaphochlamys debaryana, assembly GCA_016858145.1. NCBI lineage: Eukaryota > Viridiplantae > Chlorophyta > Chlorophyceae > Chlamydomonadales > Edaphochlamys > Edaphochlamys debaryana. Next base: position 27,812 of record JAEHOE010000074.1, read on the forward strand.
TTTACCGTATGCAGACCCTGGCAGGCTGGCACTCCTTGCCCGCTGGTCGAGCTGGATACCGTGCACCACAGTCGGCCGGGATGCCATGAAGCGGTCAGCGCGCTCTCTCTGCGTGATGGTGTGTGGGTCAGGCTTCGGTCGCTATGGCCAAACCCGTATGCTATCCGCGGGCTGTTGGATCCGTGGGCAGTGGCGGTTTAGCGGGGTCATAAGTCGGCACGCCACGGTCGACAGTCCCCAAGCATATCCCGCCCCTCGCAGCGGCTCTCCATGTACCTAAAATCCCATGAATGGGACAAGGGTGGCTGCCCGAAGGCAGCACTAGACCGAACGGATCTTGTGGCCTTTCATTTAGCCGTGTTTCTTGGGGATTACTTGGCCACCGCAGGCAGGCACATGCGCTCGCAGGGGAGGGCAAGGGCAGAGGGAGGCGGGTTCGTACATCGACGGCCGCGGTCTTGCGCCAAGTTACTAGATGTAGACATAGAGCAAGCTACACGAGCCTTATTGCCTAGCGCTCGCGATGCGGAAGCGTTTGAGCGCTCAACGGCTTGCGATTACCGGCAATGTCGCCGACCTGAGTCCTGGACAGCCTGCAATCCCAAACATGTTCTTCTTACTCGTGTGTATTATTACCGGAAGTCCCTGAGGTGTGCGTGACCCTTGCCGACCTCTGTGCCCTCGCGATGGGTTTGGCACGAGCCCAACACCGACTTCGGACCTTCCGCCGCCCCTCTTCGATTCAGGCCTCCTTGCAAGAGCTATGAGTACTCAAAGAGGTGTACAGTAGCCTGGGCGGCAAGCCAAGGGCTCGTTCTGGCACTTCAATACTTTGACCTTCCTCGATCTCTCACAACTGGCCTGGGAGGCGGGGGGCCCGTAGCTCGGTGTGTCTGTGAGCGTGGGGTGCGTGAACGTTAGTATGGTAGTATGGGATCAGACGGTGGCCCACCATTGCCGGGAAGGGCTGCGAGCGAAGGGCGGACCGGACGTAGTTGAACGACGTGAACGATGAAGGAGGCCACCGGTAGTCGGCGGCGGGCGGCTGCATGAGCCCTGCTGCAGCTGTGCTGGGTGCAACATCTGCGGTGTGCGGCTGTGCTGTGCGGGACGACAGGAAGGCAGGCGGTGCCTCACTGTACCCTGCGGAGGGGGGCGGAGCAATCCTTGACCGCCGGTGTGTTCCCATCAGCGCTGCTTCCTCGCTCGTCGGTTCGGGAGGGCTGGGAGGACGGCTAGGGAGGAACGTGAGGGGTGGGAGGACTGGGACGGGGCGCTGGGGAGAATTGGGAGGGCGGCGTCCAGGGAGGACAAGGAGGGGTGGGAGGGACAGGAGGCAACCCAAGCAAGCAGGCCCGCCATCCAAGCAAATTTGCCTTTTTTTGTTTGTCTGTTCCCAGGCCCGCACGTCTGCCCGCCCCGCCTTGTGGGTTGGGGGGGACCGGGGGGGACTGGGAAGACAGAGAGGGGTGGGAGGATTGTGAGGCCCGGGTTCAGGGTTTACAGCAAAGCGCGATGCAGCGCAGAGCACGATGGCACGCTTGGCTCCAGGCCCCCAGTCACCTCGCGGCCGTGGCAAGGTTCAGGGTAGGCGACGGTGCCTGGCGGTTCGGGAGGGCTGGGAAGACGGCTAGGGAGTCTTCACACAGAACACACAGAACACACAGACCATACCTGCCAGAAAGTAGCACGCATCGAGGAGCGACCGCGGACTGACACCTCCTTCGGCCAGATGAGCTTCATTTTCGCTTGTTGAATGCTATGGGCGGCTAGCGGAGAGACTGCATGTAAGGGCGAGCTCTGGGACTCAAGCTTAAAGGCGGCGTACTATGTTTCCTCGCACGTCCGGTCGTGGTTGCACTACTACGCTCGTCTGAGCCATAGGGTGTCAGCTAAGTTGGCTGGTAGGCGGGCCTTGTGCCGCGTCAGGCCACGATCGGCAGCCCTCGTGCCGCCGCATAGAAGTCCAAACCACTCGCACGCAGAGCTAGCATGGTGCGGCATCTGCGGGGCTGTCCGGACAAATGGCTTTGCGGAAAGGTGTGATGCGTGGTGCTCTGCTGGATGTCTTGGTGGCCCTCTGGTTGCCCGTGCGACGTCAGGGGCATTTTGGTGGGATGTTGTGACTCTGTGCCTGGTTAGGATGCGGGTATTACAAGAGGCCCGACTGGTTAGGATGCGGTGCGTTACAAGAGGCCCGACCCCCCTGCGAGGGCCGATTTGCATGGGCTGCAGCCCTTCAACCCCTTGCCCCCCAACCGAAGCCGGGAGCCGTCCTAAAGAGTCTTCTGGTCAGCGCACCCACCCTCTCAGCCAGTCACGTGCGCGAATCACCTATCAATTAAACACCAATCAGCACCACCTAGCCCAAGGGACAAGCAGCGCGGATCACACCGAAATCACACGGAATCAGAGTCAGAGTCAGAAGCCTCGAGCGACACCCGGCACACCACCCGCCCCAAGGCATCAGAGCCCAGAAAGGGATGATCTGCGGGCACAGCGCCCCAGCCCCGCGGGCGAACACCCAGCAAGGCAAAGGGCCAGAGGCACGAAACAAAATCAGCGACAACCCGAGCACCAATGCGCCGCACAGTTCGGGCCCGCACCCGCCTGCCAGGCCCAGACCGCACCCCATACAACCAGTGGCGCCCTCTCTCCATAGCCGCAACCGCGGCCAAACAAACAACATCCCACACAGGCTGTTGAATCTCATTCGTAGGGGGTTGAACCAACCACAAATTCGCAACCGACAACTCGACACCCCCCAGTTCGGCCATGTAGTCACGAAGCGTCTGGGCGACCGGGCAAGACCAAAAGTGATGCATCCGGGGGCCCTGATCCAAAGGCCCCAGCCCCAAAGGCCCGGAGCAGGGCGGGCAGCAGCTGGAGGAGGAGGACGTTGTCGGCGATGCGGCGGAGGCGGAGGAAGGCGGTCTGCTCGGGGGCGATGACGTCACCAAACACAGGGAGGAGCCGCTGCACCAGGACGCGGGCAAGGGTGCGGTAGTCCGTGTCAAGCAGCGTGATGGGCCGGTAGTTGGAGGGCTCGGTGGGGTCGCTGGCCTTGAAGAAGGAGGAGATGACGCCGTCGAGGAAGCCGGCAGGGACGGAGCCAGAGGGAAGGATGGCGGAGAACACGCTGGCAAGCAGGGGTGCAAAAAAGGCGGGAAACTCTTGGTACAGCTCAACCGGCAGGCCGTCAGGGCCGGGAGCGCGGCCAGCAGGCGAGGCGGCCAGCGCAGCCGCCACCTCAGAAACCGTGACCACGCTGCTGCCCAGGGCGGCGAGGCCAGCGGGCGCACAGCGGCGGCCTGCAGCGCGCAGCGCTGCAAGGACGGCCGCCCGGGGCCCAGCAGCAGCAGGCCGCGGAGAGCAGACGCCGCTCCAGTAGTCAGCGACCACCTGGGCCATGCGGCGGGGGTCGCTGGTGATGCCACCACCCGGGCAGCGGAGCGCTGCAATACGGCGGCAAGTGCCACGCGGCCGCACAAGCCGAGTGAGGGCAGGTGAGGGCCGCTCGCCGGACTGGAGCCACGCCAGGCGCGTCCGCCGGGCCAGGCCCTGCGACGCATGCCTAGCGGCGGCAGCGGCCTGGGAGCGCGCCGCCACTGCTTGGGATGCTGCGGCCGCGGCGGCGGCGGGCGTCGCTGCCTGCTCCACAGCTGCGAATGCCGCTTCCGCAGCGTCTGCAGCAGCAGCCTCGACCGCGGCGGAGAAGACATGCCGCCGCCGCGCAGCAGCACTGAGCCGAGAGCACAGGCGGGACAGGTCGGCTTTGAAGCGGGGCCACCACCGCAGCAGCTGGACGGGATCCGCCGGGGCGGTGGGCGTACGGAGGGCGAGCCAGTCGTGCAGCTCGGTGCGCAGATCCGGAAAGTCCAGGAAGTGGAGGCGGGCGCGGGGGAGGCCAGGCCCAAGCGGTGAGGCAGCGGGGGAGGGAGCGAGGGCCGCCACCACCATGCGGTGGTCCGCAGGGCCGCCGGGCCGCACCGAGCAGGAGGTGACCAGGGGCGCCAGGTCCTCAGTCACCAGGACACGGTCAATGCGCGAGGAGCCAGAGCCACTGACGTACGTGTACGAGCGGCGGCCGGGGTGGAGGCGGCGGAAGGTGTCATGCAACCCTGGACACGAGGCCCTGAAGGCAGCAGCGACAGGCCGGTCAGCAACCCGAGCGCTGGTGGCATCCAGGGCGGGATGCATGACAAAGTTGAAGTCGGCAGCCCAAACCTGCGAGCCAGAGCAGGAGGCCGCGGGCCCGAGGCGGTCCCGGACGAACCGCTGCTGGGCCGGTGGATTGGAGGACGGCAGGTAGGCGCACATGAGCGTTAAGCTGTGGCCACCCCAACAAACAGGCAGGCGGAGCAGCCGCCCGTCGGCTGCCGCTTCCGGAGCAGGCTTCCCCCCCGGGAAGGCCAGCTGCCCGCTGCTGATCAGGTCGGACCGCACCAAAATGGCAACGCCCCCGCAGGCGCGCCCAGAGGTGGGGGAGACGGCGGCCGGAGCCCAGTAGGACTCCCACCCGCTGAGGCGGGCCAAGCACGACAGGTTATGCAGCGCCAGGCGTGCAGCAGCAACACCGCTCGCCGGCACACGCGTCTCCTGCACGCAGACCACCCCCAGGCCCTCACGGGCCCAAAGGCGGAGCAGGGCCGGCAGCTTGGTCGCGTCCGTGCCCACCCCCAGTCCGCGGATGTTCAGAGAGCCCACCCGCAGGGCCGGAGGCGGGAGCGGACAGCGGCGCCGGCAGCCCGGCAGCGGCATTACGGGTCGGGAGGCGGGTCACCGCCGGCGGGGCGGCCACCCACGTGCGGAAGGGGCCGCCCTCGGGGCCCCACCCGCAGCCAACCGCCGCCCTCGTCCTCAGCGCCGGCGCCGTCGACGGCCATGCCGTCGGGAGGCGAACTGCCGTTGGAGCCGGCGGGAGAGCGGCTGCACACCCGCTTCGGCGGAGCCTCCTCGTCCAGGGTCTCGGGCAGGCGCAGGCGGCGGTCAGGCGTGGGGCTGACCGGCCGCGCGGCCTCCGGGCTGGCACCGGCGGTAGCCCCGGACGGGGCGGCGACGGGAGCAGGGGCGGCGGCGGCATGCGCCGCGGGGGCCTCCACCGCGGGAGCGGCGGCGGCGGGCGCCGCGGGGGCCACAGCCGCGGGGGCTGGGGCGGCAGGCGCCGTGGGGGTCTCCGCCGTGGGGGGTGGCGGGAGCGGGCTCGGCAGGGGCAGCCTCCGCTGGGGCTGCGGCGACGGCGGCGGCAGGCGGCACCGCCGCAGCGCCCTCCGCGCAGGGCACCGCTGCGGCGGGGGCCACGGGGGCCGCGGGCGGGTGAGGAGCCGGGGGCTCAGCGGTGGCGGTGTCGCCGGCCGCGGCGGGGCCGCCAGCCGCGTTGGCGCCGCTCGCCACAGAGCCGCCGTTTGTTAGGATGCGGTGCGTTACAAGAGGCCCGACCCCCCTGCGAGGGCCGATTTGCATGGGCTGCAGCCCTTCAACCCCTTGCCCCCCAACCGAAGCCGGGAGCCGTCCTAAAGAGTCTTCTGGTCAGCGCACCCACCCTCTCAGCCAGTCACGTGCGCGAATCACCTAACAATTAAACACCAATCAGCACCACCGAGCCCAAGGGACAAGCAGCGCGGATCACACCGAAATCACACGGAATCAGAGTCAGAGTCAGAAGCCTCGAGCGACACCCGGCACACCACCCGCCCCAAGGCATCAGAGCCCAGAAAGGGATGATCTGCGGGCACAGCGCCCCAGCCCCGCGGGCGAACACCCAGCAAGGCAAAGGACCAGAGGCGCGAAACAAAATCAGCTACAACCCGAGCACCAATGCGCCGCACAGTTCGGGCCCGCACCCGCCTGCCAGGCCCAGACCGCACCCCATACAACCATTGGCGCCCTCTCTCCATAGCCGCAACCGCGGCCAAACAAACAACATCCCACACAGGCTGTTGAATCTCATTCGTAGGGGGTTGAACCAACCACAAATTCGCAACCGACAACTCGACACCCCCCAGTTCGGTCATGTAGTCACGAAGCGTCTGGGCGACCGGGCAAGACCAAAAGTGATGCATCCGGGGGCCCTGATCCATATCATGTCCACAAGGGCAACGCGGCATGCCTCCACAACCACCACCCGACCCAGCAGGCGCAGCGCCGCCCTCTTGCACAGAACCCAAGGCCCCCGACCCTCCCGAGCCCGCCCTGCCCGCCGCAGCCCGCCGCCGCCGCTCGTGCATAGCAAAGTACGAGAACCCGTTGAGGGCCAGCCGCCAAAACGGCTCTTTGTTCTCGTTCTCCCACCGCAGCCGCCAGAGCCGGGTGAACGTGCTCCGCAGCGTGGCCAGGGCAGCAGCAGGGGCTGGGGCGCCGCCGAGGCCCAGCGCCTGAGCCACAAAGGCGCCGTTCTTGGCGGCCAGAACGTCAAGGGCGGGCCCGAGTTGCAGTTGCGTGGCTGCCCGCACGGTCAGAGAGGCCGCGGGGACGACGGCAGCACCACAGCGCCACCCCACAGCGCCCAGCAGCTCCCGCCAGGCCGCCACGGCGGAGGGTGCTGTGGCAGGTCCGCCAGCCGCCGCAGCGCGCGCCGCCTCGACCCAGCCCGCAGGGAGGCGCGCCAGGAGCGCCGCAAAGCGCTCCAGGGCCGTCACGCCGTCCTGCAACGCCGCCGCCAGGGTCGAGCGGTCAAAGCCGCCATCATTGGCCGAGCCGAGGCGCAGCACACCCCGCAAGACTCGCCGCTTGTACAGAAGCGTCCAGCGCCGCCGGAGGCGGGGCGGGGGCTCTAGCCCCGGTGGCAGCGCAGCCCGCTGGGTGCGGATGACGCCAAGGGCCTCCCAGCATCTGACGGCAACCCCCACAGTCACCAGGCCGGGGATGGCAGAGAGATCGGGGAAGTCGGCCTCAAGGCCCGCGCCGCCGCCGGCTAGGGCCGGCAGAACGGGGTTCCACCACAGGGGCGCCGCCATGCACCAGGGGCCGGGGGCCAGAGCCTCAGGGCGCACAACCTCCACGGGCGGCAGGCAGGCGAAGGCCAGCACGAGCCGGGAGAGCGCAGGGCAGTCCGCGGGAAGAGCCAAGCTGTAGGCCTCGGCGCCGGAGCGGGTGAGGAGGCCCAAGGGGTGGGCGCTGGGGCAGGCCCGCCGCAGCAGCGCGAGCGCCACCGTAGTCCAGGGCGGTGCGAACGGCAGGAGCCCACAAGCGCCCAGCAGCAGCCGAGCGGCCAGCACCGCATGCCGCCCACGCACGTGCTCCACCAATGGCAGGAGCCCGAAGCCGCCCAAGCTCGGGTGGAGGGCGAGGCACGTACCGCTGACCCCAGCCCCACGGCGCGGGGCCTCGGCAGGGGCACCTGGCGGAACGGCCCGGTCGACAACGGCCGAGACTGCTTTGAGGAAGGCCTCTAGCTCGTCTTCAGGCGGCAAGCCAGAGAACTCAAGGTGGTAGAGGACTCGGCTCACCGCATAGCCACTGGCAGCCGCCGCTCGGCCAAAAGCGGAGAGAGGCAGGGAGGCGATCTGGGGCAGCACCTCAAGGGCGGCCGCCAGGGAGGCAGGAGGCAGATCGTTGGTGTTCGAGAAGCGGACGCCCAGGGTCTTGGGGTGGCGTACGACACGCATGTCGAGGATCCGGACGGGCCCCGGCTGTGGTGGTACCGAGGCCGAAGGCCCAGCCCGCAGCGCCGCCACATACGCCATAGCAGCCCACGCCGTTTCCGCCCAGTCAACACACGTGCCAGGCGTCTGCGGCCCCATTGCCAACATTTCGCATTTCTGGACGTTGAGACGCTGCCCCGAAGCCTCGTAGAACCGTTCCATGGCTGACCGGAAGGAGGTCAGGGAGGTGGTGGCAACGAAGGCGGTGCAGTCGTCAGCGTACTGAGAGGCGGTCTGGCGGAGCGCCGGGGGCCCCAGGCCGAACCCTTGGCTCCGCAGCCACGAGAGCAGCGCCTGCGCCACCGCCAGGTAGAGCAGCGGCGCCAGCGGGCAGCCCTGACGCAGCTCGGCCACGGCACTGCCCGGTGCCGAAGACCTCTCGGGGCCGGACCTGCGCTCGCTCATCGCTAGCGCTCAGGACCACGTTCTCGTTCCGCTGACCAGCGCGGCCCTGGCCCAGCAGCTGGGCCGCCTTTCGGGCTTCACGCATGGCATCCGCAGGGACGCCGCGCCTGATGGCTCAGGCACGCTGGTGCGGTTTGAGATCGCGTTCCCAGCGCGCCTCCAGACTCGGCTGGATGCACTCTTTGGCGGCACGGCGCGCACGCTGTCCTGCCCGTCTCCCTTCGGCGATGCGGGCACGATTGCGTGGGCCCTCGCTGACTCGGCTGCGGACCGCTCCCGCCAGTGGCTCCTCGTCTCCATCCCCGGCGCGGCCTTCTTCTCGTCGGAGGGCGTGAAGCAGCAGCTCAGCCTGTCGCTGCCCGGAGTGGAGGTGCTGACTGTGGAGGCTTACACCTCGTACAGCTGGGCGACCACGGCGGAGGGCGTACGCCACACGGACCGCTGGCTGGTGGCAGTGCCCGCCACGGCCTCCCTCCCGGCCCCGCTGCCGGCCGAGGCCTGGTCCAAGCGGATCAGGGGCGGCTCCATGCCGCTGACGCTCACGGTCCAGCCCTTTGATAAGTCAAGCCACGATAGGAGCAAGCGGTCCCTGCAGGCTCAGCCCGCTGCCGCTGCCGCCTCGGGCGGTGGCGGGGCGACCGGCTCTGGTGGCAACCGCCCTCCGGCGGGACGCGGCACCCGCCCCGCCCGCACTGCTCCCCGTGCCGCTGCAGCGGGCGGGGCCTCCGCAGCCGCCGCCTCCGCCGCTGCCGCCACCACCGCCGCTGGCGGCGGTCAGGGCGGCTCTGTGGCGAGCGGCGCCAACGCGGCTGGCGGCCCCGCCGCGGCCGGCGACACCGCCACCGCTGAGCCCCCGGCTCCTCACCCGCCCGCGGCCCCCGTGGCCCCCGCCGCAGCGGTGCCCTGCGCGGAGGGCGCTGCGGCGGTGCCGCCTGCCGCCGCCGTCGCCGCAGCCCCAGCGGAGGCTGCCCCTGCCGAGCCCGCTCCCGCCACCCCCCACGGCGGAGACCCCCACGGCGCCTGCCGCCCCAGCCCCCGCGGCTGTGGCCCCCGCGGCGCCCGCCGCCGCCGCTCCCGCGGTGGAGGCCCCCGCGGCGCATGCCGCCGCCGCCCCTGCTCCCGTCGCCGCCCCGTCCGGGGCTACCGCCGGTGCCAGCCCGGAGGCCGCGCGGCCGGTCAGCCCCACGCCTGACCGCCGCCTGCGCCTGCCCGAGACCCTGGACGAGGAGGCTCCGCCGAAGCGGGTGTGCAGCCGCTCTCCCGCCGGCTCCAACGGCGATTCGCCTCCCGACGGCATGGCCGTCGACGGCGCCGGCGCTGAGGACGAGGGCGGCGGTTGGCTGCGGGTGGGGCCCCGAGGGCGGCCCCTTCCGCACGTGGGTGGCCGCCCCGCCGGCGGTGACCCGCCTCCCGACCCGTAATGCCGCTGCCGGGCTGCCGGCGCCGCTGTCCGCTCCCGCCTCCGGCCCTGCGGGTGGGCTCTCTGAACATCCGCGGACTGGGGGTGGGCACGGACGCGACCAAGCTGCCGGCCCTGCTCCGCCTTTGGGCCCGTGAGGGCCTGGGGGTGGTCTGCGTGCAGGAGACGCGTGTGCCGGCGAGCGGTGTTGCTGCTGCACGCCTGGCGCTGCATAACCTGTCGTGCTCGGCCCGCCTCAGCGGGTGGGAGTCCTACTGGGCTCCGGCCGTCTCCCCCACCTCTGGGCGCGCCTGCGGGGGCGTTGCCATTTTGGTGCGGTCCGACCTGATCAGCAGCGGGCAGCTGGCCTTCCCGGGGGGGAAGCCTGCTCCGGAAGCGGCAGCCGACGGGCGGCTGCTCCGCCTGCCTGTTTGTTGGGGTGGCCACAGCTTAACGCTCATGTGCGCCTACCTGCCGTCCTCCAATCCACCGGCCCAGCAGCGGTTCGTCCGGGACCGCCTCGGGCCCGCGGCCTCCTGCTCTGGCTCGCAGGTTTGGGCTGCCGACTTCAACTTTGTCATGGATCCCGCCCTGGATGCCACCAGCGCTCGGGTTGCTGACCGGCCTGTCGCTGCTGCCTTCAGGGCCTCGTGTCCAGGGTTGCATGACACCTTCCGCCGCCTCCACCCCGGCCGCCGCTCGTACACGTACGTCAGTGGCTCTGGCTCCTCGCGCATTGACCGTGTCCTGGTGACTGAGGACCTGGCGCCCCTGGTCACCTCCTGCTCGGTGCGGCCCGGCGGCCCTGCGGACCACCGCATGGTGGTGGCGGCCCTCGCTCCCTCCCCCGCTGCCTCACCGCTTGGGCCTGGCCTCCCCCGCGCCCGCCTCCACTTCCTGGACTTTCCGGATCTGCGCACCGAGCTGCACGACTGGCTCGCCCTCCGTACGCCCACCGCCCCGGCGGATCCCGTCCAGCTGCTGCGGTGGTGGCCCCGCTTCAAAGCCGACCTGTCCCGCCTGTGCTCTCGGCTCAGTGCTGCTGCGCGGCGGCGGCATGTCTTCTCCGCCGCGGTCGAGGCTGCTGCTGCAGACGCTGCGGAAGCGGCATTCGCAGCTGTGGAGCAGGCAGCGACGCCCGCCGCCGCCGCGGCCGCAGCATCCCAAGCAGTGGCGGTGCGCTCCCAGGCCGCTGCCGCCGCTAGGCATGCGTCGCAGGGCCTGGCCCGGCGGACGCGCCTGGCGTGGCTCCAATCCGGCGAGCGGCCCTCACCTGCCCTCACTCGGCTTGTGCGGCCGCGTGGCACTTGCCGCCGTATTGCAGCGCTCCGCTGCCCGGGTGGTGGCATCACCAGCGACCCCCGCCGCATGGCCCAGGTGGTCGCTGACTACTGGAGCGGCGTCTGCTCTCCGCGGCCTGCTGCTGCTGGGCCCCGGGCGGCCGTCCTTGCAGCGCTGCGCGCTGCAGGCCGCCGCTGTGCGCCCGCTGGCCTCGCCGCCCTGGGCAGCAGCGTGGTCACAGGGCGGCCCGGGCTGGAATATAAGTTATGCGCTCAATGTAATGCACGACAGAAGCCAAATGCGCGACGTCTCGCGCGACTCCGGTTCGGCCCAACCTCGGCGTCTGCAATCACAGCGCCCCGCACGCTTTTGCGTTTTCCCACATACTCTGCGTACCTATGGCTACTGCTTGTGCCATTTAGGACGCGCCGTAACGGGCGGAATATTATGTCCGAAAGCGCTCTGGAATGCGAGACGTCGCTCAGCGTTTTCGGCTTGGCAACTGCACTGCTGCGCTCGCGACCTGGTGCGGCCCCATATACTAGGTATGTGCTTACCTTTCGCGAACCCTGCCGAGCGCAACGCGATGGTTCAACGACCGAACTGCGGCTTTGTTCTGCCTCAAGCAAACGTGCATAATCCCAGGCCCGCACGTCGGCCCGCCCCGCCTTGTGGGTTTGGGGGACTGGGGGGGACTGGGAAGACAAAGACTCAGAGAGGGGTGGGAGGATTGTGAGGCCCGGGTTCAGGCTAGGCGAAGGTGCCTAGCGGTGCGGGAGGGCTGGGAGAACGGCGAGGGAGTATCGTGAGAGGATTGGGACGGGACGCTGGGGAGAATTGGGAGGGTGTCGGTCGGGCGGCGGGGTGGCCAGGACCCGCGCCACGGTTGGGTGGTTTGCAATCTCGTCCAGGTCATGGAACGGCTTCCGTGACTCAGCGCGTGCCTCCACCACGTCAAGGCATTTCTGCACGTCTGCCTTCGAGATCTTGCGGCGCCGACCAGTGGAGATGCCAGGGAAGACCGTGCCGTGGGCAAGGAAGTGGGCGCATTGGCTCCGCATCCACTTGAAGGCAGCAGCTGGGGTTGCCCAGGCAGGAAGCACGGGCTTGGTCTTGCCCCACAGCCGCTTGCCGGGGCCGCTCACGAGCAGCTTCAAGAGCTCGTAGGCTTGCGGCCCCCACTTCTTGCCCAGCTTGCGGCCGCCGCCGCCGCGGCCGAACAGCGCCAGGCAGGCGATGACGGCCAAGAGCTTCCCCAGGACGACGCCATCCAGCTCTGTCGCTGACAGCTCGTCGCCAAAGTTCAATTTAAGTACGGATCCAAGATCCAGATCCGCCATGCCTGTGGAGGGGTTGGGAGGGGAGGCGGGGCGGGGTCAGTGGGGGTGCGCGGGCAGGGCGGGGTGCGTGCCGGGACGCGTCGGGCGGGCAGGCAGGCGAAACCCTCCGTAACCTGCGATTTGGCGGGATCTGCCCATAGTACGGCCCTCCACCTTAGCCGCAAAATGCCCGGGGATGTCCTCGCCCTTAACCGGCGTGCCCGCCCCCGTTGTGTGCCTGAAGGCCCTGAACCCCCCCGTTGCCTTGACCCCCTGGCGCCCCGTTGGACACACGTATCCTTCGGGCCGCGGCCTGTACGGGATTTTAAGACCGGATGACCTTGCCCGTGTAACAACAACAACTGCGTGTTACAAGGCTACCGGTATCCTGGCCGCTGAGCACGGAACTGCATGTGAGGAGTGCACCGAAGACGCCTTGTCTCAGGCTTGTCTCGTCATGTTTGGCCTCTCCAGGCCAAGGCGCCAAGCTGCCTTCACACCCTTTACATGATGGGTGCAGCTCCGCAACGACCAGCTCCAATCTATTCCAAGCAATATGCTCAAGCAGTAGGCGCGGGCCAGGTCGGCGCGGCGGGTGTATAGTGCGGATGCGGTCCCCGGGGGATGACTAAGGGCGAATGGGGTTCTGGGGGCGCCCATGTGAGCAAGATGCGGTCAAAAGTCACTATCACAGACAAAGCAGGGGTCAACGCGTCCCGTTACGCCCGTACTTCACAATTTCACAGCAACTACAAGCTAGCAGTGCGCAGGTAGCAAGCCTGGACATTCCCTGCCCCTCCTCGCCCCGAAAGGGCGAGTTTGACCCCCCTCGCATTTCCGCATCTCGCCTCTTCGGCTTGCGCAAAGGACATAGATAGAATGACACACTCATCCGTTCTCTCTCTCTCTCCCTCGCATGAAAAGCACTGGGCTCCGCTCTACTTGCACGTTTGCTTGACCCCCCTCATCATTGCTCTCGTTGCATACCTACGCGGTAAGCTGTCCAAACAAAGCGCGGCGGCGAAGTGCCCATGCTTATTCATCGATCAATCCCAGGGCCCAGGCCAGCCGACGCCCCCGGCGACCGGTGTGGCAAGCTGTAGAGCTCACAGCCTTGAGCGCCCCATCCAAGCAGCCGGCGTCCTCTCCAGACAGGCGCCTCCTCCTGACGGGCTGGGCTCCCGGTGCCAGCAGCCTGACGCAGGCCACGGGCTGGCTCTGCAGCCGCGCGTGCCAACACGCATTTGCGGACAGCCGCTCGCTCGCGCCTTTTGCCGCGTCGCGTTTACTGACCCTGGCGCTGCTCGTTATCGTTCTGTGCCGTTGAAGCTTGCAGCTGGCGGCGATGGCGGCGGCCCGAAACGGCCGGCGGCGGCGAGCACTTGTTGTTCCCCGTCGACTTGCAAGGGGCCATGGGTGGCGGGGGACTTGGGGGCGGGCTGGGCGGCGGGCTGGGCGGCGGGGAGGCGACGGCCGCCTTTGTGGCAGAGTCAGAAGGCGGGCTCTTTGCGTTCTTGGGTGGGGGCGGAGATGGCGGCGCCGGCAGGCTAGGCGGAGGCGGCGGTGAGGGGCTGGGCGGCGGTGACGGCGGCGGGCTGGGCGGCGGCAGCAGTGACGGGCTGGGGGGTGGCAGCGGTGACGGGCTGGGCGGCGGCAGCGGCGACGGGCTGGGCGGCGGCAGCGTCGACGGGCTGGGCGGCGGGAACGGTGACGGGCTGGGCGGCGGCAGCGGCGACGGGCTGGGTGGCGGCAGCGGTGACGGGCTGGGCGGCGGCAGCGGCGACGGGCTGGGCGGCGGCAGCGGCGACGGGCTAGGCGGCGGCAGCGGCGACGGGCTGGGCGGCGGCAACGGCGACGGGCTGGGTGGCGGCAGTGGCGACGGGCTGGGCGGCGGCAGCGGCGACGGGCTTGGGGGCGGCAGCGGCGACGGGCTGGGTGGCGGCAGTGGCGACGGGCTGGGCGGCGGCGGTGGCGACGGGCTGGGCGGGGAAACAAGGGCAAGCCAGGCTTCAGTTGGGTGAAAAGGAAGCTTAACTAGTCAGCACTCTGTACAACGGCCGCGGATTGCTCCAAGCTGAAGTCAGGTATGTCCCAGCCGACGCCCTCTGCAAGTCAGATCCGCAAACCGTGCGTACTGGCGCAGCATGCCCCGGGGCCCCGACCCAGCACTACACGCACCGCTACTACCCCGTCACACGGGACGCACCTGGGGGGAGGCGAGGGGGTCACCTGGCACAGGCCATCAACGCGCCTTCGTAACGACACACGATGAGCCTGGGCAGGGGCCGGAAGCGGGTTAGGAATGTTGTTCGTGCGCGTGGAGGCCAACGTGTACTGCCCCGCGCCCATGAGGTGCAAGCCCGCCACCATTCCGACAACCAACGGCCAGCTCCCTTGCAACCCACTTGCATACGTCAGACGCCGTCTGGGTCGCGACCGTTTGGGTCGCGTCACCGAGTGTTTCGGTGTAGCTCCACGTCAGCACCGGCTCCGCCACCCAGTACAGGACCAGGTTGTAGTCCGCCAGGACGGTGCGAGTGGCCTTGTCGATTGTGCTGCACGAGGACCGAGCAAGCAGGAGGCGGGAGGTTGAAGACAGGTGGGCATGCGGCGCTGGCCACGCACGCTCTGGCACGATAAATCCCGATCAGTAGCCCCCGCCGAGCCCGTTCGTTGCCGCACCTGTGGAAAGTGACGGCCCGCTCCGCTGTGTAGACCCCACTACGGAGCTGAGGGAGGGAGCGCAAACACAGGCCGGCAACACGAGGAGGGGTGACTCAGCTATGGACGACGGGAAGCTAGCCTGGGTTGGGCGCTTGGGGCAGGAGGCAATCAGGTGAGGGCCCGGCTCCTCTCCGCGTCCCTCCCTCGGCCGCTTGCCTCGGCATCCTTGATGGTCAGCACCGTGTGGATGTTGAACTTGTCGGCATATACATAGTCAGGCCCATCGGCTGCATGGCTATTGATTTGTGCGTCTGCGGTGTACTGCTTGGCGACGCGCAGGTCTGCGGGAGCGGAGCGCAGGACGGTCGCAAGGGACAGGTTGCCAAGGACAGTTTGGCTGGCGCTAAGGCAGACGGGCATTCAAGTCATGAAGCACCGACAACGCACCGATGTAAAGATTGGTCGCGCTGGAGGTGGGGCTGTTGGGCAGCCACAACCTGAAGGGCGCGCAGCCAGGCAGGGGGCGGCCAGGGACTTCAGATCATCAGAGACATGCTGTTTCAGACCCGGCTTTCAAGCTGGGCCCCCCATGGCAGCCTCAAGGCCGTGGCGACCCCGCCCACCAGCGCTCGCCCACGCCGTCCCCCTCACCAGTCGGGCACGATGCGGATATGGTTCCCCAGGCCCGACACGTAGGTGGCAGGCAGGTTGAACGCCACAAGGCCGCCCAACGGCAGGGCGGCGCTGGTCAGACCCCCGCCCGAGGCACCCGTGTTTATAGAGACGGCGGGGGAGCTCCAGCCAAGCTTGACGTGCGAGGTCTCGGCCGAGCTGGGGCAGGCATCCCCCAGGCCCATCAAGCTGCTGAAGTCCTGTGGAGAGCAAGGGGCGTCAAGGAATTCAGAGATGACTGGAGGGACCCTGCTGCAGGTGGGCCACTCTCTCGATAGAAGGAGGCCTGGCGCCGGCCAGCGCTGTGCGCCCCTCCTCACCCCGTACTCCTGCAGCTGCCCGTTGCGCCACTGCCGCGCGTGGCGCAGGCCCTCATTATGTAGCAGCTGCACGCGGGGCGGGGAACACGACGGAGTTGCAGAAGCAGAGGCTCCAGATAGGAGCCGCGAAGACACTCCGGAGGTCTCATGCTCCATCCCTTCCCAGCTGCCTGGGCATAATGCTGGGCATCTCCCCTTCAACTCCGGCGGCACAAGCCCCATGGGAGGCCCTTCCAAAAGTTCCGCATGCTTGGGGGGCGGCCGGACCCGGACCCGGGGACGGAAGGCCCCAGCCACGAGAGGCCCTCACCTCATGTATCATGGAGAAGGGGCGGCCCAACGAGAAGGAGCCACCATGGAGCCATACACGATTGCCGGGAACGAGTCCGTTGCCCTGCCAGCCGCACAAGCCAGACCCCTTCACGTCCTTGTCGTACACGTGTACTGCTGAGGGAAAGATGTAGACAACCTGCCCGGGGTGGAAGGGGAAGAATTGAGCGTTGGGGCATAACACCGCAGGCTGGGGCTAGCCGGCCTAGCCCCATCACAACGTACCCCTTCCCTACCGACAGCCCTCGCCCACTGTCCGGTTCTCACCCTCGTGTACAGCGACCATTCGCCGCCAATCCATGCGTCAATCTCCTCGTCAGCTTTATCGGCCATGCCGTAGGCGTCGCAAGGGGTTGGATTGCCTTGGTAGGGCAGGCACTGATCCCCATAGATCGGCACGACCATGATGTTGGAACCCACAGGGTCGAAGACATAGCTCCCATAAGAGCATCGCTCCATGTAACGCGCATGGCCGCCCTCGCCGTCCCTGGTTGAGAGAGACAAAGGGCAATGAGGGCGCGGGGCGCTCAAGTGGTGCGCACCCCCTTGGTCCGCAGGGGGCATGACGCTGTGACGTTAGGACTGGGCCGCATCCCTCCAGCAGTCGGAAAGGGCAAAGTAGTGATACCCGCATTGTGCTCACCCCTTGGGACCGAAGATGGTTTCTCTCTGCGAGTCGGGACGGGGAAGCGGGGGCGGGGGCGGGGACAAAGAGGGTGTTCGGGTGGACTGCACATCACATCCCGAGTAAGCACCCCCTCGATCGCCTCCACTCGTCCAACGCTCCGCTAACAAGGCGCGCTCCAGCCGGCGCTTAACGGTTGACCCACCAGCAGGGGCATGGCTTGCTTTGTGTCAGGGTCCACGTACTGCGTGTCCAGCGGCAGGCCACAGCTGGCTGCACGCCGTATCGAGAGGGGTGCGAAGTCTGAGGGCTGACGATGCATTTGGGGTGAAACGCTTCCCCTGATCAACTTCCGGGCCATGTGGGCACCGCATCACCCTGGCTATTCTGATCCCAAGCTCATGCTCCCTGCAGTATATACAACTCACTCATGTCGATGTATACAAACAGGATCTTCTGGGATACCATGTTGGCCCCCGAGTTGGGTGGAGCGTACGCGGGCAACAGCACCGTTGAGTCCGTGGTGGAGACGTAGTCGCACTGCCCCACGCTGTTGACCGTCGAACAGTACTGCGTGTAGGGAGGAGGATAGTGGCATCATTGAAGCGTGAACGGTCTGAAGCGAGGACACGAGACGACGAGAGCGGGGCCAACCTTGGGGCAGGGGACCCCTGCGTTGGGGGTGTGGGGGGCAGCGAGTCCAAAACACACCAGACCATGTCAAGCGACCATGCATTTGCTCACGTTGGCCGGCCCCTTGCTACTGATAAATAGGCGTGCGGTGTCAACCGCGTGACCGTATGATCCTCGTCATCCTCCCCGTCACGGAGCCTTGCCCCCTGCCCCCAACCCCTCGAGCACCACCCGGCTCCTTACCAGTTCCACGGAGGACCCCAGCGTGATCGCGTCACCCTTCTTGTCTTTCTTGGGCATTCGGAAGCCGGGCTTAAACGGTGTGGAGCGGGTGCCAGTGACCTCATCCCACAGATAGTACTCGGGGAGGGACCCGGGCTCGGCGAGCTTGCCCAACACACCCGCCAGCCGCTGCCCGGGCACGACTGGGCCCTTGCCCTTGCCACGACCGGGTTGTGCCTGCGCGCCTGCGTGCACAAAAGCGACGCAGGATGTGCATAAGCGACTGGGAAACGCAAGGGATGCAGAGCAAACAGAAGAATCGGAACAGAACGGCGCATGCGCGCAGAAGGTGGCGCCAGGATGTCCGGCGCAGCGACTCAGACTCTTCAAGCCTGACACCAGCCAATCGCACAGCGGCGCAGCTTCTTACGTCAGAAACCGCACGAGCCGGGCCATGTCGCTCCCTACCTGGTCCGCTCGCAGCGAGCACAGCGACCACAAAAGCGGCAAGCGATAGCCTCCATATCCCTGCCTTCATTGTTACAGGCTGCAACTGGCGAACTTCAGCTCAGCAAGTTCAGCTCAAACCGAAGGTACGTAAGTGTTGGGCGTCTCCGTGTTCAGCGTTGTAAGGGGACGAGGCAACTACGCTCTGTGCAGACCTTCGCTGTGGAAGAGCGCGTTCACGGTGGACGGGTCACGTCTGCCGTGCACGCAGTCTGCCGCGATGCGTCTGCGGTTCCTCGCGCCGTCTGCTCCCACACGCCATATGCCTTCCCCTGCTAAAGGCGCACGTGTTGATACACTTGGAGGCGGCGAATGTTTTGGTCGGCGCTCGCCTGCCCGTGCCTGCCCTCCCCACCGACCCCACGCCCAAGCCCACGCCCTCCCGCGCATGTCTGACGCCCTGGTCCGCGTACCCGCGCTCTTAGCCTCATAAGGCCCGTTTCTCATCCCCGAATTCCTCCTGCCCCTGTGATGGGCCAGGCTGCGAAGCGCCAAACTGCCCCCTACTGCAAAGGCCGTCACGTCAGTTAGTGCTGAGCGCTACACATTGCTGCCGGCCATGAGACTTCCAACGTCTCACGAAGCATTCCGCCGGTCTAATCCAGTCTTTCCAACCGCAGCAAGCCAGGGGTGATTACCCCTGCATCAAGCAGCACGGGCAGCAGGCTGCTGGCGTCATCCACGGTACAGCCAAGCCGTGTGCGAGGCAGCTAAAGGAGCGTTGCCCTAGCCGTGCGAGGACCAAAACTCTGCCAGGGGTGCTCGGGGTACCGAATGACACTATAGGCTCTAAGTAGACCGAATCCCGGCCCAAAGCCACGTCGCGAGCTCCACCGGCAAACTCTGCCCTTGACCCGCCCCCGCTATCCCCAGCGTTGCTTACATGACCTTACTCTCTAGCAGCGTGCGAAGTCCTGTCCCATAATACTAGCGGCCGGTGCTTGTGGTGACACGCGTGTGTTTGTGCCGGGCGGAGGCGGGGAAGGGCGACAAGCAGCCAAGGACAGGCCATCGTGGGCTCGACAGCCGACGCCCCCGAGGCCCAGGGGCTTTGAGTTGAGGTGTAACGTATGCATTGACAGTGAGACTTAGGCGTAATGCTGCGTGGTCAGCGAGCCTTCGTTCGTGACAAACAGGGGTCTCCGCGCGGGCGGAGAAGACCCCCATGCAGAAGTGCACGGGGTCGCCCAGTGCAGCGCTGCGCGACCGAGCCCTGTCACCTAGCCTTCGTTACTGTGACCCTTACCCCAAGCTCGTGGGGCGGTCCCGGGCCAAGCCTCCTGGAGGATGCCAGGGCGCGAGCGCAGATGGCACCTCCGGGCCAAGCGCACAAAGCGTGTAATCAGCTCATGCTCTATTCAATGAACATGGTCTGGGAACCCGTGGAGCCTGAGAGCGACGCATGTCTGACATGGCCGAGCTCGCTCCAGAGGCCATTGGGATGGGCAAGCTGTGGTGCATTTGATAGGTAGCATGATGTTGAACCCCAGGGCTTCGGCGTGGGGGTGCGGGCCGCAAGGGCGGGCCGGTCAACTTATGGCCATGAGTGTGACCTTAACTTTTGGTCCAGGCCAGTCACATGACCAAGCCTTGCGCCAGTCGACGATGACGCGCATTCCCCATGGGTGCCCAGGACAATCCAACGAACAAGCCCCCACAGCACCGTGAGCTGGTGACCCGTCAAGTGTCCGCCCATACAGTCAGTCTGACACCATAGTTAGTATTGCCTTGTAGGCGAGAACCACTGGAATGAATGCAGATCTGCCCACGCAAGAACCGTTGCTGTCTTTAGGATTAACCCAGGGCCTCCGAACGGGTCCACAAATCCAACCCTACTGTATACTGCATCAACATGAGCGCGCCCCACCTCCCATGGCGTGACCGGCAGAGAACGTAAGCGCAGCGTTCCATAAGCTGAATTCTTTGCAACCAGGTCACCAGGCCGCCACGCCGTGTGCAACGCCAGGCCCCAACGCCCAGGGCAACACCGGGATGCTTCCTTGTCTCATAATGCAGGGGTTTGGGACGGGCCCCGCACGCGTTTCCGCGGCAAGGGTGCCTGCTTGAAAGGCATCATGCCCACTTTTGCCATCGCCAGTCTTAGAATGCGGCCGCTATCAAGGCCAAGGAAGACAAGGTCGTCAACTATGAACGAGCACGTAAATGTCCAGCCACCGCGTACTGACCCCCAAAGCTGGCCCGGTATCGCCGCCAGCCCGACTGAATATTGCACGAATGGGCGGGCCTCCTTTCTCCACAGTCCCTAAGCCAACCCCTGCCTTGCCCGCCTGCTGACCCTTCATCAATTCCACCACCCACGGCCTTGCGCTCACCTGCTGCACCTGCACCTCCCCTTCTGAACGCTGCACCTCGCCCACGCGCCGCCTCCCTGCTCAGGCCGTCTGCGGCTCCACGGGCTCCCCCTCGCCGATGTCCCCAAACGTCCGGCCCGCCACCATGCCCGCGCCGCTTGGCGCTCCGGGGCCCAGGCCCTTCGGCGACGCGAAGTCTGCCGCTAGGGACATCTCCAGGCTGGCGGCCTCCGTGTGGATCATACCCTGAAACGTGGCCACGCCGTTGAGGTGGTGGTTGTGGTGGTGACCGTGCTGCACGTGTGGGTCGGCGAAGGGGTTCGGCTCGTCATCTGCCCCTTCGTCGGGCACGTACGACATGACGTGGAGCTGCCCGCTGGTGCGCAGGTCCGGCGCCGTGATGGAGCGGCGGCGGGCGGCGACGCGCCGCCGCTGCGCGGAAGAGTCGGCGAGGCGTGTGCTGCTGTCGCCGCCCACGCGACCCGAGCTGGTGTCCGCGCGGGGGTTGTCCGGATTGCTGGGGAGCTGCCCCTCGGCCCTGTGGCCGGCGCACGGCTCGGCTGCTGCATCGTCGGGGCACGCCAGGCCCGTGGGCGAGATGCAGGGCCCTATGGAGGGCGCGGTCGCCAGTGCCGCGGCTGCGGCGGAGGCCGCAGCAGCGGCCATCTGCATCGCGTGCCCCTCCGCCTGCGCGCCGTCCGCGACCGCTTGGCTCATGCTTAGCGGCGACATGGTGCTGAACAGCTGGGGGTGGTTATGCGCTGGGGAGGTGGGAGCGGAGGCAGCGACCGGCTCGCTGACCGCACCCAGGTCGCCCGGCCGCACGCCGCCGTTGGCCCGCGCCGCCGCGCGCGCAAGCAGCGTAACGCTCGCGCCGCCCAGCCCGCTCGGCCGGCTGAGGCGCGCCGTGCGCGGCGCGCCCGGGTAGCCGTACGGGCTGCCGCCGTTGCTGCCGTACGAGCCGCCACTGCCGTACCCGGCACCGCCGTACGCGCCGTACGCCGCGCTTATGGCTTCGGGCGAGAGATTGAGCGCCGGGATCGCCTCGCTGTAGGCCTTCTGCAGCATGTTGCCTGCCGGGCTGCTCGTGCGCTGCACGGGGCCGTTCCGGTCCATGTGCTCCGGCGATGATGAGGCGTGCGAGGGCGAGCCCAGGCCTGCGGCCATCACCAGATTCCGTCGCCGCGACGCCGAGTTGGCGGCTGCTACCAGCAGCTGCATCCTCGCCGCCGAGTTGCCGCGCTGCAGCTGGCCGCTGGTGCCAGAGCCGCCGGAGCCGCCGCCGCCCGGGCCCCCCGGCCGGCGCGGGTGCGACATGCGCCCGCTCTGCGAGCGGCGCTCGAGTCCCAGCGCGTTGGTGCCGTCAAAGCTCACCTGCAACCGGCCAAGCATAGGCAACATGGGCATGTATGGTTCGGTCACAAGTCCGGGCCGTCAGGCAAGAACCTCCAAGCCCACGGAAGCAAGTCCGGGGGCTGATGCAGTGATGCAACACAAGGGCTGCTGGACTACAAATCGAACCCCCGCTCCTCACCTGGGACGCCGACATGGTGGCTGTGCGTCGGAAGCCGAAGGGCGAGGCGAAGCCGGACGTCGCCACGGCGGTTGGTGTGGGCGGCTGCGGGCCCGTGGGCAGGCCCGTCGACGCGTGTGACACCCCCGCCAGGCGGCTGGTGGAGCGGTGCCGCTGCAGCATGGCGGACCGGAACCGCGCCTGTGGGGACGCGTACTCCTCCCCCACGCCGCCCGACGACACGGCGCCGGAGCCCTGGTGCGCGGCCGTGGAGAAGGGCGACCCCGAGCCACCGCCGCCCATGGACCCCGCCGATCCGCTGCCGCCAGGCACCAGCAGCCCCGGCGGGATGCGCCTGGAGCCGCCGCCGCCGCTGTTGCCTGCGCCGCCGGCGCTCCCGCCGCCGCCGTAGCTTCCTGAGCCGTAGCCGCCGCCGCCTGGCCCGAGTCCGTGCGCTGGGCTGGACGGGGCGCTGCGGTCCGGCCCCCAGGCCTGCATGCGCTCCGCTGACGTTCCCCCCATGTGCTCCGACGGATGCTCAGCCACTCGGTACAGCTGGCCGTCCGCGGGCGACAGCACGGACGGGTGGCCCGCGGTGGGCCCCTGCCGGGAGAACGAAGACGGAGAGCCGCGCGGCCCGCTGCCACCAAAGCCAGACGTGCTGCCCTCGGAGCCCTGCACGCCGTACGGCGCGTGCGGCGAGTCGAAGCTGCCGCGGTGGTTGAGCGGAATGCCTCGGCCCTGCACGGGCGCGGAGGATCTGGGAACTCCGCTCATGCTGACACTGCCCCCGTGGACAGACCCGTGGCCCATGTGCTGATTCGTGTGGGACGGATCACGTGACGCGACCGAGCCGCTCATGCGCTCGTGCAGGAGGAAGCTGCCGCGGCCGTTGGGCATCACGTGGCCGCCGTTGTACGACTGGCCCGAGTACGACGGCATGCGGGCGCCGTTGTACGAATGCATGCGCACGCGGGATGGGCAGGGGCTCTCGCGCGGCGAGTTGGCGCCGGTGGGGCTGGCCCGGATGGACTGGCGGCTCTCCTCACGCGACAGGCCGGGCTGGCGGCGCAGGCGCTTCACGCCCAGCATGCGCGCCAGGCGCTGCCGCGTGATGCCCTGCACGCCGGTGGCGCTGCTGGCGCCGGTCAGCCGGCTGGCCAGGCTCTGGAGGGGGCGGCAGGGAGTAGCGGGGAGGGGTTGAGGGGTGGAAAGGGCAGGATGCTCGAGGGAAGGGGAAGGCCTGGCACTGAGGGTCGTGGCGCAGCTGCTGCCCAGCCCCCCGCCTGCAGAAGCCAGCCCGCAGCGCCCAGCCCCACCACCCATTGACCTCATCCCGCAAGCACGCCCTACCCGGCAACCCCTCTCCTCGCCCAAAGAGGTACCCGCTCTGCCTGCACCCCACCGCGCCCCGACCCCACACCACTCCCAGGTCCCAGCTCTCAGTCTGGCGCCCTCACCGATGAGCTCTTGACGGGCGCCCCCAGGTCCGCCAGCAGCTGCGCCAGGTAGCGCTGCCCGTACAGCTCCGGCTGCCCCTTGCGCGCCGCCTCGGCCCTCCACTTGGCCCTCAGCGCGAGGTCCGCAGCCACCGCCAGGGGCGTCGCCTGGCGCAGGAAGCCCCGGCCCGTCTCATCAATCAGCCCGCCCTCCTGCAGCCAGGCCGCGGCCCCGCCTGCGGGCCCGACGGGGCCGCCGGGTGAGGTGGCCCCGAAGCCGCCGCCGCTTCCCCATACCGGTACGTCCGCAGCGGCCGCGGTGGTTTCCGCCGCTCCGCCGCCCGCCGCGCCCTCCTCTCCCCCTTCCGCCTGCTCGCTCGCCACCCACGTGGCCAGCAGCCACGCCGCCTGCGCCGCCACGGTCCGTGCGCAGTGCTTGACGGCGTCCGCGCTCACGCCCACGAGCGCAAAGTTGGGCGCCGCGATGCTGTTGGACAGGATGTCTCGGTAGAGCGGCTCGGCCAGGCCCGTGGCGCCGCCCGCGCCGTCGGCGACCGAGGTGAAGGACGCCCCCGCCAGGCCCGGCGGGCCGCCGCTCATGGAGACGCTGGAGCCCGCGCGGCGGAAGGACGCGGCTCCGTTCATGGAGGAGCCACCCTATGAGGGCGGTGGGAGGGGGGGCATGGTGGGAGGGTGGTGGGAGCATGCAGGAGGATGCCTACGAGACTAAGGAGTGCCTATGGCGCGCCCTCCTCAGCGCCTGCCCCAGCTCCCTCCTGTTCATGCCCGCCTCAGCAATTCACCACAACACGACCACGCCACCACACCCAGCCCACACCACACCACACAGAGGCTGTGCACTCACGAAGGAGCCCCTGGGCGGCGGCCCCACGTCCAGAAAGCCCAGCGCCGGCTCCACGCCCTCCAGCGGCACCAGCAGCACCACGTCCGCGGGCAGCTCCTCGCCCGTGGCCAGGGTCACATGGGCGCCGTTGAGGAGCGCGCCCAGGCCTGGTGGGGGACGGGTGGGAGTTGTGGGGAGTTGTGGGAAGAGGAAGGTGGGGTGGGAGTCATGGGAGGAAGTGGTGGCTTAGGAGGCGGGGGCGACGAAGTTGGTGCGGGGCGCTTGAGCTGGAGCGGAGGCAGGACAGGGGCGAGCGCCAGGGGTAGAGAGAGAGAGGGTTGGGGAATGACCGCTCAAAGGTGCAGGGGCGCAGCAGCAATCCAGGGAAGGAACCCACCTCGGATGACCCTCAGGCTGGCCTTGCCGGGCGAGAGCTCCTCCGGCTCCTCGCCGTCCTCCGTGCAGCCCACCTGCACCGACCTGCGGCTCTTGCGGCTCTTGCGCGAGGTGCGCGAGGGCCGCCAGCCCTCCACCTCCCCGCCCGTGCCGCCGCCGTCACCACCGTTCGCCCCCTGCTCCCCTTCCGCACCCTCCTCCTCGCCCTCCCCGTCCTCCTCCTCGCCCTCCTCCTCCCCCTCCTCCGTCACCCCCAGCACCACACCCGACTGCTGCCCCCCCGTGTCCTCCCGCTCCAGCTCGCTCCGGATGCGGTCTCGCTCCCGGGCCTGGGCCCGACCCTCAGAGTCCTGAAGCGCGTCGCTCAGGACGGGGTCCAGACCCCCCGAGCCCATGCCCCCGAGTGCGGGCTGCACGGGAGCCGCCAGCACGGGCGCGTGCGCGGGGCTGAAGCGCTCGAGCTTGGAGTGCACGGCGCCGGCGCGGGGCGTGCCCGGCTCGCCGCCTTCGCAGGCGGAGCCGCAGCAGGAGCCGAAGAGCCGGGACAGAAGGCCGCCGCGGTTGGCGCGCGGGCTCTCGGCGGCCAGGTCGCTGCGGCGAGGGCTGAGCCCTCCGGACTCTTGGGACATGGGGGACGTGGGGGAGCTCATCATCTGAGGGCGAGG
Source organism: Edaphochlamys debaryana (assembly GCA_016858145.1). Lineage (NCBI taxonomy): Eukaryota > Viridiplantae > Chlorophyta > Chlorophyceae > Chlamydomonadales > Edaphochlamys > Edaphochlamys debaryana. The sequence goes on from JAEHOE010000074.1 coordinate 53,001, forward strand.
GAAGGGCAGGACCATAGGTGAGGACAATTGGTACGCAGAGTGCAGGGCTGTAGCGTGAATGCCGAGCCCCGGGCCGCCTCCCAGGCGACTGCCGCAAAAGGGCACAGACCAACCGCTAACACGACATGCTCTCCCGCTTTGGCTGGACCCCACGGCACAGCAGCTCGGAGCCCTCTCGAAACCTCCTGACCGCCCCGCCCCTCCTGCCCAGCTTGCCCCGCTGCTTCCCCCCAAACGCCCCAGCCCAAGACCCCGGTCCTGCTCTGACCCCGCCCACACCGCGGCTCACCCTGCCGCTGCCCTGCCGCGCCGGCCCCGCCTCCGCGTCCACCACCTCCAGCAGCACCACACTGCCGCTGAAGCCCACCGCCACGCGGCACCGCTCCGCCCAGGCGGCGCTCTCGGGCCCCGGCGAGCCCACGACCAGCACCGCCCGGCCGCGCAGCGTCTGGCTCAGCAGCACCTCCCCGCCCGGGCCCGTCAGTTGGTCGTTGGCAATCAGCACCGTGCCCGTATACAGCTCGCGGCCCTGCAAGAGAGTGTACGGGACACAGTGTCGTACGTCAGCGCGGAGGGAAGCGTTCACGTGCACCCGTTGGCAACGGAGCAGGCCTGCGGAGCTGGCTGGTGAGCATATGGTCGGGCTTTGCCAGGGTACACTAATCACGGCCGCGTTGACCCGTGACTGGCGGGCTCACCTGCACCCTCGGCAGCCGCGGCGCCGCCACGGCCGACCGGCTGACCACGAGCAGGTCCGCCTGCAGCTGCGTGCGCTGCATGGACGGCTCCGTCTTGAGCTCCAGCCGCCAGCACGCGTTCATGGCCTGAGGGGCGGAGGTCAACCGACAGAGGTTCGGGCTGGGTTCGGGGTGGCGCGGTCCACAGCGGCAGTGAGGATTTCTGCCGTACTCGTGAAGCAGGCAGCAAGGCATGCACTTCAGACACAGCCGAAGGCAGAAACCTCCTCTCAAACAGTTAGCGCCGCGCTGTTGCCACCGTTGCGGCACGCAGCGCGATCACAGCTGCGGCCTGGTCGCACCTGCCACTTGGCGCGGCGCAGCGTGCAGCCCAGCCGGACGCACTGCGTAAGGCCTGCTACCCCGGCGTACACGCCGATGTGGTGTAGCAGCTGCAGCTCGTTACAGGGCGGCGGCGGGGGCGCGTTTGCGGCGGCCGCTGCTAGCGACTTGGAGGATGCCCCGGCCCCGTTGCCGCCACCGAAGGTGCTGCGCCCGAAGGACATGCGGCCATCGCCCAGGAGGGCGCTCGCGCCCTTGGCGGAGGGCCCGGCCTTTAAGCTGGCTTCGGCCTCCGGCACCTTCGGCCGCGGCGGCCCCAGAGGGAAGTCAAGGAAGACGCCATCCACCCAAGGGTTGTAGCGGAAGTCTGGGGTTGGCGCGGGGGTTGAATAGGGCTGGGCGCGGGTAACGGCTGGGGTTGCGGGTCCGCGGACATGCTGTCGGGGATCGACATGCCCAACGGCCCAAGAGAGAAAATTTTGGTGACCTGTACTTCATAACCCTTCCCAGAAGGTGACGTTGCATGCGACCACGCAAAACGGTGGGGCGCTGACCGGCACCGTGACTCGCGTAGTACATTGCAACAGCAACTTGCGCAGATGACACCTTCAGTTGCAGCTTAGTGTTGATGGAAGTAGGTGCAGGCCTTGCAGGGAACGCGCACGTCCCCACTCCGCACCTTTTAAGGGCTCGCCGGCAAGCTTTGCCAGCCACTGCCCGCCGATCGTTTGCGTTGCTTCCAGAAGGACCACCTCAAAGCCTCGTGTCGCAAGTTGGCAGGCTACGTGTAGCGCTGCCGCGTCCGTCCCGACTACACAAGCTCTTGGAGGTCCGCTGGTCGCCCCCATCAGTCCGCGTTTGTTACAAGGTTTCCATTCAGAGGTCCCTGGCACTAGACGGCGTACGCCTGCCTGCCCATGGGGCAATGCTGGAACGGCTCCGGTGTGCTCAAGCAAGCATGTATCGGCCGTTGCGACACTGATTGGAGTTAACTCTAAGACTAGGTGTTGAAGAAAGGTTGTGTGCGGACTACGCCCGCACGCCCCATCCAGACGTCGCGAGAGGCGGGACCGTCCTGGCGGACTCTCCTCGCAAACCGCCTGCCTGGCATAGAGCAACGCCGTTGGTATTTCAGTCGTTCTGTTCGCACCAGACTTTGGGCTCCAGAGCAGGAGGAGTGCGACGGTGCCGCCCGCCGGAATTCGTGCGTGCCCGCTCACCGTGCGTTCCCTCTCTTCACGCCTGCGGTTGGACGGCCGCGCCGCAGCGCTGACCGACGCTTCGCTCATCCTAAGCCCCACTTTAGCCCAGATACCGCGGCAGACAAACGATGGGCACCGCATGATGACCACACCTGAGAACCTTAGAGTGCACGGGCACGCCGTACCGACCGGCCGTACCGATCCCGCTCAGCCCAAAACCGTGCGCCGCAACTTAGTCACCCTCGCCTTTGGCTTCTCCACGTCATCATTTCTCCAGCAGGGCACAAACGCCGCAGCCCCCCATACTCCTAGCCACCCACACGGCCTCCATCGGGTGCATCATGCACCCCCTGCCTACGCTGACAAAGGCGGATACCATCACTGCAAGCAGCTCAAGGCCTTGCAAAGCAGCTCAAAGGTCTTGCACAGCAGCGCGTGCACCACCTCGCAGCACAGCCGGTGCTCCTCCTCGTACGTCGTGCCGCAGCACCACCAGCCGCACGATGAGGCCGTGGCCTCTGCCACCCCTGCTTTCTCCACCCCAGCGCCGCCCTCTCGGCGGCGCCCACAAGGCAGCCGCATCAGTCCATGTGGGGTGAAGGGGCCACCCACCTGCCGCAGCAGGTCGCGCTCCTTCGCCAGCGTCCTTATGCGGCGCCAGATGTCCGGGTTATCAACCACAAACATGCGGTGGACATATAACATGTCGAGGGGACCCCGGAACACGCAGCACACCCTCGCCATCCACAGCATCCGCTCATGCTACCCCCACGTATGCTAATGCTAATAAACAGTGCCACGTCATGGCGGCCAATGCACGGTGCCTGCGTGGTGCAGAGCTCCCGTGCTGTGGGCCTGTGGCATGGCTCTTGAGCTTTTGCCACCGGGCACCAAACTGCGCGCCGGCCCCAGGCGAGAGGGTCTGTGCATCCTGCGCAGTATAAGCACTCCCCAAGCTGCAGCGCAACAACAGATGTATTGGCCGCACTGAGCCGCAGTATCGGTAACTTCCCATCCTTGTGCACGCCACAAGCTCTGCGCCTTGCTCCTAGTCCGTTGGGCGCACTTTGTGGTATCTGCGGGCCTCCGCTTCTGAACGCTGCGCTCCTCAGCCGGCTGCCCATGCGTCATTGGCTCCGTAGTCGAGTTCGTTGAGGATGGGAGCCGCCAGGGCGTTGCCGTACAGCACCTCGGGAAGATCCGCGTTGTCGACCTGAACGGACAGGCGCCACAGGTAAATACGCCGGTAGTGGCAGGAGTTGTCAGGTCGGGGGGCCGGTTCAAATGTTGGCAGGATGGGGGTCTAGACCTGAGATGGCATTATAACCCGTGCAGCTCCAGGGCGTGCCATGCACTGGAAAACGCCCCGCACGGCAACACCTTCCTTACACGCGCCTCCCCGCCTGCTCCCCACTCGCCTGCTGTAGGCCCGTGGGCCCAATGACGTATTCCAGTATCACGGCGGCGCAGGCGGGGCTCTTGGCCACCTGAGCGAGGGAACGCACGGGCAGAGACAGTAAGCGTGACAGGTACAGGGCTAGGGTTTTGCCTGCAGTGTGCTGAGCTCCGCTGCCCTCCCCGGACGGACGCCAAAACAGCATGGCCCGACCAAATCTTATCGGACGACACGAACCGGCTGCCGGACGCCGCCTCTGCCCCCGCCCTCTGGCCCGCACGAGTCATTGCATGCACAGTCACCGCCCGGCCTGGCCCTCTGCATCTGCCCAACGTCTGCACGTCTGCATGTCACCTCTCAGCCTGACCTTGAGAAAGCGGCGCTCGCCCACCCGCTGCAGCACCAAGCGCGTGTTGACGCAGTGCGCCCACTTGAGGCCCAGCGCGGCGCCCAGGCTGCCGTCGCCCCCGCCGCCGCTGCCTGGCGCCGGGCCGGGCCCGGGGGCCTGCCCCGAGGCCGCCCCAGGCCCCGGCGGCTGGGGCCCGCGGGAGATACGCGTGGTCACCTGCGGCAGGGGGTGGGGCCCACAGGCAGGCGGGGAGTGTTTGCGGGTGGGTCTCAACTGCCTGAGCGCTGCGCCTGTTCCGAGCGTGCCCCTCGAGGCCTGGCCCGGGCTGAGCCCAGCGCTCTGCGTCTACGCCACGAGCGGTTGGCTCCTTCGCTGTCACCAGCCCTCCCACTCCCATTGGGTTCACCTGTAGCCAAAGAACGGGCGGTCTGGGCCGCGTGTCCCCCTCCCGACGCCCCCCCCATGGGCCTTGCCACCCCCGCAACCACGGACCCTGCTAGGCTGCTACCCGCGCCCCCACCGACCTGGTTCACCACCAGCACGGGGAGCGCCAGGGACTCAGCGGCCGCCTTGAGCTGGGCGGCGATACGGCCCAGCACCTAAACGGGCGCGGAGGTGAGGCGCGTGGGGCACGGGCATGAGGCAAGTAAGGCTGGATGAGAGACTAGGACGCGCTGCAGGCACGAAGGCATGCTGTTCGTGAGGGCAGCGCCCGTGGGAACCCTGAGCAGTCCGAGTAACCCGGCGTTGTGGCCCCATTTGAACGCCACCCGAACCCACGGCCCCAGCCCCGCTGTGCCCCACCTGCTGTCGGTCCATGATGTTTCCCGCCAGCCCCGAAGCGCCACCGCCGCCGCCGCGGTCCCGGTCGCCCGCATTGCCGTACTCGGTGCGGGCGAGCGCGGCGATGGAGTCCACGACCACCAGGCGGGCGTGGTGCCGTAGTACGACATCAGGCAGAAGCTGTATGGCGTGGGGCACAGGCGGGTTCCGCACCTCAGCTCTCGTACCGCTAGCGCGCCACAGGCGCCACAGGGTATGCTAGCTTTACTTGAACGTTTCTACCTCGCTCCACTTCGTGGCGGACCCACCTCGATCTGTCGCGACAGCTCCTCCGTGCTCGCCGGCGACAGCACCACCACCCGCTGCATCGCCTGGGCGGCCGCACCCGCGGCGATGGGCCCGGGGCCGGGCAGGGCCCTGTGCCCCTCTGCCCGCGCTGCCTGCGCCGCGGCTATGCGCGCATTCAGCATCTCCTGCACAGCGGAGGGCGGGCGCGATGCTGATATGGTGCAGTACTAGGCTGCGGGCACGCCTGGGCCCAACTGGACCTGCCGGGGCCCAACTAGTGGACCTGCCGGGGCCCACCTGCAGGCGCGCTGCCGAGAACTTGCGCTCCGTGTCGATGTAGACCACACCCGCGCCCAGCCTAGGGTGCACGGGGCCAGGAAGCGTCAAGGCAGCGTTTCGCGGGGTACAACAGAGAATATGCAGAACGCTCTGGGGTGCGGTTAATACTGCTGTGAGGTTGGCCCTATCAGGTCTCGTTCACACCTCGCAACCCCATCCGAGCTCCCTTCCCTTCCCGCCAGCGCACTTCCTGTCGTCAGAACCTGGCGCTAATCACCTTGCCCTCCACCCACCGCGTGCCATGCCAGGCACCCAGCGGGCCCCCACCGGCCTCCCGCACGTGCGCGCTCCTCACCCGCCGCACTCTGCCGGCAGCGACACGGCCGCCGCCATGGAGTGGCAGAACTGGCTCTTGCCCACGCCCCCCGGCCCCACCAGCTCCGTGATGGAGCCGGCGGGCACGCCCCGCCGCAGCGCCGAGTCCAAGGTCTGGTGCGGGAGGAGGATTGGGGCAGGAGCGGGGACAAGAGGTAGGGAGATGGGGGGATAGGGTGCAGGGACAGGAAGACGGGCTGCCAGGGGGCACAGAGGAAGGACGGGGGGGTGCGGTACAGCGACAGGAAGACGGGTAAAGGATCAGCAGACGGGGGTGAGGCGTGCAGGGGACAAGCGTCTAGATAGCAGACCCCTGTGTGCCTGGAAGCCCTGTCCCAAGGGCTGGCTGAAAAGAGCTGGCTAAAAAGGGCAGCAGTCAACCCCGGCCCACGCTCTCGCGGGCACGCCCTCACCGGCAGCCCGGTGCGCAGCAGGGGGGCGGCACTGGGGCCATTGGCCTCAGTCAGCAGCTCCCAAGCCTGCAGGGTCCGGGCAGGGGCGCAGCGGCGAGGAGGAGCACGCAGCCGGTTGGGCCCCACAGGCCTCCGAGCACTTTCAATGCCTGGTAGCGGCACCGGCCACGTCAAGAGCTGCCACAGAACCGCAAGGGAGCACCCCAGCTCCACCACGAGATGGCACGCTTCCTCCGTCCCCCAGGGCCGAGCAAGGAAAGCGCGCAGCAGCCCATCAGCCCCGCCGCGCCGCCAGGCCCAGGGGCCCACCGTGGTGAAGGGCGGGGTGGTCTGCGCGCTCACGTCTGCCAGCAGCGCGTTGGCCTGCTGCCAGGTCAGACCCAGGAGCTCCATGAGGTCCAGGGGACCGCAGAAGAGCACGTCGCGGGCGGTGGTCTGGGGGGGTGGATGGTGGGGATGGGTTTGCGGACCGGGGGTAGGGAGGCGGGGCGGCAAAGGAGGAAGATGTGCAGTGCGTGGTCAGTGCTGTCGCAGCGAGGGTTCCTGGTAAGTGAGGAGCTCGGTGGGGTGGGGTCTAGAGGGCAACCGGGGGTTTGGGGTCAAGGGCGAGGGCTCACCAGGTTGTTGGCGGTGAGGTGGTCCCGCAGCTGCGGTGCCAGAGTCAGGCGGCTGACCTGTCGAGTCGCCTGCATACACGAGATGCTATTGCTGTTCTGTGGCTCATATCTGCACAGTAACTGCGAGCATGTCGGCACCATCTTCGCACCATGTCCGTCGGCAGGCCTCGGCGGGCCGAGACTTGTTACTGGACTGCTTCCATCAGCGGATGCGTGACTGCTGCGCTTGGTCTCTGCTGTGTTGGTGCGGGTTGCGACCTTGCAGGTGATGGTTCCCGCCTTTTACGGCGTGAGAAGCATCGCTCAAGAGCGAGCAGCTATGACCCAGTCCTTTGTGAGATTGAAGAAATAAAGAGTAGGGGCAAAGGGGGCGACCAGGGGTGCCAGGGGCGACTCTGCACGCCCCCCATTTCCCCCGCCAGCCCCTCGCGACATGTTGCAATGCAGTGCCCCTCGGGGGGTTACGGCAATGTGCAACGGGGTCGTGCCCACCAGCCGGCAATGCGACAGGGCAGGTAACGGTTGAAGCTCAGGATACCCGCACCCCCCTCGGGAGGGTGCCCAGCCTCGACGCTTTGGGGATTCGCGGGGGTGGCGGGGGCGGGCAGGCTGTGAACGCCGACAACCGACCGACCGCACACCGTTGGATGAGGGCACTGGCAAGGACCGTCAACAATACAGGACCATGAGGACCTACGGTGACGTGCAGTGGACCAGGACTGGAAGCAGACTGACTGCAAGGACTTACATATCGGTCTTTCACGAGGTTCGCCCTTGTGAAGCAAAGCCGTATACGCGGTACGCCTGATCCAAGCGCGCACACGCCCTGCCCTGCTATCCCGGAGTCCAGGTTCAGGACGCTGCCCCCAATGCATATCAACTATCACCGCCAAACCTGCAATGCCTGCAAAGCATCTCCTGCCTCTCCAAAGTCACGCGCATTAACATAGTCAACCTCGCCCCCACTCAAGCGCACTCAACAGCCCCAACAGCCGCAACCACAGCCCCTCAGATCTGCCCGGTGCCCTTCCCTGTCAGCCGCCCCAGCACCCTCTCCCCCGGGGCCTCAACGCACCCCACCGCACGAGCGTATCCACAGCTCCGCTCCGCCCGCCCAGTCCCCGCTCGCGCCGCTCCCGTCTCCACCTCCGCAAACCCTCCGCCCGCCCCATCCACACCCCACCCCACCCCACCCCCAGCTCCCACACGGGGCCTCAGTCGCTCCGCTCCTCCAGCAGCATCGCCTGCGCCACCATGACTGGGGCGTCCAGGGCCCCGCGCGCCAGGGCGATGTCGGAGCGGATGCGGCCCACCAGCGCCTCCACACCGCTGAAGCGGATCTCGGGGCGCAGGAAGCCCAGCGCCAGGACCTGGGGGCGTGGGGGCGTGAGCCGGGGTGGGAGGTGTCGGGAGTGAGGAGTGAGGGAGTGGGTGGCACGTCGCAGGAGGGGGGAACGAGCCCGGGGATTGGGGCTTGGGAAAGGCCAGGACGGTGCGGTGCGGCAGGCTGCTGGGTGGAGAGCGGCTTGCGAGGGCGGCACCGTGCACCCAGGCTCGGTGGAGGGTGTCACGTGCCGACTGGCGCCCAAGGCCCCTCACGGAGGCCCATTCCGGCACGGCGCAGCGCCTCACCTCGAGCTTGCTTCCGTAGAACTCCTGCCCCCCCAGGAAGGTGTGCAGGATGTGGGCCTCCACCGAGGGCGCCTCGTTGCCCGTGTTGACGGTGGGGCGGGAGCCGATGTTGAGCACCACCTGGGGAGGGGCGGAGGGGGGAGGGGAGGGGAGGCGGGTGGGTTCCGCGTGTGGTCGTCCTGTCCCTGGCCCCCGCGCTGCCCCGCTGTGTCGGCCCCTGAGCCCCTCCGCGCACCCTGCAACCCCAGCCCCACGGCCACCACGGCCCACCTTGTGCACCTCCGAGTCCTCCGAGGGCCACCCCTCGGGCGCATGCACCTTGGCCCACCTGCGCCAGGGACCAGGGACAATCGCAGGCGTTGAGCCCCTCCTCCCTTGCCGCACAACCGTGGTCCATTCTTGCGGCACAGTCATGGGTCAAGAGCAGCATCTGCTGTACGATGCCCCGCTCCGCACCCATCAGCCTCCCTCTCCCGGGCCTCCTGGCGCTTCGAAGGCCGCCCGTGCCCGCACCCAACAGCCCCTGTGTCCCCGGCGCCCTGGCCCTCCCGAGGCCGCCCCCGCCCTCACCCGAAGTACACGCCCGGCGCCAGGTCCTTGAGCGCGCGCTGCAGCCCCGCCGTGTCGATGTTGGCGGTGGGGGTGCCCATCTGCCGGCTGCCCCGCCCGAAGCCCTTGACCACGGTCCCCGACAGCATCACGGGCGCGCGCAGGCGGTAGCCGGGCGGCACCTGCGGGCGGGGTGCGGGTGCACGTGCGGCCAGCCAAAGGTGCTCACTCCACGTCGACCCTCCAGCACTCCCCCAGATGTCCCCATCACACAGCCTGCCACGTCTCGATCCGCAGCCCCTCGCCTTCCCTTCCGACCACGGCTCCCATCCCAGGCCCATACCATGCCAAGCCAGGCCCCGCACGCTCAGCACGCCCCGTACACGACCGGGCCCGCACCTGCAGGATGCCGCAGTACCCGGTGGCCACCTCCTGCTCCGAGTGGATGTTGAGGGGCAGCCCCGCCACCAGCGCCGCCAGGTGGTCCCGCGTGGGGGGGTACTTGGGCTGGGGGTGGCGGGGGCGTGGGGGGGGGGGGGTTGGGGGCAGGGCGCGGGGCAGGGTGGAAGACACGCATGGGGCAAGCGGGATGAGGAGCGGAGGTGTGGGGCACGCTGGGGGCCTCAAGGCTTGCAAGAGGCGTCGCCACGAGCCCTGGCAAGATCCGTACAACAGTGAGCTACCCGGATTGGAAGACACTTTAGGGGCTGGGACCTTCCTTAACGTTTGCACAGTGCCCCCCTCCCCGCACGTGGTCTCTGCTGTCCCCTCCCGCCCATTAGCGCCTCCCGCGCGCCCCCACCTGCCACCGGCGGCTCTCCTGGTCCGAGTGGATGATCACGGAGCCACCGGCCACCACTGACAGACAGGCCTTGACCAGGGCTTCCCTGCACGTGGACGCGGGGACCGGAAGGCGGCACGTGTTCAGGCTCTCGGACCTTGCGGCAGGCTGTCACGCAACACAGCATGGACTCACGTCACCCAGTGAGCAGGCGTCTCCCACCCCTCCCCTACCCTCCTCAGCTCCGCTCAAGCTCGCCACCCGTCCCCTATCCTCCTCCGCGGTCCGCGCTTCTCCGCTCCCCGGTCCCCGGCGCACCGCGGCGTGTGCTCCGTGCCGAAGCTCTCGTCCGTGAACACCACCAGTTGCGCGGGGCCCTGGTAGGCGGGGAGCTCCGTGAAGTCGCCCTGCCACACGCGCACGCCTGGGCGGGGCGGGGGTTGAGGGGGCGCTCCGTAAGCGAAGCCAGGCCCGGCCCGGCTGCTGCCCCAGGCCTGACGCAGTGTCCCCCGCGCGCACGCCCCTCTGTCGCGGCCAGCACACCTGATACCAACAGCATCTTAATGACCTGGGCCCAGCTGCCATCACCGCCACCTTCCTCTACCTCATCCCACGTTGCTCAACTCCCCTCTCTACCGCTCTCTCGGCGCTTCCTACCCGACCTCCCTTGCCCCTCGCCCAGCACCCACCCGGCTCGTTGCCCACGCTGGGGGCCACTCCGTATGCGGTCTTGATGACCGCCAGGAGCTCCGGGTCATTGCCCACAGCCAGGATGTCCTGTGGGGGGCGCAGACATGCGGAAGGCGATGGCAAGGGAGATGCGAAAGGGCGCGGAGGAAGTGGCATGGTGGGGTCCTCGCCCTACTGCCGAGAGCGCTGCTTGGGCTCCCCTGCGCCTTGCCGTGGAGATGCGGACAGGCGCCCGCTATCCGGTCCGAAGGGAGACTGCCACTCAAAGATGGCCACATGTCTTCGTGATGCCCTCCACATATCTGGGTCAGGACCCGACGGGACCTGATGTGTCCTGCTACCCCCGCAGCGCCCGGTTGCTCAGGGCACCCCGAAGTGGTCGCGACGTGACGGCACGGACGGAGCGCCGGACACCCCGGCCCCTCCCGTCAGCTGACGCACCTCCACGCCCAGGTACTTGAGGGTGTCGATCACAGGCAGTGCGTCAGAGCCAATCACGATAGCCCGCGAGTGCTTGCCAACGTTTGGCGCCATGGTGAAACGCTGGTGGGGGTGAAACCCGGGGCAAGGCGAGCGGTGAGCACGCAGCACCCTGCAACAACGCAAGAAACGGCCGCATCCCAGCCGTCCAAACCCTTACTGATGCTAAGTCTTTCGTCCGTGGCGAGGCGGGGCGCACAGAGGACTCCACAGGAAGAACCTGGGCGAAGAGCCGCGACAGGGTAAGGTTGCCCGCGAGCCAACCAACGCGCAGCCCGAGACCAACTATGAGTTGGAGGTCACACCTTGAGTGACATGGCCCGCACGGAGACGCCTGTCGCCCGTCGGCTTATGGCTGCCGCCCGCATCGCAATCCTCGACGTGCCAGCCACGAGAGTCCTCGCCCCCCGGGTCTGAGCCATTCTTGAAGACAGCATCATGGTCGTCGCCGCGGTAACAGCTCTACTCGCTGTGGATCACTTTGCAACGATGGAAGGGTCTCGCTGAACCAAGCCGCCGCAAGCCCTATTCCAGAAGCGTGTGTCGCAAAGTGGGTAACGGCGTAAGGTATTAGCTGCGCAGGGAAAGGCGACGTCGGCGAGAGTTTCGCGGCCAGACCTAGGGTTGCGCACTCCCGTACGGGCCCCGTTGAACGGCCCCGGAGTGCCCGGACGCCCGCGCATCTGCGTACCCGCCCCTGCCCACCTCCACGCCCCCTGCAGGATTGCCATCATCTCCCACGAGCATGCAAGAGCAGCAATGGGGCGCCGACAGCAGCTGGCAGCACTAGCTGGCGATGAGTAACGTGTCATGCAAGCCGAGGCAAGCTGGGGGAAGCCCTGCTGTTGGCGGGCTGGCAGACTGGGCACTGCGTGGCACTGCTTGCCGATGAGCTGCCCACACCCCCGTCCGTCACACGCCAGCAGATGAAGCTGTAGAGCCTGGACCCCGATATGCAGTATCAAGCCCAACAACAGTTGCCAGGGCTGCGCAGCCGCGGGCATCCCGTTAGGTGCCGTGCACGACGAGGAGACAAGAATCGGAGGAACCTTCCAGCACTGACCGCACTCTTAGCAAGGCCTGCCATGCCAGCATTCAGTTCAGCCGAGTTTCTGACCACTCTAGGCGGTAGGCACAGGCAGCCGACGGACGGGAAAGGCTTGCTCCAAGCGTTGGGCCCTGGCCCGCCGCCGCCCGTCCCGCAACTGTACACACGCATTTAACGCCAGCCGCCAGTGGCACACAACATTCGCCCCAGCAGGGCTCTGTCCACGGACCATCGTGCAGCACTCATTGCTTGGCACGAAGTTAGCAGCTGCTAGGCAACGTCACAAGCCCCAACCGTCCGCACACTAAGGGGCCAGCAGGCCACAACTCCTGCAGCTGCCCACGGAGCGCAGGCAGGTCGCCTAAGCAGCTATTTTAGCGCCTGGACATAGCACTCAACGGACCGTTGCCATCTTGCAGTGGCCGCAGCCGGTTTGCAGTGGCCGCAAACTGAGCCGGCCTGCTAGTACAAGGCCGGCAGTCCTCCTTGCTCAATCCACATAGTCAGGCCTAGCAACACGCCCTGCCCACTCACCGCCCGCCCGGTCCGCCCACCTCCCGCCTGCCCTTCCCAGCCCCAGGTCCATCCCCACCCTCAAAACAGCGCCAGAGTCACGCTGCCATCGTCCTCCTCCGCCTCGCCCTCGTCCTCCTCATCATAGTACTCATCCTCATCCTCCTCGTCATAGGCCGCCTCCACCACCTCCTCCTCGTCGCCGGCTCCGTGAATAACGAACTCGCGGTCAAACTGCTCCAGCAGGTTGGGCGTCGCGAAGTGGCCCGTGCGCTCCAGCAGCTCCTCCGTCTCCTCAATGTACCGCACCCCAAGCGCATGGTAATCGGCGGGGAGGTACGGGTTCTCCACCAGCGCGCCGTGGTCCTCTGGCTTGCACGCAATGCCGTTGTTGATGATGAGTTGGCGGATCTCCTCCTCGGTCCAGTCAAAGCGGTAGTTCTCGGGGAAGTGGTTCCCCCATGCCCGCTTGTCCCGGTAGGAGTCCATGTGCTCATACTTGAGCTTGCCGATCCGGCTCTGCTGCCGGCGCCACTCGATGTCCATCAGTTCCCGCTGTCGGGCCTTTTCGGCCATGGCGCGGAGGTCCCACGGGGTGAGCGCGGGGTTGGGGTCGGGCTTCTCGTGGGGGACGGGCGGGTTCTCCCACTTGTCCACCTCAAACATGTCCTCAGAGTGGGGTGTCCCCATCCAGTTGATGATATCGGTGCGCATGTCCAGGGCCTCAAACTGCTCAACCAGCTTCTCCGCTCGCCGAACTGCCTCATCGGGTCCAGCCATGTTGCCCTCCTCCGTGTCCAGGTCCTCCACCTCGAGCTCCCAGCTCTGAGCGTTCCAGAACTCGTCCCAATCCTCCACGCGAGACATCCAATCCGGGTCGTCATAGTCGGGGTTTGCCGACTGGGGGGACGTCAAGCGGAGCATATCTCGCGGCTTGCGCCAGCCCTCCTCCTCGGCGACTTCATCGAAGAGCGGCGAAGGCGTGATGGTCTTGCCGTTGGACCGGACCGCCACGACCGGGCGAAACACGGGGCGGCACGCTGGCCGCGACAGGGTCGGCGGCCGGGCACAGCGCCCGCTGGGTCCTGCTAAGCAATGCTGGGCACGCCTCATCGCTAATGCGCTCTCCATCGCGGCTAGGGGAGAGCTAGGGCCAGCGGAACGGTAAATGCTGGCCCGCAAGCGACGTGTCTAGGGTCCAGAACTAACGCAATGTCATAGGTGGTCTTCCTATATGACAAGCGAGACAACACGGGCTGCAGTTGGCCGAGGTGCATGGCCGGGGCCGGATGCAAAGACCCTTGCAGCGTGTGCATTTGCCCGCAAACCCCGCCGCAAACTCGCAATTGAGCTACTAAACGCCCTAGATCCATCAACCATACACACTGTAGCAACCCGGGCGGCCGCCACTGTCGACGGGAGGACTGCGCATGGCTGCATTCCTCGAGCGCGCGATACCCGCGCGCCTGCTTGACGGTAGCGGAGGCAGCAGCGCGACGACCTCAAGCGCTGCCAGCGGCGCAGGCGAGGGCTGGTCGTTTGGGCCTTTCCGGTTCCCGGCGAATCCCACGCAGCAGCGGCCTGGCGCCGGCGGCGGCTCGGCACGGGCTGGGGCCGGTGGCCCTGCTGACGCCATCCAGCAGCTCTGCAGCCTGGTGGGGGAGGCACTACATCCCAGCTCAGGGCGTGGGGGCCCCGCCAGCACCAGCGGCGTCGGGGGCGCCTTCGGCGGAGGCGCTGCCCGCGGCGGCCCCGCCGCGGGCGCCCGTCGGTCCGCCATCCGCCTCGAGTACACAGAGGATGCGCCCCACCTTCTGGGCCGGCGGAGCATATCCCTCAGGTGAATCCATCGCCCCTTCATAGCGCGCTCTAGCACCGTAGTAGCTACAAACACATGCACTCGGCTGCTTGGGCGCCCCTGGGGCGGGCCGCCGCTGCGCCACTTGTCATGGACGCAGACCGTGTCGTGATGCGCCCTTCCGCCACACACCCCGCCCTCCAGGCCCCGGGGCCTGCCGCTGTCCGGCGCTGAGCCCCTGTACGACGACCGCGACACCCGCTGGTTTGACGTACGGGACACAGCACTGCACGGCAGCTACAGCTGGGCGCTGCAGGGTGGGGCTGGCGGGGTCACGGGACTGGTGGGGGCTGCAGAGCAGCATGCGGAGCGGCGGGTCCGCACTCCGCAGGGGCGGAGCACAAGGGCTGGAGACCCCCCCACGCAGTCCCAGCCTCTGGAGAGCGAGAGCCTCGCATGCCTGGGCCCAGTCCTCCCGTCCTCCCCCCTCCACGGCCTCTCCCCTGCTCCCCCCGTGCCTGCCCCCCTCCCCCCGGCTGCAGACTTCCAGGAGGAGCGCGAGGACGCCCCGGTGCCGGGGGACGCCTGGCGGGCCGACGTGCCCAGCGACGTGGAGCTGGCGCCCGTGCTGACCTGCAAGGACCTGGTCAAGCAGGTGGGGCAGGGGGAGGGAGGGGAGGGGAGGAACGAGGGCTGTGCGGGCAGGGGTTGTGCGTGTGAAGTTGGGCCTGGGTTTGTGCCTAGGGCCCTATGCGAGTGGGCGTGCGGAGGGCACGGGATCCTCTCGCTGGCTCCGACTCGTTTTGACACGGCGGGCGCCGTGGCTTGCAGCCGGGACCGGGGGCGTAAGGCGGATCAGCCAGCGGGCGCACTGGCGGCAACACCTGTCCAGACGGGCGCATCATACCAGGTCATACCTCCTCCACCCTCACCCGTCGGGCGCTCTGAACTCCAAGCCCCTCCTCCATTCCCCTTCAGCCCCTTCTCCCAACTCCAACCCCCTCCCTACCCCTCGCCCGCCTCCCCCCCCAGGTCCTGGTGGACCAGGTGGGTCGCGGCGACGCCGTGCAGTGCGCCTTCCCCGACCAGGCCTGCCCCTCGGGCTGGCACAAGGTCATGGCCTTCTCCTCGCCGGTGCCCGAGGACGACGACGCGGCCAACTACCTGGACTTCCACTTCTACCTGCAGGTGGGGGCGGGGGGCGGGGGGTGGGGGGTGGGGGGCAGAGGGGAAAGTAGGGGAGGGGACGGGGAGGAAAGAGCGGGGTCGGTGGTAGCGGCGAGTGCGGTGCGCTCAGGCCTGGTCATACCCGTCCCGAGCGTAGGCTAGGCGCGCGGCATTCCTGCCTCCGCACTACCCTCACTTAGCCTCCTCTCTCCCATCCTCCCCCCCCCCAGCACAAGGATGTGTCCATCACGCTGCAGCCGGAGGACAAGCTGAGCGACGTGGCCAAGTGAGGGAGGGGGGAGGGGGGGCACACGGGAGAGTAACCAGGGTCAAGGGGCTGTGTCTCGGACAGGCGCCGTTGGCTGCCGGTCTGCCTCCTGCTTCCTGCCGGCCCTGCCCTGCCACAGTCTCGCACCCTCACGCCTTATAACGCCCCGCTCCACCCGCCTGCCCCCTCCCCAGGTTCTTCCGGGTGGCCCCCGAGGACCTGTACGACGCCAACCCGGGCCTGGCCTCGGTGCCAGCGGACCGGGCCGTGGGCCGCGAGCGCTCCGTGCTGGTGCCGGGCGCCAACGTGTGGAGCCACAAGCCCAGCGAGTGGCTGCCGCCCAGGCGGGTCGGGGCTCGGGGGGCTCGCGCACACGGGGGTGACTGAGCTGCGACATGCGAGGAGTTGCAGGGGGGAGCACCTCCCCTCTCAACCCTTAGCCGGATGTTGCTGTCGCTGAAGCGCCCCTCTCCCTATGCCCCGCCCCAATTCGCACGCTCCCCCCACAGGCTGCACGACGGCGCGGGGCGGGCCATCCACAACCCGCAGCGGGCTGTGGCTGCCTACAGCGACGACGAGGGCGGCCTCAACGAGCTGCCCGCGCAGTTCTGCTGCGCCTTCTGCGTCAAGCGGGGAGAGGCCAAGACGGGGCCGCAGCCGCGGCCGCCGGGTGCGGCGGTGGAGTGAAGGCCGGGGAGATGGAGGGGTGGGGCGGTGGTAGGGGGCAGTGAGCTGGAGGCGAGGATGTGCTGTGGAGGAGCAGGATGACAGGGCGGCGAGGTGATGGTCAGGTGGAGCAGTCAGTCTACGAGAGGCGGTCACTGGGTTGGCGGGTGAGAGGGGACGAAACCGCTGCTAAGCTTGGAGTTGCCCACCGGTCGGGGCCCAGCGCACCGGCCCCAACCCTGTAACCTGTGATGATCTTGCCACCGAGCTCCGGTAACTCGGTAAGCTGGGACATGAGAGTGCACCGTCGGCCGTCTTGAAGTTACAGCTTTCAGCATTCACGCTACTATAAAGGCATCTCGGAGCCATTATTCGTATCCTGCAAAGCTCACCCAAGATGCAGCACACTGCAACAGCTCAGCGCTCCAGCCACTCAGGGCCCACGCTCAGGCCCCAGAGCAGCATATGGGAGGAGAAGGAATGGGGGGAAACAAGGCACACCAGCTTAGGGTCGAGACAAGCTACACCGAAGGGCAACAGCAAGGGTGGTGGCTAAGCACGCGTGGACTCCATGGACGGCGTACCACGCTACGCCCACCCCTTCCCATAGCCCTCCTCGCTGCGCCAAACAACATTCCTACTTCAAGACCTGGCGTAAATCGCAGTGCGTTCGACTGGGAAATAGCAAAAGATCTCTCCAGATCTCTCTCACACTTCTTCTCTTCTCTCAAACGAGCAGCCGCAGCCAGCCGCGGACCGCTTAAATGCAAGGGGGCACCCACGGCATGCCAACAGGAATAGCATCACCCCAACCCCGCAACTGGCAACCCGCCTGCTGACCGGAAGCCGGGCAAGCTAGCAAGCCACGGAGGAGGAGGAGGGCAACCTGCAAAGCCTGGGCACAACTAGGGCCCACGGCGATACAAAACGCCTGAATACCGGGAGCTCCCGGACACGAGGCCGATGCCTCCAGCGCTGCAAACCCCTGATCGCTAACACAGCAGCGCACACGGCCACCAATCTAATGTACTTTTGGCATAGTGCCAGTCTATCCACACACTGTGCTCGCTTCGCAGCACACAGCGCACAGCCGCCCCTCAACGGCTACTTCCAAAGCACAAGAGTCCTAATGCAACAGCCTAGCGTACAGAGCGCGCGGCGGCAGCGAGAGCAGCAGAAGCACACTAGCTAGAGCTGCCCTCGTCGCCTCAACCGTCCGGTCCGGCCTGCAGTCCCTGTCCCCAACCTCCTGCCCACCACTCTCCGGACTTGCGCGCAGACTTGATAGATACACACCTGCTCCATATCCATGCTCATATCCCCGACTGCGCCCATACCCCCACCCCCTAAGCCAGCGCCCGCAGCCAGGGGCCGGCCACCAGCCAACCACGCCAGCCCGCTCGAGCCCCTGGCCGCAGGCGGAGCATACGAACTTCTGACGTGCCCGCAAATGTGTTGTCTGCTTGTTTGCTCTTCTCTTCCCCGTGCCCCCAAGTCCC
Source organism: Edaphochlamys debaryana (assembly GCA_016858145.1). Taxonomy (NCBI): domain Eukaryota; kingdom Viridiplantae; phylum Chlorophyta; class Chlorophyceae; order Chlamydomonadales; genus Edaphochlamys; species Edaphochlamys debaryana. The sequence goes on from JAEHOE010000074.1 coordinate 70,813, forward strand.
CTCCCCCGTTCTCTAACCACCAGCGCCCATCCGCCCACGCCCGGCGCCGCCACCCACGGCACCACCACCACCACCGCCCCGCGCTCAAGCCTCCTTGTCGTCCCCGTCCTTCGCCCCGCGCTCCTCCACCGCCAGCGCCTCGGCCTTGGGCTTGGCGTTGCCCCTGATCTTGGCCAGCAGCGCCACCGCGTCCTGGCGCACCAGCACGGCGTTGATGTCGGGCTCGTCCAGCAGCAGGGACTCCTCCAGGTGCCGCGCCGCCTCCTCCAGGCGGCCCAGGCGCACGTAGGTGCGGCCCAGCTCCACGCGGTGGATGACCATGTCTGGGGAGGGAAGAGAGCGGGAGGTGGGGCGGGGCGAGGAGGAGGAGGACGAGTTTGGTTGGTGTGGAGTGGCGAAAAGGAGGGAGACAGCCACGGGCTCAAGGGAGCGCGACAGCGGGCAGGGCGCGGCCATGGCCTCAGTGTGGTAGCCAGCAATGAGAATGGGGAGCGGGAGTGCGGGGCTGCACTTGGTTGGGACCAGCCCTGCCTGGCACACCTGGCCGCAGGCGTGTCGCGTTCTCAAAGCAGAGGGCGGCCTCCTTGTAGCTGCCGGCCATGAGCGCGGTGCCGTAGATCATCTGGATGATAGTGCGCACCACCGCGTTCACGCTGGCCATCTCGTAGTTCTGGAATGGAGGGAGGGGAGCAGAGGGACGTCTAGGGTGAGCGCGTTGCCACGTATGGAGAGCACCCGAGCGTGAGCTCCACAGCAGTGGCGCTGCAGAACGGGACCGCTCCCCGACACAGATCGGCCCTCCGCCGACCGTGACCAACCACAGCCCCCACACCCGGTCGCATCCCAACACCCCCCTGACCTGCGCCCCTGGCCACTTCAACCCTTAAATCTCGCCCCCTAGTCCCCTCCCTCCTCCCATCCCCATCTCCCTACACGCCCCTTTCCCCCCCCCCCCCCCCGCTACCATCCACCCACCCAGCGGCCCAGCAGGTGGTGCGCCACGTCGTTGTCCGGCTCCAGCTGCAGCGCCCGGTGCACGTCGTCCTGGGCCTGCCGCGCCAGGGACACCTTGGTGCGGTTGTCGCTGTGCAGCGCCAGGCGGCCGCGGCTGACGCACGTGGCCACAAGGCCCCAGGCCGAGGCGGGGTCGGCCTCGGTGGCCTTCTGCCCGATCTCGATCGCCTTCTTCTGCAGTTCCACCTGGCGCGACACGGACGTGTTGGGCATGAAGGAGCGGTCCGAGTGCAGCTTGCTGAGCCGGGCCCAGTACTCAGCCGAATCGGGCTCAGACTCGACGGCGCGCTCGAAGCAGCGGATGGCCTCGTCGAAATCGAGCGCGCGCTCCGCCGCCAGGCCCTGGTCTGCCCAGCGGTTGGCGTGGTGCTTGGCGGTGTGGTGCGCGGCGGCGGCGGCCGTGGCGTGGACCACGCCCGCGGCGTCAACGTGGAGGGGCGTGCGGCGGAAGGGCCGCCACTGCGCCAGGTGCTGGCGCAGGGCTTGATGGGCGCGCATGAGGAAGCCGATGCGCGCCAGCAGGTGCACCTGTACGGCGCGTACGGCCTCCTCCGGGTGCGGAATGCCCGACGGGAGGTTGAGGAAGTGCTGCACGGCCCGTGGGAGCTGTTGCTGGCGGCGGGGCGCCACACGGAAGGAGGCGTCGTCGAGCAGCGCCGTGGCGCTGGCAATGACCTTGGCGCCCTTGGGCTGGTGCGCCCAGGCCAGCGGCAAGCTGCGAGAGGGGCGAGAGCGCGTGTGAGTGCGGCCGGGGGGTGGTGCAAGCGTGACGGCGGGGCACGGGCTGACGTGACGGGTACGGCGCAACACCCCTGACGTGGAGCCTGCGCGGCGGCCCCGAGCAGCGCCAAACCAACACCCGCGGGCCTGATACGCGCTATTGGGCCTTCGAGGGCCCCCATCGAGCCGTTCGCCACCGCGGGAGCGGGCGTCTGCAGCCTGCTTCGAAAGTTCTGAGGTCATTCGCCGACCGCCTACCTGCCACGCCCGCTTAGCCGCGCCGGAGCAGCCACGCAGCCAGAGCACGACGCCTGTGCATTGCTGCTTTGTCTCCAGGTCGTCATGCTGTCCGATATGCTCGCTACTAACAACGGGACTGGGCATGAATCCATCTTTGGCTCGCCGCTGCACTGAACGCGGTCGTGCCCGTCACAAGTGGGGTCGGGGCTCTTGTCGTTTTCCAGCGACAGAACAGAGCGGGCGGGCCGTTGAAGGCGGGGTGCAATTTGCGAGTCCGCCCAGGCCTCGGGTTCCGCCAAGCAGATGGTCGGGCACTAGACTAAGGGTCTCGTAGGCTGCGTTAAAGCCTGGGTCCGGTGAGATGCAGGTCGGAGGAGGCGAGGAAGGCTGCTGCCGAGGAACGCTCGCCTGGGAGGTGGGGGAAGCAAGCTAAGAGCCTGGTGAGGAGTCTGTGAGTCTGCGAGTCTGCGTTGCGAGAGTTTTGTTGGTTTGTTGGGGGCAGCGGGCGGGTGGCTGAAAGGACTGGAAAGCGAGCACCATCCGCTCTGACGCAGCCCCGATGGCGCTTTAAGCAACACCCCCGCCGCCTGCTCAGCTTCTCAACACAAACACTATTTCATCGGCCCTCCGCGAGTAGGCCTAAGCAAACGAAAGACGTGCGCAAGTGCAAGCAACACCGTGTCCGCGCTGGTGCGGTGTCGCCGTAGGCCCAATAGCCCAACAAGACGTGTAGAACACTTCACTATATCTATATAAGGTAGCAGATCTGCTTGCAATAGCGGGCCCCTTGCCATCAAGCTGGCTTTACTTTGGGCTCTCGGGGGTGGACCCATAGCGCACGCAGGAATCGCATAGCTGTCCCCTGAAATGACGGGGTAAGAAGGGGAGGGGAGGGGGAGTGGGAGTGAGTCCCTGACGTCGGGGCCCAGGGTTGGAGAGCCGTCAGGTGCCAACATTTTGTGTTGGCACGGTTCGAGGTGATCGGGACAATGGCAAAGGGAGATGCCATTGCGGGACTCAGGTCCTGAGGGGGGAGATGTCAGTGATGAGCAGGGTTGAAAGGATAGGGGCGCTGGTGGGGACGGGCCCCACGGCGCAGGCCCGAGCCTGCCACGGCGGGGGGACAACCAGCATCGCCCAAAGACCCCAACCACGTTGCTCATCATGCTTTCGCACCAGATGTGGACTTACGGATGGGACAGAGTCCCTAGGCTGGGCGGCCAGTGCACCGAGGCGGCCTGGGCCTCTCGTCTGAGCCCCTGAGCCTTGGCCTTCCTGTGCCCCTTTCTCATGTGCCCACAGCGCTGTAGAGTACATTGAGCCGCAGCAGCTGGCTGCCGCCATCCGCCATCCCAGCTCCAACCTCGTGGTTGTGGACGTCCGTGATGAGGACTTCCCCGGGGGGCACATCCGCGGCGCCGTCAACATCCCCGCTGCGCTGTGGGCGGACCAGCACATCGACGGGCTGATCGAGGAGCACCGGCTTTTGGACCGGGACATGGTGGTGGTGCACTGCATGTTCAGGTGACATGGGGGCGAGGGTTTCGCATGGGGGAAAGCTAAGAAGGTTAAGGTGTGGCGGACGCGCGGTGGCCCTGCCAGCCCTCGCCGGGCGCTGCTCGGCATGTACCGGTACACAGGGTGCTGTTTAGCCCCATGAACGAGAAGGGATGCTCAGGCGATACAAACTTGTGATGCACGCCACCGTGTCTGGCAGGGAGCTCGGTTTCGACAGGGGCACAGGGCGGGCAACAACCGGAGAGGGCCGGTGGTGCCCCTATCCCCACGTCAAAGCCCGGGGGCGCTGTCCGCAGCCAACCAGGTCTGGCCTTGATGCCCCCTCGCCCCTGGGTGCCCCTACCGCAGTCAGCAGCGCGGGCCCCGGACCGCCCTGCGCCTGCACAAGCACCTGCAGGACCGGGGGGGCATCCACCCCACGGTGTACGTGCTGCGAGGAGGCTGGACCAACTTCCACCGCCTGTACCGGGGCGAGAAGGACCTGGTCGAGCTGGACTGAAGCGGGCATTCTAGCCAATAGGACTATACTGCTGGGGTTGTTGCCGGTCGGATTCAGGCCTCCCTGGCCAAGGATCCCGGCCATGTCCCGTGTTAGCTAACTGGAGCTAGGCTTTCGCCTCGGCAGCGTTGTTCACCCGGACCACCGTGGGCGCGGGCCGAGGCGCTGGCGAATGCACCCGTTCGGGCGCTGGTGGATATCCCCCCGCCGGCGCTGTTGGAGGCGGATGGGGCAGTGTTGGGAATGAGGCTAACCATTGCGTAGCCTGCACGCCTTGGACACGGACACGAGATCACATGTGAGCTGAGGTCACATGTTTGGCTTGTGTTAGAGGCGGGCTAGCGCTTTGCCGACAAACAAGCTCACTCGGAATGACCAATCTGCGATGCAAGAACTGTGGCCCTCTCTCAGAGGAGCCTAGTGTAATGGCCGTCAAGTGCGCTTGTGCTGTGCCATATGTTAACTAGCTCTGAACTGGACCTGCAGCTCTGGAAGGCGGCGTTGGAAGGTGCCAGGACACATTGGACGGGCTTGCTACCCCGCCAACGTCCCTTGCTTGCGGGCTTGTGCTCCCCTAAACCCTTGATGATTCGCGTCAGCTAATAGAAACGGCTGATGTGCTGAACTGCGGGTCAGGTCAGCGGCTAAGGGGCATTGTGCCTACCTGCCTTCGAGCGTGATCGCGTGGGCGTTGAGGAGGTCATCTCTAGAGGATGTATCATCCTGCGGCTTGGGAAGCGCAGGCGGGTCTCTCGCGCTGAGGTGGAGCGGGTACAAGCGGTTGGATGCGCGAGGACGGCACAGGGTGTGGGCGTATGGCCGCTGACTGCGAATGCGAGGGCCGGGCCTGTGAGGCCGCGGGGGGACTGTCGAGGCGAGCCGCGTGTGTGTATGGAGAGAGGCTGTCTCGCGCCACCCTCCACCCTTCCCTTCGCTGCAAGTGCTTCCCCCGCTGCCCAAATGCACATGCGCTGGCTATCAGTGACAAGAGGAAAGAGTTATGGCAGCGGAAGTTCTGTGCCGTACGGAGTTTCGGGGCGAGACCGCGTCTCGCACCGCAAGAAGCCATTCAGAGTGTAGGAACCGACTCATCACTGCTTCTTCTAGGAAAGGGCAAGGCGCGCGTTGACCTTGACAATCGCTTCGAAGCGGACCTGCGCGCCAGGCTGCTGCTGCAGTCTTTGTGCTCTCGTTACATAGCCGACCATCGGTCGATGCTTTTCGGAATGGGTGAACTACGCAGAAGAAGAGATTAGACGCGGAAATGGTCGCGGGCGCTCAGGGCCCGCGTGGGGGCTCCCTGAGGCATCAGGAGAGTCCCCCAAAGGCGACGCTTAAATACAAGAAGTATAATGGCGACGCTGATCCCACACAGCAGACCAAGGTAGTGAGGGCAATGCGCATGGCAAGGCTGTGCTGGCTTGCTGACCGTGCTCTGTGCCTGCAGAAAGCACCGAGCCAGCATATGGCGGAGCTGGCGCAGCCACCGCGGAACGTGGAGGGCTGGCGGCCCCGGCCGCGGATTATAGAGCTGCTCAACATCGCGGACTTCAGCCACCACGTGAGCTGAGGGGGTCTTCACGCTGCAGCGATGTCGTGGGGTCCGGGGTGGTCCACGTGCAGGCACCAGAGGGCTAGGGGCGGTTCCGGAGACCCGGAGAAGAGGGAGGGGACACGGGTGCGGGGCGCACCCCCACACTCGGGCAAACACACCCGTACACTGCCGGGGACCGGGCAGCTGTACCCGGGACCGGGCACAGCTGGTTATTCGAGGATGGCCGCAGCGCCTTGCTTTCAGTGTGACGGTGGGGTGATTATGGGATGGGTTCAGCGGGGAGACTGGCTGTGCAAGCGCAACCGAGGCAGGGCCGTGTGGGGCTAAGAGGGGCTCAGTCCCACCGGCTCAGTGCGTGGGACACTCTGCAGTTGAGCTTCTGGCTGGTGCTCAGCTGACCGCTAGCAGACCTGCCCCCGAAATGCTAGGGCTCCGGCTGACTGGGCTTGGGAGAGGGCCCCAGGCAGCATTCCGTAAGAGAGCATTAAACGAGCAGCATCTCGGGGCAGGGCATGGCGGGCCTACTCCTTCCCCATAACCTGGAGTTATGTGGGCATGCGGGCAACCTACGTCTCGAGGCCTTAATCCAGGAGAGATCCTGCCGCTGCAACTCTTCATGCGGCAAGCGCTGCCGCATGCTCTCAGCGCACATACCAGCGCCGGGTTCCCTGCCTGCCAGCTTCACCGGATGAGCAAGGAGGTCGGGAGGCAGGGACTAGGCTGCCGCCACCACCTGGGTCGCGCTGAGGCAAACGGCTGCTGAGCAGGTTCCGTGTGCCGTACGCAGGTGGAGTGCAAGGTGCCGGTGGATGAGCCCATCTTCCAGCCCTTCCCGCCGGAGGTGACGTTCCACAACTACGAGCCCTTCCAAACCTACGAGGCCACGCTCTACCTCCGCAACAACGACAATGTAAGCGCCCATGCAGCCGGCATCACCAGCGGCAGGAGCAGCAGCGGGCCTCAGGGGAATCATGCAGGCTTGCCACATCACCCTGGCGGGCCTGGAGGGCCGGGGCCCGGCGTGGTGCCCCCAAGCCTCAAAAAGCCACCCTCGCCATCATCCGTGCCCCCTCCTCCACGCCAACCCACTTACTCCATCCCCACTCCTATCCGTATCTCCCGCAGGTGTCCCGGCGGGTCAAGGTGCTGCCCATGGACTCGCCCTACTTCTCCGTGCGCCGCGCGGCGTCGGGGCCGGGGGTGGTGGGCGCCAGCAAGGAGGACAGCAAGGTGGCCACGGGCATGGAGGTGGCCTTCACGATCACCTTCCGGCCCGAGTCGCGTGACGATTACTCATGCGATCTCATCATCTGTACGGAGCGGGAGAAGTTCGTGGTGCCGGTGCTGGCCGTGGGCGCCTCCGCAGCCCTGGACTTTCCGGACTGTGTGGACTTCCAGTCCGTGCCGGCCAAGGTGGACACCAAGCAGACCGTGTTTGTGCGCAACGTGGGCAGCAAGGCCGCGCACTTCAGCCTCTCGGCGCCGCCGCCCTTCACGGTCAGCCCCACCGCCGGGCACCTGGCACCCGGCGAGACGCTGCAGTGCTCCGTCACCTTCGAGCCGCCCTCCACCGGGCGGTACGAGGGCGAGATGGAGATCCAGTACGACAGCGGGCGGTGCGTGTACGCGTCGCTCGTGGGCGTGGGGCACGAGCTGGACGTGGGGCTGTCCCAGGGCGTGGTCACGATGCTGTCCACGTTCGTGACTAAGACCAGCCAAAAGACGTTTAAGATCATCAACAACAGCGACACGGCCGTCAAGTACGCCGTCAAGCAGCGGCCCAGCGCGGAGACGGACATGGCGCTCACGGCGCAGCGGCTGGGCTCTCTGACGGTCAACACGGCGCACGGGCACGGGGCCACCCACGGGGGGGCATACGGCCGCACCCCGCGCGACGAGCACAGCACCGGCGGGGAGGGCGACGGGGGCGCTTCCTCGGAGGACGAGGATGCCATCCTGGCCTCCGCCGAGGCGCAGCTCACGCGGCGGCTGCACAAGGCCCAGCGGGACGCGCTGCTGGACGCGTATCTCTTCGGCGACCGCTCCTTCTCCGTCAACCCGGCGGAGGGCACCATCTGGCCCCGCTCCGAGGTGGAGGTGGTGGTCACCTTCTCCCCCGACCACGCCCGTGAGTACGAGGTGATGGCTTACGTGGACGTGGCGGGGCGCGCGGAGCGCCTGCCCGTGGTGTTCAAGGGCCGCGGCCTGGGCCCCGCTGCCGTATTCTCGTACGACACGCTCGACGTGGGCGACACGTGGGTCAACACGCTGCACCAGTACGAGGTGGAGCTGCAGAACCGCGGCAAGATCGACGTGGACTACCGCCTGGTGCCGCCCGGCTCGGCGTTCGGCACGCGGTTCACGTTTGAGCCGCCGGCGGGGCGGCTGTCGGGCGGGCAGATCGAGGTGGGTGGGCGGCTTGGGCCAGGGCGGTGCAGGGGCGGGAGGAATGGGCGGGGGCTGCGGGGTAGGGGCTGGACTGGGCGACGAGCAGAGCTTGCCTGCGGGGAATCAGCCAGAGTGCAGAGCGCAAGGGTGGCAACCAAGCACAAGGGTGGCAATCAGGCACAAGGGTGGCAACCTGGCTTGTCGCCCAAGGCCATGGGACTGCGACGGGGGCATGAGGGGGCCAGGAGCGTAGGGCTCGCTAGCTGGGAGCGTAGGGCCCATAGGTGTTCACGTGGAGGCTGCAGCAGGGCCATGCCCAGGGGCGTTCAGAGTCTCTTTGTGCATGCTTTGCCCCCTCAGGTGGTCAAGGTGAAGCTGCTGTCAGACCTGCTGGGCGCCTTCGACGAGACGTTCCAGTGGCAGATCAAGGGCAGCAGCGAGCCGCTCAGCCTGCAGTTCAAGGGCCGCGTGTGCGCGCCCTCGTTCGAGGTGGACGTGGAGGGGCTCGACTTCGGAGTCTGCTCGTACGGCTTCAGGTGGGGCCTTGGCGGCACAGCGCGCTGGACGAGGGGTGGCGAGAGGGCGGCCAGGGCAGAGAGTTAACATGGCAGGGCGGCCGCGGGTGGGCGGACAGGGTGAAGCACAGGGAACTTATGGAGGCTCACGGCTCACAGGACATAGAAGAGCTCCATCACGGCGCCTAATCCCACTCCGCCACCCGGCTCCCTCCCCACCGCTCACAGGTACACCAAGGAGTTCCACCTCACCAACACCAGCGAGATTCCGCTGCGCTTCTCCTGGCGCGTGCCCACGGACGTGGAGGAGCCCAAGGAGTTCCAGATCCTGCCCGCCAAGGGCACCATCCTGCCCCACGGCAAGGTCAAGATCAACGTGGAGTTCGTGAGCAGGACGGTAAGACACCGCAGGGCCAATCCCAACACACGCTTGCATGCGCCGCTTGATCCAGCAACGCCCCAGCTGGGACATGGTGACCGTTGTTGCGGTGTGCTGCTGCCCCTGACTCCTGACTGCAACGCCGTCGCCTCTTGCTTGGGCCCCCAGGTGCAACGCTACCGCACGGAGCTGGTGATGGACATCACGGGGGTGGCGGAGAAGCAGCTGTGCCTGCCGCTCATCGGCGAGGGCGCCGTGCCCAAGCTCAGCCTCTTCTCCAAGACCATGGACTTCGGCGAGTGCAGCCTGCGCTTCCCCTACAAGCAGGTGCGGCTCCCCTGCCCTCAACCCCCCTTACCAGGACATGTACCCTTGTCCACGCCTGCGGTCCGAGGCTCTTTTCTGCCAGCCCTCAACCATGCAAGTTCTTGGGCTTGACCAGTTTGCCTGTGTGCCCCCGGTGCTGGCCCTGTAGGAGATGCGCATCGTGAACGAGTCCAAGCTGCCCGCCAAGTTCGAGGTGGTGCCGCAGGACCCGTCCTCCGTGGGCCTGGCCACCTTCACCGTGGAGCCCTCCTCGGGAGGCATCCCCGCGCGGGGCGAGCAGGTGCGTGCCGGTCCCCTGCGCTCCAGCAATGGCTCAGGGCCAGCGACGCCACACCCTGGCAACGGCCTCCAGCTCGCACCTTCCAGACCCGCATGCTGGCACTCTCTCAAGGCCCCACTCGGCGCCACCCCTCACAAGCATCACAAGCCTACCCCACATCTGCATCCGGTACTACCGGCACCGCCCTGGCCCAGCAGCGCTCCATCTGACTCTCCTGATCCTCGGCCCCTGCCCCGCTGCTCCCTGCCTCCCCAGGTGGTGGAGCTGACGCTTGTGACGCACACGCTGGGGCGCATCCAGATCCCGGTCAAGGTCAAGGCGCTGGGGTCCAAGGCCGCGCCCCTGGAGTTCATTGTGAACGCCAAGTGCGTCGGCCCGCAGCTCAACTTCGGAGACGACGAGACAGGCCGGTGAGTGACCCCGTTGTGCTCCATCACCCTCTGCCTCCTGTGCAATATGCAAGCACGTCCGTCTGCTGCTCTTCTTGGCCTGTCTCCTGGTCCTCTACAGCAAGGCTCTTAACCAAGCTCTCCTCTGACGCATTCCCTTCCTATCGCAGCACTCCGGGCGCCATCATCGCCTTCGACCGTGTGCCGGTGCTCAAGGAGCACGCGCAGTCGCTGATGATCAACAACTGCTCCGCCATCCCCGCCGACTTCAAGCTCTTCATCGAGGCAAAGGACTCGGTGTTTAGCGTGGAGCCGCGCCAGGTGGGCACGCGGCCTGGGCAGACTCTAGACTGGGGAAGCGCAGGCACAGGGAGGCCTGGGATGCTTGGGCAGGCCCCGCAGGTCACGGCGCTCTATTCTAGCATGGCAACTTACTCTCGAGAGGAGCCGGGTGCGCCGTGAAGGGAGCTGCGTGGTTAGCTCTTAGCCCGTCCTTGCACATGGCCTCCTCGCTCAAATCTCAAACTCCGGCACCCTTCCTCTCCTGGCCCCGCTCATCCACCCCAGGCGCACCTGGAGCCGGGCGAGTGCATGACGGCGCACGTGATGGTCAAGATGGACGAGAGCATGGACTTCATGGACACGCTGCACATCCTCATCCAGGAGGGCGCAGACATCTCGGTGCCGCTCACCGCCAGCGGTGCGTGCGGGGACGCACTGTCAGGGCACACGACCCACAGGCTCAGGCTGGCAATCTCACACAGCCAAGCTAGCGCACCCGGTCCCAGGCTTCCCCACACCCCGCTCTGCCATGCCACTCATTCCTCCCCTGCCCTGCCCCGCCCTGTCCGGTCCCTCCGCAGGCACGGGCAGCGCCATCGTGGCTGAGGACTTCGCCAAGGAGGTGCTGGACTTCGGCTACCAGTTCGTGGGGCGGCCCTTCACAAAGGAGGTGACCGTCTACAACATGGGCCGCAAGACCGTCATGCTCAACTGGTCCTCCATGCGGTGAGGCCCCCCCGCCTGAAGCAGGGCAGTTAACCTTGTGCCATTGCTCTGTTTGTGGCTTCCAGCTATCTCTTTTCCTGACCTCACTGGCCCCGCTCCCGGCCTGACCCTCCTCCCGCCCGCCCCGCTCCCGCAGCTACGAGGAGCTGAAGAAGGAGTACGCCAAGGCCAACCGGGGCTCGGGCAAGAAGTTCGACATCACGGCTGTGCCGCAGGAGATCCAGCCCGTGTTCAACATCACGCCCGACAAGGTGCAGCTGGGGCCCAAGGAGGCCGCCACCTTCACCGTCACCGGCAACGCGCTCGCGGCCGGCGAGGTCCGCGAGCAGATCGTGTGCCTGGGCATGTTCGGCAATAGCAACAAGGCCGGCAAGCGGATCTTCGAGCCGGTCATGCGGGCCGACGTCGCCACACCGCTGCTCCACTTCTCCGACCGGCTGTTGCACTACCGCTACGTGTACCGCAAGGGTGTGCCGATCGAGACGCAGACGCGGCCGCTCACGATCCGCAACATCTCGCCGCTGCCGCTCACGTTCGGGCTGCGCCCCACGCCGCCCTTCACCGTGGATCGCACGTCCTGGACGCTGGACCTGGAGGAGAGCGGCACCGTCAACGTCACGTTCGACCCCAACTTCAAGGACGACCTGCAGGTGGGGCGGCCGGGCGGGGAGCGGCAAGGGGGCTGCGGTACGGGGGAAGGGGCCTTGGGCTGTAGCTCGAGGGCAGTGGCACCGTGAGGAGGGGGAGCTTGGGGCTTCGGAAGCCAGGGCTTGACGTGGGAGGCCGCTAGCTACTGCATGCGGGGCCGCGGGTGGGAGTGGGGCTAGGGAATGCCGCTCACCAGCTGCTTATAGTCAAGATGGACGAGAGCTGACACGGCAGAGGCCAGGCCGAGCCCTGTCCAACCTCCCCTCACCGTGCCTAACCCCTAGTCTCCCCCACCTGCGCCCCCACTCCCGCCCTTCCCCCGCAGTCTGTCCAGACGCGCACCAAGCTGCAGATCGTCTACTCGGACAACCCGCAGCGCGACAGCGTGGACCTGTACGGCGACATCGACTTCCCCAACCTGGCCTTCGAGACCACCAACATCGACTTTGGCTCGGTGCTGCTGGACACCACCCGCCGCGTGCCCGTGCGCGTCGTCAACTCCTCCAACGTTGACGTTGTGTACACGTGGGCCTGGGACAAGGCCTCGGTGCAGGAGGACGTCAACTCCATCGCGTCCATGTCGCTGCGCCAGGGCCGGCCCAAGCCGCCGCCCACGCAGCTCTTCGACGTGATGCCCATCCGCGGCGTGCTGCGGCCCGGCGAGGCCGAGACCATGATGTTCACCTTCTTCGCCTACCCGGGCATGAAGGCGTCCTGCACCGCCATGTGCCAGGTCGAGGGCGGGCCCACGTACACAGTCAACCTGTCGGGCGAGAGCAACAACATCAAGTACGCGGTGGAGCCGCAGGCCATGGATTTCGGCGTGCAGCTGTACGACCGTACGGTGGAGCGCGAGATGATGCTGACCAACTCGGGTAAGGTGCCGTTCTCGTACAACTTCAACACCTCGCGCCTCTCCCGCCCCGGCATCGTGGAGGCCATCCCCGCCAGCGGCACCATTGCGCCGCTCACCAAGGAGATCATCAAGCTCCGGGTGGGTGGGCCGGGGGATACAGGGTAACAGGAAGCAAGCCTCGCCGTCCCCCCTCAGCACACTGGAGGGCTTGACTTTTGAGGGCATGGAGCTGGTGGGGGCTGGTGAGGGATCCTGTTAGGGGTCGACTGCTGTTGAACTGCTCTGGTGCTTCTGCCCTCCGCCGTGCAGGTGTGCCCCGGCATCCCCGAGAAGCTGGTGGAGACCCTCCTGGTGGAGGTGGCGCACTTCGAGCCCGTGCCTGTGCAGGTGGGGCCTCGGGTGCGTGGACCTGGGAGCTGGGGCCAGCATCGACTCTTGCGCCCGCGGAGCGTCCTCAGCTTTCCACCCTCCTGCTTGTACTGCTCACCTTGCTGGAGCCTTGCCCTGCATCCAGCTCCCAAGCTTCCCAACCCCTGCCCGTACCCAAACCTTGTCCTGCCGCTCACCCCTTTCCTCGCTCCTCCCTCCCGCACCCCCTCCCCAGATCACGGTGGAGGGCACCTACGCGGCCGTGTCGCTCAACCTGCCCCGCCAGCGCGACGACGTCTTCTCCACCTGCCTGGAGTCGGCCCGGCAGAAGATCATCCAGGCCGCGCTCTCCCACGTGCCGGTGGACGAGCCGGAGAACCCGGACGATGCGGCCCTGTCCCTGGCGCCGTCCGGCCCGCCCAAGCGCGCCTCCCGCCGCAGCATGCGGCCGGTCGGCGACGGGCCGCAGGCCTCGGGCAAGAGCATCTCTGGGGCGCGCAGCATCGCCGCTGGCGCCAAGAGCATCGCGGCCGGGGCCAAGAGCATCGCCGCAGGGGCCAAGAGCATGGCGCCGGCGCGGGCGCAGTCCGCGCACTCCAACGCCGGGCGCACGGGCGCGCAGCTGCCGGCTGAGAAGAAGGTGGAGGTGGAGGCGGAGCGGCTGCGGCTGATCACGCTGCTGCTGGAGCGCGAGGCGGAGCGGAAGCGCAACACCGACCGGGCTGCGGAGCTGGCGGCGGCTCTGGAGGCCGGCGCGGCGGCGGCAGGCCAGCCCGGCCCCGGCGACGCCACAAAGCGAGCCGACACCGTTGCCGGCAGCCCTCCCGCCTCTACGGTCGGCGGAGAGTCCCGTGCGCCGCGTCGCTCCATGACCGGCGTCACCACCGGGCCCGCCCTGGTGCGCCACTCGTCCATGCAGACCGCAGCTGGGTCCATCACGGGGCCCAAGGCCAGCGGGGCCGTGGAGGAGGAGGGCACCAAGCGGGCGCCCCGGGTGGCCCCCATCATGCCCTCCCTGCCCGCCCTGGCCGTGGCGCACTACGTCCTGGACTTTGGCTACGTGGTCAAGGGCCTCACGCGCACGCGCAAGTTCCGCCTCACCAACACCAGCAACCAGCAGGTGCGGGGCTGCGGGGCTGCAAGAGGGAGCGGCCTGGCTGGTGCTGGCCGTGCCCTCCAAACAACCTCTAGCTGGCTCTGACCTCTACACGCACCCCCTTGACAGCTTGACAACCAGCCCAAGCGCAGCCCCCCTTCCTCGCTTTCAAGGAACGTGACCTAATCTGGCCCTTCCCATCGCTCCTCGTGCCCCCGCCCCAGGTGTCCTTCCGCTTCGACAAGGGCCTGCTGGAGACGCACGGCTTCAAGCTGGACCCGGAGGTGGTGTCGCGGCTGCCGGGCGCGCCCGAGTTTGCGAGCGCAGAGGTGTCGGTGACGCTGCAGGCCAACAAGGGCGCCGTGCAGCCCGGCCCCCTGGAGCTGGTGTACCCCATCACCATCAAGGGCTCGCCGCCCGTGCTGCTCACCATGCGCGCGCACGTGCAGGTGCCGGACATGACGCTCAGCACGGAGGTGCGTGTGGGCCGGGGCCTGGGGCGCTGGGGCTAGGGAGCGGGGCAAAGGAACGGAGTTTGTAGGCGGGGAGGCTGAGTTAGAGGGGTGGCTTCCTAACGTTGAGCGCTTGCCAAATGCCGCCCGCAGACGCTGGACTTCGGGTCCTGCCAGACCGGCCAGTGCAAGGTCTTCACGGTGCAGCTGCACAACCACAAGCAGGTGAGCCCAGCCACCCGACATCCTTCCGTTGTTAGCCCTTTGCTCAGCACTGTCAGCAGCCGTGCTGGTCCAGCCCCGCACCATGAAGCTCCCGCCCCCAGCACTCTTCCCATGCCTCTACCGCTTGCACATTCCCCACCTTTCCCTACCCCCCACCCTCGCCACCCACCCCTCACCTCCACCTCCCCGCCCCGCAGGTGCCGTGCGAGTACCAGGTGCGCAAGCCTGCCGAGGTCATCAAGGCCAAGGACTGGCAGTTCTTCTCCTGCGACCCGCCCGAGGGCACCCTGGAGCCGGACCAGCGCGTCAACCTCAAGGTCGTCTTCACGCCCATCCTCAACCGCGACGCGCCCTACAACCAGTCCATCCCCATCCGCATCAACCTCAACCCGCGCGGCAAGGAGCTGGTGGCCACCGGCCGCGGCCTCACGCCCAAGGTCCAGTTCAGCCCCACGTTTGTGGACTGCGGCCCCATCCTGCCCTTCTTCGACGGCCAGGAGCCCAACGAGGCCAAGGTCGTCATGTCCAACCCCTGCTCCTTCCCCATCGAGGTGGTGTCGCTGGACTTCGACACGCGCTACTCCGCCGACGAGGAGGCGCTGCGGGCCATGGACGGGTGGGTGGGGCGGAGGAAGGGGAAGGGGAGGGGGAAGGGAAGGGAGCACGGTAGAGGGGCCCCACTGAGGCAACACGGGTTTGGGGCGCTGCGCCTGAGGCGTTGAGCGCAGGCAAGCGTTGAGCTGCAGCCGTGCACGGAGGTACCAGCTCAGTCCTGAAGCTGCCACCCAAGGCCGCGAGGCGATGGGCTGATTTGCGCTCGCTCTGACACTCTCCTCTCATCCCTTCGGCCCCCACTCTCCGCGCCCACCCTTCCGTGGCCCCAGGTACAGCGACGCAGGCATCCTGTACCTGCCGCCGCTCAAGCCGGGGGACGCGCTGTGGGAGGACGTGGCGCAGACGGCGGCGCACAAGAAGCGGATGGAGTCAGCGGCAGCGGAGGCGCAGGCGGCGGCGGACGCAGGCGACCCGGACGGCGGCGCGGCGGCGGCAGCGGCAGCGGAGGACGGCGTGGGGAGCCTGGAGGCGGTAGCCAACACGGGCGTTGGCGGCCCCAACGCCCCCGCTGTGTCGCCCAAGGTGCTGTGCGTGGTGGCTGGGCCCCACATGTCGGGCACCACCATGCAGGCCCAGATGCTCGGCCGCCGGTACGACGTCCCGGTTTTAACCCTGGACGAGCTGCTACTGGCGGCGGCAGACCTGGAGCCGCCGCCGCCAGAGGCGACGCCGCTGTCGGATGCCGTGCCAGACGCTGCCGGCGACGCTTCGTCGCCTGGCGAGGCGGAGAGCGCTCTGGGCTCGCCCCGCACCCCTGGCGCTGCTGCACCGGCGGGCCCGCCGCCTTTCGACATGGATATCTCTGACCTCCTGTTCGACAACGTCCTCTTCGACCCCGACTACGAGAATGACCCGTCGTACGTCGCGCCGCACACAACGCTGGCGCAGGACGAGCTGTACGGCCTGATCGTACGGGGCGTACGGCACGTGATCGCGCAGGCGGCCGAGTACGGCAAGGGCCTGGTGCTGGACTCCCTGGTGTCCCGCTACCTGCCGCCGCCGCTGGTGGCCAAGGCCCTGCTGGAGGGCCTGGGCATGGAGCAGGTCTGGCCGTCGGCGCCGCCGCCGCCGCTGGACGGCGACGCCAAGAAGAAGGCGCCCAAGAAGGACGAGCCGCCGTCCACGCCGCTGACGCAGACGCTGCCAGCGTTGGGCTGGAAGGGTCCGTACCGGGTCCACTTTGTGGAGCTGCAGCCGGAGCCTCCGCTGCTGGCGGGCCGTCTCCGCATGGCCGCCGACATCAAGGCTGTGGAGTCGGGCATGGCCAACGCCGCCGCCAGGGCCCTGGCGGAGGCGGCGGGCGAGCTGCCGCCGCCGCTGCCGCCGCCGGGCTCGGCGGGTCCCGGCCCGCTCGGCTCCCGCCTGCCCACGCCGCTCATGTCAAACTCGGGCGACGTGGGCGCCGTGCCGCTGTCGGAGGCTGCCATCGCCGCGCTGACGGCGGCGACGGCGTCGGAGCCGCCGCTGCCGCTGGTGGTCCCCGACGGCGTCGGCGCCGCAGACCCCAACGCCCCGGTGCCGCCGGATGACCCCAACGCGCCGCCGCCGCCGCCGCCCGCTCCCGCCGTGGACGAGGTGGCGCAACGGTTCCTGGAGGAGGCGGGGCGGGCCCTGGCGGAGTTTGCCGAGGGCACGTCACGGGCGCTGGTGCACGAGCTTGCCGAGCCCGGCCCCGACAACGCCGTCACGTACCGCACCGTGCCCGCCGACGGCACGCCCGACAAGGTGCACAAGGCCGTGGTGGGGCTCACCTTCAAGATGGGCGTGCTCGCCTCCGTGCTGCCCGGCGCCCCGCGGGACGTGGAGATCGTGCCGCCGCGCTACGCGATGCAGATCGTGCCGCGGCCGCGGCCCAGGCCGCCGCGCACGCCGGTTCAGAAGTTCAAGGTCTTCACGTTCGTGGACCTGACCAAGGAGGGCGCGCCGCCGCCGCCCCCGCCGCCGCCGCCAGCCACGCCGCCGCCCGTCACGCCGCCCAAGGGCGCTGCCAAGAAGGCCAAGGACGAGCCGCCGCCGCCGCCCCCGCCGCCGCCGCCCACGCGCCTGCTGCAGCCCGACACGCGCTGGGTAATCCCCGCCGGCGGCAGTGTGGAGCTGCTCGTCCAGTTCGCCTCCGCCGACGTCGGCAAGTTCACGGAGACCTTGGCCTTCGACGTTCTCGGCGGCGAGCGGCTCAACACGCTCGTCCTCACGGGCACGTGCGACTACCCCCACATCTCGGCTGACTACCGGAACGTGTTCTACAAGAAGGTCAAGGCCCGGCCGCAGACGCCGCTCATCCGCGGGCAGTACATCATCAGCAAGGGCGTGTTCGAGTTCGGGCCGCTGCTGCACTCCAAGGACGCCACGGGCTACCTGGAGGGCGCGCACCCGGACAACACGGCCCGCATCCGCATCACCAACAACGGCCTGTTCGACAACCACGTGGAGTTCAGCCTCAAGAGCGTGGAGCAGAAGCGGGCCGAGGAGGAGGCGGCCGCGGCGGGTGGGTGTGCGGGTGGGGTTGTGCGTTTAGGCGCTGGGGGCTGGGGCCGGTAGAACTAGGCGGAGTGCTTGGCTCCCAACCCTTCTCTCTCTCACTGAACTACCTTCTAACAACCCTCCGCCCTCTCTCAATTTCCGCAGCGGGCAAGGGCGGGAAGCCGGGGGCGAAGAAGCCCGAGCCCAAGAAGCCGGACCCCAAGAAGGCCGACCCCAAGGCCAAGGGCAAGGGCGGCCCCGAGACGCCGCCGCCGGGCCTGACGCTGGACAACGTGTTCACGCTGCACCCCACCTCGCTGGACCTCAAGGTGGACGAGACGCAGGAGCTGTGCGTGTACGGCTTCCCCGTGACGGACGGGCTGGTGGAGGACGTGATCGTGTGCAGGTGGGTAGCAGGTTGTGGGCTGCGGGCTGCGGCTGGGCCGTGGGGCCGTGGGCAGGAGCAGGAGCCTTGGGGCAGGAGCAGCGACGGGGGTCTGCACACCGCCCAAGAGCGGCCAAGCGTGGAACAGAGGGCTCTGAGTGACTTGAGTTTTGGCCTTTCAAGCGCAGCGTGCTCAAGTTGCAACCCTGCTCCTGTATCCTTTCCCCCGACAGGATCAAGGACAACCCCACACCGGTGGAGTTCCCCATCTCCCTCATCGGGGCCAAGCCGCAGGTCATGGTGCGGCTCAACGACGGCACCCCGCCGCCGCCCATGCCCTCCGGCCTGCCGGAGCCGCCCACGCCGCCGGCTTCCTCGTCCAAGCCTGGCACGCCGGCAGGGCCCGCTGCCGCACCGCCCGGGCCGCCCAACAAGCTGCTCACGGAGGGCATTGTGGTGGGCTGCTCTGCCTCTCTTGTTCCTCATAACCAGCTGCCTGCCCTCTGAAGCCTGGCTGTTTGCCCCTGTTGGGCTTGTCCTTCGCCGTGTTTAAGTGTCCTCCTCAATGGCCCCCTCCAGTTCGAGCGGTTGCTGGTGAACAAGAAGGACGTCAAGACCTTCACCATCACCAACCCCGGCCTGCTGCCCATCAAGTGGCGCCTCGCCAACACGGCTAGCCTGCCCAAGGAGTTCGTGGTCTACCCGCAGGTGAGGCCCCGCCCCCTGCCCCACCAGCCAGCCAGCGTATGCACCCATCACATCCCCCTTCCATCACCACCATCGCCCATGCCCCTCTCGCTGCTACCACACGCTACCGTTCACATCCCTTTGACCATCACTTCCTTCCCTTTACCCCTGTCGCAGGCTGGCGAGCTGGCGGCCCGCTCGGACATCATTGTGACGGTTGAGTTCTCGGCGCTGGAGAAGCGCGTGTGCGACGCCAAGCTGGCGCTGGAGGTGCTGGACGTGCAGGAGCTGCAGGGCGTGGCCTACTCCATACCGCTGCCCATCAAGGGCGAGGCGTACAAGATCGAGATCGACATCAACTTCCCGCAGGTGGGCTGGGGCGGGGCGTGGGTTGGGAAGAGCTGAGCTTGGGGGCGAGCAGCACAGCTTGGTCTGGAGGCACGGTGCGGGTTGAAAGGTATGCTCGAACTATGGGGCACAGGGAGGGAGGCATGGGCTTTGTGAGTGCCGCAATCAGTTCTGTCCTTCTGCTGTCGTGTGCGCCGCAGATCAACTTCCCGGGAGTGGACTACGGCACGCTGCGGGTGGTGGACGACGTGTCCAAGCCAATCACCATCAAGAACACGGGTGAGCAGAGGGGCCCGGCAGCTCCTCCTGCTGACCTCTACTCCTGCCACCTTGCTGCTGCGCCCTTCCTCTGCCTCTAGATGAGCGCTTCTGCTGCTCCAAGGCTCCAAAGTTCCCCACGCCTCACCTCACCCCTCCTCTCCCCACCCTCCCACCCCCCAGGCAAGTACGCCATTGCGTACAACTTCAGCATGAAGCCCAACTCGGTGCTGGCAGGGCTGCTCACCATCACGCCCCAGTCGGGCAACATCGATCCCAACAAGGACGCCAAGATCGAGGTGGCCTGGAACAAGGACAAGTCGCTCAGGTGCGCTCCAGTGCCTTTCCATCCAGGCCTTTTGTAAACGCTGCTACTCCTACTCACCTTGCTGGCCCTAAGTTCTGCCCATTCTCCAAGGCCTCTGCCGAGTCTTGCAAATGATAGCCCGGCGACTGCAGGCAGCGACTTCAGGCAGCGACTGCAGGCAGCGACTGCAGGCAGCTCTTCCCGGCGTATCAACACAACCCCTTCCTCCCACCCACCTCCCTCACAGGACCGAGATGACCCTAGTGGGCAACAGCGACGTGACGCTGTCCATCATCGAGCCGCTCACCACCAACAAGGAGGACACCATCCCCATCCAGATCTCGGCACGGGCGGTCTTCTCCAAGTACGCGGTCACGCCCGCCCGCGGCATCCACTTTGGGCCCACCACCTACAACACGGCCTCCAAGCCCAAGGTGGTGGAGATCACCAACCTTGGCCAGTTCGAGTACCGCTTCCGGCTCTTCAACTACGCCAACGGGCCTCCGCCGCCCATCACAGAGCCCGGCGTGGACAAGAAGGGCAAGCCAGCGGCGCCGCCCAAGGGCAAGCAGGCGGCCGTGACGGCGCTGACCATCGGGCAATTCACGTTCGATCCGCCGGAGGGATCCATCCCGCCCGGTGGTCGTCGCGAGGTGGCCGTGGTGTTCCACGCCGTGGGCTCTGTGCCGTACTCAGAGGTGCTGGGCATCGACATCACGGAGCGCGACTTCTCGGACCAGCCTGACGGCATCCCGATCGAGGTCGCGGGCGAGTCATGCATCCCCGGCATCGATGCCGAGAACACGGCGGCCATCTTCGAGGAGCACGTCATCTCCGCCTCACTGGACCCCTTCAACCCCGTCAACAACGAGTTCGCGACCCGCGAGCGCGTGTTCAACTTTGGCGCGGTGCTGGCGGCGCTGGGCGCTCCCAGCGAGGCCGAGCAGGCGGCGGCCAAGAAGGACGGCGCCGCGACGCCTCCCCGGGGCGCCACGCCGCCCAAGGGCGCCGCGGTCAAGGCCAAGGAGGAGCCCACGTCCGGCGCTTCCCTAGCGCCGCACGCGGTCCGAGCCAACCTCAAGTTCATCAACCCCGTCAAGGTGCCCTGCGTCGTCAACTTCTCCATCAAGCCCCGCGGCAACCTGCCCCCCGGCACGGTCCTGCCCATGGAGGTCTCGCCCGCGCAGCTCGTCATTCCCCCGCTCGAGTACCGCTACACCGCCATCTACTTCGCGCCCCGCGCCATCCAGACGTACGTGGCGACGCTCGAGGCGGTGGTGGAGAACGGCGGCGACCCCAAGACCAAGTCCTTCAGCTGCGAGGTGCGCGGCGAGGGCACGCTGCCGACGCTGACCATCTCGGAGCCCACGCTCATCGACGCGCAAGGCCGGCCCACGCTCAAGTTCCCGCGCGTGCTGCGCGGCCGCTCCAACACGGCCCGCATCACGCTCAAGAACAACGGCATCCTGCCGGCCAAGGCCCGCATCGAGATGCCGCCGCACGCGTCCTACTCGCTCGAGTCGAGCGTGGGCGGCGAGGCCGGCGCCGAGACGTTCACGGTTGAGTCCAAGCGCAGCGTGTCGTACGCGGTCAAGTTCACGCCCGACACGGTGGGGCCGGTGCAGCACGAGCTCAAGCTCCGTGTCGCCAACAACCCGTTCGAGGACTACAGGTGGGCTTGAGGAGGGGCTGGGGCGCTGGGCTGGAAGGAGGGTTGGAAAGTAGGATCAGGGCTGATGGGTTTGGGGGTTGAAGGTTCTGGGAAGGAAAGAAGGGCTTCAGCCCGGGGGTTGTGGGCCCGGGGCAGTGCAGATCGGGGTTTCCAGCCTTGCCCTTGCCCTTGGCAGCCAGAGACAGCGGAAGCAGCCGCAGCTTGCTTCCGTCCAGTCTGGCAACCCTGACACGGCACCAACCCCTGCCTAACCTCCTGTAAGGCTTCGGGTCTAAGTTACAAGAGCGGCGGCCTGCCCTGGACCAAAAGCCTTCAGCCTCCACCTGCCTCCGCACCTCCTCACTCCTCACTCCTCCTTCTCCCTGCCCCTTTCACCCCCCTCTCAGGTTCCTGCTGACGGGCGAGGGCTACCAAGAGGACGTGACCTTCGAGGGCCTGCCCCACGACTCCCTGGACGAGCTGCGCCTGCAGGACGGGCCCGTGGGGCGGCCGGTGCAGGCGGTCTTCGCGCTGCAGAACCACAGCACCACCAAGAACTTCCGTTTCAAGTGGCCGGCCGCCGGCGCGCCCGGCTCCAGCCCGCACCTCGCCTTCTCGCCGGCCATCGGCCACCTGCGCGCTGGTGGCAGCAAGGACGTGACGCTCACCTTCTCATCCGACAAACCCGTCAAGCTGTCGCCGCAGGACGTCAAGCTCGCGATCATGGCCATCAGCTACGCCGACGAGGCCCAGGCCCTGGACTGGGACGACCGCTCCGTGGTGGTGGACTACGGCCTGCCGCCCGGGCCCGACGGCCAGCCGGCGTGCGTGCCCGAGCCCGAGCCCAAGGCCACCGACGTGGCGGGAAGCGGTCGGGAGCTGGTGCTGCACGTGCACGCCACGGCGGACAACGCCAAGTACACGTGCGAGAGCGGGCCCATCATGTTCAAGCCGACCATGATGTTCCAGACGCGCGGGTACAACTTTGTGCTCGCCAACACCAGCTCGGCGCGCATGGACTACAAGTTCACGGTCATGCTGGCGGACGGCAACACGGCCGACGGCTCGGGGCTCTACACGGTGACGCCGGCGGGCGGCGTGATCGACGCGGGCCAGTCGCAGCAGATTACGGTCAAGTTCTCGCCCACCGAGGTGGAGGACTGCTCGCGCGTGCTCACCTGCCACATCCCGCACCTGGACGCCTCCTGCGAGCCGCTGGTGCGGCCGCTGGGCGGGCGCGTGCTGCGGCCCTGGGCGCACTTCGAGCTCCCAGACTCGGACTACCTGTCAGGAGGCCGCCGCACGCCCGACATGCCCGGCCCGTCCGGCGCGATCGAGCCGCTCGACCCCGCCACGCGCGTGCTCGAGGTCGAGTCGCTGGGCATCAAGGTGCGCAACACCAAGCGCTTCTTCGTGCTCAACCCCACCGGCATCGCCTACGAGTTCTTCTGGCAGCCCATGGGCCGCTTCGCGCTGGAGCCGGGGCCCTTCGCGTGCGTCACCAAGCGCGGCGTCATCGGCGGCGGGCGGCAGTTCGAGATGGTGTTCGAGTACACGCCCACGTCCGATGCCATCGTGGAGTCGTTCTGGATGTTCCGCATCCCCGAGCAGAACATCGAGGTGCCGTTCCTGCTGGTGGGCCTGGTGTCGGAGCCGCGTGTGATGCTGGACCGGCCGTCCGTCAACTTCGGCCAGATCCTGATCGGCTGCAAGGGCCACGCCACCATCACGCTCATGAACAACGAGCACCTGCCGTTCCAGTTCGCGTTCGACAAGAACTCGTACGACGCCACGGACGACCTCATCAAGGCCACGGGTGAGTGTGGTGGGGGGCTGGGGGGGGCCTTGGGGAGCGGCTGGGGCTCGGGTTGCTGGTCAGCATCGGGGGCTGGGGCTTAAATTACGGGCTTTGGCAAGGGCCTCCGCCCAGTCCTCAACCTTCGTTCCTTGCGCCTCCTTGACCCAGCCTTAACCCAGCCTTAACCCTACGCCTTAACCCCTTGCCCGCACCTGCCCCCTGCTTTGGCGCCCCGCCCGCAGGCCTGCGGCCGGTGGTGGAGCTGGAGCCGTCCAGCGGCTCCGTGCCGCCGCACAGCTCGGTGCAGGTCAGCGCCACCTTCACGCCCCGCCTGGAGCGGGACGTCAACTACAACGTGCTGTGCGTGGTCAAGAACAAGCCCACGCGGCTCACGCTCAACATCAAGGGCGAGGGCACGGCCATCCACGAGGCGCTGCAGCTGGAGAACCCGGACGGCACCACCGTGGCGCTGGCACCGCGCCAGGCCAACAGCCTGGACTTTGGGCAGGTGGGCAGGAATTCCCATACTGTCAAGCTCCTGCTTCAAGCCGGGAGGCCTTGAGGTTCTTGGCAGTTGCAAAGCCGGTGGCCGGTGCCCAGAGCTACGTTGAGCCCAGAGCTCATCCACAGAGCTCTCACCTCCTTTCCTCCGCCCCTCTTCACCCTCTGCCTGGCAGGTGCTGGTCAACGAGCGCTGCGTGCGGGCGCTGGCGCTGGTCAACAGCGGCCAGGTCAACTTCAACTTCGTGTGGGACGTGGGCACCAACCCGCGCATCAGCATCCACCCCGAGGGCGGCACAGTGCCGCGCGGCGAGCGGCTCATGTGCGAGCTGGCCTACAACCCGCACGGCCCCGACAGGTGGGCAGGGCGGGCTGTTCAGCGCGGCAGGGGTTCTAGGGGTTAACTGGCGACAGGTCTGTGCCTCCCTGCGTGGCCTTGCTTGGGGCTTCAGTATGCACAGCAAGCATACGGTAGCTCCTCACCGCCCTTCTGGGTAACAAAGAGAAGGCTGATGCTGCCCAGTTTGTCTGTACCCTAGGCTGTCAGCTAGCCTCCAGTTCTGTCTGGCCGCCGCTGCAGGCTCTTGCTCACCGCTAACCCCAACCCCCAACCTGCACCCCCTCCGCCCCCCCAGGCTGCGCGACTACAAGGTCACGTGCCAGGTCATGAACGGGCCCAAGTACACGCTGCTGCTCAACGGCGTGGGCCATAAGCCGCGGCTGGACCTGTCCTGGTTCAACCACGACTTCGGCGTGCAGCCCGTGTGGATCCCGGGCATGGCCCCTGCCATCAAGCCCCTGCGCCTGCGCAACGACGACACGCAGCCCATCGCAGTTGACCCGCACTGGGACGCCTCGGCGCCCGGGTCCCTGGACTGGGAGGTGGACTGCGGGCCGCTGGTGCTGCAGCCCGGCGAGAGCCGCGAGTGGATGGTCACGTACAAGCCGCGCGGCGCGGCGCCGGCCAAGCTGTCGCTGCCGCTCGAGATCAACGGCCTGTACACGGTGCACGTGGAGGCCAAGGGCGAGGGCAGCCCGCTGCGGGTCGAGGTCGCCAACCCGGCGCTGCGCACGGTCAACTTTGGTCCCGTGGCGGCAGGCAACTCGACCACCCGCGTGGTTGCCGTCATTAACCGCGGCCGCGTCACGGCCACGCTCAGCCTGGCGCCCAGCGTGGAGATGCTGTCGCGGTGCTGCGTGGACGTCATCCCCAGCGCCAACGCGGAGGTGCTGCTGCGGCCGCGCGAGAGCGCCGACCTCACTTTCTTCTTCCGCCCCACCGGCCGCATGCGGCCCTTCACCGAGGAGCTGCTGGTCAACCTGTGCGGCGTGCCCACGCCCCTGGCCACCCTCACGGGCGCGTGCCTGGGCACCGAGCTGCGCCTCGCCTCCGAGTCCCTGCCCTTCGGCCCCGTGGTGCTGGGCTCGCGCGCGGTCAAGCGGCTGCAGCTGTCCAACACGGGCGACGTGGGGAGCAAGTTCGTGTGGGACACCAAGCCCCTGGCAGGCCAGTTCACCATCTTCCCGGCCGACGGCTTCCTGGCGCCGGGGCAGGACGTCAAGCTGGACGTGACCTTCCACCCCTCCGCGGTCAACCCCGACGTGCGCATCGACAAGGTCCGGCTAAAGGTCGAGGGCGGCCCCGACCAGACGCTCACGCTCACGGGCGCCTGCATCGCCACCGCCGCGCAGCCCGAGGTCGTCACGCTGTCGTGCAACGTGCGCGCCTCCACCAGCCAGGCCATCACCATCTCCAACCCCTCCTCCAGCGCCTGGAGCCTGCGGCCCGTGGTCCAGAACGACTTCTTCTCCGGCCCCGAGTCGCTCGCGGTCGCGCCCAACTCCAAGGCCTCCTACCCCATCACCTTCCGCCCGCTCACCATGTCCACGCCCGACCAGCCGCACGAGGGCAGCGTCTTCTTCCCCATCCCCGACGGCACGGGCCTCCTGTACCGCCTGGTGGGCCGCGCCGAGGCGCCGGTGCCCGAGGGCAAGGTGGAGGCGGCCATCACGGCCAAGGCGCAGCACACGGAGGTCCTCAAGTGCCACAACTGGCTGCACAAGCCGCAGCGCTTCCGCATCCTCGTGGAGCGCAAGTCGGGCGACAAGAGCACGCAGCTCACGGCGCCCGAGTACGTGGACGTGCCGGCGCTGTCGGCCAAGGACATCAAGCTGGGCGTCTACTCGTACACGGCCTCCACCACCAACGCCACCGTCACCTTCAAAAACGAGACCTCGGGGTGAGTTTGCGCGCTGGGGGAGCGGGGCTGGGGATTCAGGCTGGGGGCAGCTGTCCGGGCAGTACTGAAGGTCTCACGCTAATCACGGGGTTAAGAGGATCAGGAAGGGTGCGCATGAGTGCCCTGGGCAGGTGACTATGCAGGGTTTGACTGGGAGGTAGGGCAGCAGGGTGGAGAGCAACGCTAGCACCGATGCTTCACCTGGCAACCTGCTGACGCGTGTCCGCCCCCTCCCACGCTCCTTCCCCACCCACCCCCTCCCAGCGAGTACCTCTACTACGAGTGCAAGTTCGTGGCCTCGGCGCCCTCCACGCGGGGCACGGTGGCGCTCGAGTGCCCCGTGCGCACGCAGACGTCCGCCCGCGTGTCGGTGCAGAACCCCCTGGCGGAGGACGTGACCGTCAAGGCCAGCGCCAGCAACAAGCAGGTGGGCGGGCAGATATGAGCAGAGGCGCAGGGCGGGGGCAACATGGGCGCAACTTGAGCCCCGGCTTCAGTAAGCAGGCAGAGGGTCGGGCCACAGTTTTGCTTGAGGACAAGCTCGGGGCAAGCCTTGAGCTCCTACTGTCAGCCCAACCTAGCTCAAGATGTGGCTGGCTCAGGGCAGGCCCATTACGCTCCCCGCGTCTTATCTTCGCAGCAATCCTGCGCTCGTCTCCCTGTCCCACGTTAACTTACCGGTACCCCGCCCCTCCCAACCAATCTGCCCGCCCAGGTGCTGGTCCCGGCCACGACCGTCATCAAGGGCGGGGCCACGGCCGAGGTGGAGGTGCGGTACCGGCCGCTGGTGGTGGGCTCCTCGGAGGCCACCCTCAAGCTCGAGTGCCCCGAGCTGGGCGTCTTCGAGTGGGGCCTGCGCCTGGCCGGCACGCCCACCAACCTGGAGCGCGCGCTCGTGTTCAACGTGCCGCTCGGCGGCCGCGAGACGCAGATCTTCCGCTTCACGCACTGGCTCGACGAGAAGGCCGACTATAAGGTCTCCTTCAAGAGCTCCGGCACCAACACCGCCACCGGCAGCACCTTCACCACCGCGGCGACCGTGTCCGCGCCGCCCGCGGTTGCGGGGCTCGCAGCCGGCGCGGAGGTCTCGCTGGAGGTGGCCTTCGAACCCACAGCCATTGGCGAGAACATCCGCGACACCCTCGTCGTTGCCTCCTCGACGGGCGGCGAGTACCAGTGCCCGCTGGTGGGCCGCTGCATCCCGCCCAAGCCGCAGGGCCCGGTGGACGTGAGCAAGGGCTCGGCCGCGCTGCCGTTCGCCAACGTGTTTGCGGCCGACGCGGAGTTCCAGCTGGCGGTGGACAACCCGGCGTTCCTGGTGAAGCCGTCGGAGCGGATTGGGGCCAAGAAGTCGGCCAACATCGGAATCCAGTTCAAGCCCGCCAACCCAGGCGCACCGCGCACCGGCAAGCTGACCATCTCGTGCCCCGCACAGACTCAGAGCCAGTGGGTGTACTACCTGCAGGCGTGAGGCGGTGGGAGGCGTGATGGGCGTGGGCCTAGGAAGAGCTGTTGAGAGGTGGAGAAGGCGAGGGGTGGGATTGGGCGCTCGCTAGCCAGGCGGACGGAGGCGTGTAGGTGAAGGGACATGGAGGAGGAGGAGGAGGTGTCAGTTTGTTGCGACTCCGTGGAAGTTAGGCAGATGGGATCAGTGTATAGCGAGGCAGCAGCTGGACGTGTGTTTCCTGGCTGCTCGCGGCAGGGGATGCGGAGCAGAGGCTCTGCACTTCGTGGTTGTTGCGTGCAAGTGGCCTCGTGGGGAATGGGGTTTGCGTGCTGCTGCTCTGTGCCGCGCACGAGGGCCGTCAGTGAGCACAGATGTCACTTGCGCGCTGCGGGGAGGAGGGGTCGGGGTGATAGGTGGCGGTAAGCAGCGATCCTGAGTCGTCTGACCCTTTGACGTGTAGGTTTCCTGACTTGACCAATGGGGGCCAGGCTGGGGATGACGTGACCATGTGTGGCGTCGGGTGGCTGTCGTGGGCCGCGCATTTCCCGCTGCATGTGTGCTTGGGCTGTGGAAGTGCTTGCTAGGCAGTAGCGCTTCCCTGGCGATCGCTGTTGGGGTACATGCGGGGCGTGCACAGTAGTGTGCTGTTACTGCGATCAGATTATGTGTATGGGTCTGGGCAATACTGTGGACCTGGCTGAGTGGGGCAGGAGCAGAGTCACCGAAGGCCCAGGCTGCACTGTTCAGCTGGGCGGGGGCCAGGGATGGTGAAGGGGTATAGGGGTAGCTATGTTCTACTACCGATAGCAGAGCCTTACGATAGTACAATGCTGTAACGATAAAGGCAGAGCACTGAGCCAAGTTTGTTGAGTCTCGGCGGCGGGTATCGTCGTCCAGTGCGTATCCCCGGCTGGGCCGGCTCCATGCTGGAGCGGGGGCTGGAGCAGCAGGGATCAGGTTGCGGTCATCCTAGGAACTTACAATTGGGTGCCCCACCCCTGGTCCCACAGTCCCAGAATGGGTGCGTGGCATCTGAACGCCGTTGGTTGTAGCCCACCTCGCCCACCGAATGCGAGAGTTACGCCGGACGGCACTGCAGGATCCGTGTGGGCAAAGCCGACAGCTCCAGCCCCTGTTCCAGGCCTGATCATCTTTATCTCCTCCCATTGACCACAGTGTACCGGTTGCAGAGTACAGGCCGGCACAGCCGGGAAAGCAGCAGCAGCATGGCAATGCGGGCAGCTGGGCATGCCCCACCCTTGCCCCGCCAGCAAGATGAAGTCTCGGGGCTCCCACGCCAGCAGTCAAACATTCTCTCAAAGCGGCTCCAACCTGCAGATGCAACAAAGCCCAACCAATCAAGCCTACGCTCCGGGGCAACGGATGGCTAGGCCCCAAGTGTGTCGGGGGGCCTGCGTTCTTCCCTCGTCATCATCGTCCCCAGTCCCCGTGTCTCGCTCTGAGCCCTAAACACAATGTCGGTCCACATCTGCCAAGTGTAGATGTGAGGGGTATGAGGGGAAGTGCTGTGCGTGCAACAGCCTGCAGTGTGTGCGACCTCAGTACGGTAAGCGTACCGGCGTACAGAGACGCCTTTCGTCGACCCCAACACATGAAGTACACCTCCCATGTCTCGGCTCTTACGATACTGGAGCATAGCTTGTGAAACCCTTCCTCACTTGATATGCATTCATATCCCGCCATCCGTCACTGCCCCCAAGCGTCGTGCACCGCAACCCCAAACCCTCGAGCTCGCAATTTGCATTGTCGATAAATGCAGCCAAGAGCAGGCCAAGAGATCAAAGAAGAGCCAAAGCAGCATGCATGAGACACGGAGGGGCTCCCCGCCGTCAGCATGAGCGGCAGCGCTCAGGCCCAGTGAGCCTCAGGTCGTTGGGAATACAACCACCTTCCAATCGTATCGTACACCACCTTCCGTGTCCAGTCGTATCACGCATACCCCTCGCATTGCGTGCTTTGGGGCCCTAAAGTCAATCCATGGCCGGTGAACCTGCTGCATGATGACCTCTACACAAACCCAGCGCCCGTGCCCAGCAAGTACGAAGGGCCCTGACCAGTCATCACTGCGCTAGCCGCGCCGGGGGCCTGCTCCTCCGTCATCCCACAGATGTGGCCCATGCCCCCCCGTGCCCCCCCATCCCCCCGCATGTCCCCATTCCTACTCCACTGCTGAACCCGCCCCCATACCCGTGTGTGACCTTGACCCATGCCCCGCGCTAGCCCCAGGCCCGGCCGCGGCGCCCCCGCCGCCCTCTCCACCACCCGGTGCCGCCTCAGCTCCGCCTGTCTTCGTCGGTTGGCGGCCCCCAGGCCCGGAGCTACGGTCTCCCATGGTGAGGCTCGCCGTCAGACGGGCTCCCTCGGGCCGCGCCTGGCTCACCACACTCCCCAAGACCGGCGCCCTGTGGGGTGAGGCCCGGGCTGGAGCGTGCGGCGTCAGCCGGCCATCTCCTCCTCCGCCTCCCAGACCTCCACTCCCTCCCTCAAAGCCCGCCTGCTCTTCTGCCAGCTCCAGCAGCAGCCGTGGGAGGCCGCCGTCCTCGCTGACCCTGCTGAGGCTGTCCGTGGACAGAAGGAACGGGTAGTGCGGCATTGCCCGGGAGCTGAGACCGCCCCCGAGGGACGTGAAGGCGGCGCTGACGGCCGCCCCAATGGCAGCAATGGAGGAGCGCCGGGCCCGGGCCCCGGCAGAGGCGCGAGTTTCGGCCGAGGTGGGGTTCAGGCGGGCCCGGCTGGGGCCCGCGCTTGGGCCTGAGCCGGGCCCCAGGCCCGCGCTCAGGGCAGGTGAGCGCATCTGCGAGAAGAGCGAGCTGCGGCCGTCGGAGGGGCGCTCACTGGCGGTGACGGCCCCAAAATCGGTGCCCAGCGGCGCGGAGGAGGCACCGGCGGCGCCAGCGGCGCCGCCAGGCATCAGCGGCAGCTGCAGCGACCAGCCCAAGCCACCGACAGAGGCACGGCGCATGCGGGCTCGGTCGGACGGACGCCCGCCCGACGGGCGTCCGTCGACGTCAGGGCCCGCGCCGACGGCGGCGGCGGCGGTGAGCATGCCGGCGGCGGTGACCGTGCCCTGGCTGGCGGCGCCGTCGAGGCCGCCGCTGCTGACGCGCCGCAGCGCCACGCGGTGCTGTGCGGCGTTGCTGGCGTCGGCGGCAGCCGCCGCCGCGGCGGCGGCGGCGACGACGGCGCCTGACGGCATGGCGATGACGCTGACGGAGGCGCGACGGAGGCGGGCCCGCGTCGAGAGGCGGTTCGCAGAGTCGATGCCTTCGGCGGCGCTGCTGCCGGCGAGTCCCATTGAGCCGTGGTCGGCGGCGGTGCTTGCGCCGATAGAGGTCATGGGTTCGTCCGAGAGGATAACGCTGGGCAGCGGGTTTGAGATGAGCTGGCCGATGGACAAGGTCGATCCGCCGACTTCGGCGGCGCTGCTGTCCCGGACGCCGCCGCCGGCGCGGACGGCGGCGGCAGCGGCATGCATAACGACGGCAGCGGAGGCGGCGGCATTGGCCGCTGCGTCCGCCGCCGCCAGCCCGGCGGTGCCCGCCCTGCCGCTTCCGCCGTGGCCGCCGCGGCCTCGGGCAGGGCTGCTCACGGCCGCCGGGCCGCCAGGGCCGCTGCCGGCCCCACCGCCTCCCAGGATATGCTCCCTCGCCTGGCCCCCAAGCGCCAGCAGGGGGGCCCCGATTCCACTGAGGCCCGGGAACCGCACCTGCCCGCTGCTGCTGCCAAAGCCCTGGCTCGAGTCCATGGCGGAGGCCATGCTAGCGCCCGCCGCCAGCAGCGCCGCCCAGCCCTGACCCGACTCCGCCCCCGACGGCGGCCGCCACTGCTGGTCCAGGGACGGCCGGGAGCACACGGACGCGCGCCGGGCCGAGGCTTGTTTGCGCTGCTGCTGCTGATTGTACCCTCCCGCCCCTGCCCCGGCGCCGGCGCCGGGCGCAGCGGGCCTGGGCGAGCCGCCGGAAGAGCCTTGGATGAGGCCCGGGGGCAGACCTAACAGCGCCTGTCTTACGCCGGCGGCCGCAGGCCCTTCCGCGCCGGGCCCCGCCTCTCTTGCGGTTGCGCTCGCGAAGCCTGTGTCGGTCAGGAGGGCGGCGAACTCTCGGGAGGTGGGGGCGAGGGGGGCCGGGGGAGGGAGCGCCAGGGCCGAGTGGCGGCGCGCGGAGGCGGCCGTGACCAAGGGCGGGCTGCCGGGCCCGGCCCCGTGCCGCCCCAGGGAGCTCTGCTGCAGCAGCGCCCGGCGGGCGGCCGCGCCGTGCTGCGTGCGCGTGCCGTGCTGTGCGAGCGCGCCGTGCTGTGCTGCGGTGAGGGGCACCGCGTGCGCGGTGTGGGGGCGCACCACGGCAGCCGCGGCTTCTGATGAGACGGGTGCTGAGGGGATGAAGCCCTGGGCGCTCATGCTTGGAGACTTGCCCTTGCCCGCCGCCGCCGCCACCATTCCATGGTTGCTGCCCAGGCGAGACGGCCCCGCGCTGGCGGCGCCGTGCATACCCGTCCCGCTGCCCACACGGAGGGGCGAAGGCTGTGTCACGCCCGCTCCGCTGGGCCCGCGGGAGCGGGCTGCATAGCCGCCTGCGCCTCCGCCGCTGCCACCGGTGGAGGTGTTGCGGAGGGGGCCCGAGGAGGGGGCCATGCCAGTGCCCGTGGCGCCGGGGCTGACCAGCTGCGCACCGCGGAACGAGCCCGTCCGTGACCCGACCCTCACCAAGAGCAGGCCCCCGCCGCCACCGCCCTCCGCCGACACCGGTGCGGCTGCGACGCCCAGCCCCGGGGAAATCGGCGAGAGCTGCGACAGGCTGTTGCCCCGCCTTGCGACCAGCCCCGCCACGCCCCCGCCCCCGCCCCCGGCCCCGCCGCCGCCCGCAATCGCCGTCGAGTAGCCCACGGCCGGGTCCCGATCCTCCGCATGCGCCCCACTCGACACGACGACATTCGACTGGCTGGAGAAGCCGCCGTGGTTGGACCCCGGCCGACTGCCCCCTCCGTTGGCCGCTCTCCCAGGGTGCTGCTGACCATTGTTGTGGTGTCCGTGGCGGCCATTGGGGTTGTGTTGGTGTTGGTGGGGGTGGTGGGAGAGGTGCCGCCGCTCGCCGCCGCTGCTGCGCTCCCCGGCGGCGATGCGGGCCAGCAGCAGCTCCGCCTCCTCGAAAGCGCGGCAGGCGCGGCCGGCCGCCGCCGCT
Source organism: Edaphochlamys debaryana (assembly GCA_016858145.1). NCBI lineage: Eukaryota > Viridiplantae > Chlorophyta > Chlorophyceae > Chlamydomonadales > Edaphochlamys > Edaphochlamys debaryana. The sequence continues at coordinate 103,186 of JAEHOE010000074.1, forward strand.
GCCGCCTCCTCCGCCGCGTCCGCCTCCGCCGCGGCCTTGGCGCGCTCCGAGGGCAGCACGTCCTGGAACTGGCCCAGGTTGGCGCGGGGGCCTGGGGGGTGGGTGGTGGGTGGGGGACGGTGGGCAGGGAAGTGTCGGGGCTGGCGCCGGCGGGATGGACGGACGGGAAGTGCCTCGCTTGCCGCCGAACGCTGCAGGTGTCCCAGACGCAGACGCAGACTGCAGACTTACACATGCGGCCCCCGCCTCCCTCAGCGTGCACCCGCCATGCTCACCGATGAACCACTTCCGCGCCCCCACCACGGGTAGGTAGTACCAGCCCAGGGCGAAGGCCAGCGCCAGCGCCAGGATGGGGCCCGCCCAGTTCATGTTGAGCAGCGTGACGGGGTAGTACTGAGGGCGAAGGGGTGGGGTCAGAAGTCAGAAGCATATGGTGTGTGCTTTGGCACAGCATCCGGGGCGCTAGTACCAGACGGATGGCAGAGAGGGCGGTGCAAGAGAGGCGCACCAAACACTCGCAACCCTGCTCTGCCACCTGCGCTTACCTGTGGAAGGCAGAAGAGGATCGTGACAAAGCCTGGAGGGACGAAGGCCGGCGGGGGAGCGGCAAGAGTCGTCAGCACCTTACCACACCTCACTTCCCGCCCGTGCTAGCCGGCGTCTCGCCTGGCCCCAGCACACCCAGCCTGGCCCCAGCACACCCAGCCTGGCCCCAGCACACCCAGCCTGGCCCCAGCACACCCTCCTGCGCGCTGCGCCCCCTCGCGCCTGTCTACACACTCACCGACCCACACCACGGACACAATGTTGTTGGCGTACGACACGTTGGGGCCCAGGAAGAAGGGCCCCGCCAGGAAGCCGCGCCTGCCGTTCCACAGCTTGCACAGCACGGGCAGGGAGTAGGCCAGGTAGCAGCCCACCACCGCGAACGAGGTGACGGCGGGGAACTGGGGGGAGAGGGCGGCGGCACGCAGGAACAGGCACCGGTAAGCGGGGGGGTCCGTGTCTAAGCGGTAAGCGGTAAGGTGGCCAGCCCCTGCTAACAAGCAAATGGCCTCAAGGCCTGCAAGGAGGACTGCAAGTCTGGCTCGCTGTCCCCCGCCTTGTGTGCGCCGCCAGGGACCCGCGCTCACCACGTATGGGTTGAAGCACATGGGGGTGGACAGCAGGGCCGACAGGAACAGCATGTAGAGCACCTGGGGGATGCCCAGGCGGGAAAAGGTGACGACTACGCTAGTGACCGTCAAGGCCGGCATTTTCCAGCTGGTGACAGCTGCAACCCCCCGCGCTGCCTCTCACCCCGTAGACCGGGGCCTGCGTGCGCGGGTGCACCCGCTTGGCGTAGCTCGACAGCGGCACCCCGTTGTCGCGGGCGAACCTGTGGCGCACACGCAGGGCACCGCGGGCCAGCAAGATGAGTACACGCAGCCACGGCGCAGCCTACCCCCACCCTGCCCGGCGCAGTCACACCCTTACCCTCGCACCTGGCCAGCCCCCAGCCCCCAGCCCCAGCCTCCCAGCGGTCCCCAGTTTCCACCCCGCAGCCCCCAGCCCCCAGCTACTCCACCCCCTCCACCACCCCCTAGCTAGCCCTCCCACCCCCGCCCTCCCGCTCACGCGTAGAGCATGCGGGAATTGTTGGCGATGGACTGGTTGGCGCAGAAGAAGGTGCCCACCACCACGACCGTGAAGAGGCACACACCGGCGGACACAGAGCCGTAGCGCTGGGGGGGGGCAATGGCACCGCATGCAGGATGGGGGAGAAGAGAGATCGCGGTTGCGGGCTGCCGGTAGGCAGGCCAGGGATGAGCCCGGGCCCCCGCCCACACATCCCTCGGTGTTGTGCGACGTCCGCACTGGTTCTGACATCCTCGACTCCTCTGCCTTGACCCCTCCCTCAACCCCCCCCCCTCACCCCCTTGGTGACCTCGATCAGGATCTGCAGGACCACGTTGGTGCCCCCCGTCTCGTTGCCCGGGTCAAACAGGGCCGGCACGTCCACCTGCGGCAGGGGCCGGGCAGGTAAGGTGCGTGAGGTGAGGCGGGCGAAACCCAAACGCAGACCCCCACGGCCCTCCTCAGAGCACCCCCAGGCCGCCTTGCATCCCCTCTTTCGCCCCCCCACGCACCTTGACGAACGTGAGCGCCAGTATGAACGCGAAGCCCGTGGCCCCCACCCCCGCCACCGTCAACACGATGGCGCGGGGCACGTTGACGTCGGCGTGCAGGGTCTCCTCAGCCACGTGGGCGGAGCCGTCGTAGCCCGTCAGCGTCCACCTGGGTGGTTGGGGGTGGGTTGGGTGGGGGGGTGGGGGGGTGGGGGTGGGGGCGCAGGGATAGATGGGGTTGGAAGGTTGCAGGCCAGCAGGGGGGGGCTACCGAAGGTCAGTGCCGGCAGGGCGCACTGCCGGGTTTTCGCAGGCCTCTCAGCCCCCTCCCAGGCCTCTCCCTGTGCCTTGTGGGCCCCTGACCGGCAGTTGAGTCCCGCACCTCCGCGCGCCCTCGCTCCGAAACCCCCCCCTCACTGGCTCATGAGCAGCCCCACTAGGGTGGTGTAGACGGGGCTGGTGATGCCCGTGATGTCGGGGTTTGGCTGCCAGGAGGTGAAGACGTACTGGGGAGGGGTGGGGGTAGAGCGGGGAGCCGAGGGTGCGAGTAGGTGCACTGAGCGCCAGGCTCGCTTGCGGCTGTAGCCAGCCAGGCCTGGGGCCCTGGGGACCGAACCCCGCCCCGCTCGGCTCCGCGCCCTCCGCCTCCACAGCCGCAAGCCGCCCTAAGCCGCCCCAAGCCGGCGCAGCAGCCCGGAAGCCGCCTTGCCATGTGTCAGCCCAGCTCCCAACACCCCACCCGGCCCGCCCCCCATCCCCCCCACCCGTGCGCTCTGCTTCTCGGGGGCCATGAGCGGCACCGCCACACAGAAGGCCGCCAGGGCCAGGATGTGCCAGCTGCGGGAGCGGGAGGGTTGGGGTCGGAGCGGGGTGGCGGGTGGGCGTTTTTCCCTCACCAACACGAAGCCAGCCCATAAGCGCAGGCTTCTCGAGCCATGTGCCCCGCGCCCACCGCCCCTCTCGCCGTATCCCTGCTGTCCGCCCTTCTCCCGGCCCCGCCCCCCGCCCGCACCCACAGCGATCCCACGGTGGTCATGAAGGCCGTCAGCCTCGCGCTGCCGCAGTTGAGCACCCCCACCACCACCCAGGTGCCCAGGAGCACCAGGAAGCGCTGGGGGGAGCCCAGGTCCACGTCTGGGGGGGGGAGGGGAGGGTTGGGGGAGAGGGGTTGCAAGGGGTGGAGGGGTGGGTGTGGAGGGGGGCGGGGCAGAGAGGTTCCGTGACGGGGCGTGGGGTGGAGAGGGGAGGCGGTGGAAGAGGATTCTGTGAGGATGCGTGCGGGGGGAGGGGAGGCGGAGGATACGGGTGCCGTGTCGACCGCGCCGTACCGGCCCTGCCGCACTTACCGTACTGCACCCGTATGGTTGTGGCCACCAGAGATACGAATGTGTAGAAGTTGCTGGCGGTGAAGGCAGCCTGGGGGGCCGGGGGGGCGGGGCACGCGCTCTCATTTGAAGGTGTGTGATGGGGACGTCTCAGGACGTCCCAAGGTCCACCGACTACCCAATCGTGTCCACCCGCGTCCCGCCCCCCCTCCGCCCCACCTGGCCCATGGTCAGCACCCAGGCTGTCAGCCAGCACAGCTGCGGGTAGGGGCGGCGGGGAGTGAGCCCGGGCGAAAGGGTGAGGCCGTCATCGCGGAGGGAGCCCTCACCGGCAGGCACCTCGCGCATGAAACGTTCCCCCCCTGCTCCGCCAGTACCTCCGCCTTCACACGGGCTCCCTGCCCCCCCCCTCACCCCCACCCCAGCCCTCCTACAATGTTGCGGGAGCGCCGTGGCGCCAGCTTGAAGGACCTGGGGACGTTGTAAGGGGTGCGTGGAGTGGGGCGGTTGGGCAGAGGACCGGGTGCGCTCTGCGGCGCCCATCGCTACTGCAGTCGGCCGGCCTCTCCTGGCTCGCTGCGCTCGGGGTGCCTCTCCTCCACCCAGCTGCCGGCAGGTCCCCTCGGCCCCCGCCCCGGTCCTCGGGGCCCCGCTCTCACCAGTAGTAGAGGGCGCCCGAGGTGGGGTAGGCGGACGCCAGCTCTGCGCAGTGGCGTTCGGTTTGTGGCGGGAGGGGGCGGCGCCAAGCTTACCCTCATCGCCTCAGCTCCGCGACTTGGTTAGGCTCATACACCCGGGCCTCGATGAGCCCAAATACCCGTACCATACAGCACCGCCCCCACACCACTTTACTCCACCCTGCCCCCCACCCCCGGCCCCTCCCCCCACCCCCCCTTCCCGCCATGCCCCCCGCCCCCCCCCCCCCCGCCCCCCCACCCCGCCCCCCCCACCCCGCCCCCCCACCCCGTCACCCCCCCCCCCTCACCCGCCATGCTGAGGGCCACCGAAGTGGACATGACCACCACCAGCAGCCAGCCCCACACCATGACCACCGGCCCGCCGTAGGTGAGGCCGATGGAGTAGGTGCCTGGGCGGGCGGGCGGAGGAGCGGAGAGGGGTGGAGAGCGGGTGCCGTAGGGGTATCGTGGGGTGGTGGATGGACCGCAGCCCAAGGGGCTCCCACATGTTTAAGCCGGGGGCTGCCGGTGGTGGTGTCGACCCCTGAGGGGAGCTGGTGGGAGGCGGCCCCACGCACCTCCTAGGGCGGTGAGGGAGCTTAGCGCGGTGAAGGACGACCCGAAGCAGTTGAACAGCGTGAACCTGGGCAGCGGAGGAGCAGGGTTGCCGGTAGGAAGTGGGGTGACGAAGGGTGAGTGGGGTGACTGGGTTGCTGTCTTCGTGCCTCTCTGGTCTCTTCCCTGAGCACCCCCAGCCAGCGCTCCTAGCCTCATGGCACCACCCCATACGCGGCCCCGCCTCCGGCCCCCCCTCCTTGCCCCCGTCCACCCGAGGCCCCCGACCCACTCCCGACCCACTCCCGACCCACTCCCGACCCACTCCCGACCCACTCCCGACCCACTCCCGACCCACTCCCGACCCACTCCCGGGCCAGCTCCGGGCGGTAGCCCATCATCAGGAGCTTCACCTGCGGGCGGGGACAGGCGGGGGGTCCGGGGGATCAACCACATGGGTCCATGGCGCCAACTTACTAGGGCAAACAGCGTTCACCCCCCCCCCCCCGTCCCCGACGGTCCCCTCCGCAGGGTACTGCGCTCCGTGGGCTGGTGGCGAGCACTGCCAGCTGTCCGGAGCCGCTGACGCCCCAGTCTCCATGGGGCCAAAGGCCCGCCTCCGTTCGCGCAGGAGGTCAGGCACCCCCCAGTGCGGCAGAGGTCAAGGCACCCTTACTGACGTGGGCACCCTATGTGCGCGCTATAGCCCTTTGCCGGTCCTCACCGCCCGGCCCCTGCCCAGCCGCCCACCCAGCCGCCCACTCAGCAAGAGGGACCCTACCGTGTCCGTGTTGGCCCGGCGGCACTGCGTCCCGGTACGGAGGAGCATGCCCCCGCCCCGTGCCAGCTTTGGGGGGGCGCTGGCCATCAGTGGGGCCGCCCCCAGGCCCAGGCTCGTGGCCCGGTAGTACCGGCCCATGCTGGCGCCCATGGCTGGGGCATGGTTGTGATCATGGGGTGGGCCCTGCCCTCCCCTCTGTCCCGGTTGCGGTGGGCCGTCCGGGATATCTCCGCCCTGAGGGGGGGGAGGGGAAGGGGATCGAGGGGGTGAAGGAGCCGGGACGCAGGTGGGTGTGGGGGGTGCGTGGAGTGCAGGGGGTGCGGACCGTCGAGGCGGTATGCTGCAGCCATGCAAGCAATGCACTGCCAGCCTCTTCCCCCCCCCGAGCTTTATCAAGTCTGACCAAAAACACTGTAAACGTTAGGTTTCACAACGGTCACAAGAGAGTCTCGCGCCCCTCCAGTCAAGTGTCGATTCAGGGCTGCCGCAGCCATTAGGGCCCCACCCGCCCTCCCGCCTGAGGTAGGGACAGCTTAGCAGCTGCTGCGCCGGCGAGCACACTCGCGCACTCTTCGCCCGAGCTACCCCAGCCGGGCGTGCTGCGAGCGTGTGCACAAGTCAGGCTATCGCGCGGCGCGGTGGCTGCGGCGCGTGGCGCGAGTCGCGAGCACACACTCCGTCAACACATGATGGGGCCTCCGGGGCGGGAGCGGCTCGCGAGAGCCCCCTGGTGCCGAGCCGTTGCTACTGATCGCGATGATACTGCAGCATCTACTGCAGCGCATCGGTGCGGGGCCGCGAGCCCGGGCGAGTTGCGAAGTCCCGAGTCGTGAGCATCGGCACCCGAGCCGACGACCCGACCCGACTCGCGAGCAGCCTACCGCACGCGAGAGGAGTTGCAAGGCACGAGGAACATGTCTACTATACACTTGCAAGTCGCGGCGACTCGCGACGGCCCAGTCGAGAACGCAAAGGTCGGCGACATGTTGTCTTGGGCGAACGCGACGGAAGCTACAGCACCCCACCCGCCTCCCCCGCTTCCGCCTTTGAAAGCGCATGCATGCGCCTCAGACGTGACCCCTGGGATGCCGTTTGCCGTTGCCCGTACAGCTCCCCAGAGCCATGTCGCCGCCAGCAGCACTATCAAGTCTGAGCAGAAACATGAATGCCGTTTCTCGTCCCACCCGTGTTGCAGCACTCCCCCCTCCCCCGGCAGCGGTTTCCCCTTCCCCCCGCCGGCATTTCCCCCTCCCCCTTGCAAGCCACACAGCCCCATCCGCCCTCCCAACCTCCGCTGCAAGCGCTCTCCAAAGAAGAAAGCCCGAAGGGCCCTCGAGACTAATTGCCGAGGGGGGGGGGATTGACCTGTGCTGAGACATAAAGCCTATGTCATTTGGGGAACGGCCGAGAGGTACAGCTGGGACAAGGCCAGAGGCGAGAGGCCAGAAGGCGGGGTGCCCAGGGGCAGTGGTCGGGGAGGGGCGGGAAAGAATGACTACTTGCAGGCGGGGTCTTTAGGCACGGCGCACAGGCAGGCTCCGGCCACGGTGCCGGTCTCGTTACAATGCGATCGAATGACGCTGAGGGTGAGAGCCTATTTCAAGGCCACGCAGCTCCGTGCGCACGCCCAATTGTGGGTCCTGAGCCTGGCGCTTTATTTCCCAACCCTGTTAGAACTAACGCTACTTGTCCCCGTGACCTAGCTACTGCACAAGCGCGTGGGTGAGGACGTGGAGCGGCTGCCCGGGGCATGCCCGCCAGTGTTGAACGTGAGCTCACGTGGGGCCGTTAGAACGGAGGGCATCCCTTGCACTAGCCCCTAATCTCCATACCTTGAGATTTGTCGCCTGCGCCAAGGCTGGCGCTGTTGTTGGGCTCCGCGCCATTAGTTGCCGTGGCGATGGCCGCCGCGCCAAGTCAACGCGGTGGCCCTCTTGCCATTGTGCGGGGGTGCAGTCAGCAGGCCCGTCAGTCAGTGGGCGACAAAGAATGCTTGAGCGACGGTCATGGCGCACCCGCCTGGTTGACGTCGAAGCGCACGAATTGGTGTAATTGCAACCCTATCTGCAAAATCTATTGCAAAACAGATGTTGTGCCAGCACTACAAGGCGCAGCGATCGACCCTTCATCCTTGTGTGTCTGCCATCAGTCGCCGGCCGTCGCGGACGTGAGGGCTTTGTAGCTAATAAAGACGTTGTTCTCTCAGACTCAGCAGCTCTGCCTGTCCACGGTTACCGCCAATGCACCATATAACCCTACCTAACTGAAGCCCACGCCGTCCGCCGCCACACGCTCTTCCCTCCCCTTCCCCCGCCCCCCTCTGGTTTCACTGCACGGCGCCCGCGAGCACAGACCCCCTGACTGCAGCCCCCGGAGGCCCGAGGAGCCGCCCTTATCAGCTGCTCCTAAGAGCCCTCCGTCTCAACCACTCAACATCTCAACCCCCCAAGCTCCTCGCCTTGACGCTCCTTGCCAACCCTCCAACTCCACACGCCTAAAGCAGACCCGGCCCAACGCCCGCACCCCCCCCCCCGCCGCTTGCCGCACCGTCCCCTCCCCCCCTGCCCGCACCCCGGCACCTCGACACAAGCACTCCCTACCTCTCCCCACCTCCCCACGCCGCTTGCTCACGCTCACGCCTTGCCCGGCCCGGGCTCTGCCGCCGCCGCCGCTGGGGCCTCGCTCAGAAGCTTTACGCTGTCCAGCACTGCGAGCAAGTCGGATGGGTAACGGATAAGTTGATGGTTAACGGGGAAAGTTGATGGGTCGAGTGACGGGATTAGGTCAAGGTGTGATGCGTTGTGCGTAAGTAGAAAGGGGGAGAGCGTGCGGTTCCCGTGTCTCAACTCTCGTTACTCACCGGTCAGAAGATTGATGTCGTTCAGAAGGTAAACGGGGCAGACTCTGCCCAGCAGGCCGCCTCCCGCCGCCCCCGCCCCTGCCGCCCCCGGGGTGTGGCTGGCGTTGAGATCTTGGCCCGACAGCTCCACGCGGAGGCGATCTGTCGTACGGTCCATAGTGGCGCGCGCCGACAGGCACACGGCCAGATCCAGGGATCCGCGGGACAGGTACTCGTGGAGCTGGTCGAAGGCGCGGTTCCAGAACCGGATCGAGTACGAATCCGCGGCGTGGAACTTGAGGACGAGCGCGATCACCACGGCCTGCAGCACCCTGGGTTGGGGGAGAGGAGAGGGGGAGGGGCAGGGGGTGTTTGTTGCTGAGGGGCAGGGGGGGTGGACGGGGATGGAAAGGCATATGAGCTTGACGACGGGCACAGAGGCCACAGCACTCAGCAGGCTTGAGACGCACGCTTCGCAGAGGGTAACGGTAATGGCGTAATGGACAACACCCCGCCACCGCGCTTCCGTCCAGCCCCACCCTTCCCCCGCCCTCCCGCCCCAGCCCACCTGACGGCCAGCTTGGGCGGCGGAACCCACGACTGGAACCACAGCCCCTCCACGTCGGCCCGCAGCCGCGTGACCTCGTTGGACTGTACGGTCAGCATACAGCACGGCTTCTGTACGGCACCGTCGTCGTCGCTGACGGGCCGGAATCCTGTGTCCAGGGAGGCCGTGAAGAGGTCGCCGTAGCAGCCCAGCAGGCGGCCGGCAATGTCGGCGGAGGGGCCGTGGGCGGAGGCGGGGGCGGCGAAGGCGGAGGAGGCGGTGGAGGGCGAGGGGTGGGAGGGGGTGGGGAGGGGCAGGGGCAGGGTCACGGGCCCGCCCCCCGCCAGCAGCTGGGCCACCCGATCCTCGTCCAGGCGGAGGGAGAGGGCCAGCCTGGGGTGTGTGTGTGGAAGTGGGGGGGTAGAGGGATGGGGGTGCGGGTGGGTGGGGATTGCAGATGGGCATGGGGGTGTTTGGGGCGTGGGCCAGCCGACGGGTGCGTGTAACTCATGCCTGCGCTAGCCTGCCCAACCCATCCCCCACCCAACACCTGAGCCAACCCAACATAGGTCAACCATAGGCCTTCCTTTCCACCCCCTCGCCCCTCTCTCCCCCACACCCCTCCGCCCTCCCCCCACACTCACTTCTTGATGCACAGCTGCCCCACCACCGGGTTGGCCAGCAGCGGCGCAGACCCCGCCCCCGCCCCCGCCGCAGCCGCCCGCGCCTCCGCCGCCGCGCCCTCCGCCAACGCCGCAGCCCACTCCAGCCCCGCCTCACCCCCCTCCGGCCCCAGCCCCACGCCCCCAAACGCGGCCGCCTCCTCCCAGCCGCCTCCGCCCGAGGCCCCCCCGCCGGGTCCCGCTACCGACGCGTCCGGCGACCCCAGCAGGCCCGTCACGAGCGCTGCGTGGGCTGCCACGGCCTGGGCGGTGGAGGCGTGGGAGGGGTGGGCGAGGGCGGGGCGGTGCTGGGAGGAGCCCTCCCGGGGGGTGCCCGTGCCCGTGGGGGTGTCGGCGGCGCGGCCCGAGGCGGGGGAGCCGCGTGCGCCGCTGCCGCCGGCGCTGCCGCCCGCGGGCGCTGGCGTCGGCGCGACGCCCGCCGCTGCCGCCGCGGCGGCCGCTGCCGGGGTGGGGTGGGGTGGGGTGGGGTCGGGGGTGATCAGCACAGCGTCAGAGCTCAGGAGCGGGGCCCCGGTGGGCTGCACTGGCCGCACTGGCCCCAAGGCCGTATGCCCCGCCGCAAGCCAGGCCGGCCCTGCAACCCCACGCCCCAGCTGCCCGGCGGCAGGCGCAGGGGGGGGGGGGCAGCGGCGCCCAGGGGGGGCCGGCGGCCTGCGGGGCTGCCGCAATGGCACTGGCACCCCTTCGCTGCCACCCCTTCGCTGCCACCCCTACGTTGCCACCCCTTCGCTGCCACCCCGCTTTCGGGCTCGCGAGCCGCTTCCCTCGGCCCCAACCTCCCTAGGCCCTTCTGCCCACCCCACCCCTTCCCTTCCCTTCAATCCCCCTCCGCCCCCACCCGCGCTGTGCGTGGTGGACAGGGAGTACATGACCTCGGTGAGCAGCGAGGTGAGCGAGTTGGCGGCCTGCTCGCGGTCGGGCAGGCGCAGGTCCAGTACGAACGAGCCGTCCGGGTCCATGGCCAGGTCCAGGGGCACCTGGCGGGCGGTGGTTGGTTGTTAAAACGGTTGGTTGGCTGTTGGTTGGTTGGTCCATGCGTACTGAGTGGGTTGCCCGTACGTCAAGGTCCTGAGGGCCATGGCAGCCGGCCCTCCCCGCGCCTTCATCCCAAATCCCTCCGCCCCCACGCCCAGCCCCTTCGCCCTTCCGCTCCCCCCCCCACACCCTGCCCCCCACACCTCCCACCCCCCCAACGCGCCCCCCTCCCCGCCGGCCTCGCTCCCCACCTTGAGCTTGAGCGGCCCGTCGTACGCCACGCTCTCCGCCCCGAACTGGAACACGCGCCGGTCCGCGGACGCCAGCAGCGTGGCCCCGGCGGAGCGGAAGCGCTGCTTGAAGGCGCGCAGCAGGCGGGACAGGGAGGCGTGCCACAGGTCCAGAAGCTCCAGCTGCACGTGCAGGGGCTCGCGGGGCGGCCCGCCCTCGCCGCCGGACCCGCCGCCGCCGCCGCTGCCGCCGCGGGCGGCGCTGTGGGGAGGGGCGGAGCGGGAGCGGGGAGCGGGGAGGGGGGATGGGGAAAGGGCTCGCGCGCTAAGGGCTGCGGCGTTCGTGCCATGAGACCAGGACCAGCTCCCCGTGCCCCCTTCCCCACCGCCCCGCGCCTTGCGCGCTCCACGCCTCTTAGCCTCGACCTCCCTCCCCGCTCCTCCTCCCCCTCACCCTCTTCCCCTCACCCCTTTCCCTTCCCTCCCCCCCCAAAAATCTCCCCCACCTCTTGGACTCGAACTCCCTCGCCAGGCGCTCGAAGAAGTCCCTCAGCACCGCCAGCCCCGCGTCCGCGTCCAGCGCCAGGCCCAGGCGCTCGATGGTGAAGGCCACGCGCAGGGGCTTGCGCAGCAGGCGGGCCAGGGGGCCGTCCAGGAAGGGGCCCAGCGGGAAGCGCTCGGAGGGGGGCACGCCGTGGAACTCGAAGGCGGCCCGGGTGGGTGGGGGGAGGGGGGAGCGGGGTGTTTGGTGCTGAGCGGGATCGCGCCGGGGAGGGAAGAGGGAGGAGGGGGCAGGGCCACCCGCGGGCTGGCCGGCCGTAGGCCCCGGGTGCGGTCAGCTCCCAGCGCCCCAACCGATGAAGTGGGCCTCCAGCCTTCCGTATCGCCCATAGTAGCCCATGCCCATAGCCACCCATGGCTCAGGGCTTAGGACAAGTGCCCCGGGCGGTGCTGCCAAGGCGTCACGCAGCCCCTCCGCAAACCCCGGGCCCAGGCCGTGCGCGGATGCGCCGCTTGCGGTCTCTACAGCCTGCTGAGGGGCTGGCTGGGCAGCACCAAGGACGCCGGCTGCTGCGCGGCCGCCTGAGGCAGCCCGTCTCCAGGACCTGGGGCGCCAGCTGCAGGCGGTCGCGCAGCTGCTCGAAGTGAGCGACTGCGACCTTTGGACAGCGAGCTGAATCGTGCCTGGCTTGTAGCACGTCGAAGAGCCCAAGCTGCAGGCCTGCAGGGTTGAAGGAAGTTGCGACGCGCCCACCCCTCGACTCAGCTTCCATCTGTGGAACGGGCAACAGGAAGGAGCGCTCAGGACGGCGAGGAAGGGGGGCAAGGAGCATGAGGGGGCGCTATGCTCGCAGGGGCCATGCAGCGTAGTCCGGACGGCGACGAAGGGGGATGCAGCTGAACGCAACTAGGCTGCGCGCAACGCGATAGAAATAGGGCGAGGCCGAGCGACAGTATAAAACAAGCAGCTGCACGGGGGATCCTAGAGGTCGCAGCACGCAGCGCGGTCGGACACGCCACTTTTTATCTTTCCTTTGCCATCTGGTGGTGCCGAGGCCCCCAGCGTGTGCGTGCAGGCGTCCGTGGGTCCCAGAACGTGGCGCAGGCTCACCTGCAAAGTGGAAAGGAGTATGAGGGGGGTGGGCTCCCCCCGGGGGCATGAGGGGCTGGGGGGAGGGTTGGATCGCACGGTCTGCAGGCCAGGCCTCCTGGCTGGTTATCCGGCAGCTTACGCCCAGGCGCACCGGTCGCGTTATCCAGGAGGCCGAGGAGACTATATGTCATGGACTGAGCGTCCCGCCGCTGCTCTCTGCTGGCTCGTTTTGGGCATCGGCCATATTGCTGGAAGCGAGCGCCTGGGCTCCAGCTTGCCGCAGGCACGACTGCAGCATGGAAAGCTCCATCTCCAGGCTGTTTCATAGGGGTTTGAGGGGAGGCGGAGAAGCATAGAAGTGCATGTTCGCCGTCCTCACGACGCAAGTGGGTGCAGTGGGTTGGCAAGTCGCTATGTGTGGTATACAGTGTATACTGGGTTCCTATGCATGGTGGAAAGCGGCTTGCGTCGCGGTCAACGCGGCTTCTTGCCTTGCGCGATGAGCGTTGTGGTCAACGCGCGAAATGTCGCGCTCACTATGCGAGTATGCGTGGGATACCATGCATGCGCTGAACGGACTTGCGCGCTGCTAACTGCTAAGGCCTTACCTCCCCCTCTTGACCTCCCTTCCTCGGAACGCAACGACGACTTCTCTGCTGCCCGCGACCCCGCCAACCGAGGCTAGTGCTCTGTAGGTGGTCCTGAAGGTGGAGAGCCTATTTGGTCAACAGCTGGGCTCGCGAAGTCGCGCGTCCATCCCTGAGCTGGGCTCGCGAAGTCGCGCGTCCATCCCTGAGCTGGGCTCGCGAAGTCGCGAGTCCATACCCGAGCTGGAGCTCGCTGGCGCCCTCGGGGAATGGCCGCGCCGGGTGGCGGTGAGTTATGGTACACCTGGCCAGGGCTTTGCTCCTTACAACCTTGTGCGATGAGTCCGTATCGCTCTCTGTCTCTTCTGTGCAGAAGCTGCGGCCCCCAGGCGTGGTAGGAGCAAGTACCTGAGTTTCGGATCTTTCCAGCAGTTCCTCAGCGATTATGAGCCACCGCGACTGGAGCTGCTGCCTATCGCCTCAGCACAGACGACGGGCGTGAAGGACTGGCCATCGGCGGTCGTGCTCTGGGACACGTTCTACTCGGAGTGCCAGGCGGTGCTGTCCGGGGTGCCGGACGGCGGCCCAGTCACCGTTAAGGTGCCGGGCGGCCCCGCCACGGTGGGCAACGAAGCCGACTTCCACAGAAAGTTCGATCATCGAGTCCTTACGCCGCTGGAGGAGGCCTTGGATCAGGCCTTGCCGCTTTCGGACCAGGTTTTCGAGTTTGGCAGCGCAACGGCCGCCACGAAGGGCCTCGGGACAAACAAGTCAGGTGCGGGCTCAAGCGCTCTCATACCTGCGGCGAGCGGAGTACATACAACACGCGACTGATTGTGTTTCGGCCTGCTTGTCACAACTGCAGCGCGCCCGGATTTCGTGCTGAAGTTCGACGCCGTCAACACGGAGGCGCTGCTGGTGGCGATTGAGCTAAAGACCTCGGCCGTGCTGTGTGTGCCACACGGCAGCAATCTGCCAGATGCGTACGCGGCCGCGGCCGCTAGCGGCAGCGGCAGCAATATCGTCAGTTGCGTAGGGCAGCTGTTCAGCTACCTCGACGGTGTGCCGTTCGGCGTGCTGGCGACGGACCAGCAGCTCTTCTGCATGCGGCGGGAGGGTACCGTCCTGCACTGCAGCCCCAGCATCCCTCTGTCCGGGTACGTGCACTGCCCGGCTCCAAGAGGGCCGGGGCGCCCAAGTGCAGCAGAGCTTCGGGCTGCCGCTTCGGCTTCTTCGGCAGCTCGGGTGCAGTTCGAGGCTGCGGGCGGGCGCAGGGCGGACGTGCTGACCGCTGTAGCGGCGCTTTACTGCATGGCCAGAATGTCGCAGCAGTGGTGGGCGTCGCAGCAGCCCACTGGCGGAGAGGGGCAGGGCAACAGCGGAGGCAGTGACAACCGCCCCCGGAGGGACTTCCTCCAGATGCTGGCCTTCTTCGCCATGAGCATCTTCAAGGGAGCTCAGCACCCAGCAGCAGCTGCAGCACCCACGCCCGTCCTACGTCTGCCTACCGATGCGGAAAGCGAGTGCACCTCCAGGCAGCTCTTCCCGGGCCGCAGCTTCGACCCCCGCGCTCCCGGCGGAACGCCCCCGCTTGTGGGGACCGCATGCCTGGGCATCGTGGCGGAGGGCGCTGTCGGCGGCCGCTCAGCGGCCGTGAAGCTGGTGGATCTGTGGCAGGGGCCGGAGGGCAAGGAGGCTATCCTGGTACGTTTCTGGTACGGGCGATTGACGGAGTGGGTGATCAAGAGCTGCGGCGCCCAAAGCGCTGCTTTCTGTCTGCCTGTGTTGCCTCCTCGCTTTCTGGTACTCTGCTGCCTCGCCATTGACAGCCGGGCAGTCCTCCGGGCATCACTTAGGGCGCACTTTTTTGGACCCCATCCATGCAGCGCGAGGTGCGGATCTACCAGCTGCTGAAGCCGCTGCAGGGCGTCTACGTGCCGCACCTGCTGGGCTACGGGTTCTGCGACGGGTGGCAGTACTTCCTGGTACGGCAGTCGGGACGGGGGACGGGAGGACGGTTCCCACTGGGCGTTGCGCGGTTCAGGAAGACCCACCGTCCTGAGAGAGGCCGGAAGGTTGCTGCAGCCGTGCATGTGTAGGAGCGAAGCCCCGTCGTATCCGTAGGACAGGCACGAGGCGGTTGAGGTTGTCGATTGATGCAACCGGTGATTCCCGTGGCCTTGCGCTCACAGGCCACCAGCCTGGAAGGTCCTAACCTGGACAGCGAGGAGGGCTGGACTGTGGACGAGGAAGCGACCTGCGCAGCTGCCTTCACTGCTCTGGACGCGGTGAGAAAGAGCGACGTTGTTGGTCTGCGGGCTTGCTGCACGTTGGCATTGTGACTAGTGGCGGTCGTACCGCTCGTACGTCACGCAATGCAACCAGGGGTTATGCCAGGCCTTCCTGGCCCGTGCTCATGCTGCGGGCAGCTTGCCTGCCTCCAACGAGCAGGCTGCGTGTCATGATAGATGTCCCGCATGTTGCACCTCTTGCCCCGAGCAGCAAACCGTTCTGAGCCCACATTACCAATTTGGCTCATGCAGGTCCACCGATGCGGCGTCCTGCACGGCGATGTCGCTCTGCGGAACTTCGTACTGGTTGTGCAGCCGGCGGGAGTGGGCGGAAGTGTGGCTGGCGGGGGCAGGGATGGGGGCGGCGGAAGCCAGGCCAGTACTTCGGGGCAGCAGCCACAGCTGCAGCCGCGAGTTATGCTCCTGGACTTCGGGCACTCCCAGTTGCTGGCTGAGGCGGCCAAGGCGCGAGGCGTGGAGCCCGCCGCGCTCATCCAGCAAGAGCGGAGGGCGCTGCAGAACCTGCTGGACTGGGAGCCTCCTTCCCCGCTGCCGGTCCCGCTGGACATGGCGCTGCCAGGGAGCTCGGCGGCCGCCAGCGGGCCCGGCCCTCCTGCCGCTCCAAGGAGCGCGGGACCACTCTCGGCCTTCCCGCCGTCGCCGGCGCTGCCGCGGCCGCCCATCGGGCCCAGCGGCTGGCGCCAGCAGCTGCGGTTCTCCGGGCTTCCTATGCCGCACATGTCCCGTCGGACTGGGCTCAACGGAGGCCGCAGCGCGTCAAGTCTGTCATTCCGGAGACCGTAACATTTCGAGGCAAGAAACGGGCTGTACTTGAGGCCCTTGTTCACCCATGCCCCCCTCTCTTCAGCCGTTACCCTCATGCCCGTCCGTCTATCCCCGCACCCCCCCCCCCCCCGCAGCACCGCCGCCCAAAACGAAGCCAAGGACCACTCCGAGCCCTGCACGGTAAGAGGTGGCATGGAGCTCCTGGGTTGGCCTCCCCATTGCCAGAATTGTTCTTCGGCTGGCGGGGCCCTTGTGGAGGGGCCTGGCTGGACCTTTCCACCGCTTACCCAGTTGGCTGCAATGCCTGCCCCGGCCTGCAGGACGAGGGATGGGGCGCGGCCCCAGCCAGGTCACTGCGGTTCTTGAAGCTAGGCGGCCCTCCTGGGTAAGGTGCTGCGGCCCGCCGCCGCCTCCGCCACGCACAGGCCGAGCGCGCCGCGCAGGACTGCAGCCGCCTTGCTGAGACGGCCGTTGTTGGGGTGACGAGGCCCGCATGGCGGAGGCGTGCACATGTCCAACACCTCCTACCTGGAGGCGGCGCTCGGGAATATAGTCTGAGCTAAGCAGGCTGAGCAGCTGGGACAAGGAGGGGTTTGCGGGGACTGTGTAGCTGGGACAGGAAGGGGGATGCGGGGGAAGCTGGGCCTTGGGCTCAGCTGTGAGCCTGGGAAGGGCCGAGCAGATGGCAATGCTAACAGGATATGGACTCAAACGACTGGGTGGGCCGAGGCTGATGTAGCAGTCGGGCCCTAGTAGGTTCATACATTTTATCCGCGGGCTTAAGCTCGCATGATCGCAAGTGTGCTGGCTTCTGTTGGGCGCTTCAATTCCTGACCAGGCAGGTGTGGGGTCCCTGGCTGGTGGGGGGCAGGATTTGAAGTTATAGAGAGGAAGTGCGAGGCAGTAGTGGGCACCTATCCCAAACGGCGAAGTCCGGCTTGTTTGGTCGGGCTTCAGTGCTGCCGGCCTCGCGGGGTTTGGGGCTCAACCTCGGGAGGCAAGACGGGTTAGGCCTTCACCAAGGGGCCCTTGCAGGTTAGGGCAGATCAGTGGGGGCAGTCGCACCGGGGTCGTGCCTTCGCTGGTGACCCTGAAGCGCAGGGCCCACATGGGCTCTACCGCTGGGGCTTTGCTATTCTTTCATGAGAGATGGGGGCACGGGCATCCGTGACGCGGCGGCTGGGTGGGCCATGCTGAGGTTGAGGAGAAGCCGGGGGCGTACATACGGAATTTAAGCTGGTCAGACAGCAGGGAGTGCGCGAGGCGCGGCCCGGAGAGTCAGATGCCTGCCAACGGCATCGCAGGGTCTCGGGCGGTTGCGCGGTCAGGGTTGTTATGCAGCCCATGTATCCCGAGATTGGTGTCGTTATACTAGACCGAACGGATCTTGTGGCCTTTCATTTGGCCGTGTTTCTTGGGGGATACTTAGCCACCGCTCGCAGGGCGGGTGGGCGGGGGATGGGTTCAACGGCAGCGGTCTCAAGTTACTAGCTGTAGACATCATTGACCAAGCAATACGAATCTTCTTGTCCAGCAGTCGCGCTGTGAAAGCCTGGAAGCCTCATGGGTTTGGCACGAAGCCCAGCACCGACTTCGGACCTTCCGCCGCCCCTCTTCGATTCAGGCCTCCTTGCAAGAGCTATGAGTACTTAAAGAGGTGTACAGTAGCCTGGGTGGCAAGCCAAGGGCTCGTTCTGGCACTTCGAGGTTTATGAGGATCTCCTGATGTCTCCGTAGGGCTTTCCCTTTACGTCCCAACGGCCCGCGCCGCGCCCCCCCTGCGGGGTGCCCCTGCGCCGTCGCTCCGCAAATGAAAGGCCAAAAAGGATGGCTGGCCGAAGGGAGAACTAGACCGACCGAATGTTGTGGGTAGGGACGAAAGTTTGCAACCCATGCCGCAAAAGTTCCTGACCTCCCTGACCCACCCACCCACCCATGCCGCACGATGTACGGCAGCACTGCACATGCACATACCCTACGTTAATCTCCTTAAGTTGCGGTGTGTGACAAGAGGCCCGACCCCCCTGCGAGGGCCGATTTGCATGGGCTGCAGCCCTTCAACCCCTTGCCCCCCAACCAAAGCTGGGAGCCATCCTAAAGAATCTTCTCAGCGTCAGCGCACCCACCCTCTCAGCTTATCACGTGCGCGAGTCACCTAGCAACCAAACACCACTCAGCACCCAAGGGACAAGCAGCACGGATCACACTGAAATCACACGTCACCCATCCGAGGCGGCAGAGGTGGAATCAGAAACAGAGTCGCCCCAAGGCATCAGAGCCCAGAAAGGGATGACCTGCAGGCACAGCGCCCCATCCCCGTGGGCGAACACCCAGCAAGGCAAAGGACCAGAGGCGCAGGGGGGGGGGTACAAACAAAGTTCCCCGATATCATGCCCCAAAGTCCCCCGACCCCCCGGGACCGACGACCGACCGAACCGTACAGTGTACGACACTGCCGTACATGGCCTGTACGTACGCCAATTTATGTCATTCGCGTTTCGCTGGACTGCTGGCCGCGTGCACTATCCGTAGGCGCGCAGAGCACTCCTGGTGGCCCAGGTTGGTCGGGTACAATTGACCATGCCATGGACCCCGACCCGTCCACTGACCACCGGCTCGGCACCAAAGGGCGGTACTAGGGCCATGCTTTGCAAGTATTGTGCGGTGTGATGCGCGGGAGTAGAAGGCGGGCTTCTGGGAACACCTGGGAGACGCCTACGGGTGGCTCGTCCCCCGCCCAAAGTCCCCCGACCCCCCCTGACCGACGACCGACCGAGAACTTTGAACCCCCATAACTTTGCAATCAATCCTCCGTTTTTGACTTTGAAAGCGGATTTGGGCTCCTCACGGTAAGCTCTTCCCAGATGAGGCATGATGTATGTCTGGAAAGGTCCTACCCCCCCCCTGCAACCCGACCAGAGATGTTGATGCACTTTGCTGGCCTTGCTTATCGCCTAACTCGTCCCCCGTTTCTTCTTCCCCCCTGCAACCCGAGCACCAATGCGCCTCACAGTTCGGGCCCGCACCCGCCTGCCCAGGCCGCGCTCCATATTCGCAACCGAGAACCCGACACCCCCCAGTTCTACCATGTAATCACGAAGCGTCTGGGCGGGAGTCTTGCAAGCCGTCCTACGCACGCCCCCTCTGACACACCGAGCTCAAATATCTCACACCATAGACCCATCGCGCGGCCGAGTCCCTCGTTGGGTTGGCCCCTCGGCGGTCGGTTTGCACATACCCCCCTCGCCTCAGCTGCGCTCCCTCGGTCCTGCGACTCCTGCCGCTTGTGCCCCGCCAGGTCTGGCTGCTCTTCCTAGCCCTGGTCGTGATGACGCGAGGTTTCTGCGCCATATGCAATGTGGATAAGCGTTCGGACAGCTTTTCAGTCTCTTCTGTCTACAGGAGCGGACGGAGGGGCGGCCCAGTTGGTGTGAGGGGACGGCGACTGCTGTCGCTACGCCAACCCCGCAACACCGGGGGTGACCCTGCGCCAGGGTTGCCAATACGTATCAGTCCCCGTATCAATACAGCTACGTAATGACGTATTAAAACGGATACGGCCTCTCGCTGCCGTACTAATACGGCATGCGGGGCGGGGGACCGGCCGGGCAGTCGGGCGGGGGCCGGCGGGAGGGGGTGGGGGTAACGTGGGCCCTGGCACGCTGCGCTCGTGTGGGCCGGCGGGGGAGGGCTGGAGAACAAACAGCAGCAGACGTCCCCACTACCCTGCGCTCCTGGATAAGGCGGCTGGGTGGGCTGCCGTATTAATATGGCTGGGCCCGCCGTATTCTGGCCGTATTGTGCCGTATTAGCAAGGATGGGGCCGTATTGCATATTAATACGCGTATTGGCAGCGGAGGCTGCCGTGTTATGCAACCCTGCCCTGCGCAACACGATTTAACGGCGCGACCACTGTGCACCTCCGTGACCGATTCTACCAATGGTCACCGCTGGGCGAGAAGCTCATTCCCTTGGAGCTTCACCACCCATCAGCAAAACGCAAGCAAGCGCTCAGGATCTGCTTCGACTGTACCAGGGCCAACCGCGCCGCCGTCAAGGAACTGATCCAGCCCCCCGCTCCGCCGCCCCCGCCCCCACCACCCGCCCCTTCACCCCATTCCTCTTCTCCGCCACCCCCTCCATCCTGACCCTCTCCTGCTCATCAGCCAGCCAACAGACAGCGGTTCTCAAGTGCTATCGCGGCTATCGGTCTCGCCCACACGGCCCACGTTGTGAACCAGAGCGTTGCGCGCGGCGGCCATAAGGCGTGCAAGCCGCTCCTGCTGAGTCGGCAGGACCAGCTGGCCTATGAGCGTGGTGCGCCGCTGGGGTGTGCCCTCCCGCAAAACTCCAGCACCAGTGAGGTTGGGACGATAACCCTACCTAACTAAAGCACACTCCCGCTGGCCCCCGCACGCTCCTCCCCCCCCCCCATCCTGCCCTCCGACCCTCACTCTGCATGACTCCTACGAGCACAGGGCCCTCCCCCTCAAACCTCCTTAATACCATCCCCAGAACCACACTGCACAACCCCTGCGAGCACAAAACCCCCATTTGCTCCCCCTGACTGCCTGATCAGGCCCGAGCAGCCGCCCTCTGCAGCAGCTCCCACGTGCACCCCTACATAGGCCCCCAAGCTGCATGCGTGACGATCCTTACCAAATCTCCTCACAATCCCGATAGACCTGATGCAAACGCGGCCCACCACTCGGCCCAGCCCTTCCAGGCGCGCAGGATCCCGTGCGCCGCCTGCCGCACAGCATGGCACGTCACTCCCACGCCGCAACACTGTTCGCCCCAAGCAGACTTCCTACCTCTCTCCACCATCCCGCGCGCCTACTTGCCCGGCCCGGGCTCGGACGCCGCCGCCGCGGGCGCTTCGCTGAGCAGCTTGACGCTGTCCAGCACTGGGGGCAGCGGGTGCATGGGTGGTGGCCAAGATGACCGGGTTGGATGGGCGACGCGTGAGTAATGGGATGGGATGCCGGGTTTAGGTGAAGGGGTGAGGTCGGGAGGTGATGCGGTGTGCGTGAGTTGTGCGAGAGATCCCGCTTCCGGCGCCTCAACTCCATTGACGCACCTGTAAGAAGGTTGATGTCGTTGAGGAGATAAACGGGGCAGACTCTGCCCAGCAGGCCCCCGCCCGCTGCCCCCGCCCCGGCCGCCCCCGGGGCGTGGCTGGCGTTGAGATCTTGGCCCGACAGCTCCACGCGGAGGCGATCTGTCGTACGGTCCATAGTGGCGCGCGCCGACAGGCACACGGCCAGATCCAGGGATCCGCGGGACAGGTACTCGTGGAGCTGGTCGAAGGCGCGGTTCCAGAACCGGATCGAGTACGAATCCGCGGCGTGGAACTTGAGGACGAGCGCGATCACCACGGCCTGCAGCACCCTGGGGGCAGAGGGGGCGAGGAGAGAGGAACGGCGTAAAAGCTTGGAGACAAGTAACACACAGCAGGCTTGAAACACCTGACAGGAGGGTACTGCCATGGGATTCGGGCAAGCTAAACATCCTACGACACCCCGCCACCGCGCTCCCCCGCCTCCCACCCCGCCCCAGCCCACCTGACGGCCAGCTTGGGTGGCACGCACGACTGGAACCACAGCCCCTCCACGTCGGCCCGCAGCCGCGTGACCTCGTTGGACTGTACGGTCAGCATACAGCACGGCTTCTGTACGGCACCGTCGTCGTCGCTCACGGGCCGGAACCCCGTGTCCAGGGAGGCCGTGAAGAGGTCTCCGTAGCAGCCCAGCAGGCGCCCCGCGATGTCGGCGGAGGGGCCGTGGGCGGCGGAGGGGGCGGCGAAGGCGGAGGCGGCGGTGGAGGGGGAGGGGTTGGAGGCGGTCGGGAGCGGGAGGGGCAGGGGCAGGGGCACGGGCCCGCCCCCCGCCAGCAGCTGCGCCACCCGCTCCTCGTCCAGGCGGAGGGAGAGGGCCAGCCTGGGGGGGTGAGGGGCGGGAGGGGTGGTGTGGAGGGAGGCGGGTGCGCGTAGGTGGGGATTGTGAGTGGCGGATGCTTGGGACTGGGTGTGATGGGATCGCGGAACGGGCATGCGGGAGGGAAAGGGGGAGCCTGGGGAGGGAGGGGGAGGGGCCTGTGACGAGCTTTTGGGGGCAGCCACACAGGTCCGTTGGCAACCCCGGCCTGCGCTGGCCCGCCCCCCCCCCCCCCCGGCCCCCCCCCCTGCACCTGAGCCCACCCCACACAGGCCAACCCGCCTTTCTCTTCCCCCCCCCCTCGCCCCTCTTTCCCCCACACCCCTTCCCCCTCCCCCCCACTCACTTCTTGATGCACAGCTGCCCCACCACCGGGTTGGCCAGCAGCGGCGCAGACCCCGCCCCCGCGCCCGCCGCCGCCGCCCGCGCCTCCGCCGCCGCGCCCTCCGCCAGCGCCGCCGCCCACTCCAGCCCCGCCTCACCCCCCTCGGGCCCCAACCCCACGCCCCCAAACGCGGCCGCCTCCTCCCAGCCGCCCCCGCCCGACGCCCCCCCGCCGGGTCCAGCTACTGACGGGTCCGGTGACCCCAGCAGTCCCGTCACGAGCGCGGCATGGGCCGCTACGGCCTGGGCTGTGCTGGCGTGGGAGGGGTGGGCGAGCGTGGGGCGGTGCTGGGAGGAGCCCTCCCGGGGGGTGCCCGTGGGGGTGGGGGTGTCGGCGGCGCGGCCCGAGGCCGGAGAGCCGCGCGCGCCGCTGCCGCCGGCGCTGCCGCCCGCGGGCGCGGGCGCCGGCGCGACGCCCGCCGCTGCCGCTGCGGCGGCCGCTGCAGGGCGGGGTGGGGACGTGGGGTGGGGTTGGGGGTTGGCAGCACAGCGTCTGGGCTCAGGATCGGGACCCGGGTGGGCTGTCGGGTCGCACTGCCACGAAGGCCCTGCCACAAGCCAGGCCAGCTCAGCACCCCACGCCCCAGCTGCCCGGCTACTGACGCAGGTGGTTGGCCGCGGCGCACAGGGGGCCGGCTGCCTGCGGGGCTGCAGCAGTGGCACCCCCGCCCACCCCTTAACTGCACCCCTATACCCCCATCGGGCTCGCTAGCCGCTTTCCTTGGCCTCAAGCTCCCTTGGCACTCCACCCCGCGCACCCCACCCCACGACACCCCACCCCCCCGCCCCACCCCCTCCACCCCCACCTGCGCTGTGTGTGGTGGACAGGGAGTACATGACCTCGGTGAGGAGCGAGGTGAGCGAGTTGGCGGCCTGCTCCCGGTCGGGCAGGCGCAGGTCCAGTACGAACGAGCCGTCCGGGTCCATGGCCAGGTCCAGGGGCACCTGGCGGGCGGCGGTTGGTAGAACGGTTGGTTGGTTGGTTGGTACTAGAGGGGCCGGGGACAGCGCGAGGCAGCCGGCCTCTCCGCGCCTCACTCGACCCTCTCCGCCTCCACGCCCAGCCCGCTCTACTCCCCCAACACGCCCGCTCCCATCCTCCCCCAACACACTCCCACCCCCACCCCTCGCACCCCACCCACCTTGAGCTTTAGCGGCCCGTCGTACGCCACGCTCTCCGCCCCGAACTGGAACACGCGCCGGTCCGCGGACGCCAGCAGCGTGGCCCCCGCGGAGCGGAAGCGCTGCTTGAAGGCGCGCAGCAGGCGGGACAGGGAGGCGTGCCACAGGTCCAACAGCTCCAGCTGCACATGCAGGGGCTCGCGGGGGGGGCCGCCCTCGCCGCCGGCCCCGCCGCCGCCGCCGCTGCCGCCGCGTGCGGCGCTGTGGCGGAAAGGGGGCGGAAGGGGGCGGAGAGGGGTGGGGAGGGTGGCTGGGCTCACGGCTTGCGCACCGCGGGGCGCGGCAGCTGCGCCACAAGCAGAGGACCTCCTTTTGCCCGCCTGACCTTTCAATCCCCTCTCCTCCCCCTTCCCCCCCCCTCTGTGGTCCCCCCACCTCCCCCACCTCTTGGCCTCGAACTCCCTCGCCAGGCGCTCGAAGAAGTCCCTCAGCGTGGCCAGCCCCGCGTCCGCGTCCAGCGCCAGAGCCAGGCGCTCGATGGTGAAGGCCACGCGCAGGGGCTTGCGCAGCAGGCGGGCCAGGGGGCCGGCCAGGAAGGGGCCCAGCGGGAAGCGCTCGGAGGGGGGCACGCCGTGGAACTCGAAGGCGGCCTGAGTTTGGGGGGGGGGAAGGGCGGGGGGGGAGCGGGGGAGGGGTAGGGTGACACGCGTGCCTGCTGGCCGTTAGCCCCGGGTGCGCAGCAGGGACGTCGCCCCAGCTGTACCCCCATCCGCTCAGCTCCCAACACCCCATCCGCCCGCCCCCCCGCCCCCCCACCTGCAGCGCCCTGTCCAGCAGCCCTAGCAGCGGCTCCCACAGCCCACTCTCGCGGTAGCTCACCACCAGCCTGAGGGGGGGGGCAGGGGGAGTAAGAGTAATGACTCGCCTCCCAGCCACCACCCCAAGCTTTAGCCTCCCATCCCGACCCACGGCACCCCGGCGGCCCGTCCCTCGTACGGCACCGTACGGCACCGCACGGCACCGTACGGCAGGCGGCCGCACCTGCACAGCCCGCTGATGGAGGGCTGCAGTCCCAGGCTGTCGGGCGCCAGCGAGGCCCGCCCGCAGCCCCCGAACAGCTCCGCCAGCGCCGCCGCCTGCGCCTCGCTGAGGCCCAGCATGGACCGCGCTCGGCCCGCGGCCGCCAGCGCCGCCGCCCACTTGGCTCGCTTGGCTGGGTCGGTGGGGGGCTGGGGCGGTGGGGTGGGAGGCAGGGGTGGGGCGTTGGACGGGATTTGGGGAAGGGAAAGGGAGGGAGTTTGGGGTGGGAGGGGGTGTTGGCAGGGGCGGCAGGGGGAAGGGAGCTAGCAGTTGGGGCGCCGGGGCGTGAGCACTCGGGCGGAGGAGCGGGTGGTGCGGGGGCAAGGGGTGGAGCGGGGAACGGGAGGGGCCGTTTGTGCAGTGTAATTGCGCGGACAAGGGCATCAGCCGTGAACTCCCATACGGGCCGTGGGCCCAAGAAACGTGTGCCAACATACGCGCCACGCCCTGAAAGACGGCGTAAATACGTACGTACATACGCCGTAACCGTATCCCGTACATTCCGTACACGGCAAGCCTATGCCAATGAAGCATGAACAAACAATGAAGCCTACAGTGGGTGGGCCCCACAGAAAGACAGCTGCCTGGCATCCGGCCGAGTCATGGCAGCACCCATCGCACTATTAGGCCCGCACTGCACGTGCAGCCGGTACAGAGCGGGCTGAACAGTGATATGGGTGCCACCATGATTCGGTCGGATGCCAGGCAGCTGGCCCGTGTCTTACGTGAGATCTGGCAGAGGCGATTCGGGGCCCACTGACCCTGGCTGTATTCGTTCCGTGCTTCACACGAAACACGTCTCTTTGGCCCACGGTGGACGCTAGTGCGGTCGGGCTTCCCCCCCTTGCTCCCCCCGCTTGCTCTCACCTTGCCCGCCGGTGCGATGGAGGTCATGGTAGTGGACAGGGAGGGCCCCGCCACCTTGAACTCGCCGCTCAGGGCCTGGGGGGCGGAGGGGGCGCCGGGGGGTGTTTCTACATGTGCGTCGTGAAGTCGAAAGCAGCGGCCAACGGGCGGAGGGGCGCGTGTGCGAGTGATGAGGAAGCACGTCACGCCGGCAGATGAGCGCAAGGGAGACAGGCAGGAGGGCCGCCCACCCGGCCCCAGCCTTCCGCACCTGCGTCTCCCCGCATGCGGCCGTGTAGGCGCCCAGCTCCGCGGGCAGCAGGTTGGCCAGCAGGCGCGTGAGCACGCCGGGAAGGTAGGCGTTCAGCAGGCCCCTGGGGGCGGGGACGGAGGCGCGGAGGTGTGGAGGTGCGGGTTTGCGGGGGTGAACAGAGGCAGGAGCAGGGCAGCGGCCGGGGCTGGCAGCGCGTGCAGGCCCCCGCCCCCGCCCCAGCACCGCACCTCCCCCCTCGAACCCCTCGCACCCGCCTTGCATCCACCCCCACCGCATCCCGCCCTCGCCGTTCCCCTCCCCCTCGCCGCTCCCCCAGCCCCCCCGTTGCACCCCCGCAACCCCCACCCCCACTTCCTCACTTGAGCAGGCTGCGCGGCAGCGGTATGGTGTTCCCCCGCATGCGGTGGTCCAGCTGCACCACGTGGAAGGACACGGGCTCGGGGGCCAGCCAGGCGCCGCCGCCGCCCGAGGAGCCGCCGCCGGAGCCGGGGGCAGCGCTGCGGCGGCGAGGGTCGGGGGGGCGGGGACAGGCGCAGGCAGGGCCCCCATCAAGCAAATGCAGCGGTGGTTGGGTGCGCGGAAGGAAGCAGGGCATACCCACTGCGGCACCTACCGGACCACAGTCCCCCTCCCGTGCCGCAACGCCCCCTCAGCCCAGCCATGCGTCCAGTTCACCCCTGCCCCTCCCGGCTTCCGCGCTCCGGCCCCCACCTGTGGTGCGCCCCGTGCGCCGCCGCGCCCCCCCCCGCGGGCGCCGCCCAGTGGTACTCGAATACCGCCGTCACCGCCACCTCCACCTCCAGGCTGATCTCGCGGATGGACGTGTCGGGGACCTGAGGGGTGGGCGGTGTGTGTGGGGGGGGGAACGGGAATGGGGGTGCTATTCCGAGCGGGAAACGATAAGGCGGCGGCCGGCCCCCGGGGATGGGAGGTTGCGGGGGAGGGGAGGCGAATGGGGGGCGGCGGTGTGGCGCAGGCAATGAGCAGGCAGCGGCCCTCGGACCTGCACGTCCTGGCCAACTCAAGCAGGAGGTGTCCCCAGCAGCCCTGGGATGCGGGCGAGCGCCGCCTTACACCGCACACGCGCCGCAGTCCCCCCCACCCCCACCCCCACCCCCACCCCCGGTCCCGCCCCTTCCCCACCTTGGTCCCCCTCTCCCCCAGCAGCTCCACCCGCTCCCCCAGCAGCTGCACGTACACGCCCTTGCGCGAGGGCCGGCACTCGAAGTCCTCCACGAAGCCGCCCAGCAGGCCCGCGTCGCCTCCCTCGCCGTCGGGGTCTGGGGGGCGGGCGGGTTGGGTGGGTGGAGTGTTTGGGCATCAGCGCGTGTGTGCTCAGCGCTGCTGCGGGTGGGGCCGCAGAACAAAGCAGCAAACCGCTTGCCTTCCTCCCCTGCTCCGAGCGCCCCTGTCGCTCCGCGCCCTCACCCCCCGGCCCCGCCCCGCCGCACCCTCCAGCCCAGACACGGACGCCGAGTCCTCCGCCCCGCCGCGCCCCGAGCTGCGGTCCCCCCCCGCCCCCGCCCCGGGCATCGCGGGGCCCCCGGGCAACGACGCGGCCGAGGCGGTGGTGGCGGTGGAGGAGCCAGACACCCGGGCCAGGTCGCCCCCACCATCGCGCTGCCGTGCCGCGGCCCCGGCCGCGGCGGAGGCTGCGCCCGATGCGGTGGGCGCTGCCCAATAGTCTGTGTTGAAGTGGAGGGAGGAGTCCAGGTGGCTGGGCGGGAGGCGGAGGGGGAGGGGCAGGGGAAGGAGGAGACGGAGGGTATGGAGTCAGTGGGGTGGGTTGAGCTTGGAGCCGTAGCTCGTGTCGTGGGGTGAGGGTCCCGGCCCCCGCCCGCGTACCGCCCGAGACCCGAACCCCTGCGCGACCCTCATGCGTCCACCGCTCGTGTAAATGGCGCCCGACCCCGCGCCCCGGCCACAGTCCCAAACGCCTCTCCCGCCACACCCGCCACACCCCACAGGGGCCATCCCTCTGGGCCAGGTAT
Organism: Edaphochlamys debaryana; assembly: GCA_016858145.1. Taxonomy (NCBI): domain Eukaryota; kingdom Viridiplantae; phylum Chlorophyta; class Chlorophyceae; order Chlamydomonadales; genus Edaphochlamys; species Edaphochlamys debaryana. Next base: position 130,797 of record JAEHOE010000074.1, read on the forward strand.
GGACTCAGGGCCAGCGCCAGCCACAAAGCGGCGCTCACCTGCTGCCCTCGCCCCCCGCTCCGCCGTCGTCGCCCGGGCCGCCGCCCTCCCGCCGGCTCATCTTGGCCCGCATGTCCCTCAGCGCATCGGGGGCCTTGGCGGCGATGGCCTTGCCGATGCGGCTCAGCTTGCCCTTGCCCTCCACCAGCCCGTCCTGGTGGTAGAGGGAAGGGGGTTCGGTAGGAGGAGGGGGTGGGTGGCGTAGGGGCGGTGGGGGCGAAAGGATGCGGGTCAAACGCCGAGAGGTTGTGGGAGGGCGTAAGCAAGAGCCCCCCAATACCGGTAGCGTGTACCACGCAACCGGCAGAGATCACCACACGCGTACCAAAGCGGCAAAACCCTCCCCCCGCCGCCGCCCCTCCCCCCCTGCCCTCCAGGCCAGCTACCTGCAGCTTCTCCATGCCCGCCTTGAACCGCCCCGCCGTCGGGCTGGCGCCGCCGTCCGACCCCAGCCCGCCGCTGCCGCTGACGCTGCCGTACGACCCGAACTCGTGGAGGGCGCCGCCGCCGCCGGGCCTGTCGCCCACCAGGCCGCCCACCATACTTTTTAGCTTCTCCTTTTTGTTCTTGAGGCCCGACAGGAAGTTGGCCACGCCCTCGCCCTTGGATCTGGCGGGCGGGGGGTGCAGCGCGGCGGCGCCGTAGGCCGCCGGGTAGGCTGAGCGGGGCGGAAGGCCCGAGGCGGAGGAGGTGGAGGAGGCGCCGCCGGCGCTGCTGCGGCTGGATCCAGGCCCAGGCCCAGGCCCAGGCCCGGGCCCAGGCCCGGACAGGGGCAGGTCGTGGCTGGGGGCCCGGCGATGCGCTGCGAGGGCCTCAGCGGCGCCGGGGCCACCGGCGGAGGAGGCCAGCAGCGGCGCGGAGCCGAAGCCCTGGCCGTGCAGCGGGTGGTGCCCCTGCTGCGCGTGCTGCGCTGCGGAGGGCCCGGGCGCAGCATGGTGCACCGCATGGGCCGCGGCGTGGCTTGCTGCTGCAGGGGCCGCCGCGGGGGCACGAGTGGAGGCTGAGGAGGGGGCGGGGCCGGGGGCGCTGACGACCGGTACCACGCCCATGCCGAACGCCGCCGCGCCGCCGGCAGAGCGGGGGGCAGTGGGGTGGGGCGGCTGCGCAGGGGCGGAGGGGTAGCCGCCGGCAGTCGCGGGCCGGGCGGGGACCGGTGCAGGGGCGGGGCCGGGGGCCGGGGCTGAGGGCACGGAGGCTGGGGCCGACCCTTGGGGCGTGAGGGGCGAGGCTGTTGTGCTGCTGGGCGCATGAGCGCCGGGGGGTGGCGGTGGGGCAAGCGGCTGCGGGTGCTGGGGTGTGGGGCCGGGGCGCCCGGGCTGCGCAGAGAGCGCTGCGGGGTCCTGTGTGGGCAGGTCGGCAATGATGACGTATTGTGGGTGGTGACATGGAGGCATGGGGCGTTTGGTGCCTTGTCGCGAGGAGGGCGGGGCATGGCCGCATGGAAAGTCCGTGGAGACCAATGAGAGGGGGGGACAAGGCACGCGTAGCCTCTCGTCGCCTACCCCTCCCCGCGCCGACGTCTGTGCCGCCCACCCCACCCCCACCCACCAGGCCGCCGCCGCTGCTGCGTGTGTCGCCCTCCGCCACCGCCCCGGCGGAGGAGCGGCCCCCGGGCCGTGCCCCCGCGCCCGCTCCAGCGCCCGCTGCAGAGGTGGAGGCGGAGCGGGCCGCTGCGTCCGTGGCACCGGCCGCACTGGACAGCCCTCGCCGGGAGCTGCAGGCGAGGGGCGGCGCACAGGGGCACACCACCAAAGGGCCGGGGTCAGCCGGAGCTCACCGCGCGCCAACGCCTTCCCCACGTGCAGTTCCCTGCCACCCCTTTCCCAGAGCCAGACCGCCTCCGCCCTTCCCCTCCCGGCCCCCTGCTCCCCACCCTCCCTTCCGTCCCGCTCCCCTCCCCTCCCACGCTCCCCTCCCCTCCCTTCCCTCCCCACCCCGACCCACTCGCTCCGCTCCGCCTGAGCCGTGGACGCCGACACCCCCCCCAGCACCACCGTCAGTCGGGCGGCGCGGCTCACGTCCGGGCCCGCCCCCGCCCCTCCAGCAGTCAGGCCGGCGGCGCTGCGCCTCGAGAATGGCTCCACCGTGAACTCGAACCGCCCCGACACCTCGCTCAGGTGCAGGTCCCGGGCCGCCACGAAGATGCCGCCGCTGCCGCTGCTGAACCTGCGGTGCGTGGTGGCGGTGGAGGGGGGCGGGAGGGGGCGTGTTGGCGTGCGTGCGCGGGTGGGTGGGTGGCGTGAGCGCATGCGTGTGAGTGTAACCGTATTCCCCCAGTGCTGCTCGCAAGCTTCCCTCCGTGCCTCCCCTCCCCACACGCCTTCGCCCCCCCTCCCCTCCCCTCCCCTCTCCCTCCCCCCACCTGAAACCCTTGACGGCCGGGAAGTAGAGCTGCTGCTTGGCGCGGTCCAGGCGCGCCGCGGTGCGCTCCAGCTGCTCCTCCAGCCGCGCCACCTCCGCCCAGCCGCTCTCCTCCGCCCGCCGCCGCTCCGCCTCCAGGCGGCTGCTGGCGTCCAGGCGGGCCAGGTGCGTGCGCAGACCGTGCATCTCCTCGGCCAGGATGCGCCGCGTGTCCTGGACGGGGGGCGGGATCGCGTGGGGGCGGGGGAAGGGGAGGTGGCAGGGCGAGGAGGGAGGAGAAAGGGATGGGCTGGAGCGAGGTCTCGGAGTCAGGCCAGAGTTGAAGGTTACTCGTTGAGCCGTCTGTCCTCTCCCGCTTGTCCAGCCGCTCCTTCACGCTTCTCCCCTTCCTCCAAACAGCTCGTCCTCGCCACCACCACCACCCAACCAAGCCCCCACTCCCAGCCCCACACCCCACCCCTCCCAGGCCCCTTACTCCCACCTGCAGCACCACGCATTTGGTGGACAGGTACTCCCGCTCGTCCAAACGGTCGCACGTGGCCAGCTCCTCGTTGGCCTGCCGTATCTCCATGTCGGTTGCCTGCACGCGGGCGTGGAGCTCGTCCAACTGCCGCTGTAAGGCCGCGGGGTCGGGCCTGCCGCTGGAGGCAGCCCCGTGGGAGGGGTCGGCGGCGGGGCTGCCGCGCTGGCTGGCGGGGCGGGGGAGTGAGGAGGAGGAGGCGGAGGCGGAGGAGGAGGCTTGTTGCTTGGCCGTCAGCTCCGCGGCGAGGCGCTTCTTCTCCTTCTTGAGGATTTCGCATGTCTGGGCACCGAGTCGCGATAAGGGATTGTGCGTGCGGTGGGGTTTGGGTGGGACGGGGAGGGGAAACGTGTTTGGCAGGTGAACGGGCTCGGCACGGGCCTGGGCGGGCTCGGAAGGCTGTGCGGGTCCCGTCGCCGGCTGCCCGGCTTCCCCCCGGCCCCCGACCTCCCGCTCGGCTTTCCTACCTGCGTCAGCGACGTGATCAGCAGCTCCAAACTGGGCTTGTCATTGGCCTCCCACGCCTTGACACGACCCTTCTCTTCGTCTTTGATGAGCGAGAAGAGCTCCAGCGAGGACTTTCGGATAGCGCCAAGCGACTTCTCGAAAGCACGCTCTCGCTCCATCGTGCCTGGAGCTGCTTACAGGGCGCTACGCCGGGTTCGGCCTGGCCATGTGGGCCCGGAAGGGGCGTGGGCTCTACCTCAAACAATGCATGACAGTGTGGAATATGCAACAACGCAAAATGATGTTCTCCTCGGGTGGGGTTGCTCCGTGCATGGCCCTGCAGGTGCGCATCCGCAGAGCGCGCGATCCACAGGCCCCAGAGTTATGCGAGCTTTGCGCTGCTGTAAGAGGCAAAACCACAGCATGAGCTCACTACGGCATAAAGCTGCGCACGGCGTGTGCCCGGGACGCAGGCTGACCGTGCGCGTGCAGGCTGCATTCTCACTCCGAGACGGCAAAGGCACCGTGCAGACGTTTAGCAAACCCAGCGTCAGTGTAGGCTCCTCGGGGGCGGACGTGGTCGTGGCGGGGAGCGGAGGTGCGCTGGGGGCGGGTGGGCGAGTGCCCGCGGCGGGGTGCCTGGGGGCGCAGGGTTCTCCCACTGAGCCCTGCAGACAGGGCGTTACCAGAAGTGCTCTGTACTTAGGCCCGTCTCAGGTCACATGCCAGGCACCAACCAGGGGGGGCACAGCAGGAAGCACGCCTGCGTAGGGGATACCGGTGGACGCTGGGTACGGGCCTTGAACCCGCCTGCCCCCTCAAGCGCTCCACGATGACCTGCTCCCGTTGCTCCCGTCTTTGCTCCCTCCCCTAATCGCCTATCCTACCTGTCCTCCCCTTCACCCCCCCCCCCCCAAAGTGGCCAAGGAGCACGCCCTCATCATTCAGAAGGGTAGGGTGGGCGCCGAGCGGGGCCCGCTGGGCGCACCCTGCCTTCCACACGGCCCACGCTGCGTGCTGCCGCCGCGCAAGGGCCGGGGAGGGCTGGACGGGTGCGCTAGGGCAGGCTAGGGGGGCGAAGCGACGTACGCTGGCACTCTCCCGGCCAAGCGCGCGGCCGTCAGCTCATCCTCCGCTTGGCTTTCCCACCCCCCTCCCCCTCCCCCCCTCGCAGGCAAGCAGACCTTCCTCAAGCCCCTGCAGGGGGAGAGCTTGCTGGACGACAGCCGCTGCTGGAAGGACGGGGTGGGAGCGGGGGGTGGTCTGGGCAGGGGTCCAGGGGTCATGAGGGCACGCTGGGAGCGCCGGTGCTGTGGGGGAGGGAGCGGCTGGCCAGCCGCTACACAGCGTCGTGGTGCATGTGGGACTGCCCGTTTTCCTCCTCCCTTACGGTAATCCCTCATCTCTCATGCCCCGCCCCCCTCTTCGCCCCTAGGTCTCCCTCCGCCCCGGAGTGAGCTACGTCCTGGCCTCGGGCTGCGCAGTGGCCTTCGGTGGGTTGGCAGCTCGGCGGGGGAAGACGGGGGGCGCTCGCACGGGGTGAAGGGAGCGGGGCCCTGGCCGGCTGGCTTCGCGCCAGACGCACTCCGATGCAGCCCGGCCCCGACCCCCCTGGCATGGCTTCCCCCATTCACTTTGGCGCATCCCGTTTGGGCGATCTCAGCCTCGGGCCAGCCACCCTATCACACGTGAAGTGCAGCGTTCTACGCGCTTGCCCCTGCCGACCCTGCCCGCGCCCCAGGCTCCGAGGCGAGCGTGTTCACGATAGAGTTCGAGGAGGGCGGGGGCTCCAACCCGCTGATGGAGATGATGATGAAGGTGGGGAGGGGGAGGGGGAGGGGCTGCGGCGGAGGGAGAGGGGGATGGAGAGGGGGAGGGGCCGCAGTGGCCTGCAGCGGCGTGCTGGCGCGAGGGCTGCAGAGGAGGGAGGCGGGTGCAGGGTCTGACGGGGGCGTGCGTGGACATAAGGCCGGCACGGCCGGTCACATGCAGCGCCATACCTTGGTCCCTGATTCCTCATCCTAGGCATCGGCCCCTTTCACACCGCTGCCCTTCAGGGTATGGTGGCCGGGAGCAGCCCGGAGGTGAAGAAGGCGCTGGGGGGCATGTGAGGCAGCCCTGCTCCGGAGGGAGGCCTTCCATGGAGCGGTGGAGGAGGCCGGGTGTGGAGTCCCGCGCTGGCGCAGCGGTGCCACCGGCAGGCCCCAGGTCGGTGGCGGAGCCGGAGTTCGGTGAAGGGCGCCTGCGGCGGGAGGTGCACTACGGGAAGACAATGTTAGGCGTTTTTGACCGGGTATGGACATGTAGGTTCAAGCTAGTGGTGGGATAGCAACGGGAGAAGTCGTGAGCAGGCAGGGCTCTATGACGTCCGCAATTGCGTGAGCGCCTCGGGAGGGGCACGGACGGGCCTTCAGGGGAAAGGTGGGCCAGGCCTTGCACTGTTCAAGAATGCTAACCTTGCAAGGAGGTAAGGTGAAGACTATTGCTCGGGAACTCGAGACGTGCGGGAGAAGGAGGAAGACGGCACGGGGGATGGCGGGGAAGGCCGGCGGCGACGCGGCACGTTCATGGGCGTGCCGGTCGGCGCCGCATTGCGGCCGAGTCACAGGCGCTGTGAAACGCTTTTCGGTACATACTTTCGGCCGGGCCTTACTGCTTGGGCACCGCGCTTTACGAGCTGCGCTGCGCCGCAAGCAGCGCGCGATCCCCTCTAGAAGGTCTCGTCCTCCGTGCCCCATAGTCGCTTTCAATAGGGCAGTCTTGCTCGGCGTACACAAGCGAAGCTCACTCACTATCACCCTCCTGAAAAGGAGGCCGAAATCAGGAGCTTTCGGCGGCTGAACAGTTCTCTTCAGCCGCCCACGCACAATGCCTAGCGACCGTAAGAAGAAGGCCGCGGCCTCAAAGGCCAAGCCCAAGGCCGCGGCCAAGGACGAAAAGCCCGCAGCGGCAGATGGCGCCGAGAACGAGTTCGACGATGGCGCCGAGGGCGTGCAGTCGGACGAGACGACCCCTATGGTGTCTGCCAATGCGTCCACGGCGAACCTGGAGGCGCTGGACAAGGCGACCGCGAAGCTGAGCGTCTCAGACATGGGTCGCTCGGTGACCGGCGTCCTCGCGTCGCACCCTCAGTCCCGCGACGTGCAAATCTCCTCCTTCACGCTCCTGTACTACGGTCACGAGCTGCTGCAGGACTCGGACCTGGAGCTGAACTACGGCAGGTGCGCCAACTTCGGGGCCTGGACCCCTGCCCCTGGAACCCCTGCCCCTTCGTCGCGCTCCTCCGGCTAACCCGCTGACTCCCGGGCCTCCCCTCCAGGCGCTACGGCCTTCTGGGCCCCAACGGCTGCGGAAAGTCCACGATGCTTAAGGCGCTGGCTGCCCGCGATGTGCCCATTCCCAAGCACATTGACATCTACCTGCTGGACCGCGAAATTGAGGCCTCCGACAAGACGGCCCTGGAGGCCGTCATGGAGGTTGACGAGGAGAAGGTGCGAGCAGCTACCTGCTAGTCCCTCTGGCTCTGTGTTTCCTGTGTGCCAGGGCTTGTGCCGTGCCACCCCCTACCCTAGCCAGCATCCTGCCACCGTGCCAGTGCACTATGCATCCCCTCCCTCCCTGCCCAGCGCCCTGCCGCCGCCACCACACCAGCCTCTGCACACGCCCTCCCTCCCTCCTGTCACGCCCTCCCTCCCTCCCCGCATCAGGCCCGCATGGAGGCCGAGGCGGAGTACCTGGCGGGCCTGGAGATGACGGACGAGGTGGAGAACCGGCTGTCGGACCTGTACGAGCGGTGAGCAGCAGCGGGGGTTCAGGGGGGCAGGTATGCGTGACATCTGACAAAGTATGGAGTGAGGAGTCGGAGTGGGTGGGGTGGAGGGTAAGATGGCCAGCTTATCTGGAAGTGGACGACGGCCTGGTGGGTGGCACGGGTCAGACTGTCGGGTCGAAGGGGGGGTGGGAGGCGTGTGCTCGGCTGCCCGAGGCGGGTCGTGGGTGGCAAGGGCGCAAGGGGGCAGGGCTTGGGGAGGCTGGGCAGCAGTGGTGGGGCCTTTGGGAGCCGGCCAGATGGCCGGGAGCGGTGCACAGCAGGCGGCGAAGCAGGTGGCGTTTTGAGCTGCCGAGGGATGCCTGAGGCTCAGCGGAGGGTCGCGGCAGCGGGCGCGCCGCAACGCTGCAGTCCGAACCGCCTGCAGCCCCCACCAGCCAGGGGACGGCCCAGGCGGACGCCACGACCCTGGCCCCGGAGCCGGCGGCTGCCCTCGCGGGGCTCCGCGGTGCTTCTGATGGCGGCCAGGGCGCCCGTAGTGGCGGCGGCGGGCACCGGCTCTGGGACTGGGACCCGGACTTGGGCCTCCGCTCGGACCAGCCCTGGCGGGGCCGCGCAGCGGCCCTGGCGGGCGGCCCTGGGGTGCCACCGACCCTGGCTGATGCAGACCTCGGCAGTGCCGGAGCCGGACCACCCACCCACCCACCCCTCATCTTACCAACCCTCTTCCTCCCCCCGCCCCTTCCCTTTCCTCCCCCTCTCCTTCCACCCCCCAAAGCCTGGAGGCTCTGGACTCGGACCTGGTGGAGGTGCGCGCCGCCTCCATCCTGCACGGCCTGGGCTTCGACAAGCACATGCAGCGGAAGAAGACGCGCGAGTTCAGCGGAGGTGGGGGGGCGGGGGCGGGGAGGTCGGGTTTGTGGGTGGGGGGGAGGGCAAGGGGTTGGGGACTTGGGGGGGCGCGTGGGGTGGGCGGGAGGGCCCTGGGCTCGTCGGAAGAGCCCTGGCCGGGGCGGGAAGGAGGAGAGACGGGTGGAGGCGGAGGTGCCGTAAGGAAGGGAAGGCAGACGACCACACGGCCCAGCTGTCCGCCCACCCGCCTCCCCTCCCCCTGCCCCCCAGGCTGGCGCATGCGCATCGCCCTGGCCCGCGCGCTGTTCATCGACCCCACCATGCTGCTGCTGGACGAGCCCACCAACCACCTGGACCTGGAGGCGTGCGTGTGGCTGGAGGAGCACCTGAAGAAGGTGGGGGGGGAGGGGGAGGGGGGGAGAGGGATCAGGGAGGGGGAGGGAGGGAGGGTCCAGATGGGCAGACGCTCCCGGATCGCGTGGGCTCGACGGAGGGGGGCGGTCCCTGTCCTGTTCGCTTGCAGGCTCCCCTGCTGCCCTCAACGAAACCCTTCTCCCCCCTCCCCTTCTGCCCCCTCCCCCCCCGCAGTTCAAGCGCATCCTGCTCATGGTCTCCCACTCGCAGGACTTCCTCAACGGCGTGTGCACCAACATCATCCACATGCAGAAGAAGAAGCTCATGTACTACTCGGGTGGGGGCGGGGGCGGGGGGAGGGGAGGGAAGGGGGAAGGCGGGGCCAATGGGACGGGAGCAATGTGCCCCGGGAAGGCTGGCCGTCCTGGGCACCGTGCCCCGCCCGGCCCGGCACCACCTCACACCCCGTCCGCCTGCCCCCCTGAGCCCTCCGCCCTCCGCCCCCGTGCGCACCCTTACCCCCAGGCAACTACGACCAGTACGTGCAGACCCGCGCCGAGCTGGAGGAGAACCAGATGAAGAAGTACAAGTGGGAGCAGGAGCAGATCTCCAACATGAAGGAGTACATCGCGCGGTGAGCGGCGGAGGGGAGGGATGGGGGGAGGACCAGGGCAGGGGCGAAGGGGTTTAAGGGCTGGGGAAGGCGGGGTGGAGGTGGGCCCTTCCCTTGGCTATAGCGTCGAATCCTTCCTGCTGTTACCCTGCTCTGGGCTGGGGAATGTGCACTGTACAAAATCTCCCGACCACTGTCACGCCCGCAACCCGCGCTCTTCCCTTCTCCGACCTCTTCACAACCCGACCCCACCCCCACCCCCACCCTCAAAGGTTCGGCCACGGCTCCGCCAAGCTGGCCCGCCAGGCTCAGTCCAAGGAGAAGACCCTGGCCAAGATGGTCCGGGGGGGGCTCACGGAGAAGGTGGGGGCGCAGGGAGGTTGTCGGGGGGGAGGCCGGAGGATGGGGAGATGGGGCGGCAGGGGTGCAGTGCGGCCAACGAAGCACGGCAGGCGGCAGGTGGCAGGCGGCAGGTGGCACTGCACCCAGGGACGTGAGCCGGTCCGTCATCACTCCGCTCTCCCTGAGCACCTTGTGGTTACACACACACACACCAGGTGGAGACGGACAAGGTGGTTCGCATCCGCTTCGAGAACGTGGGCAAGCTGCCCCCGCCCGTGCTGCAGTTCACGGGGGTGGCATTCGGGTACTCGCCCGACAAGGTGGGGAAGGGGGGGCGGTGTATGCCGGGTCGGGGCCAGGCGGTGACGTGGACAGCGTTGTGGCTAGCAGGGGGAGCGCCTGGAGTAATCGTCGGTGACGCCCTGGCCGTTCCGTCCCGGTGCCACCCCACACCCTTCGACTTGACCCTCATTATCCTTCCCCGCTGCCCCTCCTCCTCTTCTCCCCCGCCCAGGTGCTGTACAGCAATGTGGACCTGGGCGTGGACCTGGACAGCAGGTGTGGGGGGGGGGAGGCGGGCTGTCGGCAGGGGAGGTGGTGAAATAGCGGGAGCGAGCGCCGGACGCCGGCTCGCGGCACCACCCAGGGCACAGAGACGTGCAGACGGAGCCGTTCTCCCCACCGTCAGAACCCATCGCCCGCCCCCCTCCCTTCATCTGACCTCCCTACCCTATCCTACCCTACCCTACCCCCCTCCCCAGGGTGGCCATCGTGGGCCCCAACGGCGCCGGCAAGTCCACGCTGCTCAAGCTCATGGTGGGCGCCCTGGAGCCCCTGGACGGCATGGTCAAGCGCCACAACCACCTGCGCATCGGGCAGTACCACCAGCACCTCACGGAGCTGCTCGACCCCGAGCTCACGCCGCTGGAGTACATGGTGCGTGCATGGGTGTGGGGTGGGGGGAGGGAAGGGGGATAGCTGTTGAGAGAGGAGCAGGGAGGATCGGCCGGGCCGGGCACTGTGCGACTGCAGTCTGTCCTACAAGAAGGAAAAGCGGAGGTGTCGTGGGCTACCCTTGCGTTCACCGCCCATGGTCAGAAACCCTGTGTGGGGTGGAAACTACCCCCCCTGACCTCCCCTCCGCACGCCCTGTCTAATCGCCCCCTCCCCACCCGCCTCGTCTCTTGTTGCGCGCAGCTCAAGGAGTACGGGCGCGAGCTGGGCGAGGAGAAGATGCGCTCCGTGATCGGGCGCTTCGGCATCACGGGCCCCACGCAGACGCTGCCCATCAAGAACCTGTCGGACGGCCTCAAGTCGCGGGTGGTGTTCGCCTGGCTGGCGCACCGCACGCCGCACATGCTGCTGCTGGACGAGCCCACCAACCACCTGGACCTGGAGACCATCGACTCGCTGGCGCGCGCCATCAACGGTGAGAGCTACGGTAGCTTTGCGCCTTTTGGTGCCGTGCTTGCCCGTGGGACATGGTGCTTCAGCCGTGCCTTGGTCTGCATGTGTTCGTTGGTTATCCCAGGGATATGCCGCCCTGCTGAGGCCCGTGCATGTGTCGGTGCCTGCTGTGTGTGCAACACCCCGGCCTGCCCCTTCTTTCCCATTCCCCCTGCAGAGTGGGACGGCGGCCTGGTGCTCGTGTCCCACGACTTCCGCCTCATCGGCCAGGTGGGGGAGAGGGGCGGGGAAAGGGGGGAATTCCAAATCGTGGGGGCAGGTGAAGAGAGGAGGGGTGCGCTCTTAGGCGGTGAAGCACACGGTGAGAGGGCCACTTGGCCGGGCATCCACCAACCGCTTAACCGCCAACCGCAGGTGGCCAACGAGATCTGGGAGGTTGGCGCCGGGCAGGTGCGCAAGTGGCAGGGCGACATCCAGTCGTACAAGGCGCACCTCAAGAGCACGCACGAGGCGCTCATCAGCCGCAAGGACCTCAAGTAGAGATCGCGCTAGGCGGGCCCAGCCCTTGGGCCCGAGTTGGGCCCGCAGCTGGGCCGGGACGGCGGCGGCGGTTGGTCTGGAGCAGGGCAGAGCTTGCACAAGAGAAATGCGGGCTCGGGTTAGGGGCGAGAAGACACGCGGAGGAGTGGACGGGCATGAGAACAGACGACAGGATGCCGACGCGTCAGGGGCAAGGCGTGGCGTGTCGGGCGGCATCGAGGTAGCGGACACAAGGAGAGGCCGGGTCTTGGACCGTCGTCCTCGTGGACTGGGCGGATGCGCAGTCGCGTGATAGGGGCTGGAAGCATTTGGCGGCGGACGGCTAATTGCCGGCGGCCGGTTGCTCAGCATTTTGCGAAGGAGTGGGGCTGCGGCCTGGTCCGTACGCCCGGGGAGAGTTGGTCGGGGGGCAGGATGCAGGCGGGATCATAAAGGGGCAGGGGGAGCGTTGGGGAGCGAGAGAGCAGTGGGGTGCGTGCGGAGTTGCGAGTGGGTGTGCAGGGAGACCTAAGGCCAACGAAGGCCGTGTGGTGGCGGGAAGGGGCAGGAGCAGGGCATTGGGGTTGACGGTTGAGGGGCGGCAGCGCAGCTGGCGGGGGCCGCGAGTCCACCAGAAGGCTGTGCGACCCAGCCGGCGGCGTCCGACTGGGGAGGCGCTCGCCTCAACCCCGGAGGAACGCCGGTGGGTCGAGGTGCAAGCATCTCATCTATCCTTCGTGCGCTCCTCAACATAGCAACGCATGTAGCAGGGCGCATAGGGCTGCCCAGGGAGTCGACGGAGCCCGCCTGGCCGACGTCGCTCGCCGGCTCCTCGGACCCCCGCCGCCTCGATGCCTGCGTGTCAGGCTAGGCGCCACCCGCAGCGCTCCGTGCTCCGCGTCGCCCCCCTCTTGCTCCTCACGCTGCAGCTCTGTGCGTGCAGCCGCAAGCGGCCTTCCATCCTGCCGCCGACGTCCCCATCGCCCTCACCTCGGCCATGTCCAGCGCTGCCGCCAGCCCCCACGGCGCCCCCGGCTGGCCCGGCCTCAGCCCCGGCCCGCTGCTGCTGCCCCTGCTGCTGGGCTCCCTGCTGGCGGCCGTGGTGGTGGCGGCACGGCGCCTGGTGCTGCGGGCGCGGCGGGCCGCTGCGGCTCCGTCGGCAGGGGCCGCGCAGGCAGCGGCTGAGCGGGGGCGGCTGCTGGCGCCGGGTGGGGCTGCAGAGCGCCCCGGCGAGGGCGCGGGAGGGCAGGGCGGCGGCAGGCCCGGGGGCGGCGAGGACGCGTCCCTCACCGCCCGAGTGCCCCTGCACCCGGCGGAGCTGCAGGCGCCTGCGACCACCGTCTGCGTGACAGGTGCGGCCCCACCCGGCGGTGCTGGCTGCTAAGCCACTCCTCCCAGGTCTCCTTCCCGTGCTTCTCTCCCCCTAGCTAGCCCATCTGCTCCGACCGTCCTGGCCCCAATACCCCCTGCCCTTCTCCCGCCCCCACCCCCACCCCCACCCCCACCCCCCACCCCCACCCCCACCCCCACCCCCAGCGGCTCTGACCGCCCTCGCACCAATACCGCCTGCCCTCCTCCTCCTCCTCCTTCTCCTCCTCCCGCCCCTCCCCGCAGGCGCCACGGGCTACCTGGCGGGGGTACTCACCGCCCGGCTGCTGGCCGCCGGCCACACGGTGCGGGGCACGGTGCGGGCGCTGGACCCCGCACACCCCGCGCAGGCGGCCCTGTTGGCTCTGCCGGGAGCCGAGGAGGTAAGGGCGTGGGGCGTGTGGGCCCATGGGGCCGGGGGGGCCAGGGCCAAGGAGGAGGGCAGGGGAGGGCAGGGTCAGGGCTAACAGGCAAGCCTGGCATGGTGGAAAACGCGAGCCGCCCTGCTGCCCCACTCCTTTCCGCCCCTCCCCCGCCCCCCCAGCGCCTGAGCCTGCACGAGGCTGACCTCATGGCCCCCGGCTCCTTCGATCCAGCGTTGCGGGGCTGCACGGCAGTGTTCCACACCGCCTCGCCCTTCGACATGGCGGTGCGGCCCGGCAGGGGCGGGGAAAGGCTGATGTAAAGGGGCGCACCGGAGGCGTGCGGCCGGTGAAGAAGCCTACGGAGGGGCCCTGGGGCGTGGCGAAGACGGTGAACACCCCTCCCTGCCTTCAAGACCCTGGCCATTACCTTCTCCGCCCCCGCAGAAGGACGCGGAGGACCTGGTGGGGCCGGCGGTGCGGGGCGTGGAGAACGTGCTGGGTGGGTGGGAGGGCGGGAGGGCGGATGAGGCATGAGGGGGGTGGCGGCTTAAGCAGGGAGGGGCCGGCTTAGGACACGATGAAGGGTAGGGACACACAGTCCCAGTGGCAGGAGTGACGGCGGCCTCGTGCTGGCCCTTCCTGCCTTTGTCTGCAACACCCCAGGCAGCTGCTCCCGCACGCCTTCCGTAAACCGCGTGGTGCTGACCTCCTCCATCGCCGCCACCTGCTCCTCCGCCGGGGAGCACGGGGCTGGCAAGAAGGTGCGCCGTGCGCCGTGCGCGGCGTCCGTAGGAGGACCGATCCGGACCGTTGTGGGATAGCTCGTACTGTGAGGTCATCATACCGGGAGCAGGGCAACTGATGGCGCGGGAGGGACAGGCCTGCAGGGAGACGACCGGCTCCCAGGCGCTGAGGGCCACGCCACCCCCGCCGCAGGTGGACGAGGGCTGCTGGAACAGCACTGCGTCCCCCGCCTTCCTGCCCTACCACTACTCCAAGACGCAGGCGGAGCGGCGGGCCTGGGAGCTGGCGGAGCAGCAGGACAGGCAAGCCTGTCCAAGCGAGGCGGGGTGCAGGGTTGCGGGACCAAGCGCTGCGTTCGTTGCGTGGGCAAGGAGCCGGCGTCCTTTCGGACGAGGGCATTCTAAATCCCATGCATGCACATCCCACATCCCCCCCCTCACCACAACGCTGCAGCTGGCGCCTGGTGGTGCTGCTTCCCGGTCTGGTGCTGGGGCCGTGCGTGGGCGCAGGCCGGGGCCGCGCATCAGCGGAGTCGGTGCGGCTGCTGCGGCGCCTGCTGTCGGGTGCGTGTGAGGGCGCGGTCGGGGCTGCCGGGCAGACGAGGGTGAGGCGAGAGGGAAGACCGTGCAGGGCCCGACGAGCTGGCGGGTTGCTGCCGCAGGTGAGCGTGACCTTGACGGCACCCGACCCACCGGCAGGCATCATGTACCCCTTTGCGCCCAACATGGGTGTGGCCCACGTGGACATTCGGGACGTGGCGGCGGGGCACTGCCTGGCGGCCTTCACGCCGGGAGCCAGCGGCAGGTGGGGGGGGCGGGTGGGTTCGCTCGTGTTTGGCAGGCGCGCATTGGCTCGTGTTTACACTCAGCGGGGTGGGGGGAATGGACTGAATGCGGTCAAGCGAGGACAAGGCCAGCAGCAGATGTACATGCCTTGCTTGCCCAACAGGGTGCACCCAGCGGCGTTTCCCCCCGTACCTTCCCTCCGTATCCCACCCCTGTCCTTGCATCCAATCGCCTCAACTGCTCCCCCCCCTGTCCCCCCTGCCCCCCCCCCAGGTACCTGCTGGTGGCCGGGGGCGCCCGCATGCGGCGCATGACGGCCGTGCTGGCCCGCCTGTACCCGGGCGGCAGCGTGCGTGCTGCCGTGCTGCCCGTGCGGCGCTGGGTGGTGTGGCTGCTGGCGCCGTACATGCGGCTGCGGCGGGACGTGGTGGTGGCGTCGTGGGGCGCGCCCCCTGTGTACCACACGGCCCGGGCGGAGGGGGAGCTGGGCGTGGGCGCCAAGGGCTGGCTGCCGCTTGAGGTGAGCGAGGGGAGCAAGCGGGGAGGGTGGGGCGCCCTGCGTTAACTCCCCGGTTCCCGCCAAACCATGTGCCTGCCTCGTGCCGATGCGTGCAGGTGTCCCTGTACGACATGGTGGAGGATCTGGCGGCCAAGAAGCTGGTCAGGCACCCCATGGGCCCCCAGCGCCCCAGCAGCGCCAGCCCCGAGTAGGCCGTTCCGAGTGGGGGCGGTGGGATGCTCGGCATGCACCTGCGCCGGTGTCTGGAACGCTGGAAGGAAAAATGCACTGTGTGATAGTGCTGCAGTTGCCGGGAGCCTCGGCCCAGCCAATGGGTCGCATGTGGGTTACGGTGGCGCGGGCGTAGGTTGTGCCTGGGGGGGGGGTGTTCCGGTCCGGCGTGGTTTGGTTTAGGTCGTACGTGTTCAATACCTGTGTGGCAGCGGGCGGCGGTTGCGTGATGCGCTTGGTGCGACGGTGCAGCGTTGTACGTGGATGGGACCACGCTGGGGTACCCTACCGGTATGGGGGCGGTGGGAGGTCGAGGGAATGGTCAGGGCCCGTGCCAAAGACCGCGGTCCGTTGGGACTGACGGAGTGCGACTGTACAATACGCGCCCTCTGGCCGATCCCGGCACCGTTGTGAACGCCTAGTGGCTCCGGTGAGTGCCCCTGCAAAACCCTCTAACGCCCCCCTTGTGTCGTGACGCATACCTCCGCGACTCACTTCCGAGGCACCCCGCCCCCTCCCTCGTGCCCGTGTGCGGGCATGGGCATGGTCACCCAACAGGCGGCTCTTGCTGTCGCACTGTCATGCATCCTGCCCGCGTCATTCCGGTTCCTGCACAACACATTTAGCACATCTAGGCTCGCCGGGACCGGCACGGTCCTGATTGGGTTCGGTTCGACCGCTGCCCGGCCGCCAGGTGCTATGCTGCAGGAAGGGGGCTGAAGGGTCGGTCTCGCCCGACCTGCCTTCTGTGCCCCCCGCTGCCCGGCCCCCCCCTTCAGTGTGGTTCAAGCTCTCTCTATCATTCCGCACAGCCGCCGTCGGCCTGGAGGCGGTGGTTGGGCGTGGGGACAGTGGTTGGGCAAGGGCTGTACCGTTGGCAACACGGGTGAGGTTGGCAGGAGCCAGGAGAACCGGGCTGTGCTACTGGGCTTAAGGCGAAAGCATGATGGATCCGGGCAGCATACAGCAGGCACCTGCAGGAGGGGTGAGGAAGATGTCGAGGGGAGAGGAGCCGGGGATGCGGCGGCGGATTGCGAGTTGATACGTGGACTCGGGTACGAGCCGCGTTCATACTTCCTCCATGGCAGAATTCATAAAGCGCCGCTCTGCACATATCCGTGGACGGCCGCAGCGGCCAAGAGGAGGAGAAGTCGCCAGCTGTCGCGCACAAATTTGGGCGCCCCAAGCGGCCTCATCCACGACTTGATTTGCCCTACACATACTGTAAGCGTCACGCACGATGCATACTGGAAGAGACTTCAAATGGCCACATCACTAGGCCAGATAGCGAGCCTGGCTGGCGTCTCCTGATGCGCGCGACTCCCGAGTCCTGGTGTTTTGTCGAGCAGCAGTGAGATAGGCCTTTTCGTGGCCCTAAACTCGCTGTCGGACTGCAACTCCTCGCCGGCCATGTGTCGACAGCCCGACATCGCCTAGCCCGGATACGCCTTCCAGGGACGGGTAGCGATAGGATGAGCAGGCATCGGCGCTCAAACAAGGCGCCGGGAGCTGCGGCATCACCCTTGCTTTCGCGGCACGGCATCGATGACTCGGAAGACAATGAGAAGGAGAACCGCAACGGGCCCAAGCGGCTGCGGCGGCTGATGCTGGAGGACGACGTCGATGATGGGCCCGGGTCCAAGAGCCGCAGCGGCGCCCGCGAGGAGGCGGGAGCCGGGACCAGTCCCCGCAAGGTGCGCGGCAGCCGTCCCCGCGAACAGCTCCGGGGGCTGACGCTGGCGGATCTGCGGGAAGAGGCGCGGCGGCGTCTTGAGGGCGTGCCCAAGGGTAAGAGCGGGGAGCGTTGCATATGGTTTTGGGGTTGGATTGGAGAGGGGTGGGTGCGTGGCGTGGCGTGGGGGGGGGGACAGCTGTTCCCGCGTGCTAGGGGCTGGGCATGGAACTGGAGGAGGGTGTCACGGATAGACCGGGACAGTAGATGCCCCCTGGCGCTTACCACGCCTATGCCAGAGGGCAGGATAGGAGTGACGCCACTCTTTCGAACCCGCAGGAGGCCAGGGCTACTATGGGCCTGCGGAGGAGGAGGTGGATACGGAGGCCGGTGAGGAGGGTCCAAAGATGGACGAGTACGACATGGATGACTCATTCATCCACGACGGCTCGACCCAGATGGCCAGCGGGCCGACGCAGTCCGAGGAGGAGATCCTGCCCACGCCCTCGGACAACGGTACGGCACAGATCCCCTGTGCCCCCAATCTGGAGTTCGCGGAAGCGGCGGGCAGGGCCGAGTGCAATGCCCAGACCTTCCGACGATACCTGGTGGGTCGGGGATTGGGCCAGGGGCAGGGGCAGCAAACGGGAGACTGCCCTACCGTATGACTGGCCGCACTGCCCCTGTAACCGTTGCCCCACACCACGCAGCGCCGGAGAAACATATGCCCCCACCCCTGAACCCTTTGCTTGCGTCCAACCCCCCTCCCGTCCTGGCCTTCTTCTCATGACCCCTCGCTGCCTCCTTCGAGGGGACTGACTCCTGCAAACCTTCTCCACGTCGCACCACGTAGCCCCGACAATCTCACCGCCCCCCCACCCCTCAACTCTTGTTTCCCTCCAAAGCGGCACATGGCCGGCGGCGTCCTCCGCCTCAGCTGCAGGAGATCGCCCGCCACAGATGCCGCAAAACAGTGAGTTGCTAGATGGGGATTAGGTATCGTAAGGGGTACACAGCAATACGAAGAGGATATTGGGCCGGGTGGGGCCTCCGTCGTTGGTGCATCAAATGATGGTATGGACCCTTGCTCTTCCCCGCACCAGCCGCTTCGAGCATGAGGCCAAGACGGTCGAGAGAGTTCTGGCCTTGCTGGGGAGGAAGGGAAGAAGACTTAAAAGCGAGAGTTGAGGGAGGGGAGGCAGGCAGGGATGGAGCGTAGTCATGCGCGCGATGGCATTGCCCCCCCCAAACACATACATCAAGTTTGCCTGTGTCCCCCCTCAGGACGTGGGCGCAGTCGAGTGTCTGGACGGAAGAGGACAGAGGGTGAGCGGCTGATGGGGCATGTCTACTTATGCGCACTGCTGGCATGCCCCATTTCCCCCGCTAGGGGGTAAACGGGGCTACGCCAATGCGGTCGGGTCTCAGCAGACACTGCTCGTCAATTTCCAGTTCTTTCAGTTCTTACAGTTCACTTCAGACATAGAGTGACGGGCGCCCGCTGAAGAAAGCATGCTAAGACGCGTGTTAGGTATCGCTGGCCTGCAGCGCTAGCCTGCAGCGACGACTCGCGTGCTGCTATGAGAACGTGAACAACTGCAGAATATGGGGACAAAGTCGGCTAGTCCAGGCCTGCCTGCCGGCACGCCCGGTTAGCACCCCCCTTGGCCCCCTTGGCCCCCTTGGCCCGGTTGGCACCTTCCGCCGGCCCCTTCCGTCGATGCCCCGCGTGTGCCCTCAGAACAGCCGCTTTACTTGCACTCCATACTTGAGATTCATTCTCCCAAACAAGGGGCAAGCCTTGACTGCTGCGCAGCTCAGTGGTATTACGGTTGATCGTGTACCCCGCTTCCTCTGCCACATGCTCCTCGGTCCCCCTTCCCTTCATGGCGCACAACCGGTATCACTGTCGCAGGCTCGCAGCCCGTTCCAAGCCCCTCCCACTCACAGCCCCCTGAACATGCGCTGCGGCACTACTTGAAGACCGCCCTGTCAGGCAGTCTTAGGCTGCTTCAAGCCCAGAGGTCATCGTGTACCCCAATCTGAGCGTCGCGGGCTTCCTACAAGCCCCGTCTCCCGTCTGCAGCGACCCACATGGACCCTCCCCGTCTCAATGGCGCCCCTTCTGTCTTCCTCCTAGTGTTCCCTCCCCGCTCCCCTTGCCCCCTATCCAGGCTGCTCAAAGCCAACCCCGTGCTGTCCATCGAGGGCTGCACGGCGCACGACTTCTTCGTGCGGAGGGGCGGGGGCATACCCGAGTGGTGAGCGAGGCCAGGGGCAGGGGCGCAGGGGGGCAGAACTGAAGCGGGGATCTACAGAGTCGGGTCGCTGCGGCCTGCGGGTGAGCTGGGTCGCTGCAAGGTTATACTCCCCCCTTCACCCTCCTCCTATCGCGGTCTGACCGCCTCTGGCTCACGCCGCCCCCCGCTTTCTACCCTCGCCAACTCACCCCTCGCTCGTCCCATCTCCCCTCGCCATCAGCGAGGGGACGTGCACTCTGTGCCGGAGGCAGAGGCAAGCCGGGGCCGGGATGGGGGCTTTGGGAGTCCAGTGCAGTCCGGTCCCGTGCCCGCCTGCCAGGGGCAGCCCTAGCAGCACAGAAACTACACTGGCTGCACTGCCTGCCACCCTACTGCGACACGGCTGGCCCTGCTTCGCCGCAGGGAGTACCTGGCCGACATGCGGCTTGAGGGCGGGGACGCGGGGGCGGGAGGGAGCCTGCTGCTGGGCAGCGAGTGCTTCCAGCGGGCGGTGCTGTACCACGCCGCGGTGCACATGGAGGTGAGGGCGGCGGGGAAGGGGTCACGAGGGGAGCGGGCAGAACGCAGCATGGTGCAGGATGGGCACGTTTGGCCTAACACGTCCCGGCAGCGTCGGCACGTACGTGCAGCTGGGGTGCTGATGAGCCGAAGCCCGAAGGCCCAGTATGTCCCGGCGGGATAAGCCGTGCCTGCCTCCTTCGCGCTTGACTCCCTCCACCGCCTCAATTCCCCCAGCCGAGACTGGTCGCGTTCCTGACGGTGGTGGCCAAGGCGGAGCTGAACAAGCAGCGGGCCTACAGCGGGCTGTGAGCACAGGGGGGCGGGGACGGCGGTAGGGAGCGAGGGCAGGGGCGAAGGGGCGGAGCTAGCGGCACTGAGGGGCACCGGGAGGTGCCGACAGGTAGCCAGCAACAGCGAGTCTCCACATGACCATGCGTATTGCTCCCCGTCCCAACCCCCACAGACCCCCTGGCTGCACCCTGGCCCCCGAGGTCCGCCGCAAGGCCCTGGCAGCCGTGATGCGCAGCCCCCTCCTGCGGACCACCGCCTACCGCGCCTTCAGGTGCCTCGTGCGGGAGGCGCGGAAGCTGACGCTGAGCGACCACCGCAAGCCGGGCGAGCGGCACGAGCCCGCCCAGGCGGTGAGCGCAGTCAAGGGTAGGGGACAGGGCGCAGAGGGGCGGCGGTAACGCGCAGCGGAAGGCAGCTCACGAAGGGGACGGAGGGCAGCGATGTGGTGCGGCAACTGCGCCTACCGCCCCTGCCCGCGCCCCTCCCCCAGGTCGTGGCGGCCATGCACGAGCTGCACCGCACGGGCTGGGAGGCTCCCATCACGGGCCTGCCTGTCGAGGCGGAAGGGGGTGGCGCTTCGGGGGGAGAGGAGACGGAGGATTGGGATGAGGAGGAGAGGGACGAGGAGGAAAGTGAGGAGGAGGAGGACGAGGACGAGGACGAGGGCTACGACGCAGACGAGGGCCGCTTCGGGGGCCGGGCGGGCCCCAGCGCCCCAGGCGGCCGGGGAGGTGGGGGCAGAGCAGGGCGGGCGTCGGGCGGGGCAAGGGCGGGTCCCTCCACTCGCAGGGAACCGGCACCCAGGAGGGGTGCCGTAGCCAATGTCCACCGCCGTGAGATGGAGGAGCCGTACATGTCCACTCAGGCGTCCCGTGCACAGGCGACGGCCCATGGGCGGCGCTCCGCCGGGGCCGCCGCGCCATCCTCACACGGACCGCAACCCGGCTCCGGTCCGC
This sequence comes from Edaphochlamys debaryana, assembly GCA_016858145.1. Taxonomy (NCBI): domain Eukaryota; kingdom Viridiplantae; phylum Chlorophyta; class Chlorophyceae; order Chlamydomonadales; genus Edaphochlamys; species Edaphochlamys debaryana. The sequence goes on from JAEHOE010000074.1 coordinate 151,693, forward strand.
AGGGTCCTCGGGGTGCCCAGGGATCCGGCCCTCCCGCTGGGGCCGGCGGGACCGAGCTCAAGCCGTGGGAGCGTCCGAGTGGGGAGTGTCACGTCTGCGGCCAACTGGGGCACTGGGTCAGGGACTGCCCGAGCCGGCGGCGACCCGCAGCCGAGGCTGGAGGCCGGGCCCCAGCGGCGCCGGCGGCGGCGCAGAGGCTGGCTCCAGCGGTCAACGGAGGGCCCTCGCGGCAGCACGGGCCGTCCGCTCCGCCGCTGCCGCCATCGGGGCCGCACGGCCACACGCCGCAGGGGCGTGGAGGCCCTCCTGAAGGCCAGCAGCGGCACCAGCACGGGCAGCCGCCCGCACCCGTCGTGGGGGCCGCCACCACAGCGTCGCGTCTCGTGGGAGGGGCGCCCTGCAGGCCAAGCCCGGCGCCCCCGGCCCAGGCCGCCGGTGTTGATGGCAGCGGGGGTAGCGGCGTTGCTGGCGGCGGCAGCTGGGGTGCCGGCGCGGCTGGCGGCGGCGGCTGGGGCGCCGGCGGTGCTGGCGGCGGTGGCAGCGGCGGTGCTGGCGGCGGCGGCTGGGGTGCCGGCGGCGGTGCTGGCGGCAGCAGCGGCGGGGCGCCGCAGTATGGCTGGGCGCCGATGGCCAGCCCCACCCAGCCGCAGCCGCCCGGACAGGGGCCTCACGGACAGGGTCCGCACGGGCAGCGGCACCAGACCCAGCAGCCGCCCGGACAGGGGCCGTGGCCATCAGTGTCGGCGTCTCCTGTGTGGAGCGCGCCGCCGCCATGGAAATCGGCGCTGCCCCAGCCCCAGCCACCGCTGCATCCCCAGCCCCACCTCCACCCCCACCACCAGCCCCACCCTCAACTCCATCCCCAGGCGCAGACCTGTGTCGCGTCTCCCCTGGGCCACATGGCTTTGCCTCAAGGAGCTAGGTTGCCGCCGCCGCCGCATGGCCATGGGGTGGGTCCACAGCCGCTGGCGCCGCCCCAGCCCCAGCGACCTGGGCAAAACACGCCCCAGCCCCGGCCCCAACCGCCGCTGCCGCCGCCGCAGGGGCGGTGGGGCCAGGGTCAGGGCCAGGGGGGGGCGGCGTCTTATACCGCAGCAGCGCTGCCGTTGCCGCCACCGCAGGTGTGGCAGGCCTCAGCGCCGACGCCGCCCGACGTGCACCCTTTACCCGGCGCCGCCACCGTAACGGGTCCTGCCATCTCGCGGGCGCCGACACCCACGCCCGGACAGCGGCACCCGACCCAATTGCCGCCCGGACAAGGGGGGCCGCCATGGGATGCGGCGCTGCAACCACCGCCGGGCGTCCAGGCGTGCCCCCCGATAGCGCAGGGGGCGCCACCACCGCCGGCGCTGCCCCCGCCCCTGGGCCAGGGCCAGGGCCTGTGGCAGCCGCCGGCTCACGCCCGACACGAGCCGCTCCACGCACAGCAGACGCCGCCACCGCTGCATTCCCGGCCCCACCCTCAGCCCCAGCCCCAGCCCCAACCCCAGCCCTACCCCTCACCCAAACCCCACGCGCCGACCTGTGTCGCATCTTCCCCGGGCCCCTTGGCTCCGCCTCAGGCCTTACCGTTGCCGCCTCCACCGCACGGCCATACGCCCCAGCCCCGGCCCCAAGCGCCGCTGCCGCCGCAACCGCAGGGGCCATGGGGCCAGGGGTCAACGGCGTCTCGTACCGCAGCAGCGCTGCCGCCGCCGCCGCCGCAGCAGCAGCTGGTGTGGCGGGCCCTAACGCCGACGCCGCCTCATGTGCACCCTTCACCCGGCGCCGCCGCCGCCACGGGTCCTGCTGTCGCGTGGGCGCCGACAACCACGCTCGGCCAGGCACCGCTGGGGCTTGGGGCCCCACCCCAGGCACTGCCGGCCCGCAGTGAGCCACCCGCCGTGCCGCCAGCGTCTGCAGCCTGCACAGGCGGCGGCAGGGGTGGAGCAGGCGGGGTCAAGGGCGGCCCGCCTCAGCCGCTCCAGGTCTCCAACTGCCTAGGGCTCCAGACCCAGACCCACACGTCGCCGCCGCAGGCGAGCTGGCTGCAGGTGTCAGGGCCGATGCAAGGCCCGCGCTTGACCCAGGGCCACGGTCCGCCGCCAGAGCAGGCTCTGTTGGGGCGGCGCCGGCGCCGGCGATCCGCGCGGGGGTGTCAGCATTGGCGGGGGCTCCCGGCCCGCACCGCATGCAGCCGCTGACGGCGCTTCCACCCCAGCCCCCGAACGGGCTGGGCGCCTACTTTGACGCCAAGGCCTGTACCCGAGGGGCGCAACAGCAGCAGGTCGCGCAGCAGGGCCGGTGCGGATATTGCATGCGGACGGGGCACGACGTGATGGAGTGTCCCGACTGGTGAGGAGACCGTACAGCGGCCACGCACAGCGGCCCGAGCATGTGACGCAGCCATGGGGCGACCCGGCTGTCTGGGGACGGGAGGGCGAGGTGCTGCCGGCAAGGGCAGGGTCTGCGCAGGGCTGCACGTGATGTGGGGGGGCACCGGGCACGGTGGTAACGCTGGCAACTGATAACTGCTGCGTGGGGCTACCCCGCCTGGATCCGTCGAAGGATGGACTCGATAAATCCTTGATGTTCCTGGGGTGTGAAATAGCCCCCTACCTGCAGGCGGGCTGGGACGAGCCAATACACGGGCTGCGCGCCATAGGCTGGCGGTACCATGGCAACGGGGCCTGCCCGTCTGCGGCTCTGCGAGAGAACGGCAAGGGGGTGCAGCGAGACCGGAAGGCGGGGTCTCAACTGCGCTGCCAGGGCCGTGGCGGGGCAGTATGTACTGCGTTGGCGCTTGGGTGGGTCGGATTCGTCGAGACATACGGCGTGCGTCTCTGGGTCCCTACCGGCAGAGAAAGGTCGCCGCGGACTTGACGCCGCCGTTGCCCCTCCGTTTATTGTTGGCGATGTAACAAGTGTAGGGTTCAGCGTAGCGAGGCCTCCCCCCCCTCCCCTCCCCTGGTCCACGGAAGGGAACAAGCCAGCATCCCGTGCACTGCGCTGCATTGCGCTTTGCTTTAAACCCAGCATCCCGCCCCAAGAGGACCGCCCCTCCCCTGCCTCTCCGCCGCCGCCCGCGGTTCGCCGTGGAACAAACACTAGTCGGCGGGAAGGTGAGCAGCGCGAGCACCAGGTGTGGACGAGATGACGGGAGGACGGCAAGAGAGATGGAGCAGGCAGCGTGTCGGGAAGGCGGGGTCTCAACTGACAGGGCGGGGCCGAGTGGCCCGTGGTTCGTGCGGTTCGGCATGGGCGCGTCTGCACCATACCGGTTACCGACGGTGCGTAGGGTTATGGACGAAGGCTTTGATACCGTAGCAAAAGGCCAAAAGCGAAACGCGGTCGGCTGTCGAGAGCGTTTGATCAGCGGGGCAAGCCCGGCAAGCTTGCGTCGCCGTTACCTCTGTTGGCATTTGCCATATCTTGACTCTGCATACGACCTGCGACAACTATCGAGCGACTTGACTCGGAACAAGCAGCTGACATGGAGGGGCCGAGGGTGCACCTCTTGCAGCGGGCTCATTATACGTTGTAACCGAACCCTTGTGTAGCAATTGGTAGGCAAGGATGAGCTCCGAGCAGCATGGTGAGTTGGGCTGTGTCGCGGTCAGCGCCCGCGGCACTCGGAACTAAGGCTCGCTGGACACCGTGCCCTCGCGTACAGCTCTGGAGGAGCTCCTGGAGGCAAATGGAATACCATCGGACCAGTTCCCGGGCGTGGCCAGCACGGTCACGCACCTGGAGATGTTCCTCCACCACTACCCCAGGGTAGGGCACGCTGCCCATTCGCTTGCTGCGGCTCTCCCCCTTCCAGAAAGGCGCGTCATAGCGCTCCCTTGACTGCAGATGGAGGCTCTTCATCACTTCCCGGCGCTCAAAACCCTGGCGCTAATTAATCAGGTCAGGCATGCCGGGAACACATGCCACAGGGAGCAGTACAAGTACAGCAGCGTTGGAGCCAGCACCCCACGGCGGTCCAGCCCAGCATGCCACGGACAGGAGCCTCATGGGGCAAACAGCGGCATCAAACCACTCCAGCTGGGGGCCTCCACATGCCCTGCCTCTGGGCAACTTGAGGCCTGAGCCTAGGAGCAGCTGCCTGGAGCACACGGGCTTCCGAACCCCGGCCTGCCCGCCTCTGCTCCTCCCCCTCCCCCCCTCGTGCACCCCAGGAGCTCAAGGAGATCCGTGGGCTGGAGGGTTGCCCGCTGATTGAGAAGCTGTGGCTGCAGGAAAACGAAATCACCAACATCCAGGTGGGGCAGGCTATGGATAGGCTTGGGCTGGCGGCCTGGCATGAGGTGCCCCAGCCTGTTCAGGTCCTCGGGCAGACTGTGGGGGGCTGCGTGGCCAGGACTGGCCCTCGCCGCCCCTCGCTGCTCAGCGTCGGGGTCCAACTGCCCTGGGCAAGCGCAGGTGCAGGCGGCAGTTGACCATGCCCCGTCCTCCCCGCCCAACCCCCTTCCCTTCAGGGCCTGGACGGGCTGTCCCGCCTTAAGGAGCTGTACCTGTACTCCAACCACATCGTGGACATCAAGGGGCTGAGCAAGCTCACAAATCTCGAGGTGCGGTGCGCTGCGGTGCGCACAAGGGTGGCAGGATGAGTCCCCTCGACGAGCGTCTGGGCCCCAGGTGGCGGCGCGCCCGCACCGGGCTCTACGCCTGCAACTCCCCCCCCCCCCGCCCGGCCCCAGGCGGCCAGCTACCTTGCCCCCACACTCCTCCTCCCTCGTCCCCCGTCCTTCCCCCCTCCCCCCAACCCCTCCCCCTCCTCCTCCCCCCACCCCAGGTGCTGTGGCTGTCGGACAACTACATCACCCGCGTGGGGGGCCTGGAGGGGCTGCCGCTGCTGCGCGAGCTGCACCTGGCGCGGAACGACATCGCCTTCCTGGGGGACGGCCTGGCGGGGTGCAGCGCCCTGGCGCACCTCAACCTGGCGGACAACCGCATCGGCAGCTTCAAGGTGGGGGGAGGGCCGTGGGGGAGGGCTAGCTGTGGGGGATGGGGAGTAGGGAGGTGGTGGGCGGACAACCACAGCGGCAGCTTCAAGGCGTGGGGGACGTGTGGTGGGTGGGGAGTGGGGAGGTAGTAGGGGGTGGGCGGAGCACGGGAGGGTGGAAGGGTGCTGTGGGGGCGCTGTGTGGGAGCAGGAAGGGGGCACAGGGCGAAGGAGCAGAGGTGAAGAAGCAGGGGTGCGTGTTGATGGTCGAATCTCCCCCCCCCTCTTTGGCCCCCCCCTGCCAGGAGCTGCGTGTGCTGGCCTCGCTGCCCCGGCTGGCGGAGCTGTGCTTCTCCGACCCCATGTGGGGGGACTGCCCCCTGGCGCAGCTCTGCAACTACCAGACCTTCGTGCTCTTCATGCTGCCCAAGTGGGGAGGGACGGGGGGGCTGGGGTGGGGCGCGGGGGATGGTGTTGTCGGGTGCAGCCCCGTCTGATGGGGCTGGTACAGTAACACCCCGATGCTTCAGTCTGCGTGGTCCTCGGCACGAGCTCTGCCGTAGCCAACCCCAAACGGGCCCAAGAAGAAAATGTTGAAGCCAACTAGGGCACCGTCTTCCCTCCTCCGCAGGCTGACCTCCCTGGACACACTGCTCCTGGCCGAGGAGACCAAGGCGCTGGCGGAGGCCACCTTCCTGAAGAAGCAGATGTGAGGGAGGAGGGACGTGGGCAATGGACGTGGGATGGAGGGCAATCCGGGTTGTACTCGCGGCTTGGGGGCTATGGCTACGAGGATGGCCCGCCTCCCCCCTCCCCCCAGGTACTACAACATGCGCATCAAGACGCTGCGCCGCAACGCGCGGCAGATCGTCAAGCTGGCGGCGGAGGGGCGGCAGGTGCGCAGCCCCGGCCTGCACTACCCGTAGCCCACCCAACCCTGCGCTGGCCACCCCTGCACCCGCTGCCAAGCCCCATGATCAACCTGTCACCGCTCTCCACCACCTCACCCGCGTCCCTCTCCTCCCCCTTCCTCCCCCACCCATTACCCCCTCCCTCCCCCCACCTGCCCCCCTCCCTCACCCGCCCCCAGGCCCGCCAGGCCCTGCGGCAGCCGCTCAAGAACACGCTCATGCTGGCGGCCAAGGACCTGGCCCGGGAGCTGTCGGAGCCGGGGGGGGCGGGGGCCTCCGAGGACGGCCCCCCCGCCTCTGCCCCCGCGCTGGAGTCCAAGCTGGCCGCCATCACGGCCCACCTGGGGCGGTACAGCACCGCGGAGGGGGAGCTGGACGAGGCCTTCGAGGTGGGAGGGCCGGGGGTGTGGGTTGCGGGGGATGGTGGGGGAATGGCGGTCTGGGGCAGCGGTGGCACGGCTCGGGTCATCTTGCTCAACGCCTGTGGGCTGCACCGCTCTGCGCCCTACTCCCAGGCAGCGCCTCGCTCCTGACGCTCGCCCATCTCTCCACCCACCCCCTCCCGTGCGCCCCAGGCCGCCGCCGAGCGCACGTACGCGCTGCTGGAGGGCCTGGTGGCTCGCATGATGCTGGAGCTGGACACGGCGGGGAACATACGGCTGGAGGACGGCCGCCCCAGCGACCTGTGGTACGCGTCGTGCACGGGTGAGGAGGCCTTCCAGCGGGGGGATGCGGGGCCGGGACGGGTTTGGGGGCGGCGGGTGCCAGGGCGGGGGCTGGGGTTGTGAGAGGTTGCCGACCACTTCCCATACCTTCGCCTCCTCCCTGCCCCCCCTCCAGACCTGGTGGCCAGCCGCTTCAACGCCTCCGACTTCCCGCCCCACCTGGGCATCAACCAGCTGCACGTGACCGGCGTCACACGGTGAGCACCCGCGTCCCCATCTGCACTAGCCCTTCCTAGCCCTCCCTAGCCCGGCGCCCTCCCGCCTCGCCACTCCTTCCCTCCCCACCCCTTACTCTCCCTACCCCTCGCCACGCCCCGCTCCCTTACACACTACCCTCCTCCCCCCTCGCCCCTCCACCCACCCCCAGCATCCACAACCGCTGGCTCCGCACCCGCTTCGAGGGCGCCCTGGCCACCCTGGCGGCCGACGCCTCCGACCCGGGCCACAAGCGCTCGCTGGAGTACCTCTTCCTGGGGGAGCACCCGGGGCTGCCGGGGCTGCTGGACGTGGGCGTGGAGGAGGGCATGCCGGAGGCGGAGCAGCTGGCGGCGCAGGTGGGGGGACGGCAGGAGGGGGCAGAGAGGGTCTCGTAATAACGGGCTGGGCGTCCTAATCCAGCAGCCCCTTTGCCCTGCATCCCAGCTCCTAACACCCCCGGCGAATGTTGGTCTCCGCCGACTTCCCCCCCCCCATTCCGCCCCCGACAGGGCCTGGACGGCGCCCTGGTGCTGTCCAACTCTGTGTTCCTGGCCGACCGCCTGCGCCTGGCAGCGGCCCTGGACCCGGGGGCGCCTGCAGCCACCGCGGCAGCGGGGGGGCACCCCACGCAGGTAGGCGCGACCCCGCGCGCAGCCGCTTCGCAGTCGCAGTCGCAGCACAGGGCGACACTTGCATGAAATGCATGCTACCGGTTTGCGCTAGTGCGGCGCGTGTGCTCTTGCGGCGGTGCGTTTCTGTCAAGCCTCCGCCTCTCGCCCTCTCGGCTGACGTGTACGCGCGTCCCTACCCCCCACCCGGGCATACAGGCTCGGGGCACTCTCTCGGCCACAGCAGCGGCGGGTTCCGGAGGCGACGGCGGCGGGGCCCCGGGGCACGGCCGCGGGAGGGGGCGCGTCATGATCGTTAAGGCCTACCTGGGGCGGACGGCGCAGGTGGGTAGCCTAGTGCAATATGGACTGGGGGGGCTAGGGCATGCCAAGTGATGCTATGATGCATAGGTAGCGCATACAGGGAGCCAATCCAGACGGGCTGACGGCAGGTTACCGGTAAGGACCTCCGCCGTACTAGGTAGCCGACGCCGTGTACGGCAACCGTGTCCTGCCCCTCGCCCATCAGGACATGGCAGTCAACGTGTCCTCCGGCCTGCCCACCAAGCTGTACGGCAAGGACGGCAAGCTGTCGTACGCCGCCACGCTGGAGGGCGGTACGGCGGCACGCGTCAGCGCCGCCAACTGGCCCGACGCGGACGCGGTGTACCGAGTGCGGCCGGGGGACATGAAGCAGAAGCTGTGGTGGGTGCGGCGGGGCGGGTGCATGGGGCTGTGAGGGGTTCGGCGCTGCCTCGAGACCATCGCACCGTGCGCTAGCCTTGCACGGGCAGCTGCTACCTGGCCCTTGGCCGTGGCCAGGACCTCCAACTACTTCCTCCTGTTCCCCCTTCTCCCCCCTTCTGGCCGCCGCTGTTAACTTCAAGACGCTCAAAATAAACCCCTTCTCCCCCCTCTCCCCCCACCCCCCCTAGGTACGTGTTCAACAACGTTCTTGTACTGCCCGAGTACCTGGTGGACTTCACGTACGACCTGGCCTCGGGGTCCCCGCTGGCCCCGGCCGGGCCCGGCGCGGGCCCGGCCGGGCCCATGGCGGCGGACCTGGCAGCTGCGGGCGGCGGCGCGGGCCCCGGCATGAGCTCCGCCACGCACCAGGCCATCCTCGACTCCCTGGACACAGACATACGGTGGGCGGGGGAGGGACATTCGGAGGGATGATGGCATCAACAGGGACTATCATGGGGCGGAGTGTCTGGAGAGGATGGCCACTTGACCATGTTGTCCGGGCTGACCTCCGCGACATGGCCCGCGCTGCTCCTCCTCAACCGCTCTCCTCCAGCTACGCTCCGTCCGACCCCCTCCACCGACCCCTGACCACCCGCCCCGCCCGCCCCGTGTGCCCCCACCGCCCCGCAGGCCCCTCGCGCGGCCCATGCTGGGCTGGCTGGCGCTGCAGGCCGACCCCACCCTCATGCGCCACGGCCTGGCGGCGGAGGAGGACGAGGCGCAGCGGCTGGTGGCGGCGCCGCCGGCGGTGGCGGCGGCGGCCAAGGTGTACAAACTGGGCGAGGAGGCCATCAGCAAGTGAGCCGGGGACGGTGTGGGAGGCCCGGGGCCGGCGCTTGGGTCAGCCGGTGTGCTGCCTTTGCCCGCAGCCGCGAGGCCTCGCGAGTTCTCCATCACCCGCCTCATCCCGGCCCTCGCTCCCTCCCCAGGGCCGTGGGCGGTGCCAGCCTGGCCTCCCTCACGCGGCTGGACCTCCACAACTCGGGGCTACGCAGGATCGAGGCGCTGTCGGGGCTGCGGGCGCTGCAGGCGGGGAGGCGGGGTGTGGGGGTGGGGGGGGTGGGGTTTAGAGAGCCCTAGCAGCTATAGATAGGTATAGGTGATGGTTGGGGGTTCAAGAGCCCTGGTAGCAAGGGGCAGCGCGGGGCGCCTGCACTGTCCTGTGAGGTGTGGGCCCGGACGCGCCAGGGGGATCCAGAGCGCTGCAGGCGGACGGCGCGGCGAGTGCGGCCCCATCCGAGCTAAAGCTCTGTCGGGAACCTTGAGAAATTGCGGAAGGGCACCGCCAATGTGCCAAGCGGGGGAATGGCCAGCCAGGTAAAACGGTGCCGCCAATGGGGCCAGCGCCAGTCGCAGTTTCGCCCATGTAGGACCTCCCCCTTGACTCCGTGCTCAGCGGCTTGACACCCCTCTATACCTGGCCCCCCCTCTCGCCCGCCCCCCCCCCTCCCGCAGGTGCTGGTGCTGTGCTACAACGAGCTGACCCGCCTGGAGGGGCTGGAGGGGCTGACCAGCCTGCACACCCTGGACCTAGGGCACAACAGCATCCGCAAGGTGGGGCAGTGGGTGGTGGTAGCGGGGGGTGCTCCGGACGGGCGGCGGGGAACCGGTGCGGTGCGGGGCGCGGCGGGGACCCAGGGTGCCGGTGTCATCCGCCAAGTCCCCACACCCACTGCCCCCCTCCATCCCCCACTGACGCCCTCCCCCTCCCCCTGTCCCCCAGGTGGAGGCTGCGCTCAAGGGCCTGACCAGCCTGACGCACCTGGACCTCTCCAGCAACCAAGTGCTGAAACTGGAGGTGAGCGAGGGCCCCCTTATGTAAAGACGATGTGCCCTGCATCCCCGCCGCCTCGCCTCACCGCCGTACTGCTGCCGCGCACACTCACCCGTACGACATGGACATGTACGGCGCAGGAGCTGTACAACATGAAGAAGTACAGCGGGCAGCTGGTGGTGGTGGACCTGCGCGACAACCCCATCTGCGCCGACAAGGCCTACCGCAGCACCACCCTGCGCAAGCTCAAGCACCTGGAGAAGTGGGTGGAGGCTGGAGGGGGTGTGCGTTGTGGGGCTGGACAGCAGGGGTAAACGGCGCGGGTCGCCATGACCCCTTGACTGCCTTTCCCCCTTCGCTCAGTGCCCTCGCTCCGCCCTTGCCTTGACCTGAGCCGCCCGCGCGTTGCCCCCGCTCCTTCCGCCCGGGTGGCCCAGGTTCGACGGGCGGCCCGTGTCCGCTGAGGAGAAGGAGCGGTTCGGGGAGCACGCGGGGGCCGTGACGCTGGCCATGGTGCTGGAGCACGGCAGCGTGGCCAGCAGGGGGCACGGCAGCCTGGCAGGTACGCACGTGGCGGAGAGGGCGCGGCTGGGGCTGAGGTTGGGGCTGGGGTTGGGGCTGAGAGGGTTAGGACGGGGGGTGGGCCGAAGGGATACCGTACCGCCACAACGGCGGGTGCGCTCTCTGGCACTCACAGCAACCGTACTGAATTGTACTCATGTGACCGCGCCCCGCAGACGAGTCCCGGCCCTCGGACCCCATCTACATCACGGACCTCACCCTGGAGCGAATGCACATCCGCCGCCTGCAGCTGCTGGCCACCCTCACCTCGCTCAAGCGGTGCAGGTGGGCGGCGCTAGGCCCTGCCCCAGCCCGCGCCCTGTGCGCCCTTGTAGGCCCCGCCTGGAGCCTAGAGCCCGAGGCCCCGGGTCCAGCCACTGTCCAGCCGCCCCGCATCCTCCACATGGGTCACTGCACCACTGCCTCCTGCAGCCCCTGCACCGCTGCCTCTCGGACCTTGCCTCTGTCGACCACTGCTCCGCCCGCGCCCCGCCCCTCGCCAACCGACCCCTTTCCTCTCAACTCTTCCTCTCCCACACCACCCCTCCCACCTACCCACCCACCCCACCCCACCCTCTAGCCTGGCCGACAACGAGGTGAGCAGCCTGGAGGGCATCGAGGGCTGCCGCGCCCTTGAGGAGCTGTCGCTGGAGGCCAACCGCGTGAGCTCGCTGGTGGGCCTGGGCGCCCTCACGCGCATCCGCAAGCTGCAGCTGGGGCAGAACAGGTGCGGCGGGTGGAGGGAGGAGGGAGGGGGAGGGGGGCGAGCTGCTGACACAAAGCTGCTTGGATCCCTGCGTGCCACTGCCGGGCCTCGAGACCGCATCCGTCATCCCCCATTCGTGCGCCGAGCGCCTCGCTCGCTCTCGCCCGCTCCCTCCCGTGTCTCTTCCGCCGCCTCCCCCTCACCCCCCCCCCCCCCGCAACCCGCACCCCGCAGGCTGGCCAACCTGGACGCTCTGACGGGGCTGACGGGCCTGGTGCAGCTGTCGGTGGAGGACAACGAGCTGAGCAGCCTGGCGGGGGCGGAGCGGCTGACCAACCTCATGGAGCTGTACGCGGGTGGGTGGGTGGGTGGGGCTTGAGGGGCGTGGGGGAGGGTGATTGCATGCGGTTTAAGCAGGAGCGCGCCAGTCTCATGCTTGGCCCGCGGCCCCCCTTGCTGCAATCGCTGTGCGGGTTCACTTGTGGGTGGGTGCATGGCACGCGTGGCCGTGGGCTTCGGCCCGCACCCTCGGCAGCCGGTGTCCCTGGCCGTCGCCACGGCGCCCGCCCACCCGTCCCCATGCGCCCACCCCTCCCCATGCGCCCACCCCTCCCCATGCGCCCACCCCTCCCCAGGCAACAACCGCATCCTGGAGCTCCGCGAGGCTCAGCGCCTGCGTGACATGCCCAAACTCATCATCCTGGACCTGGCGGGAAACCCCCTGGCGGGAGGCATCGCGTCCGCCGCCGCCGCGGCGGCAGCGGCCGCCAACGCTGCCGGCACGACTGGCAGTGGCGGCGCCGCCATCGTCGGCGGGGCGGGCGTCGCCGCCGGACCTGCAGCGGCGGCGGCCGCCGCGGCCGCGGCCGCTGCGTCGGATGACTACCGGTTGTATGTGATCTTCAGTGTACGAAAGCTCAAGGTGAGTGCATGGCCCGGACGCTCCGCCCTCCCGCCACTCGACCAGCGCCCCCGTCGTTACCCCAAACCTTATCGTCTGCTCTGTCACCATCCAGGCCTCCCCGCGACCCCGCCCATCCACTCACTCTCCCTCACTCCCTCGTCGCTCCCCCTCCACCCCTGGCTGCCCCCTCTTCTCCTTCCCACTTCACAACCCACCCACTTCCCCCCCCCTCCACCTCCCCCCAACCCCGCCCTCCCTCCCCCCAGGTGCTGGACGGCGTTGCGGTGAGCGCCGTGGAGCAGGCGGCCGCCCGCAACAAGTACGCGGGGCGGCTGACGGCCGATTTCCTGGAGGAGCGGCTGGGGCACCGCCTGTTCGACCGCATCCGGGACCTGGACTGCTCGGGGCTCAAGATACGGGACGTGGGCTCTGTGTTCCTGGCGGAGGACATGGAGGGGCTGCAGGTGGGGGGAGGGGTGGGGTGGGGTGGGGTGGCGTGGGGGGTAGCCATTGTGCGAGGGAGTGGAGCTGGAGTGTGGGGGCCGGGGCATGTGTGGTTTGGCGCATGCCAGCCCTGTTCGCCTGTTGGGGTTGCGCTCCAGGGCGATGCGGGGCACGCGGCCTTTACTCTCGCCTGCCCCCCTCCTTCCCCGCCCTCCCCCCCACCCCCAGGAGCTCAACCTGGACAACAACATGCTGGTGGAGGCCTCAGGTGGGGATTGCGGCGCCCTGCCCGCACTGCCCCCATCGCCTCGCCGCCTGCACTCGTGCCACCCGATCGCGCCCCCCACTCCTCACCCCCGCCTCACCCTCTCATCCACCCCTCCCTCTCCCCGCCTCCCTCCCATCCTGGCAAACCCCCCACCCCTCTTCCCCCCACACAACCCCACCCCCCAGCCCTGGCCCTGCTCCGCAACCTGGTGGTCCTCCGCCTCAACTCCAACCGCCTGGGCGAGGAGTGCAGCTTCAGCCCGCAGCGCATGCTGGAGCGCAACCCCGACCTCGCCCGCGCCCTAGCCGCACGCGCGGCCGCGGCGGGGCAGGCGCCGGGGGCCGCACCGCCCCAGCTGGACCTCTTCCCCAGCCTGCAGGTGGGCGGGGGCGGGATGGGTGACGGGGAGGGGAGGGTGGGGGCGATGGTGTACACCGTCGGCCTCGTTGCTGATACCCAGGCCCTGTTAGGGGCTGGTACCACTCAGTCTCACCCCGGCTGCAGAGCACCCCACAGCACGTCGGTCTGCTCATCCCTCATCCTCAGCCACCCCACCACTCCACCGCGTTTGTGTTGCCCTCTCCCGTTTCTCCCCATCCTCCCCGTCCCTCCTCCCACCCGCCCCGCCCCGCCCCCGCAGGTGCTGCAGCTGGGCGGCAACCAGGTCTCCTCCATCGCCTCGCTGCAGCTGGGGGCGCTCTCGGGCCTGCGCAGCCTGTTCCTGCAGGCCAACGACATCACGCGCCTGGACGGGCTGGACGGGCTGGTCAACCTGCAGGTGAGCGGACCCCCCGGCCCCGCGGCCCCGCGGGGAGGAGAGAGAGCTCCGGTGCGCTTTGCCGTCCCTTGTCACCCCGGGTGCGTCAGGTGCGGACTTCCGCCCTGCCCACCGCTGCCTGCTAAGCCCCCGGCATGGTCGTCGACGCTGCCGCTGCACTCCTCACACCATACAACCGCCTCCTGCCAAGTCACGCCTCGACAATGCACACTCACCAACCCCACCCCGCTCCCCCCCTCAGGAGCTGGTCCTGGACCGCAACCGCATCCGCTACCTGGACGCCGACTCCCTGACGGGCCTGGTGCGGCTGAGGGAGCTGCGAATGGAGGAGAACGGCCTGCGCAGCCTGTCGGGGCTGCACGTGCTGGCACGGAGCCTGCAGGCGAGTACGGAGGGGTGGGGGCGGGGAAATGGTTTAAGAGGCCGAGGCTTGCTTGCTCGGCTGCCCCTGCCTGCCTGACTAGGCAGCCCGCCCCCGAGGCCCGGACGCTCGGGTACCCTGCCTGCCCTTCACCCCTCTATCCCCGTCCCCGTGTGCACTGCCTTAGCGCCCCCCTCTCCCTCCCCTCCCTCCCCGCTCCCCCTGCGGGGCTACTGGCAAGGCGACGCACCCTCGCTCAGCTTTATCCACCCCCTGCCCCGTTTCCCTATCCCCCCCCAGGCCCTCCACGTGGGTTCCAACCGCATCAACGAGCCCGCCGACCTGGACCGCCTCACTTCCCTGGGGGGGCTGCTGGAGGTGACGCTGGCGGGCAACCCCATCAGCCGCAAGAACACCTACCGAGCCATGGTGGTGTCCAAGTGCGCGCGGCTGCAGGTGCTGGACCAGCAGGTGAGGGGGGGCGGGTGGGGAGGGGGCTAGCGGGGGGCTTGATGGCGGGGGACGGAAGCCGTGAAGGTTGCTGCCGAGGTGGGTAGAGGCACAGGCGAAGCGAGGGGGCCTGGAGGGGGCGGGGGTCTATGGGTGTGTCCCTTTCCCTTTCTCCTCGAATCCAACCCACCCCAAACCGACCCACAACCCAGCCCCCCTGAACCAAACGTCAACCCGGCCGAACCCCAACCCCGGCCCCAGGTCATCTCCCTCGAGGAGAGGGATTACTCGGAGCAGCTGTTTGCGCCCGCGGGGGCGCAGCAGCAGGCGCTGGCAATGGGCATGGGCATGGGGCTGGGCATGGCGGGGGCGGCGCCGGGGCAGCTGGGCGGCCTGGGGCTGGGCATGGGCGGGGGGGGGGCCCAGGAGGCCGTGCTCGCGGCCATGGCGGCGGCAGGGAGCGTGGGCGTCGGCGTGGCGGGCGTGGTGGCGGGCGCGGGCGGCAAGCAGCCAATCAAGATGACCAACCTGGACTTCGGAGGTGGGCCCGAGCGGGGAACAAAGCAGCGCGTCAGGGGGCGGGGAGACGGCGGTTGAGTTGGGAGGGGAAGCCCTTGTCCAGGTCACCATCCTCAGCCGTGACGCCCCTTGTGCACACTCGGGCCCCGCACTTGCCGCTACCCCTAACCCATATCGTTCTCCCCTTCCCGCGCACCCCCACAGGCCCCCCGCCCCCGGGCGGCGGCGGGGGCTCCGGCGGCTCTGTGCCGTCCATCCAGGCTCAGACGGTGGTGCTGACAGGGCCCGCGTCCTTCGGGCTGGAGGGCGTGGGCATATCCGCGGGCCCGGCACAGCCCCCCATTCAGGGCGGCGGGGCGTGGCCGGGTATGGCCAACGTCGCTCAGGTGGGGGGTGGGTGGGTGGAGTTTCGGGGGGGTGGCGACCGGTTGGGTGGGGTGCCGGGGTTGAGGCGGCTGCTGCGACACGAAACGGGGAGCGGGCGGAGCCGGGGGCGTTGGGCGGAGATGCGCGTTGCTGCCATGCACCTTTGCAGTGAGGGCCTTCCGAGCTGGGGGGCTGCCGCGACCGTAACCGTAACCGTGCCCGGCACGCAGCGCCTTGTTTGAGCGCCCGTCCTCGCTGCACCCCGCCCACCTCCCGCCCCGCAGGTCGGCGGCCGGGCGGTGGCGGCAGGCGGCATGCTGGGGCGCGGCGCTGGCGGCGGCGGGGGCGCGGCGGGCCTGTCCCTGGCGGGGCGAGGCGCGGGGGGGCCGGGGCCGGGGTCCTCGCCTCTTCGCAAGGGCCCCGCAGCGCCGTCCGGGCGCAGCGCCAGCAACTTCAGGTAGTCACTCGCAACGGCGCAGCGTCGGACATGGGTGTGGTCTTGCGGGGTTGGTGGCTGAGCCCTCTGGAGGCGAAGCCCGCCCAGGGTCACGGGGGGCCGGACCAGCTCGGGAACGGTGCCGCCGCTGCGGTGGGGGACTCGGCCCGCCAGGGAGCTGGGGAGGTGTTGGGGGATCGTGCGTGCGCCAGTCACACTTCGCAACTACAGCTGCTGCGGGTGTTGCCCGCACCATGCGCCGCCGCCAGGCGACGCTTTTTGTAACATGAGCTCTGGAGACGCGAAGACCCAGACGTACGTGGTATGCCGCGCGCGCAGACCGGTCGGAAGTCGACACTCGCGCTCGTCAACGGATCATGGCATTGTAGCGCCATTCCCCTGCGCTGAGACCTATGGCATTCTCTGTTTGGTAATTTTAATAGAAAGCTGATAAATACGAGCGCCACAAACAGACTCTGCGTGTCACCGAGCCTACGCCGGCCGTTTAACCCCCGAATCATGCCAACAGCAGAGGAAAGGAGAGGGCTGTAGGGGAGCCGACTTTCCCCGGCTATGGAGCCTCGAGTCGAGGCACATTTCAGAATTTCTGTGCTCGCGGTCGCGGTCGCCTTACTGCTGCCAGGCAAGCAATCAGCAACGAAAGCGAGGGTCTGCAGCGTACAGTAGATGTCGTCGGCGATGTGCAGGGCTTTTGCGCAAGTTGCCGAAGAGCTTGCTAGCCCGACGTTTCGTCAGGGCTGAGCTGCATTCTGTGCTTGCAGGACTCGTCAACGGCTTGGGCTGTGCGCTGGTCCCTGGGTATCGGCTAGCGGCGGTCGAGGTCCCTGCCGAATCCGTGGTCACAGCGAGCAGCACGGGGACCAACGGTCTCGCCAGGGAATGCAGCCTGCGAACAGACTGCTACGGCTTCACTGCCGCTGGCAAGTTGGTCCTGAGCCCTCTGACACGCGGGGGAGCGTACCTGACATCCTCACTCACTCCTTCGGGCGCCTGTGATGGCGTTTACGTCCGGGGCGAGCTGCTAGATGGCGGTAAGATATTGGCTGTGCCTCTGGGCGCGGGGGGGGAGCAGGTTGCGGCACGAAGGTTCGCTCCCTCAGGGGTGGTTGCCACACCCTGCCACACCCCGCCACACCCCACCCACTTCGCACGGGGCCATCAGCTGGCGTGGCAGTCGGGCTCATCGCATTCAAGGTGGCCAATTACACTGCCGGGCTGCAAGCAGGTGCCACTAACGGCCCCGCTTGGCGACGCCCTTTTGAGGTGGTCACCCTATCACAACCCCCTGTGGTGTCGTCACACATGGTCCTGGCCGTTGTCATGCGGAACCATCTGCTGACCCCGGCATCACCCAGACTGACCCTAAACGAGCTGCGCCCATGTCCGGTTTCGGTTACGCAGGCATGGCGTCCGACCTGACGGGGCTTGAGGTCACACATGACTTTGACCTGGACGTCCCCTACTACCCCCGGACGCCCTGGACGGATTGCAAGCGGCTGTGCCTCAGCACCCCCGGCTGCCGGAGCGCCAGCTTCTTCGGCGGCGAGGAGCTGTGCGTTCTGAAGCGGGCGACGTGCGTGGAGGCAGGGACCGGCGTGGGGTGTCTGCAGCGACACGCGTCGTCCACCTACTTCATGCACGCGGATCGCGCAGGTGGGGTGGGGTGTCGGGCGATGAGCTGGGAGGTCTGGGCTTGGGGGCGAAGCTGGGGGGTCAGGGATGTTGGGAGGGACCGAGCCGTAAACAAAGAGTGCTGGTTGCGAGGTTTAAGTCGCTTGGCTGCGAGAAGGTCTAACTGTGGCTCTGTTACTAAGCGCCTGCTGACTAAGGGGCGGCGGTGCGTGACTACGCGCCCGGTAGCCACCAACACGAACGCGTCGCTGGCACGGACTGCCGCACTGCCCTTGACGTCCGCGACGCTCACGGCTACAATTGCCTGTCTGTCAACCGTGTCAAGCGGCCGTGTGCTCTGTCTGCCTTGGTGTAACCCCGTTCCCGCTTGTGGGCAGTGTCTCAGCCAGTGCTTCGCCAACACGACCGCCTCCTCCGCCCTCCCTGCGCTCCCCCACAGTCGCCAGCGGCTTCATTGCGGGCCCCTCCCAACACTCCCTCCACTACCAAGCCGTCCTCGAACGGCCCGGCGGCAACTACTCCACCGGGCTAGCAGCCTGTGCCGAGCTGGGCGGGCGGCCCGCCAGCATCCACACACCAGACGCTCTGCGGTCGCTTGTGAAGGAGGCCCTTCGCGTCGCATCGCAACAGCCGCAGCTGGCCGACCCAGATGGCACCCTGCTTCTGTGGCCCTTCGGCACCTTTTCGGCTGAAACCAACGTCACGTGGTACGACGGCACGCGGTTTCAGCTGTACAACAGCTCGGCGGAAACCGCGCTGTCCGTGCTGTCCTCGGAGGGGTGCGTCGCCATCCAGGCGACCAACAGCTCTGGCCATTTGGTGGTGGTGCCGTGCGAGCGGAGGGGCTTCCCCCTGTGCAGCTTCTTCGCACCGGGTGGGTGGGGCCAGCCGGGGCTCGCCAGGGCGCCGGGGGGCCTGGCACAAGGGGCTTTGCGCCGTCGCCGTCGCCTGGGGTGCAGGGGTCGAGGGGAGGCGGATGGCGCTACGACCCAGCGTGTACAGAGGGGCGGAGGCTGCGGGCGAGGGCCAGACAAGCACCACTGGCAGACTCTGGCCTAGCAGGCATCCCGGGCTTGATGAAGGGGTGCCTGGGCGCATACGGTACCCAGATGGCGGTCCTAGTTGTCGCCGGCGTATCCACAACCCAGCTCCCTTAACCCTGTCCCAACCCACCTTATGCCGCTATGGGTGCTGGGGCTGTCCCACGTGCCGCACGGAGCAGGTCACTACGGCATCTACGTTCAGAGCGCCTCGAGCCTCTCGCTCATGTTTGCGGACCAGATGGGCTCAGGCGACGCAGACAACTTCTGCGCTGCCAAGGGCGGGCTCAGCTACGCCCCCAGGGCAGGGGTGCAGGGGCGCAACACAATCATGGAGATTTCTTCGTATGTGAGTGGGTTGGTTGGTTGGGGTCACGGGGTGGGTTCGGGCCGCATCACTGTTACGAAGGATAGCTTTTGGCAAGGTGCGCGGCCTGGCAAGTTCAGGCGTACGGCATCAGGTATCGAGAAATGGCCACAAACGAGAATGCAGGGGTTAGGTCAGGGCAGGGCTACAGGTGTATCTTGCGCAGCTCTGATCCTCCGTCGCCCTTGGCCCCGCCCTCACCCCCGCCCTTATCCCCACAACAGATGGGTGCAGACGTCTGGGTCGGCGGGTGAGCCGGGGCGCGCGCTCTGGGCCGTGCGAAGGTTCGCTCAGGAGTCATGCCTGCGTGCCCGGAAGTGCCTGCCTTACTCGGCGCGCCTGGGAAGCGCACGGTCTACGCTTGGAGATCTCGCAGCTTGACACGCGGTCTTTGCCGTACGTGCACAGGTACACGCGAAACACGTCGGACGCCAAGTCGTTTTTCTACAACACGGGAGAACCGATCCCGGGCGAGGCAAGTGGCCGTGGATAAGGAAGCGTGCGCAGGGATCCTCGTCATGGCGCCGAACTCAAGCGTCGGATGACCGCGGGCCACGGCTTTGTGTCAGGGGGCCCTCCTGCTGCTGGCATTTACCGCCCAGCGGCTGTGCCAAACACAAGCCAGAGCGTTGCGCATTGCTGCTCCCGTACATGGCTGTACCCAAAGCACGTCGTGACGTTCCGCTTCCTCCCCGCGTGCCCCTGTGCAGTTCCTGACCAAGAGCTTGGCCAGCTTTGGCGGGCCGCATTGCGTCTCCCAGTACGGCGGTACCCGCGCTGGCAGTTGGTTCTATCCCATGTCGTGCGACGTGAACCGCTGGGTTACATGCTCCTGGTCCCCTCCGCCTTCGGGCAACGACTTAGACTGGCAGGGGGAGCCAGGTGGGAGCGGGGCTGGTCCCGGCGTGCGCGGGCGGGGGCGGGGGCGTGTTGTGGTGCTGTGGCGCGCGGGCGGCGGTGGCGTGGGGCCGCTGCTGACGCGCAGAGGTACCGTATGCCAGGGACAGATGCGTCACGGGGCTAGGGCTAGCGAGCCCGTGGCCCCGGAGCGAACCAGGAGGCCTGCCCAGCCCAGCCCAGCCCAGCCCAACCGCGTAGCGAGCTGCGGTGCCTACATGACGGAGGTGACTTGAAGCCTCGGCCCCCGCGTTGGCCCGGAATGACAGAGCCCTCTCGGCCCTTCCCCGCAGCCATCCAACCTGACGGCCAGAGCCGTCGCATGCTGCCGGCGCGTGTGCGGTTCTGGCGGGGCGCGGCGCTGCTCTTCATCACCAGCTCCAAGACCCATGGGGGCGCGGAGGCTGAGTGCGCCGCCTTCCCGGGGGGCCACCTGGTGTCCATCCACGACGCAGCCACCGAGGCCGTCGTCATCAACGTGAGCTCGGTGCCGTACCGATTGCCGTACAGTACCGCCTGATGATGTGACGTACGGTGCGGCTTGAGGACGTACGGTGCCGCCTGACCCGTGCCCTTGTGCTGTCTCCCCGCGTGCCCTGTGCAGACCTGGGTGGAGCTCGACCCGCTGTCCAACAACTTCCGACTACTGGGGGCCGCGCAGCGGGTGCTGTCGTACATCGGCGCATCGAATGCGGGCAACACAGACGGGCAGCTCAAGTGGACGGATGGGAGCAGGTGGGGGAGTGAGGGTGCGGGAGTGCCGGCGTAGCCACAGTCCCTTGAGCCGCCCTGATGGGTGTGGTGCGCTGTGCTGCGCTGTGTTGGGTCCAAGGGCGCGAGGCAAGGGCGGGTCCCGAAACCCACAGTGGAACGTTCGCCGTGAGAAGCCTTGAGGAACGCCAGGAAAGACTAGAGGCAATGCGTAGTCCTAGAGGCTAGCCCTTGCCGCTATCAAAGGCCCGGGTATGCCACGCAGCTTCGTCTTACATCGCCCGTTCTGTGCTTGCCCGCAGCTTTAACTACACGAGCAACCTCGGGAGCACCACTCTGAGCACGCTGAGCTGCATAACGCTCACGTCGCGCGGCCCCGAAGGACCCGTGCGCTGGGACTCCACCAACCAAAACGGTGGGTCCATCCTTCCCGGCGGGATCCCAGATGCACGCGTGCACACCACCGCCTCGCGGTTTTTGCATGCCATGCCGTGGTCACGGCGGTGCTTGCAATCAAGGCGCGCTGTTAGCCGGCACTTTATCAGCAGTACGGCAGAGAATGCGGTGTACGACACTATTGCAGGCTGACGTGGCCCTGCGGCGGTTATCCCTTGGCGCAGACTGCCTGACGAAGGCCCGGAACTTCACTTGCCGCGTGGCGTACCAAGGGGGTGAGGCTCGGGGTGGCTTGCGCGAGCTTGGGGTCACGGACGGCGTGGCACGTGGTCCAGGAGCTCTTTGCATGCTGAGCTGTGGGGTGCCAGCCACACTCGGGGCCGCGACAGCCGGCTAACCAACTATGTGCCGCCGCACGTAACCAACGGACCCCGCTAACCTCTTTCGCACCCATGCAGTCTTCAAACCCTCGGCCGCTCTGGTCAGTGGAACCTCTCTCTTTGAGCTGCACCTCAAGGTGCCCATGGTCTTTTCAGATGCCCAGGAGGTAAGCCCAACGAGTGACCTGGACATTGCGTTCTCGCTGTGCAGCTGCTCCTCGACTAGGAACGCACCTATCTGTTATGCCCTCGTCCCTCACCGGTCCTCATTGCTGTTTGGCGGGCCCACGGCCACCTCCCTTTCCGTGCTTGTTGTGCCGCAGGCATGCAAGACCAGGGGCGGCAACCTGGCATCCCCCACATTCAGCCGTCAGTTCGAGGACCTGAAGAAATTCATCTACCGGTGAGCCGTTTGCGAAATCGCAAGGGCGTGCTCGTCAGCGCTCTGGGAGCAACGCTCGTGTGCGGCTGTGCCGGAGAGGGGTCTGCTGCATTACCATGGCCCGCCGGGATGCGGCCCCCCTGCTGAGCCCTCCCACGAACGCGCACTGAATCCTGTTCCCTGGATCCTGACCCCCAGGCTGCGCCATGAGATGCCGTACACCACCACACTGCCCGAGTACTGGGAGATGTGGGTCGGCGCAACCACCAACAAGACAGGTGCGCAGGTGCTGGCGGTTGCCGTGCCGTGTGCAGACAACCGTGTGGGCGGTCGTGGCAGGCGTGCGAAGAAAGTGCTCGAAAACGTCTTGTGATGGGATTATCGCCCCCGCGCCTCGCCTCTGCGTGCTTGCTGCCTTGCTTCCCCAGACGCCAGCCTGGTCTGGACCGACTTCTCCTGGGTGGACGGCAGCCGGCCCTTCGACTGGCCCATGTGGTACAACGCCTTCCCCATTGGTGAGCGCCTGCTTTGGTTAGGGTGTGCAGAGGCGAAGCCGCCAGGTGCGGAGACTAAGCCTCCCGCACCGTAGGCCGCGCTGGCCGGCGAAACACATGGTACCAGTACTCAACCCGGCCCCATCATACCCCGGCCCCGGCCCTGCAGGCTCGCCGGTGGACTTCGCTATGTTCGACGGAGCGCCCTCTGCAGGCGTTCTCACTCCGCCCATAGGCAGGTCCCTGGACTTTGCACTGGGTTCGTTAGCGTGGGAGCAGTGGGGATTGCGGTGTGGTTGAGCGTCCCGCTGGGGCTTGGAGCGTGCCTGACAGCCGGTAGTCGAGGCTTCGGGGGTTGTGCCTGTTGTCGAGCTGCGGCTAACCCCACCATGCTCTCACGGCGGTGCCTGCCTACAGGCATTCCCACGTTTGTTCGGCGGCGCGCCAATCTCTCACGCCCCTTCCTGTGCGAGACGCCCATCGCTGAGCCCCTGCCCTCTCAGACCCTGGTGCGTGGGTACTGGGTACTGCGGTATCTGGCTCTTCTCCTGTAAAGCGGATATTCTGCTGTCAGACTATGAAGCATGCGCTGACTTCGCCCGTCTCCGCATCCCTACATTCTCTCTCCCCCCGTGCAGACCGACGGCCACATGACGTACGAGGTGGTGACCACGCCCCAGTCCCTGCCGTACCACGCCGCCGAGCTGGTGTGCCAGGCTCGCGGCGGGCACCTCGCGGGCGTGTCCACGGCCCAGCAACTGCAGCTGGTGTCGCAGCTGTGTGCCCAGGCGCTGGGGGCGCTCCCCCGCGCCTCCGCCGGGGGCTTCGAGAGCCACGACGTGTCCAGCGGCTGCTGGGTGGGGCTGTACTGCCCCGCCGGCTACAACGCGGACGTGAGCCACGTGGACGGCTTCGGGGAGCACCCGCTGCAGCTGCTGGCGGGCTTCCAGCCGGGCATCCTGGGGGCGAGGGCCTGCAACGCCTCCAGTGACTTGCTGTGGCTGGACAGCCGGAGCACGGCCGACGCCATGGCGGCGGGGGTGGAGACGGCGGGGGCGGCCCTGAGCGCCACGGCCCGCTGTGGAATGCTGGTGCCGTCGGGGAACGGCAGCACGGGCGGGGCCCTGACCACAGGACCCTGCAAGCAATTCGCGGCGTTCGTGTGCGGGCGGGGCGGGGCGCCGGCGCAGCCGCGCCCCAACCTCACAGCACAGCCCAAGGCGGCTGTCGCTGACTCGGCAGACTCGATCCCGGAGGGTGCCGTACAGCAGTACGGCTGCTTTGCGATGGCTGCGTCTGCTCAGACGGCTGGCGGCCTGAACGGCAGCAGCAGCCTCGCGCAGCGGCCCACTCCGCTGCCGGTGCTGCTCTCGGCCGGCGCGAGCCTGGCCGAGTGCTACGCCCTGGCCCGGGCCGCCAACCTCAGCTTCTACTCCCTCGTGGGCTCCGGCAGCGCCACCTGCTGGGGCGGCTGGGAGGCCCCCGCAGTGCCCTTTGTGAACGTCAGCGACCCCGCCTGCTGCGGCCCGGCGGCCTCGCAGCTCCCCGCCTGCGGCAGTGCCTCCACCGTCTACGCCCTCGCTGGCGCCAGCCCCGGGCTCCCGGCCTCCGCCACCGCCTCCCAGCCGTATATCTGCATGTCGGACCAGCAGCTGGGTGCGGCCAACGCCGTGCTGGTGGGTCAGAAGCACATCAGCGCCTCGCAGCTGCACCACTGCGAGGACCTGTGCAACGCGCTGGGGCCCACGTGCGACCTGTACACGTACGACATGCGCGCACGTGCCTGCCTGCTGCTCAGCGTGCCCGACACGCCCAGCCTCGCCAGCCTGCCGGTGTACGACACCATGTGGGCGCCCGCCACGTGCGTCAAGGCGGCCAGGCTCGTGGCCGGCGCGGAAGCAATCCCCAGCAGCAGCGCTGAGGGGCCCCTGCCTGCTGGGTCCGTATGCGGAGCCGACCTAGGAGCCAGGCTGCTGACGGCCGGGCAGGTCGCCCTTTCCCCGCTCAACGACCTCCCAGCAGCCAACCTGTCTGCCTGCGCTGCGTCCTGTGCGGCCAACGCGACCTGCCAGGGCTTTGCCGTGTTTCGCCGGGCCCCCGGGGCCGAGCTGCTTTGCGCCACGCGCTCCGCGCTCCTCGTCGACCGCGCCCGGGACTGGCTCGCCGACCGGCCGTGGGTGCTGCTGCCCGACGCCCCTACCGCCGCCTCCAGCCCCGCCGTGGTGGACGCGCAAGGTTGCCTGAACCTGGAGCGCCTGGTTCCGCCTCAGGCCTTTGTGTGCGCTGATGACGACGACACGGCGGGGTGGGAGCTGGAGCGGCTCAATGGCACGGACGAGGCGGGGTGTCGGGCCGTGTGCGAGGCCGACAGGGACTGCGCGCTGTACGTGTACTACAGCGGCCTGCAGGTCTGCAGCATCAGGTGCGTGGGCCTGCTGGCTGCAGCTCCACACAGTACGCGGCGTCTCATGATCAGCGCAACCGGCCCTGTCTCTTGGCATGTGACCGTCTACCCCTCCCTCCTCCCTCCGCCAGGTTCCGTGTCTTCTACGACACCAAGCAGCTGCCCCAGGTCGTGGGCACCAACGGCCGCCCCGACGCCAGCCTGCCAGGCACCGCGCGCAGCTGCCTGCACACGCTGCGCCTGCTGCAGCCGCTGGCGTCGCCGGCCAAGGGCTTCGTGAACAGGCGCTACCCGATCGGCGGAGGTGCGCAAACGCGTGGAGCCGTAGGCCCTCAGGCCTGCGCGCGGGGGCTTGACAGCAAGCGGGATCTGGCTGCGAGGGTAGGGCCGCTTGCCCGGAGCGGGCTCGGGCGCCTTGACAGTGCCCTGAGCACATCCTGAGCTTGTCTGCCTCGCTCAACAACCGCTCCCCACTGTTCCCACCCCCTCAACGGCTTCAGCCCAACACCTGTGCGTGCCTAAGATGGACGCCCGAGGCTTCGACGTGTTCGTGGTCGACACCTTCAAGGACATCGTGTGCGGCGAGGTGCGCCTCCGCCAGCGCACACCAGGCCACCCCATGCTCCTGCAAACCACGCCCCTGCAAACCACGGCCCTGCACCCCATGCTCCCCCACCATCTCATGCTGACCGCCCCCCTCCCCCGCAGGCCTGCGTGCGCCGCCCCGACTGCGACTACTACATCACCACCTCTGACTACCCCGAGCTGGGCTCCTGCTACGCCAAGAGCGCCGTGGTGCCCTTCACCGTGGGCGACAACAAGGAGTTCCCCGGCACGGGCGGCAACACGCGATACGACCTGGTGAGACGGGAAGGGGCTAGCGGCGCTTGGGCAGCTAACTGAGGGCAGCAGCATCCGTGCTGGAAGCGGGGCACCTGACTCTCTGGTTCCTTGCACCCTGTCCGTTGTGTGCTCCCCTTCGTCTTGACCTTGTCGCTGCTGCGGCCTTCTGCCTCAACAGAACGGCGTGCTCGAGAGCTGCTACAACCTGGAGCGCCAGATCCCGAGATTTACTCCCGTGTACACGTGCGCGGAGCAGTACGGCGTGGCGTTCGTTGTCAAGGCTCAGAATGTGACGGCCACCGCGTTTGCCTGCGAGGCGCTGTGCGATGCGTCCGCCTGGTGCGCGGCCTACACCTGGATGGCGCACAACAGCAGCTGCGTGCTGGGCGGCGGGGCGGCCAGCAGTGCGTGGAACCTGGCCCCGGCGGTGCCCGCCTCCGGGCCCTCCTGGCTCGCCAGCCAGACGTGTCTGCGCCTGGACCGCCTGCTGGGGCCCAGCCCCGTGCCCATGCAGACCAACCGGGCCTGGCACCACTGCGCAGTGGGCAGGGCCCTCACGGTGCCCTCCGCCGCCAGCGGAGGGCCGGACCTCCTCCGAGCCACCAACTTCGCCGTCGCCATCAACATTGGCAACAACTTCACGGCTGTGCGGCTGTGCTCGCAGCAGTGCGACCTGTACGAGAGCTGCCACATGTTCGTACTCTCGTGGCGCAACGCCACGGACGTGTGGCCCACGTGCCTGCTGCTGGGCTGGGGCTCCTCGGCCCCCGTCACTCCCCCCGCCACCGCTGGCGACCCCGCCGCCCCCGCGGACAGCGTGTCCCTGACCTGCCTCTCCATGATGACAGACACCGCCTTCCCCACGGTCGCGGGCTGGCTGGCACACCCCCGCCCCACGCCCGCTGCCGTACAGGCGTACCGCAGCAAGCAGTACAGCGTGTACCTGGACACCGTCAGCTACTCGCTGGCTTCCGGCATCTGCCAGGCCGCGGGGGGGCAGCTGCTGTCCGTCAACAGCCGGCAGGAGCTGTCGGTGCTGGCGGCCCTGCTGCGGCCCTACTCGCAGTGGCTGATGCAGCCCTCGGCGCTGGCGGCCCCGCAGGCGCCCTCCTTCTGGACGGGGCTGCTGTGGACCAACGGCTCGGCGGGCAGCAGCTGCAGCGGATGGTGCCACAGCCACGGCCGCTCCACCAACGCATCCTTCGTGCAGAGCCTCGCCGCAGCAGCGGGCAGCATTGATGCCGGCTGCGGCGTGCTCAACACACGGCCGGGCGGAGGCTCCATCGGCCTGGCCCCTTCCGCCTGCTCTGGCCCCGCCCTGCCGTTCGTGTGCGAGACCACCTCGCCTGCCGTACAGCAGTACAGCACCAGCTCTGGCGTGCCTGTGCAGGTCTTTGCCGCACTAGCCAGCTTTGACGCCGTAGTGCGCCTGGCCCAGGCAGCGGGGGCTGTCCTAGCGGTGGTGGAGGTTTCCAACTCCAACTCCAGCTCTCAGCGGCGCGCCCGGGCCCTGCAGCAGTCGAGCTCTGGCGACGCCGTCCGTTTCCCCAACGTGTCGAGCGCTGCAGCGGCGTGCGGCTCGGCTCAGCTGCGGGCCTCGGGCTGCTGGCTGCAGCTGGTGCCCCCCGCTGACGCCTGCTCCGCCACCCCCGCCTCGCCCCTCTGCAACACCTCCTCACTCCTGGTCGTCGACGCAGCTTCGCCCAGCGCCGCTGCGGCCCAGAGCCTGGGAGCGCTGATGGCGCCCGGCTCCTCCCCCTGCGCCATGGCCCGGGTGCAGGGCGCAGGGGCCCCCACCTTCGCCCCAGTGCCCTGCTCCACCGCCGCGGCCTTCCTGGCGGCCGTGGTGGACCCAGACGCACCCTTCCGCAACAGCGTCCTGGCGTCTCCGCCACCGTCGTTACCACCGCCCCCATCCCCGGCACCACCTCTTTCGGACGTCAGGAGCGCTCCTACCATGGAAACCAGCGGCGACAGCGGCCTCTCCGACGGGGCGATCGCGGGCATCGTGGTCGGCAGCGTTGTGGGAGGCCTGCTGCTTGTAGCGCTACTAGCCGGCGCGATACTTTACGCGAGATGGAAGCCAACCGCGGATTCCTCCGGCCGGCCAAGCGACATCGAGGACCCCGTCAAGGCCCACGAGAAGGCCCTGCGTGTGGACGACAAGGGCGACGGAAACGGCGACGCCCACTCGTCTGGCATCGGCGCGCACTCGGGCGTCGGCGCCGAGTCGGTTGCGTTGACCTTCAGCGGCCAACCGACAACCGCCTCCAACACGGAGTCGTACAGCCTCAAGACTTTGGGCCTGCACAGCTCCGGGCCGTTCATCAAGCCCGGCGCCGGCATGCTGGTGCCCGACTCGGAGCTCTCCGCGGACACTCCCAGTCGGTGCTCCGCCCCCAACACGCTGGTGGTCACACAGGAGGACCCAGACGTGGTAGGTTGGTGGTTGGTGGTTGGTGGTTGGGGTGAAGGCCCGGGGCGGCAAGTCGGCGCTCGCATGGTTGGAAGGGTGCGGCGGGCTGCAGGGGCTGCTCGCTGGGTTATACATTGGGGAGAGGGGCATCAACGAAAGGCTCCTGCCGACTTGCCGACGTGCTGCTCCTGTTTGTTTCTGCCAGGATGATGTGTCGTGGCAGATCGATCCCCGCCTGGACGTCACATGGGACGAGGCGGACGAGCTGGGCAAGGGTGCGTTGGGAGCAGGAGGGCCACAAGGGGGGCGCAAGACCTGGGGCGGAGCAGCTGTAGTTACGGTGTCAGCGGGCGCTGCAGTTCGTACTGCACGACGGTTACTCCGGTGCCCCGAAACGCCTTGTCCTCCGCACGCAGGCACCTTTGGCGTTGTGTACCGCGGCACGTACAAGTGAGCGGGTTCGGGTCGCACTGGCAGTCCCTGCGCCCTGCCCAACCTTTACCTAGCCCTTACCTGGCGGCAATAAGCGGGGTCCCCGCCGGAGCTTGCGCTGAAGCACCCACCCGCCTTCGCCCGTGGCGTCCCATCGTTGCAGGGGCATCCCCGTCGCCATCAAGACAGTGCTGCGCTGCCCCAAGGAGGGGGATTTCGATATGCAGGTGGGTCAGCCGGGTGCGTGCTTGCGCCTCGACAGCGGCCCCAGCGATTGATATGTATGCGAAGCGCTCCTCATCAACTTCTCCCCGGCCCCTGCCTCGTGCCGCCACGCCATGCCCCGTGCCCTCCCTCCCCCCCCATGCAACCCCGCCCGTACAGTCGCTCAAGGCTCTGCTACACGAGGCCCGGATCTTGTCCAAGGTACGGCACCCCAACATCGTCACGTGCTACGGCGGCTGCATCACGGACACGAACGTCTTCATCGTCGAGGTGAGCGCCATCTCAGCTGCGGTGATTGCCGAGGTGGGGGCAGTCCTGCCCAGCTCGCCTCGGTGCCCCTTCTGGTTCACCCAAAGCCCCGGGATGGCGGTCACGCAAGTTGCGGGCCCTGGGGCGCAGCGCAATCGCACTAATGCTATTGGGGAAGGAGGGTCTTGACAGCTTATGCGCGCCCCCCATGCACGGGTGCTGCGGGTGCTTCTACTGGCGGTGCACCGGTACCGGTACTGCCCCCGCAGGAGCTCATGTCCCGCACCGTGGGGCAGCTGATCTCGAGCAGCAACGGCCCGCTGCCGCTGGAGACGGTGCTCCGCATCGGCATCGACGTGGCCAACGGCCTATTCCAGCTGCACCCCACCATCGTGCACCGGGACCTCAAGCCGGACAACGTGCTGCTGGACGGAGCGGGGCGGGCCAAGATCAGCGACTTCGGACTGGCCAGGCAAGGGGACAGGAGGGAGGGAGCGTGTGGTTTGGGGTCGCAACGTCAAGGAGGAGGGCTGGGGTCGTGTGGGGTGGCTGGCTGTGGCAGTGAGCTTGCACGAGGCGTGACCGGTGGGCCTCGGTCCTGATTGCTGGCGCCTCCAGCCTCACGGTGTCGTGCGCCCCTGCCCCTGCCCCTCCGCAGGTTCAAGGTGCAGAGCTACCTGGTCTCCACCAAGAACTTCGCCGCAGGGACGGTAAGTCCCGACCGCAGCAGGCTTAATGGATGATGATTGGGCTCAGGGGTCGCTTCCAGCGGCGACCGTACGCCGTCTTCTGGTCGAACGGCTCCGCCATTTCCTTTTCCAATGGCTCGCGAGAATGTGCCGCGCAAATCTACTGAGGCTCCTGTCGATGCTTACGTGTTGCTATGCTCTGTACAAGTGGTGTTTGTGCAAAATTGGCCGGGAAAATGACCGAAAAAGACCAAAAACCCGGTCCCGGCCGCCCTCCCCCCGCAGCTGCCCTTCATGGCGCCCGAGGTCTTCCGCGACAAGCTGCACGGTATCTCGGAGAAGGCGGACATATTCTCACTGGCAGGTGGGTGCGGCAGGCGCTGGCCGGAGCCCTCACAACGTGCTTGCTGGTGCTGACGCTGCGCGGTTGGTTCCCTGCCGCAGTGGTGTTGTGGAGCATGATCACGGGCCAGGCCCAGCCATGGTGAGGCTGAGGGCGGGCAACCCCATGCGCTTAACCCCAGGGGACGGCCTTGCGAGGGTGTTACTCAACTCAACAAGCAACCTGTCCTTGCCTTCATCCCAGTTGGCTCAACCCGGCAAGCCTCGCCTGACCCTTGCCGTGTGTGCCCCCCCGTCCCCTCCCCTCCCCTCGCCTCTCCTCCCCACGCAGGGGCGAGTACCACTACGCAGCCATTGTGTACAAGGTGTCGATCGCGGGGGAGCGCCTGCCGCTGCCCGAGGACCCCGTCAAGTGCCCGCCGCGCCTGGCCAGCCTCATCCAGCGCATGTGGGCCCAGGTGAGCATGGTCCGTCGAGGCCTCGGGGCCCTGTCGACTCGACTTGAAGTGCGGCCTGTGGTTGCAAAAGAGGCGAGGGCAAGCTGAAGACTGGAGAGTTTGTGCGAAGTGGTTGAGACTAAGCACAGAGCCGGGGACGCGCGGTACACATGTACACACGGGTACGTCTGAGGGTCGAGGCATGCCCTGACTGAGGCCCACCGTGCTTGCTGTATGCCCGCAGGAGCCCGGCAGCCGGCCCGGCGCAGGGGAGGTGCTCAAGCAGCTCAGCGTCATGCTGCGGGAGGTCGGCCGCAGTACGTCGGGGGCTAGCGGCCAGCGCAGCGCCGGCAGCGTGGGCTCCGCCCCGCAGAGCCGAGCCACCAGCGGTGCGCCTGTGTCCGCCGACTCAGCGGGGCGGGAGGGCCGGGCGCAGGACGGTACGTCGGACGCTGACAAGTCCCTATAAAGCTGTGTGGCCCACGGATGAGAGATAGATAACAGGATGAACAGTTCCTAAGCCTACCTCGCTGCTGCACCTGCGCCCGCCGAGAGGGCAGCAGGCAGGATATGGAATAGCCGGAATACGGTTCGGCAGGCAAGCGCACGCAAACCTTAGGGGAATGCGGCGATGGAAGAAGGAGGACCCGGTACACATTCATCGGGGGCGGAGGCGGGATGGGCAAGTGCCACACGTGGGCCTCTGCGCGCCCATAAGTATGCAGGCCGTCGGTAACGCCCGGCTTGTGGACGGAGTGGGAAGCCAAAGAAAGCGGGGTGGAGGATAGGTTCAAAGGCGGCTGCGGCGGAGGTGGTGGCACGAACAGACAACGAGACTTGAATTGCTTAACCTCACGAATGCTGGAGGCTTCTGTCTGGATTACATGAGGCGCTTTGATTCGTGAGGTGGGCTTAGCCCGCCGTGATGCGGCGTGAGGGAGGGCAGGCCTTAAGCCGCGAGAGCAATCGTGTGGGTCTTCCGGGATAATTGAGATACGTTGGGCGATTACGGAGCAAATTCCACGGAGCACAGTGCTGCTGCCGCTCAAGGTCTGCTGAGTAGGGGGATGAACTGTCTTGGATCACGGCTTCTGGGTCCAGTTCGTAGTGCTTCGCTTTTACACACTAGAGCCATTTGAGATGTTTCTTGGTGTGACGGGTGCGGTATGGACCGTTGTTAGGTGACGCAATTTATCGGTGCTAAATGAGGAATGCTATAGCAACGTCTCCTTTGTGGGCAGCGGTGATGAAGCTGGCAGGCTGAGACTGTGATCAGTACACACCGGACCTTGTTGGGTCACTCAAGTCGTGATTGTGAACTGGACGCGGGTGAAGGGGCGAAGGGGCAGCCTCATGGGATCGGCGAGTGAGCCTTGAACTTCACTGTCGCTCGTCCCTTGCTGCGCTGCTGCTTTCGTGGTTTGTAGAAAGGATGACTGCTTATCACTTATGTCCGAGGCAGGATTGCAGAAATCTGTTCTGCGTACGGGGCGTGGGTGGATGCTGCTCCTGGCAAGTAGGGGTACCCGGGTGCCGTAGGTTGGGTGTGCGCGTGTGGTCGGTCGCTGTCTCGTGGAAGTGCGTGTGCACACATCTCCGATGCCAGGCGCCGCGGCTAGACGGCCCACAGCTAGGCCTCGAGGTGGGAATTACCTCACGTGTGTCAGGTCTGCATCAGGCAATTCGAGCCGTTTGCCCGCTTGCGGGACTCCGTTTCTGGATTTCCCTTATGCAACCCCCCATGTACATGTTATGGCAGAGGGGGCCCACGCTGGAGGCGGGTCGATTCCGGAACCACAAGGGCTGGTGGTTGACTCCAACACTCAGGTGATGCGCACTCGCGCACATGCGGGCTGGCGATCAGGCCAGCCAAGCAGGCTTGCCACGGCCGCCACCCCTGTCGTAGCTTATGCGCGCGGAAGCTTCTTCAATGCAAGACGAGAGGTGTGCTGACACTGCAGCGGACGCGAAGGCTCAGGCATACAGAACTATCAGGGCCGGGGCTCTGCAGGTCACCGCAGGCCCGGCTATTCGAGCTCCACAACGACAAGGGCGGCTGCCCGAAGGCAGGAAAAGAGTCTAAGACTGGCTATTGGAGGCGCAACCTAACCGGACCGCCCCTTCCACAGATGCAAACCATGCAGCTCCCCCAAGGACCAGGGCACAGCACCCGCCGGTACATCGCACAGTTCTCATACCATACTGAGCACCAGAGTCATAGTCCTGAGACCTCGTCATCTTTGCGCAGGGGCCTGTGGTGTGGGTTGGCGCTGCGAGCAGTGGAGCCAACACAGTCAGCACTCAGGCAGGCCGCACAGGGGCGCATTATCGGGGAAGCGACCCAGGCCCGGGCAACGGGCGTCCCATGACACCACAGGCAATTCTGTACTACGGAAGCATCCATGCGGGCCCTTCTCCTAACCTCAGATCAAGGCCATCGCACAAACCGTTCTCGTCCTCGCAGAGCGCCCGGACGTCCCCCACAAGTTCGAGACCCGTGAGGGTCAATAGGCATAAGACCCCATCAGTCAACGCCCAGGGCGATGACCCAGTGCATAAGCCCCAGCTCCGTGTGCGAGGGACGCACATGGGGGTCAGCCCGCCCCCATGAAACAGCCGGCGTTACTCACGCAAACCACAAGGGGGCGGTGCGTAAGGGGCGGACACAGAGCGCCTTCCGCATATGCCAAGGGAATACCCACACATTTCCACAAGTGTTCTTCCCCTCCGGACGACCTAAACCACTGAACCACAACCCTTAAGCCCCATCCGAGCACAACTGCAAGAGCAAGGGCATACAACGCGGGCAAAGAGCGGTCCCCTCGCCGAGGCGCTGGCCTTGCCGCTGCCCTGCTTTACTCATCCGCCAGCTATGGCCCTTGCCCCAATGCCTGGTCAGTCATACGTTGTAGACCCACGAAGGTTGTATTCGACTTGCATTCACCACCCGACTCATCGCCCAATCAGCAACATCTGCTTTCCAGATAAGATCTAGCATGCCAACCCACGCCCCATCCCCAGTGCGTTTGGGCCCACACGCCCCCGGCCCCCGGTCACCGACTCACACCTCGCTCCTGGCCCCCTCCTTGCTCCCCTGCCTATTGGCGTTACCCCCGCCCTCCCGCTGCGCCTGCCCAGCCTCCTTCTGCACCTGGGGCCCCGCCGAGTTCGGTCCCGGTGCGGACGACTGGCTGCAAACCGAGTTTGCCCCGCCGCTGGTCTGTGCTGCCGTCTTGGACACATCTCTCAAAACCACGCCCAAGAGCTTGAGCACCTCCCCGGCGCCAGGGCGCGACGCGGGGTCGGCGGCCCACATGCGGTGGATGAGTGAGGCGAGCCGCGGCGGGCAGCGCATGGGGTCCTCGGGCAGCGCCGGCCGCTCGTTGCGCATCGAGACCTTGTACAGGATGGCTGCGTAGTGGTATTGCCCCCTGCGTTGGGAGGAGGGAGGGACCAGGAGGCGGCATGAGTGAACGGCCAGGGGAGAGGTTGGGATGAAGGTGGCATACGGGCCACACAATCTCGAGGTGAGGGCTAGCGCGAGGGTGCGGCGGTACGGCAGTAGTACGGCAGTACGGCAAGCCAGGGAGGCTCACCAGGGCTGCGCCTGGCCCGTGACCATGCACCAGAGGATGACTGCGAGGGAGTAGATGTCTGCAGAGGGGAGAAAAGGGCACAACCAAGTGAATGCCAACGTCAGAAAGACATGGGCGGGGCCTCATGTGCCCCAACCGCCGTGCGCGATGCGCTCCCGGCAGCACCACCCCTGGTGCCGGGCTCCCGAGCGCACCTGCTTTCTCAGAGATCTTGTTCATCTCCTCGCGCAGCGTCTCCGGCGCCATGAAGGGAATCTGGGTCGGGTGGGGCCAGCACAGGTTTCTTCAGGAGCAATCAAGGATCAGGATCAGAACAAACATGCGCTACAACCCGGACTCTGGAGCAGAGCGTTTCCTCGATCGTAATATTGCAGGCGCTTTCGAGGCTTAGACGAGAGCCCAACTCCCGTACGTGCGAAGCGGCGCTCACCGTGCCAGCTGCGAAGTGCTTCGTAGAGGCGAGGTAGCTCTGCAGCTTGAATCTGTGCGCGAAGCGAAGTGCAAGCTGGTTAGACATACGACTCCTCACCCGCTCCAGCCCTGCCCCGCCTTTTCAGCCCCAGGCCCTGCCTGAACGCCGCCACCGCACTAGCCGCAGATCCCGCCCGCCCGCACCACCCCCTCCTGCCCCACCTGGCCAGTCCGAAGTCGCTGATCTTGGCCCGCCCCGCTCCGTCCAGAAGCACGTTGTCCGGCTTGAGGTCCCGGTGCACGATGGTGGGGTGCAGCTGGAACAGGCCGTTGGCAATGTCCATGGCCACGCAGATAACGGTCTCGATCGGCAGCAGCGCTTCGCCGGCAGAAGCTATGAGCTGGCCCAGGTTCTGGGCCATCAACTCCTGCGGCGGAAATTGGGACACGATCAGGAATACAGGAATACAGGGCGTTGGTAAGAAATGGTGGGGACAGGGACAGCCGCTTGTGAAGGGCTTGGGGGGCAGGGGCTCGGGGCAGCGAAGGCGATCAGGGCAGGAGCAGGAGCCGCCGCAGCAACTGGCAGAAGCGCCCACCTCGACGATAAAGACGTTCTTGTCCGTGATGCAGCCGCCGTAGCACGTGACGATGTTGGGGTGCCGTACCTTGGCCAGGATGCGGGCCTCCTGCAGCAGCGACCGCAGGCCGTCCATTTCGTACTTGCCGTGCCCGCCCCGCTGCACCGTCTTGATGGCCACCGGGTCGCCCCTGCAGATACGCGCATGGTTGCAGGACACAGCATGTTAGCATTTCCACACATGTGAGCGCATTCACAGCCAAGCCAAGGCACAGCGGCTCCCTCTGTCCGCAGACGCCCACCTGTAGAGGCCCTGGTATACCACTCCAAACGTGCCTGCGGGGCGACGGCGGGATTCAAGCGACGTGCCGTCAGCACGTGGAAAAGCACCACTGATCCACCGCAGCCCGCCCGAACTGCCGTGGGTCCTCGGCCTCGCTCCGCCCCTCCTCAGCCGTGCCCTCTTGACTCGCGCCACGGCCTCTGAAAGCCCAGCCCAACGCAATCCGCATCCCGCCTCACCCTTCCCTAGCTCGTCCTCCTCCTTCCACGACACGTCCCGCTCGGGGTCGATCTGCCACGTCACGTCCAGGTGGTCCGGGTCCTCCGCCGTCACCACCAGGCTGTGCGCCTGCTGCTGAGCCAGCGTGCGCGGCGTGCCGGGTCCGTGCTCGCGGGACGGGTCCGCGTGCGACAGCGTGCTCGTGGTGAATGCGCTGCGGCTGCTCTGCGCTCCACCCATGGGCGCAGTGTCGCTGGCGCTCTGGGCCGTGGAGGAGGAGATGGCCCCACCCATGTCGCTGCGCTGAATGGCCACCGGCTGGCCTCCCGCCGCCATGCCGCCGGGAAGGCGCGGACCGCTGGAAGACGACGGCTGCGCGTTCCTCCCCAGGCGGGAGGACTGGGGCGAGTCGGTTGAGTTGAGCGCATCGATGCTGATGCGCGCCGCGTTCGTTGTCGAGCCGCCCGCGCCGCTGCCCGTGCCCCGGTTCGTGTACTCCGCTATTGCTTGGACCACCGCCGCGTCGTCGCCTCTTTGGAGCGCGACGGCGATGGAGGAGGAGGCCTTGGGCGTCTCCACATCCTTGCCGTTGACTGCGCCCTTGTGGCCCCGCGCGCCGCCCTCCTCGTCGCTCGCTGCCTCGCCCTTGTGCTTGTAAGCATCGCCGGAGGCCCGACGCTTGCGCAGGATGGCGAACGCTACGAGCGATACAAGCAGCAGGCCTCCGACAACGCTTCCGACCACGATGCCCGCGACTGCGCCGTCGGAGAGGCCGCTGTCGCCGCTGTCCGGCGGGGCCGGCTGGCTGACGGGCGGTGGCGGCGAGGCGGGCACGCTGCTGCGGTAGGGTGCGTCTGGGTCCACCACGGCCGCCAGGAAGGCCGCGGCGGTGGAGCAGGGCACTGGGGCGAAGGTGGGGGCCCCTGCGCCCGGCACCCGGGCCATGGCGCAGGGGGAGGAGCCGGGCGCCATCAGCGCTCCCAGGCTCTGGGCCGCAGCGGCGCTGGGCGAAGCTGCGTCGACGACCAGGAGTGAGGAGGTGTTGCAGAGGGGCGAGGCGGGGGTGGCGGAGCAGGCGTCAGCGGGGGGCACCAGCTGCAGCCAGCAGCCCGAGGCCCGCAGCTGAGCCGAGCCGCACGCCGCTGCAGCGCTCGACACGTTGGGGAAACGGACGGCGTCGCCAGAGCTCGACTGCTGCAGGGCCCGGGCGCGCCGCTGAGAGCTGGAGTTGGAGCTGGAAACCTCCACCACCGCTAGGACAGCCCCCGCTGCCTGGGCCAGGCGCACTACGGCGTCAAAGCTGGCTAGTGCGGCAAAGACCTGCACAGGCACGCCAGAGCTGGTGCTGTACTGCTGTACGGCAGGCGAGGTGGTCTCGCACACGAACGGCAGGGCGGGGCCAGAGCAGGCGGAAGGGGCCAGGCCGAGGGAGCCTCCGCCCGGCCGTGTGTTGAGCACGCCGCAGCCGGCACCAATGCTGCCCGCTGCTGCGGCGAGGCTCTGCACGAAGGATGCGTTGGTGGAGCGGCCGTGGCTGTGGCACCATCCGCTGCAGCCGCTGCCCGCCGAGCCGTTGGTCCACAGCAGCCCCGTCCAGAAGGAGGGCGCCTGCGGGGCCGCCAGCGCCGAGGGCTGCATCAGCCACTGCGAGTAGGGCCGCAGCAGGGCTGCCAGCACCGACAGCTCCTGCCGGCTGTTGACGGACAGCAGCTGCCCCCCCGCGGCCTGGCAGATGCCGGAAGCCAGCGAGTAGCTGACGGTGTCCAGGTACACGCTGTACTGCTTGCTGCGGTACGCCTGTACGGCAGCGGGCGTGGGGCGGGGGTGCGCCAGCCCGCCCGCGACCGTGGGGAAGGCGGTGTCTGTCATCATGGAGAGGCACGTCAGGGACACGCTGTCCGCGGGGGCGGCGGGGTCGCCAGCGGTGGCGGGGGGCGTCACGGGGGCCGAGGAGCCCCAGCCCAGCAGCAGGCACGTGGGCCACACGTCCGTGGCGTTGCGCCACGAGAGTACGAACATGTGGCAGCTCTCGTACAGGTCGCACTGCTGCGAGCACAGCCGCACAGCCGTGAAGTTGTTGGCAATGTTGATGGCGACCGTAAAGTTGGTGGCTCGGAGGAGGTCCGGCCCTCCGCTGGCGGCGGAGGGCACCGTGAGGGCCCTGCCCACGGCGCAGTGGTGCCAGGCCCGGTTGGTCTGCATGGGCACGGGGCTGGGCCCCAGCAGGCGGTCCAGGCGCAGACACGTCTGGCTGGCGAGCCAGGAGGGCCCGGAGGCGGGCACCGCCGGGGCCCAGGCCCCCACACTGCTGGCCGCCCCGCCGCCCAGCACGCAGCTGCTGTTGTGCGCCATCCAGGTGTAGGCGGCGCACCAGGCGGACGCATCGCACAGCGCCTCGCAGGCAAAGGCGGTGGCGGTGATCCTGTTCGACTGCGCCACAAACGCCACGCCGTACTGCTGCATGCATGTGTAGATCGGGGGCCGGCGGGGCAGCTGCCGCTCGAGGTTGTAGCACGAGTCCGCCACGCTGACCTGCGTTCGGGAGTCGGTTGGGGTGCAACGGGAGCTCGAGATCCCAGGTTAAACGGGGCCTGTGAGCAGGGTGAAGGGCCGGGAGGGTCCGCCTCCACCTCTTCGGGGGGGATCGGACAGACAAACGGCAGTTGGCAAACCAAACACTTGCTGCGCTGCGCATGAATCGCATCCCCTCACCATGTCGATACGCGTGACACCCGATGTCTGCGGAAACTCGGCGTCCTCGCCGAGCGTGAAGAAGACTGGCTGGCGCTTCGTGTAGCACACCCCCGTTTCGAATGCATCGTAGGTTGTGATGAAGTAATTGCATTCGGGGTCGACGGAGCAAGCCTGCGGGCGTCACATCAAAGAACCGTTGAGCGCGTGGCGGGAGTGCACTGATACCCCCGATCCCATGCGGTGCGAACTCACCCTGGAACACCTGACCTCATCAAACGTTGCGACGCTGCCCTCGTCTACACCTCTGGCGTCAGCGTGGGGCACGCAGAGGTGCCATTCTGCGGGGGGTGTTGTGGCGCGTACAGATGAGATACTCGACGAACCCTCGAGCGACAACAGCAATCGTGCAGACAGAGCTCTGCAAGTCCCGACGGTGCAACGGGTGTGGAGGCTGCGGTGGCACGCAAGCCCAACACTCTTCGCGCTAAGGTCGATACCAGGCGCAGCCATCATCCCATCCCGCGACACTCACGTCCTGAGGAGCGGAGCGGTAGTGCCCATGAATGGGGACGGGCGAGGTAACGGACGAGGGGCACATGGGGCAGCGGATGAGTACGAGCACTGAGGCCGGGGACCACTGAGGGACACGCAACAGCCCCGTCGGTGCCCTGCACTCACCCCCCTGACCCATACGCATGGTTCGCTTCGTCCGGCCGATGGATGGCGAGATGTAGGAGCTGAGCAGGCGGTACGTGTGCACACATGACTTGACGGTGCCCTGGGCCGATGCGTTGGGGCGCAGGTTGGTCCCGGACACGATACCCAAGTCGATTCCCACGGTGCCGTTGTAGAAGGGACGGAACCTGAACAAATGCGCAAGGGCCAGTGCCCGACGTCAGTTGCATAACGCATCACCGATACATGGCCATTGCCAGAGAGGAGGATGGTATCGCGCCGCAACCCAACACAGCACAACGCAAACGGCGCAGGGCAGGGCAGTTGGTACCATGTTGGGCGCTTCCGCTTCCGTGGACTGCTGACCTGAGGCTACAGCTCGGTGGCGACGTGTACACGACGTAGAGGGCACAGTTGTCGTCCGCATCGCACGCCTGGCGACACGTGTCCTCGTCGGAGGTGTTGAGCCGGCGCCTCTCCATGCCCGCGCCGTCAACCAAGTCCGTACAGATGTACGACGGCGGCGAGCCCATGCGTGCGGTGACGAGGCAGCCGTTGACACTGGACGGGTCCTCTGCGGGCTCATCCGGCAGCTGGACCCAGGGCCGGTTGGGGAGCCAGTCGTAGCTCGTGTCTACGACGAGGGCCGTGCGGGTGCTGCAGATGAGCGTGTTTGCGTCGATTTGTTTTACGGCAAAGCCGTGGCAGGTGGAGTTGGCTGCGCAGGAGTTGCCGCACTCAATCAGGCTGCTGACGTTCTGGTTGTTCAGCGGCGAGAGCGCCGGGGCGCCAGCACGCATGATGCGTGATCCGAGGGAGCCGCCACAGATGATGCCCTCGACCAGGGCGTTCAGGGAAGTCTCGAGGCCGCCAACAAGAGTCTCCACCGTCGTCGGCGTGCCACCAGCCACGAGCCTAGCCGCCTTCACGCACGTGGCGGGCGCCCACATGGTGTCGTACACGGGCAGGCTGGCGAGGCTGGGCGTGTCGGGCACGCTGAGCAGCAGGCAGGCACGTGCGCGCATGTCGTACGTGTACAGGTCGCACGTGGGCCCCAGCGCGTTGCACAGGTCCTCGCAGTGGTGCAGCTGCGAGGCGCTGATGTGCTTCTGACCCACCAGCACGGCGTTGGCCGCACCCAGCTGCTGGTCCGACATGCAGATGTACGGCTGGGAGGCGGTGGCGGAGGGCGGGAGCCTGGGGCTGGCGCCAGCGAGGGCGTAGACGGTGGAGGCACTGCCGCAGGCGGGGAGCTGCGAGGCTGCCGGGCCGCAGCAGGCGGGGTCGCTGACGTTCACAAAGGGCACTGCGGGGGCCTCCCAGCCGCCCCAGCAGGTGGCGTTGCCGGAGCCCACGAGGGAGTAGAAGCTGAGGTTGGCGGCCCGGGCCAGGGCGTAGCACTGGGTCAGGCTCGCGCCGGCCGAGAGCAGCACCGGCAGCGGAGTGGGCCGCTGCGCAAGGCTGCTGCTGCCGTTCAGGCCGCCAGCCGTCTGAGCAGACGCAGCCATCGCAAAGCAGCCGTACTGCTGTACGGCACCCTCCGGGATCGAGTCTGCCGAGTCAGCGACAGCCGCCTTGGGCTGTGCTGACAGGTTGGGGCGCGGCTGCGCCGGCGCCCCGCCCCGCCCGCACACGAACGCCGCAAACTGCTTGCAGGGTCCTGTGGTCAGGGCCCCGCCCGTGCTGCCGTTCCCCGACGGCACCAGCATTCCGCAGCGGGCTGTGGCGTTCAGGGCCGTCCCCGCCGTCTCCACCCCCGCCGCCATGGCGTCGGCCGTGCTCCGGCCGTCCAGCCACAGCAAGTCACTGGAGGCGTTGCAGGCCCTCGCCCCCAGGATGCCCGGCTGGAAGCCCGCCAGCAGCTGCAGCGGGTGCTCCCCGAACCCGTCCACGTGGCTCACGTCCGCGTTGTAGCCGGCGGGGCAGTACAGCCCCAACCAGCAGCCGCTGGACACGTCGTGGCTCTCGAAGCCCCCGGCGGAGGCGCGGGGGAGCGCCCCCAGCGCCTGGGCACACAGCTGCGACACCAGCTGCAGTTGCTGGGCCGTGGACACGCCCGCAAGGTGCCCGCCGCGAGCCTGGCACACCAGCTCGGCGGCGTGGTACGGCAGGGACTGGGGCGTGGTCACCACCTCGTACGTCATATTGCCGTCGGTCTGCACGGGGAGAGAGAGAATGTTGAGGAGAGCGGGCTCGGAGAATGGCGCCGGAAGGAAGCTGTGCTCGGCCGTGAACAAGGGGAGCCGCATACCCCAGTACCCCAGGTGTCCAGCACCCACGCACCAGGGTTTGGTTGGGCCGCGGCTCAGCGATGGGCGTTTTGCAGATGAAGGGCAGGCTGAAGTTGGCGCGCTTGCGGGACACTAACGTCGCGCCCCAGTTGGAGATGAGGGCCCCGGCAGTGACCGTGTTGGGCGCGAAGCTGTAGTCCACCGGAGTGGTGGACGGCGGGAAGGCCCCCGCCCACGGGAACCACGTGAAGGGCGTGCCGTCATCCCAGGTGAAGTCTGACGTCATAAGTTGCGGGTCTGCGTGCGCGAACCGGGTGGGCCCATTGGGAGCGCGTGTTGGGGCAGCGCGCAAAGGGTCTCTACTGCCTAGCGGCCTCGTGTGGGGTCCAGTGTACGCCCTCCCGGGGCTGCAAGTGCTTCCCTTGCAGCAGTGCCTACGTACCCTGCTTCTGTGTGGTGAGTCCCAAGAAGTAGGAGAAGGCATCTCCCATGACAAAGATGTAGCCGAGCAGCTCGTGGCGTGTCCTGCGCGCGTCATCAAGGCCAGGCCATTTGGTAACAGGTAAGAAGCAGGTTTGGCAGTGGAGCATTGTAGAGGAGGCAGGCGGACCATGCCGGCCCCTAACATCTCAGTGATAGCTACGGGACGCCGCCACATGCTGGCCCCACCTCTGCCATGACTTAGCCTCACGACCCACCTCCTGATCCAGAAGATGACCTCATGGAGCTCAGACATGGGCGACAGCGACGCCAGCCTGCCGCCTCGTGCGCGACAAGTCTCGCTGGCGTCTGCCCAGGTCCGCGGCACGCTGATGTGCGCCTCAAAAAGTGACCTCTCCACGGCGTAGAAGCTCTGCGCTTGCAGGTCTGCGCGGGCAAGGCATGCAGCATTGCAGTTGGAGGCGGAAGCTCACGCGAGCATCTGGTATGGTGGGACACGTGCCTAGTCAGGGCAGCTCAGCAGCGTGACGTGGGCTTCGTACGGTGCTCTCCCGGAAGGCAGGCGCCGAGGGTGAGCACGGACACAGCGCCCGTACAAGTGGCCGTCAGTATGCCGAGGACTCACATGGCCGGGGGTCCAGCTCGCAGGTGTAGTTGAAACGGAAGTTTGCACATTCCTGTGGGAGTCAGGGGAAATCGTGTTGGCGCTACAAGTGCATCGGCCGAAACTGAAGCAGCTTGGGCCTCTTCGATAGGCCGCACCACCCCTCGCTTTATTTCCAGCCAACTTGCAGCGCCTCCAACACATCCCACGACCCTGGCACGCACCTCCTTGACCATCACCTCCCACTTGGCAGGCCCGGAGGTTCCGAGGGAGGACATCGCCAGGCAACCGACAGTGTTCTCCAGCGAGCTGACAGTCTGGCCCACGTACGACCAAGGCGTGCCGTCCAGCCAAGCAAAGTTTTGCTTTCCGATGCTGTCGGCCCCAATGTAGCCCAGGACCCTGCGGTTGCGAGTCCTGCAAAGGGACACCAGCGACAGCGGACGTGGGCGCCAGAACGCGTGAACGCGCACGAGACCAGAGTCCAACCCCATGGGTCTTAACTAGGTTACCCGCAGAAGGGGTCCCCCGTGGCAGCGCGCACCCGATGCGGAAGTTGTTCGAGGGCGGGTCCAGCTCGAACCACGTCTGCGTCCGGGCGGGAGAGAGGA
Organism: Edaphochlamys debaryana; assembly: GCA_016858145.1. Taxonomy (NCBI): domain Eukaryota; kingdom Viridiplantae; phylum Chlorophyta; class Chlorophyceae; order Chlamydomonadales; genus Edaphochlamys; species Edaphochlamys debaryana. Next base: position 194,078 of record JAEHOE010000074.1, read on the forward strand.
GCGTCGATAGGCTGGAGCCACAGCAAGCACGGCATCCGAGCCGTCGAGCAAGCGAGGCAGCTCACCGAGGATATGAGGTTGTCAACGCCGGAATCCGTCACCGACACCAGGTGTCCACCCTCCAACACGCACTGCTGCTCCGATTCCATGTAGTTCCGACCGGCGGTGTGGAACACGTACGCCGCGCCCTTAAGCAGACGTATGCGCGCAGGTTCATCTGCAGGACAGTTGTGACATGTTTAGGCGTGAAGAGGGCAGAGCCATACCCTGGCCGCGCTCTGAATATAGGCGTTTGCTCGGGCTGCCCTTACCTCGTACGCCGGGGATAGGGATAGGGGCTGGGGCAAACTCGCAGATCACCAGCAGCAGGCGGTCGCAGGCGGCGTTGAAGAAGACATCAGAGCTATTCCAACTGGAGGGCACGGTCATGCCTGCGTTGGGAGGCGGAGTTTAGGGTTTCCGTGGCAGTGGCATCATGCTTCCACCCATGCAAGGCCAGCGCGTGCACCATAGCAAGCGCTCAGCCGCCCTCAACGCAGTTCGGCAGAGAGACGTGCGCTGTGAGGAGCGGAAACTGCAGTGACATCCTGCCAACCCGCAGGTTCCGCCCCTGATGGGGAGAAGCGGCCTGGCCGCCTGGTCCAGGGGCGACAGCGCTGCAGCAATGTCAGGCCAGCAGCCGCGAAACCCCTTGCAAGGCTCCAGCCGGAGGCTGAGACTCGAACTACCCCCCAGGCACCGAGCTTGCCCAGCTACGCAATCCCAGACGGCCCCTCGTGCCCAACTCACCCATGCAGCCAGGGCCCCGGTTCTGGTCCAACACGGTAGCCGACATCATCTGCGCCACCCGGGCAGATCGGGTTGTTAACCAACACGCGCAATTGTGTCACGGCCGGTCCTCGGAGGTCAGGCAACAGGCGGCAAACCTCGGTAACCGCATGCCCCAAGCGTGGCCATGCCCAGCTCACGTTTGCGGGTATCGGGACTCCCTCGCTGGTGATGCAGCTCGTGTTCACACAGTACCCGTCGGCCCAGGAGTTGCCGACCTGCGGCGGGGAGGGAGGGGTAACCCAGGGTCGCCCTTGGTCCCCTGCCCCAAGCAAATGCTGTCCCAGAGCGCTCTGAAAACTGTCCCCCTGTTCAGGTGATGGAACCCGGGCCCAGGCTTACCCCGGGCGTCTGCCAAAATGCGTCGGTTACGAACTCCTTTGCACGCACGCCGCCGGGCAGGGCAAGGTTCGGCATGGTGCGTAAGAGGCGGCCTCCTTTGCGCTGACAGAATATCACACCATCCTCATGTGGCATGCGCTGGTCGAACACATCGAACACCGTGCTATCCCCCTGGAAGCGGTGAGCGATAATGCCTGCGCGGGCAAGGCATGGCGCGGCGTGCCTTGGGTGAGATGCAGTCACGGGTATGCAGCAGGGCAGGGGCCACACACACCCTGGCACCGGCTCAGAACCGGCCGGCTTTCTGCCGTGCCTATTACGTTGTCCTGGCGTACACGAGCAGCCCTCCATAAACGCTGACAATTCCCTGCGCGTTGCCCCCTCACGCGCACAGGCGTGCCAGGGCGCTCACCCTCGGGGTAGGTGTTGCAAAGCGGGGCCGCCACCAGGTCGCAGGACTGCGCCGTGATTTGCACCTGCGCGGACATGGAAGCGCCTCAGACAGCTGACCACAATCTCGTGACCCCGCTCCAAGCGCACGTCCGTGCCGTGTCAGAGAGGTACCCCGTCGGCTTCCCCGGCTCCCAGGGCCCGTGCACCAACCCACGGGCTCCAACCCACGCACCGGCGGCTGGTCCGTCGCGTTCGTGATGGATAACATGAGGCAGCCCCCAGGCTCCACCACGCCCACGGCAGTGGCCAGGGTGTACCGCGTGCCCTCGGCCCAGGCAACGCCCGCGCTGTTTGCAGCGCCGGCGTCGTGCCGCCCCGCCAGCCAGAACGTCTGCGGCTGCACGTCGCCCTGTATCCCGCGCGCCAGCTGCAACGCAGCGCCGGTCCGTGTGGCCGTTTTGATTATGCTGGTGAGGCTGCTCTCCGAGTGCACGGCCGCGAGCTTGAGGCCCTGCTGCTCGCACAGCGCTGCGGCGGCGTCGTAGGGCACTGGGTTCTGCACCAGGCCCACGTACGCCACCGCGGTGACCGTGGCCGCTGTGACGAACTCCGCAACGGCTGCGAGGGGCACGAGCATTGGGGGTCATGGTAGGGGGCTGCACGCTCAGCGTCCCAGCCAGCGCGCCCGAAGGCCCATGCCACGCGCCACACGTCTAACGACCCACATCACTCCATCACGCGACACACGTTAGGGCGGGCGCTACGGCCCGCAGTGCAGTCGACGCGCCCCAACGTACTTGTCCTGTCCCTATGGTAGAAGCCCTCGAAGCGTGCTCCCAGGAAGACGCAGCCGATCCCGAGCTGCGCCTCCAGGCAGGTCGCAGCCTTGAGAACGCAGACCTGCAGACCGTCGGGCGGGCGCGGGGCGGAAAGGGGCGTTGGAGACGTGCGAGGTTAGGAGGTGGCTTGCGGAGCCACCTGGACAGCGAGCCCCCCACTTCAGCTTGCAGCAAAGAGAGCGGCTAGCCCAACTACCTAACCACCTAACTACCAATAACCATAACATTGGTATCATGCTATCAATAAAGAGCGAAGTCGCCCGCAACGTGCAGTAGGTGCAGCTGCAGCTGGGCACGTCTATAGTTGCTGCCGACCCCGGCAAATTGCTGCTTCGCCACCTGCACTCGCCGGAGCCACGTTCAAGCCGTGGGTGCCTGAACGCTCCTCGCACAGCCTCTCTCCACCTCACCTGCTCAGAGGCGCTGTACGTGATGCTCCGGCAGCCCGAGGTTTGCTCGCATAGCGCCTGGCATTGGCTCCATGCTATCCGGGGGTAGTACGGCACGTCCAGGTCGTATTCTGGCAGTACTACAATGTTGGTCAATTGCTCCTGCCAGCCTCCTGTTGAGTGGAGGAAGGGCGGAGAGGGGGCAAACGCAGTCCTAAGCAGAACCGTCGATCGGTCCCCTGCCCAAGCCCAAGCCGGCACAACGCAGTATTCTGCAATGTATATGCTGCAGCTCCGCCACTCACCGTCTCCCGACAGAGGAGCCCGCACATACACGCCGTCACACGGCCCCGCGTTTGCGGAGAGGTTGAGCCAGGCACCCGGCACGCCGCCCAGCAGGGCCTCCCCAGTGGTCGCAAGGGCTGTGCAGTCCGGCCGTTGACTGCACACCTTTACACCGGCTTTCTGATAGTCGCGCAGTGCGGACGCATTCACCGTTGACCCCGGGGGCAGGCCCTTGCCAGCAAGGAAGGTATATCCCGTGATAACCGGGCACGTGGCCTCACAGCCTGCGTCAGGGGTGCATACCAAGCGTTTACAGGGCTGCGGTCACCGCCCCCAGGGGGCGCGGCCCTGGAGGACCCTAAGCCTAAGGAGTGCTCATGCAATGCCACCCAGGCCACCGGCAGCTGCACGTATTGGACGGGCCCAGCGAGGGTGAGCAGCAGCGGGGTGCCCAGGCTGGGGGTCGCGCGGGGGTGAACGCTGCTATGCTTGACCGCACGCCCCGCTGCTCAGTGCGACCCCCCTCGTTACGTGATGGTCTTTCGTGTGTCTGTCGTGTGCACGGCCGTCGCGCGTCGCGTCCATGACCGCACGGCAACGAGTACTTCTGCGCCGAGCTCCGCGCAACCCTCCTTCTCGCAGTTCTAGCAGGCTGCAGGACGACGCATCCCCAGTACTTACCGAGCAGAGCCAAGAGGAAGCAAAGCACTGAGCACTTGCTGCGCCCGCTGCTCCAGCTCTGCTGCCCTCCTGCAGTTCCTCCACTCTGGGCCATCGCCCTGAGAATCGCTGACGGTTCAGCCTGATGGCCACATCACCGCAGTGCGGGCACGCCAACGCGGAGTCAGAATGCAGCCGCGCCGCAGGCTCTTGTTATTACTGGCTAGTTAATGCGCTTGTCGTCATGTATGCTGTCGGTGGATATCGGCCTGTTCGGCCAGCGGCTGAGGTACACTGAGTTCGCGCCTTGGTGGTTCAGTGTTATTGCTACTGTTTGCTTCTTGCATATTGACGTCACGGCAGACGTTTGCAGCGGTGCGCGGTCACACCTGTGGCACAGGGGCAGAGCATGATCGGCTCGGGGTCCATTCGGTATTGCGCTGGCGCAGTTGAGTACATAGCGAACCGGTTTTTGTGTCTCCGGCTTGCCCCAAATACGCGTGAGGCCTCATCGTCAAGGTTAAAGTGCCACGAGTCCCACGCCTACATGCGAACATGGGGAACTCACGGTCCGCGATACAAGGGCAAGCGCGACACACTAGGGCCTCAGCGCACTTGAGAACAACCTCTCTGCCCTCTCTCGCTGCGGGAAGCCAGGGAGGGAGACGCATGTCGTGCCGCAATCCGGCCACACCCCGGGGCGCGTATCCAGCCCGGTGTCACACCTCCGCTCACAGAAGTCCACCGCAGCCAGGCACAAGCAAGGAAAGAGGAAGGAAGGCAGCGGATCACATTTCAGCGGCGCCACCGGCCGGCTCTCTGCCTCCCCCCGCTTCTGCAACTAGGGCCCACCTCGCGCTGGCCTGCCAGAGCCTCGTCCTGCAGTTCCTTGAGCTTGCTGGTGGGCTAGCACCTTACTGCGCGTGGCTGCTTCGGCGTGGGGCGGGGGAGGAGGTCTCAACGGAAGGGCATCGCAGGGGCGACTGAGGACGGGAGCCTACGGGAGGGGGAAGAAAGAGGGAGAAGGCGCGCGGCTGATTGCGCACCCGCGCCCTAGTGTGACCTCAGAGCGGGCATCCCTGATGGCGTCCGCGGAGACCTGTCCGGGCGGGGTTGTGGACGGGGGTCGTGGGGGCGTGATGGTGGGGCGCCACACCCAAGGACGCGTATGGGCGCATAGGCCCACCGCAGCATTCGTCACCGTTGTGCCTTTCCCCGCTTCTCCTGCCCTCCTCCGGCCACTCTCCTTCACGACACGCAACACCAGGATGAACACCTCGTCCGGCCGAAGCTCCACCCTTCCGGAGGTTCGCCAAGCCTCACGGTCTCGCGGGGGACCTGTTGGACCGGGCCGAATGTGGGGCAGGAGGGGCAATGCACTCATAAGGCTGCGCAGGGGTCTCTCTGCTGGGTGCCGAGGCGCTGGCGGGCTGCAGGAAGGGCATGGACTCAAAGCGCTCCAGCATAGCTTTGGTGCTTGGCGTTGTCTCCTGCCCAGCCTTGCCCGGCGCGTCGGCTGGGGCTTCGAGCCCCAAGCAGTTATGCGTGCGAAGGTTCCTATGGGTTAGGTGTCACTCCGCCGTTACTTGCCAACATACGCCGCCACCTGACTCTAACCCATGGTGTGTCCAGTGACATGGGACCCCCGGGGGTCGGGGGGCATAGCCTCCCGGGGGGAAGCCACTTTCGGCGGAAGGGTACCCCGTTCACAGGCACAGGCATTCTGCGTCGGCCAACATCATGCGACGCCAACACCGCGGCACTACGCCCCGTTATCTATAATAACCCCGGGGGGGAACCACGGGGCTCAGCCCTTCTCCTGCCTTCGGGCAGCCACCCTTGTCGATATGAATGGGTCACATGGCCAACATGGCCCAGAGCTGCCCTTGCGCATCCTTCCCCAGGCTACTGGCCTCCTTCCCCAAAAAGCGCATCAAAGAAAGCGTGGCGAAGGCCCTTTCGGCAGGGTCTCCGCCGTCGTTAGTACCCCACCCAGGACTTGGTACCAACACGCGGGCGCAATCACTCCGCTACGAAGGAGCCTTCCGCTAGTACTTCCGCGGGGGCATACAGGAAGAGCCCGCCGGAAACGCTTTAGGTACCATCACCTGTGCTGCCGTTAGAGGCTTTGTAAGTAAGCGTGTTCCACATTGCCTTGACCCCGCCCTCCCTCGAGGCCACAGTGCGTCCGCCTCGCAACGCCGCTCACCACGCTGTCCCAGCAACAGTCCCCATCGGTCTTCCGGCCACCATCTAGTCCCCACAAGCGTACTATTTGTACTCCTCACCCAGGCGTAAGGCCTGTCATGTTCTTAAAATACACAAGCCCGGAGACTCCAGACACTCGTCCCAGCGGTCCGGGTCAGCAGACAAACAGCCACTTCAAGTGACACCCAGAGTCGCTGCCAGGCCGACTCGCTGCACGCACAGATGACTAAACGACGTTGTTGGAACTCCGGACCTGCTGTTCGTGCACCGCAGCGAACCCTCAACGCCCGGACTTGCGTAACCGGCACCACTTGAGTAATGGCCCCGGATCCCTCCTTCCTCTCGACAACCGACCACGACTGACGCCTTACCTGGGGGCGATGTACCCCAGGCACACACTTCCATCATCACTAGAAAGGCGCTTGTTGCTTTGAGACCAACCCGCAGGAGCGGCATCACGCTGCAGTTGGGCCCCACAGTTACCCCCTGAGACAAAAGAATGCTTGTCCTCTTGTGCCATCGCAACCCTGTTTATGAGTCGAGCCGCGCTGCTATCGCAACGTCACATGGCATCCGGGCTCGCCCTGGCACACTGAGCAGCCCCCAGCCACCATCCATATCCCCCGCTCCACCATCTTGACCATTCTAGACAGCGCGCTTCGCGCCTCTCTATCCGAGCATGCATCAGCTGAGTTGGGGTGCGTTCCCTTCCATTCCGCTCCCTCGCAACCCAAGCAAGCTACTTAGACCTCATCCTCTGCCTTCGTCATTCATTTGTTAGAGGGCCCTGGCCCCTCTCCCGCCCCCGCCTCTTGCTCTTGTAGTTCGTCATGCAGTTCGCACAGGGACACGTAAACCTGACTGGCGCTGGGCCTCTTCTTCGGGTCCTGAGTCCAGCACTGCTCGATCAGCTGTAGAAGCTTGAGCGGGTGCTGAGCACTGGGTGGCGGGAGCGCCGGACGCCGGCCCTGCAGGCACGCCAAGGATGCAGCATTCAGCGTGGGCCATGGCCTTGGGCCCTCCACCCCGCCGGGGTAGGACTCCATGTCCCGAGCCCTGGCATGCGGCACCGGTGCAGCTCAGGAGCCCCTCCGCCCAGCGATTTCGCACCTGCACGTGCACCTCCCATGCGACCTGCATGGACGACATCCCGTGCCAGGGCGGCCGGCGCATGAGGAGCTCGCTCATGATGACTGCCATGGAGTAGACGTCCACCCTGCATTGAGGGGCCCACGAGCAAGGCGAGGAGTGGGATTCCGGCGTGGAGGCTTCCTGCAGGCCCTACGGGTTGTCACCACGGCGGGCTGCTGCCCCCGCGGCACCACCATATGCAGCCCGGCAGCGGCCGGGATGGGAGAGGCGTGACTGTCGCCCTCTAGGGCCCAGGCGCGCGGCCGCCGTAGCGCCGACCAGGGATGGAGACCCTACCTGTCGGTGAGGTGCCAGTTATCGGGGTCGAAGCACTCGGGCGCGAGGTACGGCACCGACCCCGCCTCCAGCGTCTGGGTGGACAGAAGCGTCTTGAGCTTCCATCGTGCCAGGCCGAAGTCTGAAGGGCGACGGCCAGCAGCAAGGAGAGTGTGAAGTCGCGGATGCACGGGGTTGCGCAACCCAACAAGAACTGCACCACAATGCGGCGAGCGGGTCCCACCTGCCAGCTTGGGCTCGCCCTCATGGGACAGCAGCACGTTGCCCGGCTTGAGGTCGCGGTGGAGCACCTGCACGAGGGGCCGAGGCGCAGCAGGGGCGGCCGGTGAGTTTTACGCGCCCTTGTCAGTGTGCGGGCTACGTAGCGAGGTAATGAAATGACCCCCAAAAGCTAGAGCACAAGACTCTGGCTGAAGTGAAGGCCGACCCTCCCGGCCATCCCCGGCATCTATGCTCATGGTTTCCTGCCCTCAACCCCACCACTCCACCCCTCAACCCATGCAAGTGGCCGGCCCAGCACCGTGCCCGTGCCCATGCTCGTGCCCTCATGCGGTCCGGGCCTCACCGCCGGGTGGAGGTAGGCCAGAGCGCCTGCGATGCCGCGCGCCAGGCGCACCACCAGCAGCGTGCGCGTGTCGGCCTGGGGGTGGTAGATGTAGTCGTGCAGCGAGCACATGAGCAGCTCGGCCACGATGAAGGGCTGCGGGGGAGGACGAGGGACGGGCGTGCGGGGCGTGAGTGCGAGGGGCAGCGCACGCAAGAGAGTGGCACAGGCCCGGCTAGAACGCCGATGCGGGCAGAACGGTCGGCGGGAGAGAACACGTGTCAGCTGCTGTTGCTCGCCTTTGGTGGCGACAGGTTGCCTCCGTAGATCTTGATGACCTACAGGTGGCGAAGGCAGGTGGCGTCAGGGCATACGAGCGTCAGCTGGTCACGCAACAAGGCGTGTGGGCCTCCCGAGTGTCAACCAACCCTGGTGAGCACTCACGTTGGGGTGGTTTGCGCGGCTGAGGATGGACACCTCCAGCCGCAGCGCTGCCAGCTCCGACAGCGCGCCTCCGCCGGCCCCAAGCAGCATCTTCACGGCCACAGGTTGCCCCATGTATGTCCCCGCCTGTGGGGTCAAAGTTACGGGCACCTTCAATCGCACATGATGCCATGCATGATTGCCTCTTCACAGCGCGCTCACTCAGCCCAGGGATCCGCCACAGACAGACCGAGCGCGCGTGCCGGTACAAACATGCCCTACTCACGTAGACGCGCCCAAAGCCGCCACGCCCGATCTCCTGGCCCATGCTAAGCTCCGCGAGGTCAATGTCCATCCGAACACTGTCCTCGATGGCCGCGATGGGCGGGTTGGACGTGCCCGTCTGCAACGACGGCGGCGGGGCTATGCCACCGGTGATCGGCGGCACCGCCATGGATCCCGGTCTGGACTCTTTACCGGACTCCTTGCCGCTCGCCAGCTGAGCCGCCACGGACAAAGCCGTGGGTGCCGCGAGCGCTGCCGACTGCGCCGCTGCCGCTGCCGCTCCCGAGGCTTGCGCCGGCGGCGGCGGAGGGGCCGTTGCTGAGTGCTCGGCTTTTGCGACGGCACTTCCGGTGTCGTCGGTTGCGACGCCCACGCTGCCCGCGGGAGTGAGCGACGGCGTGCTGCCGGCGCTCGTCAGCGCAGCCGCGTCCTTGCCGACCACCCCTTTGAGGCTGCGCCCGCCAGTGCTGGAGACGGTCAGGGCCCCCGGGATATTCGTACGGGTGCAGGGGATCTTTAGCGGCGCCTTCTCCTTCCTAGCTGAGCCGTCCTTGCCGTGCGCTGTGGCTGGGCTCGTGCCCGTGAGCCGCGCCAGAGCTTCGTCGGGCGTCATCGGCAGCGGGCCCAGAACCGCTTGTGCCGGGTCGAGCTCCTTGCTGCTTTGCCGCTTGGCCAGCCACGCTGACACGAGGCTGCCGGTGGGAGCAGCACGGGGGGCTGGCAGCGGCATCTCATTGACGCGCTGTTGGTACTCGTCCCACAAGCGCTCGGAGCCGCGCAGGTGGTCACGCAGCGTGGACGCGGCGCTCTCGGGTGTCGCCACTCCCCCGCCTCCCACCGACCCAGCTGCCCTAACAACCGCGACGCCTTCAGGGGCACCTACTGCTGTTCGCTCCTCCCGCCCGCCGTCCGCAGGGGCCGCGGGGGAGCGTCCGTTGTGGCCGTCCAGCGGAGGTTTAGTGGCTGGAGGGCCTGCAGCGGCGGAGGCCTGCCCCGTAGCATCCGGTCGGCCCGAGTGAATCGCTATCGCCACATCTGTCACTGCGACGCCCGCGTCGGCTGCAGGGCTCTGGTTGTGGCTCTGGGCTTGAATAGGAGCGCTGTGATTGCCGGCCGCTGCCCTCCGCTGCTCGGCGCCCTGGCCACCAGATGCATGTGTTGTCTTCGCAGAAGAGCGCTGGGCGCAAAGGAACACGACGCCGACCGCCAGCGCAGCCGCGGCGACCAGCGGGACCAGGACTTCCACAAAAAGCATTACGCTAGTTAACGCTATGGAGGCCTACACATGCTGCTAATACAATGGCCTGCGGATTGGGAGTGGTGCTTGGCGCTCGCGGGCCGGCGACGGACGCGGAGAGAAAGCAGCGTGCGGGGCAGGCATCACCGAAGCCGTAACTCGCAGGTGATGTGTGCGTTATTCGTAGGACATTGCAAACTGCGAGGTCAGGCCGGCACCTCCCCGACACAGAAACCTGGCCGGTGTGGATCCTGCCCTGGCGCGGGGAATGGCGATCCGTGTCAGAAACGCGCCCCGCTCGTAACTGAGACAAACCAAAAGGCATAATGTCAGTCCAGAGAATGCTCGTGCAAACAAAGTCGCCAGGATAGGTCGCGACAGCTAGGGTCAATTATGGCTGCCCAGGAGAGGCTCGCGTCGCTCCTGGCTGCCACGGAGAAGCTAGGTAGGCTGCAGGGAAGAAAGCCAGTCGGCTTGCAGCTCGGTGGAGCGCTGGGAGCCTTCAGACATGCCTTCGGTTGCCCGCAGTTCATCCTCTGAGCGAGGTGCGACGCCGAGCGGTGCAGAGCTTGGACTTCAAGCTTAAGCACCAGCTGCTCACCACGGAGGAGCTTGCCAAGGTAAGAAGCTGTGTGCGCTGGGTCAGCAGTAACCCTGGCCGCTTCCTCTCACGCCCCGTCCTGCCTCGGTCACGCCTCTTCTTGACGTTCAGGAGCGCCCGGCCCTTCGGAACCTCCTAGGTGCGGCATGCATGCTGCCCTCCTCCATCCCCTGTACGCCGGAGCCCCTGCCTCAACGCCCACCCCTCTGGTTGCAGGCTGCTTACAGTTTGACGACAATGGCATCGCTGCGGACAGTGCCGTGCTCATGCTGCTGGCCAGGGCAGCATCAGCACCCTTTGCCGCTCGACAGCTGCTGCACCTTGGTGCTGAGCCGCTACTGGTGCGCCTACAGCAGACGCGGCCGCCCGAGCTGCAAAGTCTTATCAGTGCGGCGCTGTCTGCCATTTTGGCAGCTCCGCAGCTGGGGGTAAGTGACCCTCCGCTTGGGCAATCAAATGGGGGGCTTGTTGACAGTAGCCACACAGCCACATCACACTCAATCTTGCAGGCATCTGCCCCTTCTACGCCAGCGCTTCCCCAAGGTCAAACCTTTGGGGCCCCGCCTCTTGCGGGCTCGGGGACTTACCAGCACGGCCTGCCCCACTCCACCTATCAGAATACCTCCAGCCATCAGGGCTCCTCGGCCTTGCTGGCGCCGAACACGGTGTCCGCGCCGGCCTTCACATTTTCACCCGTGCTATCCAGCAAACACGCTTCGGCAGCCCGGCGGCAAGGCTATGACGAGGATACCACAGCGGCAAACGCTGGGGCCAGGCACAGCAGGGAGCCTTTCCCCGCGTCTGGTCGTCCACCCACCTCCGGACTGGGGACGGCTTGGGCTTCTAGTTGCCGCCCGGAAGAGCCTCCTCTGCAGAGGCGGCTGGCGGCTGCCACCTCAGGTGAGCCCACGCCTCCCTAACCCCAATCTGCTGTTGCTTCTCACAATGTCCCTCCTCGGTTCTTACCCTACGCCCCTCCTGAACGCGCTATACGCGCAGAGCCTGCACCGCTCGGCGCACCGGGCGGCACCGGCGGTCGCAGCCGGCACTGGCTTCTCGCACCCGTGGCATTAGGCGAGTCCGACGACCAGGACCTGTTCGAGCTGTCGCTGCGGCTGCAGTACCTGGACGACCCGCGCGTGGTGCTGCCGGCGCTGGCACAGCTGCAGGGCGGCGCGCTCACCGACCTGCCCGTGGAGGCAGTCATCGGGCGGCACAACATCCTGGTGCGGGGCGCGGTCTCGTTGGATGTCCGGCCTGGCGTTGCCTGGATTGGGTTGGAAGCAAGCTGGCGCTGTCGAGGCGAGCGTGGTCGAGGATTCCATAGAAGCGTGTTGAAGGCGGGGCGTTGTCGTGTTGGTTTGTGCGCGCAGGATCACCTGCTGCTGCTGCTGACGTCAGCGCGCTCGCCGCCCGAGCACGTGGCACTGGCGGGCCAGTGCCTGCTGGGTATGCTGGTGGCGGCCAAGCGGGCGCTGCTGTACGGCACCGACGCGCGGTACGGCAGCCGGGAGGGCGGTCAACGGGAGTCCGCTGACGGGCTGCGGAGCGGCAGCCCTGAGCGAACGGCTGAGGGCGAGGTGGCGGCGGCCGGCCTGCTGCCCCAGCCTCTGCCGTCTGCCTGCGGAGTCGCTTGGGCCGCGCCGATGGAGGGTGACGCGGGCGGCAGCTGGGCCGGCAACAGCGCCATCGACGTAACCCATGTAGCTTACAACATAGCGCTCCAGGTGGGGCTTCCGAGTACTTTGCCATGCCCGCGTACTCTAGAGGCACTTGCTGCTCGGATAGAAGGGCGCGAAGCCACTGTGCCGTCATGCAAGATTCCATCCCTTCTGCATATGACGATACCCGCTGCTTTGTTGATGGTGCTCGGCAGGTGTTCACAGCACTCAAGGACCCTCAGCGCCTCTTCGCCGTGGCCCCTCTGCTCGAGGAACTGACCCCGCTGCTGCTCCTAGGGCGAGACGGGGCCGTGGCCGTGGATGGACCCCAGGACCTGGCAAAGTGGTCCCAGCTGTTCAAGGTGAGACCCTACGGCACACCTCAGCCTCCTAGACAAGAGCACGGCCTCGAGGTTTCTGACGCTATTTGGCCGGTCTTGCGTGTGCCCTGGCGTCCGCAGGCCCTGGCCCAGGCGCTGGTGGCGAACCTGGCCATCGCCCGCGCTGAGAGCCCTCCGATCGTGCAAGGCTTCACGCGCGACGCAGGCATGGGGCCCCTACCGCCCGTCCTGAGCCCCTCAGCCTCCGCCCTGCTCACCCTCGCCGCGCGGCTGCTCTCCTCCCTGCCGCCGGACCTGTGGAGGAACGACGTCGTGCCCCCCGCTCTCACAGACACGCTCTCCGCGGTCGCGCGCGACGAGGTTCTTTCAGCCCTGCTCCCCGAGCTCCGGCCTGCCGTGCTGCCCGTGCTCAGCGTGCTGCGGCCCGACGTGCCTGTGATGCTCGAGATCGCGGCGTCAGCGGAGGCGGCGCTGGCGGCAGGCGAGGCGCTGGCGCGTGGGGTGGAGGCGCTGGCGGCGGGACAGCTGGCGGCGGAGGCCTGGCTGCAGCAGCTGCAGGCCGCCCTGCCCGCGCTCCACCTGCCCAGTCAGGAGCCTCTGCTGGGGGCCGTGGTCCAGGGGCTAGCGCTCGCTTGCCGGAGCGGTGGCGACGTGGGCCCTTCAGCGCTGGAGGATGCCAGCGGTGGTGGAGCCGAGGAGGAGGGCGGTGGCGCGTCATGGGCGGCTCAGGCCGAGGGCCTGTTCCTGGCGCTGCTGTCGCACCCCACCGCGTCCATCGCGCTGGCCTGCCACAGCCTGCTGGAGCAGCTGGCGCAGGAGGCCCGCGCGCAGCCGGGGCACCACCTGGCGCAGCTGCTCACGCGCAAGGTAGCCCTGCTGGGGCTGGGCTTGGCGGTGCCCTCGAAGGGTTGTGGAGTTGACGGACCCGCGGGCTGCGCTCTGTGTCCCCTGGCCGCCTACGATCCGCGTGCCTGTGCCCAACTCCAGAGACTGTTCTCTGTTTGTTCTCACTTCCCCCCTGCCCTCCCCCACCTCCGAACTCGACCTCACCCTGCCCCGCCCTCCCGCAGGCCGTGCTGCAGCAGCTGGTGGTGCTGGGCCTGGCGGACGAGCGCACCCGGCGCCAGGTGGCCCGCATCCTGCTGCACCTCATGGTGGACGCGCGCTGCCAGGCCCGTGAGTGAGGGGGCACCCTGGGGCGGGGCAGGTGGGCTGTAGGGAAGTGGCCGGGCGGGCACATGCGTGGGGGTAGGCTAACGCCAAGACCAGGCCCTGGTGGTGGCTGCTGATGCTGACGATAGCGGGGCACTGCTGACGGCGCCGTTGGCCGCACCGTTCCGTCGCTGCAGGCTTGCGGCCGTGGGCCTTCTGGGTGCGGCTGTACGAGGCGGACCCGCAGGTGGGCGCCCTGGCTGCAGCCCTGGCCGCCGGGGAGCAGGCCGCCGCCGCCGCCGCCGCCACCTCCCTGCAGCCGCAGCAGCCTGGGCTGCAGGGAGTGGTGGAGGGGCTGCCGGGCGCGTGGACCTGGCATCACCTCCGTGGCGTTGTGCTGGAGCTGTACAGCGTGGAGGCGGAGCGTCGGCGCGAGGCGGCGCAGCGGCTTGCTTCGGCACTGCGGGTTGAGGCGGCTGATGTGGCCTCCGGAGAGCCTCACACCGCCGACCCCTTCCGGGTACGTGCCCCCATCTGGCTCCCATGTTGGCAATCCCTTTCAGAGCAGAGACAAGAGCCGGGTGCACACACCCTGGGATTGGGCTCAGGCAAAGCAAGGCATGGCATGGCCTCCGACCCAGTTCCTCCCGGCTCCGCACGCAGGTCTGCCTTGATGGTGGCGCGCGTGACGACCTGGTGGTCCCCTGCGCCAGCGCCCGCATGGCTCGCGGCTTCCGCACCGCCGACGTTGCCAACCTGCTGGCTATCCTCACCAACGCACAGGTGCAGCTGGCAGCGCTTGCCTCCTGTCTTGCTTGGATGCTGAACGCTCGCTGGCCCTGCGTGTGACTGACTTCAAGCCAGGAGCACTTGTAAGAGCATGATACAACCGCCGACCCAAAAACTGCTCTAAATGGTGCCGCCCCTGCCCCGCCTGCCCTCAGCTGGCGCTGGAGCTGCGCCGCTCCGCCGCAGAGCAGCTGCTGGCGCTGGCAGCCGACGAGCGCCTGCGGGAGGCGCTGGAGGAGGAGGTGAGCAGCGGGCGCTTGGGCTTGAGTAGAAGGCTCTTCACGTACCCGCAAGGCTCGCAGCAGTGTGCAAGGCCTAAGCAAGTTGCCAACTGCCCTGTCTCTCCCTGCGTCCTGCCCTGCCCGCGTAGGCCAGCCTGCGGGCCGTCCTCTGTATCGCCGCACTCCGGGATCCCGCCACCGGCGCGCCAGCCGTCAGCGCCAGTCAGGCCGGCGCCCTGGCGGCGGAGGGGCTCACACCACCGGCGCCCGACCTCCTCTCCACCCTGGACGTCCAGCTCCCCGTCGCGTCCATCAACCTCCTCTACGTTCTCGTCGGCCGCAGCCCGCGCGCCCGCGCCTGGCTCGCGCACGAGCGCAGCGGTCTGCCCATGCTGGCCTCCGGCGTGCTGCCGCTCACGTTCCACAGCATGGTCACCGTGCGGCGTGCTGTGGCGCGCCTGCTGGCCGCGCTGTGCTTCGGCTGCGAGGCGGACCGCTGGTCCGGCTGGCATGCGCTGGAACGCAGCACGCTACCGGCAGTAACGGAGCGCCACGAGGGCGCATCGGGGCCCGGACCTGGCCAGGGGTCCACGGCGAGCGCGGGGGATGTGGTGGTGCTGCCGCAGCCCTTCCAGCGCCGCTACCGCCTGCCGTGCCGGGCCACGTGGCTGGCGCTGCCGGCCGTCACGCGGGCCGCCAGGGAGGGCAGCATCCTGGACGGCAAGCCCATGCTACAGGGTGAGCCGGAGCGGGGGCTCCCGCTGGCCTAGGGTACGGTAGATCATGCAAGTGCAGTGGTGGCCCATGCTTTCAGGCACAGTGCGTGCGCAGATCTGGTCGATTCGGTCTCGGTTTTGTTTGAAAAACACTTCCCAGCGTCAAACTCTGTCCTTGGTGCCGCAGGGCTGGTGGCCGAGCAGCGCGAGCTGGTGGTGCTGCTGGTGCACGAGCGGGCGGCGCTGCGGGGCGCGGGCGGGGACCCGGCGCGCCTGCTGGAGCTCATGAACGAACGGCCGGGTGCGGGTGAACCCACGAGGGGTGGGGACCAGCGAGCCGATGCGATGGCGTGTTGCCGCACACCTTTCCCCACCCGTCGCTGCTTGCTGCTCAATACAAGAGCCGCCATGAACACAATGCTTGCTGCTATCGCCCACAGACTGCCTGGGCGGCCTGCCCATCGCCGCGCTGCACACGCTGGCCGTCAGCATCCGGGCGCTGCCGCAGGGCGGAGCGGTGGTGCGCAGCCTGGCCGCGGTGGGCCTGGCAGCTTCCCATGCCGAGTGCTCCTGCGCCGTGCGGGAGCTGCAGGCGGCCTGCAGCAGCCGCCAGGGAGTGGCGGCGCTAGCGACGGCCGACTGGCAGGTGGGTGATTACGGGTAGTGGCACAATTGCGCTCAAGTTCTTAGGCAAAGGGCAGGCGTAGTGGGGCTTGCTGTGTGCCCGGACTTTGACGTCTGGCAGTAAGGCGAGGCACTGGCAAGTGAGACACAACCTGGCAACATGTGTACTCGGGTGCCATCCTCGCTGTGCCCTGCTTGTGGCCGCAGGTCCACCTGGAGCGGCTGCTGTCCACGGCGCCGCTCAGCCCCGAGGACCGGGCGCTGTGGCTGGAGCTGCTGGAGCCCGTGCGCCGCCTGCTGGCCTCGGGGGCCCTGGACAAGGTGCGCAGCTTCTGGACTGATCGCTCGGGGAAACCACTGTCTTGCCCTTCTAGGATACCTAAACAATCTATGCGCCGATTGTATCCGGCTCGCTTATGCGTACTGCACTGTGTGGTATCCGTCTGGCCAAGTACCTCATCCGCCCCACGCTGCCCCGTCCCACAGCACGAGCTCCTCCAGCTGGCGCGCTTCCTCCGGCGAAGTGCCCTGCAGCAGCTCTCGGCGCCTGACGCCGCCGCCGACCCGCCCGCCGTCCCCGTGGCGCTGGCGGGGAGCACCTCGGTGCCCGACCACAGCCCCCAGACCGCCCACCTGCTCACCACGCAGGCCGTACTAGATACTCTGCTGACCCTCATCAGGTGCGCAACTCTGACCCTTGCAATTCCTACGCTTCTGAATTCCGAAGCTAGCTCCTCGCGTCTTCCACGTGCCGTTCAGTTCCCAAACCCGGCGTGTACCCCGGGCCTCACGCCCCTCTTATCAAGCGCATCCGCATCCTTGTCCTTTGACGGCTGCAGGTGTGCGCGCGTGCGGCTGACACCGCACCAGGGCCTGCGGGTGCTGGCCGCCCTGGCCCCGGGCCAGCTGCTCCACACGCTGGCCTCGGGCTACCTGGGCTGCGCGGCCGCCAACTACGGCTGCCGAGCGGCGGCGGTGCGGCTGCTGCTCGAGGTGCTGGCGCTGCTGGGGACGGCCAAGGCCGCGCACTCACTGCAGGAGGTGAGCGCGGGGGCAAGGCCTCACTGATATTCGAGAACCGAGGGCGCTGCTTGAGGAGTACGGCTGCTTGTGTCGGGCCTCAGGAGCAGGCGGCGCGCGCAGGGAATTGAGGCAGGCACCTCAGCGCGTCAGAGCAATCGCGCTCAGCTTGTACCTATGGAACGCCGCCCTTGACCACTCGCAGGTGGAGGCCCTGGAAGCGGGTCTGCAGGACGCCCTCGTGGCATGCCTGCGGGCCCTGCTCGCCAGCGCCAGCGCCAACTTCGCAGGCTCGGGGCCACAGCCGCCTGGTGGCGCGGGCGCGAGCGGCGGCGGGCACGTGTCGGCGGTGGTTGCGGAGCGGGCGCGCGAGCGGCAGGCGGGCGGGTTCCGGGGCAAGGGCGCGGTACGAGCGGCCATGCAGTGCCTGCTGCACCTCACCGTGCTGCTCCCAGCGCCCGAATGGACTGCCTGCTGGCAGCAGGTGCGCGGAACCCCTCACCGTTACGCTCCTTCCACGAAAGGCGGAGGCAGTCCTCCGTTTGCATGCCGTGCCGGTAACACCCACCTCTGTGCGCCCCGACCCGCCCGTGCGCCTGCGCGTCTCACCCTTCTCCTTTGCCTTCCGCTCTTTCCCGTCGTCGGGGCCCCGCAGCTCAGCGGCAGCTACTGGCTGTCCCGGCTGCTGCGCGGCCGCGACAACACGCTGCGCGCTTTGGCCGCGGAGCTGTTGGCGCGGCTGATGCAGCCGGGCGCGGAGGGCACACAGGCCATGGTGGCACAGGTGAGGCGGCCGCCGAGAGACCCACATGCCGGTCCGCTGCTTGACACCGGCAAGGGGGTTGCAAGCTTGCAACCCTGGCAGTCGCCCCGGTGTTCACCTAGTGGTTTCTTGCGTTTGCAGGGCTGGCCCGACGCCGCCAAGCTGATGGCCAAGGCCGCCACCGACCGCACCGCCTGCTACGCCCTGCGCACCGCGGCGCTGCGGGTGCTGTGCTGCTGCATGGCCCTGGACACAGCGCCCGGCGCTCCAGGCTCGCAGGTAAGCGGCACCCATGGTTGCTGGGCATTCCGTGCCAGAATGCCGCCTGGCCCTTCCCGCGCCGCACCCCCCTGCCAGCTAACGAGTTCTTCCTGCCCCCCATCCGCAGCCGCTCGCTGCTGCCGCTGAGGGGCCAGCCGCGACTGACCCCACGGCCACCGGCCTGCCGCGGCGGCAGCTCTTCTCCTCGCTCGCCGCGCTGCCGCCCGCCGCGCTCCTGCTCCAGCACCGCCAGCTCTGGTCCGCCCTGCCGGGGTCCCTGCGCGAGCCCTCCGCGCCGCCGGCCTTCACGGCCGCCGCCCTGGCCCTGCTGCTGGAGGGCCTGCTGCGAGACAGCCTGGGCACCTCCCGCCTGCTGCTGCAGCCCGGAGTCCTAGACCGATTGGTGCAGCTGCTGGAGTCGGACCCGGGGGCTGGCGCTGTGGGGGCGGTCGGGGACAGTGGGCGGGAGGCGCCGGGGCCGCAGGCAGGCGCTGCGGGGGCGGCTCAGGCGGAGCGGGAGGCGGCCGTGTGCTTGTTGTCCCGGGGCCCGGCGGCGACGTGGGAGGCGGCGGCCGCGTGTGCGGCGGCTGGCCCGGCCGACCTACCCTGGGCAGCCTGCCCTGCCGTCGACCTGCGGGCGACCGCTCGGGACGTGCTGCGAAATCCAGGTACGGCTGGATCGCTGGGCAAGGGCTGACTTGTGTCTTGCCCGCAACCTTGCACCATCTAATTTCATACCTCCCTGCTCCTCCCCGCCTCCGCCTCATCTCCGCAGATGCGCCGACCCCCGACCCCGGCCAGTCCCACAACCGCCTGGCTGCCACCCGCTGCTCCCTGCTGGCCGCCCAGCTCCTCACCCACCTCCTCCAAGACCCCGACCTCACCCAGGGCCAGGGCGCCAGCCCTTACGACGACGAGCCCCTGCCGCCGCTCCCGGCCCACTCCGCGGCGGCCGTGGCGAAGGCCGCGCTGGGCGCCGTGTCGAGGTTCGGGAGCGGCGTGGCGGCGGTGGATGCGGGGCGGGGCCAGCGGCTGGGCCCCGCCGAGGTGGAGTGCGGGGTGCGGCTGGAGGCTGCCAGCCAGACCGTGGCTGCGGCCAACGCCGCGCTGCAGCTGCTCGCGGAGGCCGAGGCTGACCAGGTGCGGCAAGGGTCGATGAGCTGCGTATGGGCTTATGAACAGGTGCCTGACTTGTGCCTCCGGCTAAACACTATCCCGTGTCAGTCGGTACCCAGCGGGCTGGACAATTCTTGCTCTCTCGTTTTCACCATGATAGCCGTCGACTCCCGTGGCCCCGTCCACCGGCTGTGCTACTGCCGCAGACCCTCCTGGACGTTGACACGGGGCTGTGCCGGGACCCCACTCGGGGCCCGCTGCTGGGCACCTGCGCGGAGCTGCTCCTGGCCGCCTGCAGCCCACGCCACCTGCGCTCCGCCCTGGTCTGCCTGCTGGCCACTCTGCTGGCGCGCAAGGAGACGGCGTCGGCACTGCTGCGGGGTCAGGGCGCAGGTGCGGCTGGGCGGGACACACTTTCCTGGCCATGCTCTTGACCGCTGCCCCAGTCGCTGTCCTGCGGGCAGGCCTCGTGTATGGAATGCGCAAACCTAAACCACCCACGTGCCCCTCCCCGTCCGAACCCGCCCCCAGACGCCGAGCACCTCCTCCCGACCACTGCCAAGCCCGTGGGCGCGGGCCTGTGCGCCGCGCTGGTCTCCCTGCTCAGCGACGACGCACTCGACCCCTCCAGCCCCGCCTCTGCCGCCTTCGACCCCTCCGCGGCCCCGGCCTACACGCCTTCCCACCGCGCCTCACGCGCCCGCACCTCCACCTCCAGCCTGCCCACACCCTCCACCGCATGGGCCCAGCCCACACCAGCGACCCAGGGCCCACCCGGCACGGCTCGAGCCCAGCCATACACAGCATCCGTTCCAGCCCCCGACGCGGCCGCGCCCCAAGGCCTGGGCTCAGCCGAGCTGGTCATCATTGTGGCCCTACGGAACCTCCTGGCCTACAGCGACGGAGCCAAAGCCGCAGCCCTGCACTCCTCCTTCCACCGAGTCGTCTTCAACTCCTGCGCCAAAGCGGCTGCGGCGCTGGCACCCCAGGCCTCTGGCAGCCATGGCCCGGCGGGACACGGCGCGGGCGGCTCCCACACACCCAAGAAGGGGAGCGCTACAGGGGCGGGGCACGGCGCGGCGCGGTCCGTGGCACACTCGCACCATGCGGCTGGTGGCAGCGCCCTCCACACGCCGGCGGTTGCGGGCGCGCCTCGCTCGGCCCTGGCCAGCCTGAGGCGGTCGCAGGCGCTCACGGCTCTGAGCAAGCGGAGCCAGCAGCAGCAGCAGCCGCTACTGCGGCCGGCGGCAGTGAGCCCAGCGGCAGGGGTCCCGGAGTCAAGGCAGGCCTCGCCGCCCCGAGCGGCGGTGGAGCGCAAGGCGGCAGCGCGGCGTGCCACGGAGCAAAAGGCGCGTGAAGATGGTAGCAATCTGCATGACCGGGGGCAGCGCTTGGGCTCCTCTGCTGCTGCCTTGGTGTCAAGCACCTGGGCGGGGCTTGCCTTCTTCTTCTCGCGTCTGGACTGTTGCACGAAGAGATATATAAAACCGCACGGCCTGACGCTCACACCCTGCCCCATCTGCACGCAGACTGTGGCGGCGCTGTCCCTCCTCAAGCACCTGGCCTACGGCAGCCCCTCGGCCCGGCACCACCTGTGCCGGGACGGCGTGATGGGCGTGCTGCGGACGCTGTGGCCCGCCGCCGCCGCCAACACCTCCGGCCCGCTCCTCCACGAGCTGCTCGGCTGCCTCACCAACCTGCTGCCCGCCTGCCCCGACGCCCGCACACGGGTCGCCTCCGAGGGGGCGGTGGCGGGTGGCGGCCCCGACGCAGCCGCCGGGGCCGCTGCCGCCAACGCCGCGTGCGGCAGCCCGGGGACGCTCCTGGGGAGCCTGCTGGCAGTCCTGTTCGAGGTGGGTCACGGGTGCTAACGTGCAATCAGCCAGTCCTCGGTCTAGCCCATCTACTACTCATGTTCCGCCTCCTCCCACAACCCTCGAACTCTCTCTCTTTCGCATCCTCCGAGCCCACGCCCACACCCAACACCTGCACCTTGGCCCCGCCCACCGCTCGCCCCGCAGTCGCCCCGTGTGGAGGCGCCCACGTGGGCCCTGGCCCTGGGCGTGTTGCAGCAGCTGTCCGCACCCGAGGACGGCGCCGTCTTGCTGCTCAAGTCGCCCTTCCCGGCGGCCGCCAGCAAGGCCCTGCTGGCCATGGCCAACGGCCACCCCTCGGGAGCCGGCGCCGGAGGCGGTGCGGCAGGCGGCGGAGGCGCAGGCGGCGGGGGCGGCCGCCAGGCCCGCGACCTGCAGCGCCAGGCTGCGCTGCTGTCCGTCCTCGCCAACCTGGCGGCCTGGCCGGATGGACAGCGCGCGATGCTACGGTCTGGCGCCGCACCCGGGCTCCTCGACTTGGTGGTGAGGCTTGTGTCGCCCGCTGCTGGCGACGTGTCCGGCGCCGGGCCGGGCGGAGGCATGTTTGCCGGGGGTGGGGGTGCTGGCGGCGCCGCCGGGCCCGCGGCGGCGCAGGTGAGGGTGGCGGCGCTGGGTCTGCTCCGGAACCTGTGCTTCGCCGCCGAGGCAAAGGCGCACCTGCTGGCCAACCCCGCCGTGCTGCCCGCGCTGGTGGCGGCGGCCGAGGAGGCGGCGGACGGCCCCGAGGCGGCGGCCTTTGCGGCGTCCGGGCTGTGGTCGCTGGCCTACCTCGGAGAGAAGGTGCGTGCGATGTGCGCTTGGCGACTGTGGTGAAGGGCAGCAGTGGCATTGCGGGATCGAGGGTGCGTGTATTGCGTTGGGCTGCTGCGGCGTGAGGTAGGGAGGCGGCTGGTCGACGCGGCAAGCGGCGACCTGGTGTGGGCAGGTGTCACCACCGACACGCCCGAGCCGCTCGCCCCCCATTCCACGTCTCCACCCCACCCCCGCAGGTCAAGGCCGCGCTACGCCGCGTGCCCAGCGCGCCCCAGCGCCTCGTCGCCGCCCTCTCCGCCGCCCGCTTCCAGGAGACACGCACAGCGGCCCAGCTCGAGGCCGCTCAGCGTGCCGCAGCCGCAGCCGCCACGGCTTCGTCCAGTGCGTCCGACCTCCGCCCAGGCGCCTACGGGGCGGCGGACGTGGAGGGGCTGAAGGAGCGTGTCAAGTGGCTGCGGCTGGCGGGGGAGCAGCTGGCGGGCTTGGTAGAGGCGCTGCAGACCACAGCGCCGCAGGGCGGGGGACCGAGCGAGGGCCCGGAGGCGGCCGTGCGCGGGGGGGCGGGCCAGGCGGCTGACTCGAGGCCGGACTGGTCGCCGCAGCGAGATCAGAGTGCGGTGCGGGGCTTGCTGCTGGCGTGAGGGCAGCAGCCGTCAAAATTGTTATACGTTGTAGCCTGCGTGTAAGATTTAACGAGTGAGGCTATGCAGAAGGCTGGCAGAGGAGCCAGCACGGCCTGGAGAGATGCACCGCACCAACCGCTCCGATGCGGTACCTACGTGGCGGGTCACGGCTCGGGAGGTAGGGCAGAACCGAGCCCGCTTGACTGCAAACACATAAGAGTGTACCACTCGAGTCAGTCAGCACATCCAACAAGCTTGAATCGCTCAAGCCAATTGCTCGAGGTTTTGGCAAGCGCCTCCGGGAGCCGTGTTCTGCTTAACCCAGCTTTCAAACTCGCCATCAGCAAGCCAGGTGAGCAACGACGCTGTGCGGAGTGGTGCCGCTTGCCCGCGAGCAGGGCAAAATGGCCAAATGCCACGACTCGGCGGGAACGGAGCCTCGGCCTTCCCAGCCCCACGGAGATGCATAATTGCCTTCCATAGGTCAAGTTGCCAGGCTATGGCTGCGCCACTGAGCGGTTGAAACATAAATATCTTCCGCCTAGAGCGCAAAGGACCGAAGCGGGCCGCTGCTCCCCTCTCAGTCCACGCAGGACCCAGCCGCGGAGAGGATCCAATGTATCCACCCCAGTTCCCAGGCGTGTTTCCAGGCGGTCCGTTCGCCCCCCCAACGGGTCCCATCCCAATGGGGACGACGGGGATGACAGGCGTGCCCGGCTACGCTGGCGTACCCGGACTAGCGCCTCCGACCGCCACAGCCCAGATCACACCCGGCCTGAGCGCACCCTTACCGGGAGGCGCGGGCGTGGCACAGCCCCAGAAGCCAGCCAAGCACCACTCCTTCACGACTGAAGTCGTGAAGCCAGGTGTGCCTGACCACACCCACCAGGACAGGGAACCAGGGCTGGATTCCCCTGGATGTGCTTGTCGATGCCCACATGTACATCCTCCCTGTTGGCCCGCACCTTGGCGCCGGGACTGCGTTCCTCCCCTGTCCCCCACGCGTGCCCCTGCCCCTCCTTGCTCCTTCGTTCGTGTTTCCTGCAGCCATGAAACTGGCCACGGCAGCCCTGGAGACGTACAACCGAAGCTCCAGCGACCCGTAAGTTGGTCGCGCTACTGCTGCTCTGCCTACGCACGCAGGGGCAATTCCTGCTCGCAGGAAGCGGACTGTGTCCGTAACCCACGAGCCGACCGCTAGAGCACGGCAAACTCCGCACATGCCTCCTGGCCTACATACGCGCGCTGCTCCCCATGCTTCCCACCGGCAGGGGCACCATGCCAATCAACGGGGTGGACCCCTACGGACTGGCGGGCATGGGCATGGGCATGTCCTGCCCGGGCCCGACCGGGCCCATGATGACCAGCATGGGCCCCATGGGCCCGTACGGCCCAATGGGGATGCCGATGGGACCTGCTGGGATGGGCCCGATGGGCCCCGGCATGGGCCCAGGGATGGGCATGATGGATCCGAGCATGGGCATGGGGATGGGGACGGGCCCGATGGGCCCCATGGGCCCAGGGATGTACATGGGGATGCCGATGGGTTATGGGATGGATCCCACTGGGGGCATGGGCATGGGGATGGGCGATCCGTATGGGGGCATGGGCATGGGCATGGGCATGGGCATGGGAGGCGGCACATGGTAGCCTGCGGCCGACACACGCAAGGCCAGTGGCGTCAGAGCACACGTGGCTCGGGAGGTGCGGCTAAGGCTCGGCTGCATCCAAGAGTTCGGCCAGACCAGGGTCATGGTAGCCGCGCACGGTGCTAATGTGTTGCCAGCGTCCGGGCCTGGGGTCTTCGGGACCTGGCTGGCTGGCTTTGTGATATGGTGGAAGCTTGGGCCTTCAGAAGCCTTGCCTATGCCCTTGGCTGGGGCAATCAAGGGTGTCCAAGGTCGATGTGGACGAGGAAGATACAGGCTGGTAGAACAGGCAAACCTGGCGGTTATGTTGCATCAGAGGATTATACTAGGGCAGTTTGCCGGAGAGAAGTTGTTGCAGATGGCTCTACGGCCAACCTCTCGACGCCCCGCTTGCGCGATGGATAGATACTAGAATGCCTCAGCTAATGCTAGGCCCCAGTGGCCGAGGGGGCTGAGGCAGGATGCGGAGGCGGGATGAGTGTTGGCGGCGGGAGACTGGGAGACGGCAGATCGTCAGATCTTTGAGCGCCTTGTCAGGTCTTGTTGCACCTGGTCTAACACTCGACCGGATTTCGTGGGGTTTAGCGCCCCGAACTATGGCTGCGCTCGATTCAATGTCTAACGGATGTTCCGGAGGGCACCGTCAGGAGTCGGGCCAGACAACCAGAGGCCATGCGTAGTGGGGCATTGGCGCATGTACAAGGAGGCCACCTGCACACGGGAGGCCCCAGCTAACTGCGATAGGACGGCTGTGCAGCGGCATCATCTTGCGGCGCAGACACGTTGAGGGGTGAGGCCTCAACGGCATTGCAAGAGGCGTGTCAACCTGTACACGAGGAGGACTGTTCCCCCGGGAGGCTTGCTCACGTCCACCCCTGTCGCCTTGTCGATCCACCAGCCTACGCACTACGCACTACGCACTAAGCAGCGGCATGTAATGTCGTTGGGCACACCTCGCGTACCCCCCTGCACCATAGAACCAGCCAACATCCCCCAGCAGCCACCACACCGCGCCCTCCAAGCCTACTTCTTCTTGCCACCGCCGGCCTTGCCCTTGCCCCCTGCGCCCTGCCCCGCGCCCGCTCCGCCCTTGGCTCCGCCCTTCCCTGCCCCCGCCGCTGTCCCCTTGGCCGCCTCCGCCGCTGCCTTGGCCGCCTCCGCCGCCGCCAGCGCCCGCTTGGTGAGGCGGGTGGCCTCGGCCTCCAGCGGGTTCTCCGGCCACACGTGCCGCGGGTACTCCCCGCGCAGCTGCTTGCGGACCTCTGTGTGGGAGAGGAAATGGGAGCGAGCGCGTGAACGGGGCAGGGTGGCACGAGAGGGCTCCGAGACAAGGTCGCCGTTGTGGTGTGATGCGTGCGCGCCGCTCGCTCATAGGCGCACAGGCATGGCGGTGTACACGGTCCGTGCGAGCGTAAAGAGGGCGAGCCGCCCGCTCCTGGGCGCAACAGGTCTGGAGGTGAACAGCAGCACAGGGCTGGTAAAGGCACCGCCGCAGGGCCTACCCCACCTGGGTAGCTGTTGGCCCAGAAGCTAGCGAGGTCGGCCGTCACCTGCGGCGGCCGGGGCCGGGGGCGCGTCTCAGCACTCAGGTCAAGGTAGTGCAAGTGGGTCAGGCCCACCAGCCTGCAGTGCTACGCGCTGAGCAGTGAGTTAAGGCGTCTCCAGTGGCAGGGGGCCAGGGTGCCAGGGGCGGCAGCTCCCACAGCAACCGGCCCCCTTCCCAGGAATCCCAGCTCGTGGCCGGCCCCCCAACTACCGCCGCGGGCCGCTGCGCCGGCGTGAGCAGCTCCAGTGTGAGCGGGATGCGGCCCCCCGCCAGCCGGGGCGCCTCCGCCAGCCCAAACACCTCCTGCATGCGGCACCGCACCTGCGGGGGAGCGGGGGGGGAGGGGACGGGGCGAATGGCGGCAGCGCATGGGACAGGCTTAGCGCCACTGAGTACATTCGACGGGTCCGCCATTGACGAAGCACGTGTACGGTACGCCTCATCGCCCCCCTTCCCCATTGGACCCATGCCTTGGCCCACCATCAGGCTCCCTCCCTTTTTCCCCCTTCCCCCCTCCCTCCGCCCCCCATCCCCGCCCTCCTTCTGTGGCGGTATGTACCTTCTCCGGCAATCCCACTATCCATTCCACGCTCTCCCGCATATCAGCTCCAAACACCCCCACCCCCGCCCCACCACGGGCGTGTCCCCGCTGTAGTCCACCAGCGCCTGTGTGCCGGTGGGGAGGGTGAGGTGCGAGGGCGCCTCGCGGTCCACCGCCTGCCGCTGCTCCCAGCTCAGGAGCGACCTGGGGGGCGTGGGTGGGGGGGTGGGTGGGTGGAGGGGGTGGAGGGTGGAGGGGTGGGTGGGCGGGTGGGTGGGTGGGTGGAGGGGGTAGAGTGGAGTACAGTGGAGGGGGCGGCATGAGGAGGGGTTATGAGGACGCAGTCGTAACGGCAGGGAAGGGGAGTGGGGGATTGCGGGCCGCGCGGAGATAGGTCACTTGGCGTGTGGGGTTGGTGGTGCGTGTGGCGCACGTGCCCCTAACCCGACCCACCCGAACCCCACCTGAGGATGTTGCCCCAGTCCAGTTTGAGCATGTCGCCCTTCCTGCGCACCCCGGCCAGGTGCGGGGCCAGCCACTGCGGGGGGGGGCGGGGAGAGGAGGGAGGAGGGAAGAGGGGAGGAGGCGAGGCGAGGTGAAGTGAGGGAGAGCGGGATTAACACCGCCCGCCCGTGGATGGCCAGCCTGGGGATGGCCAGCGGATGGCCCATTTGTCTGGACCTGGCTGGGCATGGCTGGGCCCGGCTGGGCCTGGATGGTCCCATGCACTTGGCTGGGCCCGGTTGGGATTGGCTGGACCTGGCTGGGCCCGTACCTGCGGGGCGCTGGCCAGCAGGCCCTCGTCGCTGAGGTCGGGCAGCTCCGCCAGGGCCTTGGCGGCCGCGGAGGGGCCCGCCTGGGCCTGGCGCCGCAGCCACACCGCCCGCTGCCGCCAGGCCTCCGTCTCCTTGCTCAGGCCCACGCCCCGCACGCCGCCCATCTCCTTGAAGCCCTGGGGGTGGGTGCGTGGTTGGGTGTGTGGGTGGTGGAAGAGGAGGGAAGGGCCGAAGGCGATGAACAGAATGGGCTACTAGCCGAGAGGAACCAGCGCGCAGAAGGCCTTTCTTCCCCCTCCCCCTGATGCGGCCAAGGAGTAACCGGTGGTGAGGCGATTCTTCCCCGCTCCCTCACGTAACTAATACCACTAATACTCTTCCCTCCATCCCCTCTCTTCCCCCTCCCCGCTCCCCCTCCGCCGCCCCCCCCTGTCACCTGCAGCAGCGCCGGCAGTGCCGCTGCGTCGCTGATGGGCGTGGAGCGCTCCGACAGCACCAGGCGGCCCAGGCAGCGCCGCCGCCGCGCCAGCACGGACTTGGAGCTGCTGGCCCAGAACACCTCGTCCCGCTCCTGGGGGGAGGAGGGGGGAGGAGGGAGGTGGGGGGACCGCAGCAGGGGATGGGTGCAGGGATCGAGTGCCGTAGGAGGGCAGGGGTACTGTGTAGAACATCAAAAAGGCACATGCCTGCGCAGGCAACGGAACCGTTCACCCTGCCATGTGCTTTCAGCCCTGCCTCTCCACAACCCCATCGCCTTCCGCTCGCACCCACGTCACCCCCCCCACCCCGACCCTCACCCCCGCGCACCCCGCCCCCCCCCACACGCACCTGTATCATTTCCTTGAGGTATCCCTCTATGGCGGCCAGGCTCAGCCCCGCCGCCGCCCGCACCATGTCGTTCCCCCCCCCGTCCCGGCGCCAGGCGGCGGAGCGGGCCACCCCCCCTATCTCGGCCACCGCCAGGTAGGGGGCGGAGGAGAGGGGGTCGGAGTCGGAGGGCAGCCGCACCACCTGGCCTGTGTGGGGGGGTAGGTGGCGTGGACCGAGGGGCGAGGGGGATGGAGGGGGGCTTGATGGGGCAGGCGTGCGCGTGGTGTCATGTTGACTACAGGCGGAGACGGGGAGGGTGGTAGGAACAGGTGACTATGCGGATGACCAACCGCAGTCTCAACGGCGCCCACGGCTGAGGCTTCACCGCTGCAACCCTCCCCTGGCCCTCTCCCCTACTGCCTGCCCCTCCCAAACGCCTCTCCCTCCCCTCCCCACCCCCGCCCTCCGCCCCGCCCCACCGCTTGACAGAGTGAAGGCCGCACGGGTGTTGGAGCGGTCCTTCCGCTCCGCAATGCGGTCGGGATAGGCCGCCGCCACCAGCGCCCCAACCAGGCCCTCGCGAACCATCTGATCCCGCCAGGCCACATCGAAAGGCTTCGACGGCGCCGCCGGGGCGGCTGGCGCCGCCACCGCCGCCGGGGCCTCGTCCTCGCCGTCGTCGTCGGCGCCGTCGAGCGAGGCGGCGTCGGCCGGCCCGGATTCGGGATCCGCGGATTCCATCGGGCCGGCGCCGGCGGCAGCCACCGCCGCCGCCACGGCCTCGTCCTCGTCATCCAGGGCGGAGCGGCCGGCGGCGGCGGCTCCGGCGGCCGGCGGCGGCGCGGCGGCGCGGGCCTGCTGGGCCCGTGTGGTGGCGGTGGCGAGGGCGGCCATGGCCCGTGCGCCCTGGAGCACTCGGGAGGCGGAGGCGCGGTCCAGGTCCTGGTCTGGGGGTGGGCGCAGGGGAATCGGTGATGAACGTAACGAAGGGAATGCGGGGAGGTGGAGGCAGGGTGGTGAGGGAGCGTCTTACCGGGCGTAATGAGCCGCAGGTGTTCGCGTGAGCGGACGCCGCCTCTCCTGATGGCCCTCCCTCTCACCCCCTCTTCCCCATGTCCGCTGTCCACTTTGTCAGCAAATCACCCCCCTCTTCTCCCCCCCCCCCAGGCCCTCACCGTCCCTCGCCAGCGCCTCCAGCCTCAGCATCAGGTCCGCCGAGCGCCCCCCCGCCTGCCCCCGCAGCAGGTCCCGCTCCCCCCCCAGCATGTTGGCCACCACCGCCGCCAGCTCCACGCACCCCAGCGCCGCGCCCCGCAGCACCGCCTGCCCCCAGCGCGGGTGCGTGCCCAGTCGGGCCAGCAGTCGGCCGTGGGGCGTGGGGCGCAGGCTGGAGGGCTCCAGCGCGCCCAGGTCCTGGGCAGGAGGGGGTGGGGAGGGGGGAGGGAGGGATGATAAGGGGTGGGCGGGAGGAGGGGGAGGATTAGGAATTGGAGCGTGGCCGATGGGAACCTCGCACCAAGGAGAGCATGCGCTTGTGCTGCCACGCCTGAACCCCGGTCCTGTCCCCCTGCCCTCCCCCAAGCCCTCCCCCCCTCCCCCCCCACCTTGAGCAGCTCCACGCCCGCGTCCACCAGGTCGCGAGGGGGCGGGTCCAGCCAGGGCAGCCTGGGGGGGTGGTGCGGAGTGCGGAGCCACGTGGAGGCGGCAGCACGAGCCCTCCCCACGCCTTGCTGGCCAGCCTCCCTCAGTCCCAGGCCCTACATTCCACCCCAAACCCCCCACCCCCCAAGAGCGGTGAGCACATGGCAGGGCAGCCCCCCCTCCCCAGGCCCCCCCCAGCCCCCTCACCCCGCTCCGTCGGGGCTGCCCCACAGCGCCAGCTCCAAACAGGTTGGGGCGAGGTCGGCGGAGGCGATCTCGGGCTCCGAGGTGGCGGAGGGGAGGGGGTCGCGCTCCGACCACAGCCGGTAGCAGCGGCCTGGGGCGGTGCGGCCCGCGCGGCCGCGGCGCTGATCGGCCGAGGCCTCCGAGATGCGGACCTGGGGTGAAAGGGGTGGGGGAATGGAGCCAGAGTTCCGGAATAAGGTTTGGGGGGATGGGGGGGACGCGCGTGCGCGGGGACGGGGCCGTCGAAGTGGCAGCTCCGCGGAGTCCTTCACCACACGCCCTTGCAGTCCCCTGGCCTCCTTCCCTGCAGTCTCCCTCCCTCCCTTCCCTATACCCCCCAAACAGGATCCCACCGTGGCCAGGCGGTTGACGGCGGTGGAGGGGTCGTAGCGGGGCACTCGCCGCAGCCCGCAGTCCACCACTGCACGTGGGGGGGGAGAGAGATGGGGTGTTTGTTGGTGAGCGGGATCGCGCCGACGCGAGAGATGGGGGGGGGGGGGAAAGCCGGGAAGAAAGCGGGCGTGGGGATGGGACGGGCAGCAGCGTGCCAAGGGTGCTATCACGGGTCCCTGTCGAGCAGGGGGCCCGCTACCGAGGGGCCCAGTCTCTGGATGGCCCCGCTTTCCCTGACCAGTCCGGGGTGGGCTTCGTCGGTCGGAATCAGAGTCCCACCTGCCGTGACGCCCTCGATTGTCACTGATGACTCAGCAATGGGCGTCGCCAGGATGACCCTCCGCCTCTTGGCGCCGCCCTTGGAGGGCCGCAGCACCTCATCCTGGGCGTCGGGCGCCATGTTGCCGTACAGCTGCATCAGCCGTACGCCGTACTTCTTTGCCGTACCATCCTCCTCGATGAAGCGCTCCGCCCGCTGGATCTCGCCCACCCCCGGCAGGAACGCCAGCACGTCCCCCCCCGCGCCCCCCCGGTCCCCCGAGCTCTCCCGCAGCGCCTGCGCCACTGCGTCCGCAACCGCCCGCTCCAGGGCGTGCCGCTCCGTGGCTGGGGAGGGGGATAAGGAAGGGATGGAAGGGATAGAAGGAAGGGACTAGGAGGAAGATGAGAGGGCATAAAGCGAGTGGGAAGGAGGAGCCGGGAAGCAATCAGGCGTGTCAGGTGCCCCTGGGCTCTCCGTGGCACTACCCCATCGTCCGGCTATGTGGACGCCCACAGCCCTGGAGGCCTGGACTCACGGTCGGGTGTGCCCAGGTGGTGCGTGGAGACGGGGAAGCTGCGCCCCTCGCTCACCACCAGCCGCACCTCGGGGCCCTGGCCGCCCCCGCCCCCCGCCTGCGCCTCCCCCATCAGCGCCCGCACGCGGTCCCCAAGGCCCCCGCCCAGGGTGGCAGACATGACCAGCAGCCTTGGAGGGGGGAACGAGGGAGAGGAGAAGAGGGATCGAAGATAGAGCAGGGTACAAGGGCAGCCCCGCCCCGTCACCCAACCCCAGCTCCGCCCCGCCCCTCGGTCCTTCGTTCCCGCCTCCCCCCGCCATCCCGACCCCCCCACCCCCACCCACACACACACCCACACACCTGAGCTCGGGCCGCGCCAGGCGCTGCACGTCCAGGCACAGCGCCAGCGCCACGTCAGCATCCAGGTTCCGCTCGTGGAACTCATCGAACACGATCTGGGATGGGTGGCGGGTAGGAGGTGAGAGGTCGGAACCGGTTGGGCGCACGGGTGAGGCCGCCACGGGCCTTCCGCCCCCAGCTTGCTCCGCTGTGGCTGGGCAGCCCACAGCCTCCCCGCCCTCCCAGCCGCAGCCCGCTCCCTAGTCCCTGCCCCCTGGACCCCGGCTCCCCCCCCCCGCCCCACCGCGCCCACGCCCTCCAGCTCCGGGTCGCTCTGCAGGCGGCGCAGCAGGATGCCCTCCGTCACCACCTCGATGCGGGTGGCGGAGCTGACCTGGGGGGGGCAGGGGGGGGGGAGGAGCGGAGCGTGAGCAGTACTCCCAAGCGCCGACTCGGCTTCCCAAGGTTGAACCAACAGTCTTCCACCAGCCCCCCCCTCCTACCCTGACGCCCGCCTCCCACGCCCGTCCATACCCACCCACCCACCCACCCCAAGCCCCCCACGCACCTTGGTCTCCAGCCGCACCCGGTACCCCACCCGCCCCCCCGCGGGCTCCCCCAGGCTGGCCGCCATGCGCCGGGCAGCGCCCTTGGCCGCCACCCGCCTCGGCTCCAGCACCTGCGGGCGTGACCAAAGGGGAGCCAGGCGGGTGTCAAGGGAATCGGGGGTCGCCGCGACCACCATCTCCCTTGACTCAGCACTCCGCATGCCCCTCCTCGTCCTGCGGCTCCTCACAGAATGTCCCCAGTCCACCCCAGTCCTCCCCCCCCCACACACCAGGATCTTCTGCCCCCCCGCCAGGTACTCGGGGCCGTGCGCCAGCATGGCCAGGGGCACCACCGTGGTCTTGCCGGCACCGGGGGGGGCCTGGGGGGGGGGCATGGGGGGCAGAGAGGAGGAGGGTTGGGGGCGGGCGTGGCGGCAAGGACCCCGGAGCCCGGACCCGGCTGCCCGGGGCAGGCGCTGGGGGCGGGGGGAAGCATGTTCGTGGAGCACATCGTGGGACGGCCCGCCCGCTGCGCCTCGCTCGGCCGTCACCGCCTGTAGAACTCCCCCTCAAAGCCCCAACCGCCTGCCTGCAGCACCATGCCGCTGCCTCGGTCCAGGCCCACAAGCACCTCCTCTAGACACTCCCTGGTCGGGAGGGCAGCAGGTGGGCGGGGGTTTTCAGCAAAATGCACCGAGGGCGGGGGTGAGGGGCGCACCAGCCGGCGCAGGCAGGTCTGCTCCCCTGACCAGGGAGCTGTAGCCCTGTGCTTTCTGGTCATTGCATGAACTGTTGGGTCCGTCGGAGCCCCTACCGGATGGGCAGGCCGTCCGCTATCTTGAGCACGTCTGGCCGCACCGCCTGCGCGGCGGCAGCCGAGGCCACCACGGCGGCCCTGGGCGGCACCGCTGGGCGCCGGGGGTCCGCAACGGCAGCCCCGCCCGAGGGCAGTCGGCTGCAGGGCCACAGGCGCAGGGGCGCAGCGGGCCCCGCGGTGTGCCCCGGGTGCGGCTGCAGTGGCCGGGTGGCGGGTGTGTGGCCGAGCCAAGCGGCGGCGGTCGGGGCTGCCGACCGGCCGCCGCGTGTCATGCGCGTCGCACTCATGTCGACCAGCGGCTAGAGGCGGCTGAGTCCACTCTGCTGGCCAAGAAGGGCTTGGCGCGACAGGCCTTGCTCGCGGCGACAATCGCTCGGTCGCGCGCACAACGACGAACCGCTAAGCTCGTCTAGGGAGCCCAATGCAGGGTAAAAGGGTTCTCGCTGGAACAAGTCTCCCAAGACGAAGTGGGTGGTATCGCGAGAACTCCACGCTATGCATGCGGTCTGGCCAGGGCCCCACAAAGGACCCGTGAAGGGCACCACAAGCTGCTCCTCTGTGTCTATGCGTATGGGAGCGGGTTAGTACCAAGGCCGCATCCGAGCGCAGAGGGCCAGTGCGCCCACTGCCGGGTTTGGCACGCTGCGGGCACGCGGCGTCGGCGCCGTGCCTTCGCCCTCCCGTTCGTGTCCCAGCAGTCCGCGCCCACAACCCTGCCCAACCCGGCTCGTCCCCACCCTTCCCCACCCTCACAACACACTCACAGTATTGAAGCATCTCGCGACTGGAAGTGCGCCTGAAGCCTAACCACCAACCGAGCGGTTGCTCCAATGTATCGCCCCTCGCGCGCACCTCGGTCCGCCATACTGCCGACACCACCGCCCGTTTGTACCACTTGAACCCGCCACCAAAGACAAGTTAAGCGAGACAGGGTGCTCCTCAACTCGGGCCCCACCAACCCCTAGCACGCTCCTTTCTCGCCAAGCTGCAGGCGTTGGCAACGCCGCACTCTATGTCGATACTCTAGGCATGAATGACGGACGAAGGACCCTAGCTTAGCGGAGGGGTGAGCCCAGCTTCGCGCGAGTCTCATCTCGCGAATGGTCCTGGTGCTGGCTCCCTAGCTCAACCTTGGCGCCCGGAAGCGTACGTATAGGCGACGCCCAAGATGCCGGCCGTGGGCAGGCCCGGGAAGCCCAAGTCGCTGGTGGAGCATCTCAGCGAACAGGCCCCGAAGCGCGCTGTAAATGACATCGTTAGCCTCAGCCGATACTTCATGTCGGCGAAGCTGCTCCTGAGTCAGGTGCGTGGGCTCGCGAACCACAAAACCCGAGTGGGTGCTCTCGTTGCACCCGGCCCTCCGCGCTCAAGCCCAGCGCTTCCGCGCCTCTCAGGCGGAGCAATACCGCGTCATTAAAGATGAGGAGCAGCTATACGTCATGCTGCTGCGCTTTGCAAGGTGCGGCCCGGCTTGGAAGCGGCTCGAGCCGTGCGGGCTCGGAGGGGGCTCGGGGAGGGGTCCCTTCAGGCATGAACTCTTACCACCCTGTAGGCCTGATCCCTGCATGCCACACCCATCCCCGCCCCCGCAGCCTCATGGTGGAGACCATCCCGAGGCACAGGGACTTCCGGGATGGACAGGCGGAGTACAGCAAGCTCAAGAAGGTGCGCTGCCGGGGAGGTCCCTAGTGTCGCATGTCGAGACCGCCCTGCGGATTCCTCGCAGCCAGCATGGAGACAGCCTGCTCGGCGCCTAGACCCTAGCAACGACTCCAGGGCTCTCTGCGCGATACGGTGCCCGTGCTGCGCGAGACGGTGTTCCGCTGACCTAGCAGCGGCCCCCGCCGTGCAACCCTGCAGGAGCTATGCGGCCGTTACCTGCCCGAGCTGGAGTCGCTCAAAGGCACCCTGCAGCTCAAGGACCGGCTCGAGCCGCCCACGGCCATGTCCCGCAACCGGCCCTCGGACGCGGTCCGCCTGACCGTGTCAGACCTGCCGCAGCTGGACTGGGCGTCCTCGGGCGCGCCGCAGCCCCCGCCCCCGCCCCCGCCGCCCCAGCAGCCGGCCCTGCAGGTCGATGACCTCCTCGCCGTGATGCGGGGGGAGCCCTCGGCGCAGCCCACGCCCTCTTCGAGCGGCCAGCAAAGCCGGTCTGTCCCGGCCGCGTACGCCGGCCCGGCGGACCCTTACGCCCTGGCAGCTGCCGTGGGCACCAGTGCGGCTGCGGCGGCAGTGGAGCTGCCGCGCTACTCGACTAGCTATGCGTCCACCGGCGGCCGGCACGCGCTGTTCGGCTCGCCGGGCTCTGCGAGCGGGCCGGGTTCAGGGGCGGGGAGCCGGCCTGGCTACGGGTCGGCCGGGTCCATGTCCCGCTACCCCACGCTGGACACGGGTCCCATCGTGCCGCCCTCGGCGCCCCCTGCGGCGCCGCCCGACATTGCGATGCTGTCGCTGGGGCACCCAAGCGCGGGGCCGTCCCTGGGACCCCAGGAGGTTGCGGTGAGTTTCCGCTCACAGGCTCCCAGCTGGTCCAACGAAG
Organism: Edaphochlamys debaryana; assembly: GCA_016858145.1. Classification (NCBI taxonomy): domain Eukaryota; kingdom Viridiplantae; phylum Chlorophyta; class Chlorophyceae; order Chlamydomonadales; genus Edaphochlamys; species Edaphochlamys debaryana. Next base: position 229,078 of record JAEHOE010000074.1, read on the forward strand.
CTAGCTGGAGCCTGGGAGCAGGCAGCCACCAGGCTTGTTCTGCCGGCTGTGGTCCGCGCTCCGCGGTCCTGCGGTCCTTGGCGAGCAGGGTCCCAATCGGATCGGCGCTTGACGTCGACCCCTCCCCCCTGGGACTCGGCCCACAGGTCATCCACATGCCCTCCTCCACGGCGGGCCTTCCCGACACGTGCACCAGCCACGCACACCCGCCTCCACCGCCCCCATCGCAACCCCAGCCCCAGCTGCCGCCGCCGCAGCCCTCGGGGCCGCCGCCCGCCGCGGCCCCCGCGCCCGGCGGCCCCAAGGAGCTGGCCAAGGCCGCCCAGCTGCGCGACGTGCACGTGAGCGTGGCCCTGATGGAGGAGTTCCTGCACTACGCCCGGCAGAACACGTCCCGCGGCATCGAGTCGTGCGGCATCCTGGCGGGCAAGCTGCTGGCGGGGGACTCGGTGTTCGCCATCACCACGCTCATCATCCCCAAGCAGCAGGGCACCACGGACACGGTGCAGGTGAGCGGGCGCGGACGCCGTGCGCCGCAGGGAGAGGTCCGTGGGGCTGCGTGCTCGGGTTGTACACGTACACGTTGGGGGGATGTGGAGCGAGCGGCTGGTGCAAGGTGGGTGTGCTTACGCAGGGCGAGCTCGTGAGGACGTAACCGCCTTGAACCTGGCCCCCGCCCAGGCGCTGAATGAGGAGGAGATCTTCGAGGCCCAGTTCGAGCGCGAGCTCTACCCCATGGGCTGGATCCACACGCACCCCACGCAGGTGCGAGGCGGCTCGAGGCCGTTCCAGGCCGCTTATGGCGCCCACGCACCCTGCCTCGGTGCAGCTAGCTGGTCCTGGGCGTGTAGCCTGCCATGCACCAGCTGACAGCATGCCGCTCCCGTGTCCTGGCCCGACCGTGACCCAAACCGTACCGCCGCTGTGCTGTGCCTCCCGCCGCGCGCCCCGCAGACGTGCTTCCTGTCGTCGGTGGACGTGCACACGCAGTGCGGCTACCAGACCATGCTGGACGAGGCGGTGGCCATCGTCATGGCGCCCACGGACCGATCAAAGCGCTGCGGCATCTTCCGCCTCTCCACGCCCGGCGGGCTGAGCCTGGTGCAGAAGTGCCCGCTGCGCGGGTTCCACACGCACCCGCCCACGGACACGGGGCAGGAGCTGTACGAGCTGTGCGGCCACGTGTACCTCAACCCGCGCACCAAGCACGAGGTGCTGGACCTGCGCTAGCCGCCCGGCGCCGATGGGCCTGTGGGGTCGGCCGGGGGCCGCACAGGGGAGTGGGGTGGGGACCGGCAGATGCCGGTCGGCGCTGTGGGCCGTCAGGGTGGAGGCAAGGCGCGGCGTCAGGGGTAAGGCCTTGGATGCAGAAGGTGAAGGGCGCAGGAGGTACGCCTAGAGGTGGTAGCAGAGGCGGCTGTTGCCGTTTGCAAGGCCTTCCCGTGTAGGAGATAGGCAGGTTCAGCGTGCCAAACGCAGTGTACTGTAGTCCTCACCGCCGAGGGCGGGAGGGGCGGATAACCCTCGGTGCCAAGTACTGCCAAAGCCCGGACGCTCAGAGCGTTGACATGCGGGCCTGGCGGCCTGGCGTGGTCAGGGGTTGTCAGTTGCTGAGGTTCTGTAACAGACGGTGACTGTCGCCTCGCCCGGCGCTGTAACCTCATGGGTATGGCTGAACCGTGAGCCCTTGCCGGTCTTCCTTGGTGCGCGCATAACTCGGACAAGTAGGGCTGACTCCTTGCTGTCCGGGAGCAGTTGGAAGCACCCTGACTCCGTTACACTGAGATCACGGCGTCCCCTGTTGTGCGGACAGGCAGACGCTGATCCCTCCGCTCATCCGAGATGAAAGCATCGACTCAGCACTCAGCACGACCCTTGTACCCCCTCCCCAGGTGCCGTCCCACAGCAACCTTCCAGTAGAGCCGTCAGCTCACCTCCCAGTCTCCGCAACCCAAGAGAACCCAGTTCTTGCTACCGCATGCACCGCCAGCTGTTCCGCTTAGTCAGCCGCCTCCTCACTTGCTAGGCCTCGTTCCAGTGAGTTCGAGAGTCCCTGCGCGCCAGCGCGCCTAAGCTACCCGTACGGCACTACCCGCGTGGCACCAGCTGTACTAACCGCCTGCTCCCTGCCTTCGGTCCGCGCGCTCCACGACCCTCTACTCGCACTTGATGGCGCGGTAGATGTGGCGCACGAACATGAGCGACGCGCGCCACCCGACGGTGCCCAGCATCAGGAAGAAGCCGAAGCACACCATGGCCATGTAGCCAAAGAAGAAGGTGGTCTGCATGAAGCCAGACATGTCGGAGCGGGCGTAGTAGTAGTAGAAGCAGTAGCCGTACACGAAGATGCCGGTCGAGCCACCGCACAGGAAGGAGCGCCACCACCATTGGTGGTCTTCGACCGCAAGCTGGAAGTAGGTGAGCGCAATGGTGATGAAGGCGGTGACGACGATGAGGATGATATAGACGATGGCCAGGATGGACCAGATGATGTAGACCTTGTGGCCCCAGACCGAGGCGAAGATGTAGTACAGCTCCACGTAGATGGCCGAGAAGGGCAGGAAGCCGGCCATGATCATCTGCGGCACCGTGGTGCGGTACCAGGGCAGCTGCGGGATCTCCCGAGGGTACTTGTTGGTGCGGCATGGCGCAAAGAACTCGGCGCTGCGGCACAACCACAGGGCAGGGAGGGACCCGTAAGACGAGCGGGGGCTTGCCGACGGCTGGACGCGCACGTCCCATGCTGGTTACGAACGGGACTCATGCCCCTACGGACGCCAGCGACCCTTTGCGCAATCCGGGCCTCGCAACGCAGACCCATCCAATTGTCAGCCGCAGAGCACACTCGCTCCACCACGCACCGGTTGTTCTTGCCGGCAATACCACCGAACACGGTCAGGGGGATAGTGACCAGGCTCCAGAGCAGGAGAATGATCACGATCGTGCCGAACGGCAGGGCGGCAGTGGACTGCGACAAGCAAGACGGCGGGCACGTGTCGGCTTCAGATGTCGCACACGCTCTGAAACTCCCAGCCTGCCCCTCTGAGCTCTGAACTCCGCTGGACGGTCAGCATCGCTGCTTGCGGCCCTCACGCGTCCATGCTGGTCCGTGCCGTACTCCGCTTCCAAGGGCTTTCGGTCTTGAGCTATCATGCTTCACGCCCCCAGGGCCCCACGCAACCTTCAACCCCGCCTTGCTTTCTGGCTCCAGCGCTGCCCTCATCCCTCACCCGATAGACAATGGCCACGGTGTTCAGGAAGGCGAACATGATGAGGAAGGGGCCGCAGAAGACAAAGCACGTCATCAGGATGTTGCGCACCCACAGCTCGCCCTCCATCTGCCTGTAGTACGAAGACGCCACGAAGCCAGCAATGCACGCCGTGAGCGAGTACAGCACGATCAGCGCCGTGTACAGCGAGCCGCGGTTGTAGGGGTAGAACACGCCAACCAGCGCCAGCACGAAGATGAACAGCGCCAGGTAGAACAGCTGCGGGTGGAAGGAGGCCCGTTGTCCACACAGGCTTCGCCGTTCGCCGCCAGACTCGCTTCAAAGCAGACCGAAAGAGCTTCACTCCGCCATTGCATGACCCCTTGCAAGCAGTCAGCCAAGCCTACCTGAGTACCCGTGCCCACGAACGCGCAGAACAGGTTCTTGTAGGGGGGGAAGCGGAACACGTCACCGTGCACATACTTCCAGCCCGACTCCTCCTCGTCCATGGCGGCTGCAGAGGGCCGAAAGGACTCACTCAGCGCCTTTATGACTAAACGAGCATCGTCGACACGGTTGACAAGCTCTACCGTGAACGACATCGCAGACCTTGTGAGGGGCAGGTGCGGTGCCCCACAAAAACGGGGCACAAACAGTCAGCGGGCGGCGGGCCCTGACTCACGATCATCCTTCGAGTACTTCACGAAGTCCGCCTTCAGCACGCGCATCAGAATGGTGGCCAGGAAGCCCGTGAGCAGCAGCACCGTCACGCAAGAGTTGATAATGGAGAACCAGTGAATCTGTGGAGGGGTGGAGGTGCTCTCGGTTAGGTTAGGGTAGTACTGGACCCCTGACATGCCCTACCCACCCAGCAACCCTCTGTCAGCCCGCGCTGTGGTCAGCTCTAGCCACCGAGGCCGCTCGCTCCCCCTGTCATAGCCCACCTCGAGGTGGACGGGGTTGAGGGGGAAGCGCTCGTAGCGCTGCAGGCGCTGGTCGAACTTGGTGGTGGTGGGGGTCCACTTCACCGAGTAAGTGAACTTAGCCGTCACCGCAGTAACGTTCTCCGAGATATCCACCGCCTCCGCGGGGTCCGTGGAGACATTGATCTCAATCACCCGGTCCTCGTTATACTTGATGTCAAAGTCGATGTGCGTGAAGAGGTAGTACTTGAACTCCGTCACACCGCCAGGCTTGAAGAGCTTCTCCATCTTACCAATGAAGCCCCAGACCGGCAGATCGTCATAGTACATCTGGAAATACCAGTCCTCCTCGACGGCCTGCGGGCGCCATCGCGGGCATGCTCAAGCAGCCCGGCTACAGCAACCCCGGCAGCGTCTCCACACCTTGCGGAACTTCGCCAGCTTCTCCTGATCCAGGGGCTGCTCGCATACAAGCTCCCGCGTGCGGGGCTTGCGGAACTGCAGCTGGTAGGGGGTGGAGGCCATGCGGTTCGCGTCCACCACCTCGCCCATGCCCAGGAGCTTGTGCTTCACGCCCTCCTTAGGCTGGCAATAGGGAAGGCTGTAGTACTCATAGGTCTCGCTGCATGGCGGGGCAGAGAGAGCGTCTCCGGCTGTTGTGCCGGTTAGCATGGCCGCGCCTGGCGCGCCCAGCCTCGCCCGACGCACCTGGGGTTGGTGAAAGGCCCAACCTTGCTGGCCCAGAGCGGAACCTTATCATCCACCGCGTACTTGTGGTCCTTCTCACTGAGCAGCGCGCGCCCAAGTTGCTGAGGCACCTCCACCGTCATAGAGACGCGCGTTGCTGCGCTAAGCTGCAGCAGCGCCAGCACCGCGAAAGGCACTAGCAGCTTCATCTTGCCGCGTTGTGCAAACAAGATTGCGGGGTCGATCTGTGCTAGCACATATGGCCCTCTCACTCAAGGGGAAGGGTGTAAATCCTATGTGTGTAGCCCCTCCTAGCGACCGAGTATGGCGGGGTGTTGAGCGGAGCGACCTGGTGTGGGGCCACACCGTCGGGCGCATCGAGGCAACACTGCACTTGAATCCGGTCCTGCGCTCACAACCCCGCGAACCCCGCGGCGTTTGCCCATCACACCCTCAATTGCATAGCGGCTCGGAGTGGGGTGCATAGGGGGCCCCCGCACACGAGATGTGTTGACGGTTCGGGGCATGGCCCGCGACTGAACGCCAGGCGGAACCATGGACATTAGGCCGTTCTTGCAGGACCTGTACGCGCCGGCAGTGCTGGTCGCTGCGACACCAGCTGCCGAGGCGCTCGTGACAGCCAAGAACGGCATTAGCTTGGTTGACCTGCTCCGCCCCTACAGCAGCATCTACCAGCTCAATGGTGAGATCAGCGGTGGTGCGCTGGAGTGGCAAGGCCGGAGCCTCCCACGTCGAGGCAAACCCTGGGGCCTAGTGGGGGCCCCCACGGAGCTCTGAGCAGGGCGAAGGCACAGCCGGGCCGGGGCCCAAGGCGCCTTGCCCAGCGAAGCGCCCTGCCTGCAGCCTGATCACGAGTGTTGCGTGGGCCCCGCAGTGCCGGTACGCGTGGGCGAGGCGTCCGTGCGGGTCCAGGACCTGCGCGTGCGCTTCTACGACGTGGGCTCCCTCTACCAGCCGCCCCCGGAGGTGCGCGCCGGGGAAGCCCAGACTCCTCTTGCTATTGAAGCCTCTGCCTTATCTGGAGGGCTCTTGCAGTGCAACTGTCGCACTCTGAGGAGGGAGTGAGCCCGGTTCTGCGCCGCCTGCGCAGCCCATCGAGGAGCACCTGCAGGAGGTGCTCAAAGCCAGCGCGCAGCGCCATGCCCGGCTGGACCCCTCGCCGGACCTGCTGCAGCGCTTCATGTCGGGTGGGTGGGCGGGTGGGTGGCGGTGTGACACGATGCCAGGGCTCACGACCCCTGCTGCGCACGGTGCCACCTCGCGAGGACGGCCGGGACAGCGACCGTCGCGGTTGCACGGGGGAGCGGCCAGCGGATGGCAGCCTCCCCACTCGCAGCTGGAGCAGTGGCAGCATGCAATGGCCTGAGACCGCCCCTGGGGTCGCCCTTGCCCTGCGTACTTATGCTGTCCGTGCCGGGGTGCGCGGCGCGGGGTCCTTGACCACCCCACTGCGGGCCTTCGCGCCGCAGACTCCCCGCCCGACATGCGGGAGCTGACCCCCTGGTACGACGCCTACCGCTCCGAGTTCATGCGCCTGCTACGCTTCGGGGACCACGAGACGCTCGACTACCCGGTCGCATGTGAGCAGCCGGGGCGGGGGCCCTGGTCGCCGCCTCTGGCCCCGCTACTTAGCCGGACACCCCGCTCGGCATGGGCTGGTCTTCTTGCCTTGCCTTGGGCGTGCGTTGGCCGTTTCTGTGGGGTTATGCCCGGCATAGCATGGAGGCCGTGGCACGGAGCGCCGGGCCGCCCCCAACCCCTCATGCCGAGCCGCGCTCCCCACCTGCCCCGGCTCCTGCCCCTGCCCCTCCCGCCCTTCTCCACCAGGCGTGTTCGCCATCCCCGCGGACGTGGTGAACCCCGCCTCCCACTTCGACACGCTGGTGGGGCAGCTGGTGCTGCCGCCGCTCATGCAGCAGGACGTCATGTACACGCTGCGCGACCGGGACTTCCCGCGGCACTTCGTGCTGCTGCTGGACGTGGCGGCGGGCATGAACGAGAAGAAGTGGGGCTGGGGAGAAGGGGGAGGAGGGGGAGCGGGTGGGCGAGGGCTGGAGCAGGGCGGGTGGGAGCGGGCATGGAGGGGAGGGCGCTGCCCTGCCGAAGGTGTAGTAGAGCGCGGGCCGGGGATGAGCTGCCGGCAGGCGGGTGGGCAAGTGCACAGGGCAGTCTGGGCAGCCCGGTCGACGACGGAGCGATCATGCGGGCAGGCCGGAGACTCGGAGACGGACGCGCCCCACCCCGTGTGCTGGCGTGCGTCTTCCCTCCAGGGCTGCGGACAACCTGGTGGCCATCAAGCGGCTGTACGGGGACGCGCACTGCTCGCTGCTGAGGATCAACTCGGGCAACGGTGGGCGGCGCTGGCGCGATGAGCGGCTTAACGGTCTGCGTCAGCGGGTGCCATTGTGGTTTCCGGAGGGGCACAACATGATGAGCCAAAGGGCAGGAGGAGGTTTCGCGGGTCGTGGTTGCGTTAGCGGGTGCTGTGCCCATCCCCGCAGGCGACCGGAGCCACAGCGGCGCGCCCGTGGACTTCTTCGCGCGCTACCAGCACGTGTGCCTGCCCACGGGGGGCAGCGGAGAGCCGCTGGCACGCCCGCCGCCGCCGCCGGGGGGGGTGGGGGCCTTCCTGACCGCTCAGGCGAGCTGGGACGCAGGCAGGGGCAGTCCGGAGTCCGGAGCAGCTGCCATACCCAACCGCGCCGGCTCACCCTACCGTTTACCAGCGCACCCCCGCCACAACCCCGCGTCTGCCACAACCCGGCCTCCGCTCACCCGCGAGCATGCCATTTCGGGACCGTCGAATGAAGGGCTGCCCCTCTTTCTACATGATACCGTAATCATGACCCTTCCTGTCGCCGCCACCCCCTGCCGCCCGCTGGGCTGCACCCCGCAGGACCTGGAGGGTGTGGCCGGCTTCGTGCGGGACTTCGCGGGCCGCACGCTGCTGCCCAAGCTGGAGGAGCGCATCTCCCGCCTCAACGCCGCCATCACGGCCACGCGGAGGGGCCTGCGCAACCGCCTCAACCGCTTCTGGAAGGGCAGCGCGGAGGACCGCCAGACCGACCGGTGAGGGCGCATCCTGCTCTGTGGCCTGCTTCCTCCCGCGTCTCGGGCACACCTCCATTCGCGGGCAGTGTGTGCAGTCGTGCAGGGACAGGCCTGCCTTGCCCAACTGGGGCGCCGTGCGCCAACCGCGCGGCCCGCTCGACCTCGCTCTCCCCGCAGGCCCTACCCGTGGCACAGCGTGGAGGGCATGATGCGGCAGCTGGGGGACCTGGCCTTCCTGCTGCGGCAGTACGCCTTCGCAGAGTCCACCTACAGACTGGCGGCGCAGGTGGGGCGGGGCGGGGGCAGCTGAGGTCGAGGCTTGATGCGGTACTGATGGCCTTGGGACGAGGCCGGCCTGGTCGGCCTGGCACGCTGCTGACGCCGTGCCTGGTGACGCTGTGGGCCTGCTTTTACGCCATCCCCCTCGGCCCCGCCCCGGCAGGACTACCTGAACGACGGCAACGCCAAGTGGTACGCCGGAGTAGAGGTGAGCGGGCGCCGCCAAGCAGCCGGCACAAGAGCTGTTTGCGCTGTCGCACTCTGGCCACACACCCCGCCTCTCCCTTCGCACGCCCCTCAACTTCAACGGTCTCCTCCCTGCCTACACGCCACATCACGCCGCCCGCTCCGCAGGAGATGATCGGGCTGTGCAGCGTGCTGGGCGAGCCGGCCGACCCCATCGCCGCCGTGCTCCTGGCCAGCGACCCCATGAAATACTTCATGCGCGCCTACGAAAACTACTCCAAGCCCCCCGCCGCCGCCGTGGCGGCCGCCGCGGCGGCGCAGCAGCAGCCCAACGGCGGCCCGCTGCCGCCCATGTCCGCCGCCACGCTGGCCGCCAGCCGCGTGGGCCGCATGCTCGCCACGCGCGTCATCATGCTGTGTGCTGCGGTGCAGAGCGCGGCGGGGCGGCACCGCGCGGCCAGTGAGGCGCTCATGCGGGCGCAGTCGGAGGAGGAGAACGCGCGGGCGGGGCTGCTGCTGGAGCAGGTGTGCGGGGCACAGGAGTGCGCGCGGGCTGGCATGGGCTGTGTGGGCCGCGCGCAGTTACTCGCCGCACGCTTGCCCTCACCGCCCACTCCACCGCTCCACTGGCCTGGGCATTGCGCTGTCCCACCCCGCCCCCAGTCCGCCTACGCCATGCTCTACGCGCGGCCGCCCCTGGTCCGCAAGTTCGCCTTCCAGATGGTGCTGGCCGGCATCCGGTACATCTGCTGCGGCCAGAAGCGCATCGCCATCCACGCCTACCGCCAGGTGGGGTGAGGCGCCATGCCGCCGCCCCGCTGACGTGGCCGGCCGCGTGTCGCGTGTCGCCTGGGGGCAGGTCCATGCAGGTTCATGCAGGTCGATCGTGTCACCACGCGGCGTTGCAGCCGTGTGAGACGGCCCTCCCGCGCTTCCGCTGCCCCAGGTCATGAGCCTGTACCTGGGCCGGCGTTGGAAGCACATCGAGGAGCACCTGCATGCGGTGCTGGGGGCGCAGTGCGTGGAGGTGAGCGGGGCAGACGACCTGTGCCTTGCCCGGCCCCGCCTTGCCCTCCTCGCATGCCCCTACCTCCTCCCAGTCGCAGCCATGCACGTTGCTCTTTCTCTGCCCCCCACCTCTCCCAACCCTCTCCCAACCCCTCACGCCCTCTCTCCCCACCGCCCCCGCCCCCACCTCACCACAGTACGGCGACAAGGACCGCGCGCTGTGGCACTTCTGCGCGCTGCTGGACTGCGCGCACCGGCCCCCGCAGCAGCAGGCGGGCAACGTGGCGCAGTTCCTCAACCTGCTGGCCGGGGTGCGGGACCAGGCAGCAATCACGCACGTGAGGGCCCATGCGTGCGGTCCTGTGCGATACGGGGCACAGGGCTGCCAAGGGAAGCGGCAGGGCGTGTGTCGTGATGCGGTGCGGGCACGACTGGAGCGAGGTTCAAGTTTACTGTACGCAGCTGCTGTTTGCGCTGGCCCCACCGCCCCTGTTTCTCCTCGGTTCCTCCCCCATCCCGCAGGAGGGCGTGAGCCTGGTGGACAGCCTGCCCCTGCCGTTGGTCAACCGCCACGACGTGCGCGTGCTGTGCAGCGACACGGCCTGCTACTCGGGGCCCAGCGCGCGGGCGGTGAGCCGGGCCGGGGGGCCCAGATGGAGAGAGGCGGGGGCAGCTGGGATCGGGAGAGGGGCTGGCAGGGGCGTACGCCCTGGCAGGATGTTGAGTTGCTGCAGCCCGCCTGCCTAGGCCGGATGCGTCCATGTGCGGGGCTCACGTGTGTCCCGGCACTGTCACGTGCGTGCCCCCAGGTGCCCGACGCCACGTGGCAGCGCATGGAGGCGTGCTGCACCAGCGGCTCCAACAACTGGCTCACGCCCGAGGGCGGAAGCGTCAAGCAGGAGCGGGACGTGAGGAGGGGGCGAGCGGGGGCGAGCGGCGAGGGCAGGTTAAAGGCGAGGGGCTTGGACGTGGGGCACCGCACGCTCCCTGGATGCGGGACGTCCGCCCTTGCGCTCGCGCTGGCGGACTCGTTCGTCACCCCGCCTGCCTCACTGCTGGACTTGCTGCTCTTGTCCCGACCGTCACCAACCCCCACCCGCAGCACGAGGAGTACACCATGTGTGTGTGCGGGGAGGAGGTGGGCGTGCAGGTGGAGTTCCGCAACCCGCTGGCGGTCAAGCTCAAGGTGCGGAGAGGGGGTCCACGGGCGGGGTTGCGGCTCTGCTACGGTCCCTGCAGCCTTTGCCTGCAACGGCCACACCCGTAGCAATGTTTGGTACACCTGACGTCGCCACCCACCGCATCCGCGCCTCAACCCAGCCCCATGCCCGCGCCCCTCCCACCGCCCAGGTGGCCAACGTGCAGCTCATATGCACCTTCACGCCCGAGGCGGAGGCCGTCAAGGGCCAGCCCGTGGCGCTCCCCACCACCGCCTCCGCCCCCGCCCCCTCGCCCGCTCTCGCGGATGGCGAGCACCCGCTGCTGCCCGGCAGCGCCTCCTCGCCCGTCGCACCGCAGCCCTCGAGCGAATACGTAGGTGCCGCACGCGCAACGACACGGCTCGGACTCCTGTCCACATGCTGCTGCCAGTTACCAATCTCTGCCACCCCACTCCTCACCACCCCACATCGCTAGACCCAACCTCCACCACCCCTCCCTCCCCCCGCCGCAGGTCCACGTGCACGAGGCCCAGCTGACGCTGCACCCGGGCGAGGCGCTGGTGGAGGTGCTGCGCGTCATGCCACGGCAGCCCGGCTGGCTGCGCATCACGGGCGTCACGTGGACGCTCAACGGAGTGGCGCACGGCCGCATCGCCTTCGACGTCAAGGGCCGCAGGCGGAAACGGCCCAAGGGCGACAGGTGGGGGGCGCTCGCGCCCCTGCTGGGCTGCAGTGCTTCAAGCCTGTAACATTGTGCCCTCCTTGCCCCTGTTTGGGCGTGAGCTTCATGCTTTGCGCAGCACCTCCACTGCGCGCTGGGGCAAGCTACCCGCAGCCTGCTTCGTGACCTCCGCTTGGCATGGGCCATACCGTTGCCCACCGGTGCTGGCATGTCGTGACCGCGCGCCCCTCCCCGCAGGCCCGGGCAGCTCAAGCACTACCCGCCCCACCGGCGGCTGCTGTTCCAGGTGGTGCCCACCATGCCCCGCCTGGAGCTGCTGGCCGACCCCCTGCCGCCAGCACTCTACTCGGGGGAGCTGTGCAGGTGAGCCCCGGCTATGAAGCGACGCTCGCTCGCACACCCCTCAGCTGGCGTCCCCTGTCAGCCCCTTGCCGCCCGGATGGTCCCCCGACGCAACCAGCAGCTCGGCGACGCCCCACCACATACGTGGCGCAAGCCCCCCACCCCGCCCCCGTCCGACCCACATCGCTTCCTCCCCGTCCAGGGTGCTCATGCGCATCCGCAACTGCGGCGGCCAGCCCCTGCGCTCCCTGGCCCTGGTGGTGGGCCACCCCGAGGCCGTGTGCCCCGCCACGGACGCAAACAAGGACCGCCCTCTGCTGGACAGCCTCACGGGTGAGCCCCATGCCGGGTCCCACCCGCATTAGAGCCTGCACTCCCACTGCCGCAGTGTGACGTTGCTGCCCGTCTGATTGGTGTCCGTAACTGGTGCGAGCACGGCAGCCCCTTGCTGTAACCTGTGCATCAACCCAAGGCGGCTTGCCGACCCCCTTCCTCTGCGTGAAGCCCCACCCTCGCGACCCCCTGCCCTCCCTCGCCAGACCCTCGCGAGGTGGTGAGCATGGTCAAGGCACCTGCGCTGCAGCGGCAGAGCCTGCAGCTGTACAAGCTGTGGGGCGGCCGCGAGCTGGCGCCGGGGGAGGTGCTGGAGTGGCCGCTGTGGCTGCACCCGCGCGGCCTGGGCACGCTCAAGCTGCCCATGGTGTGGTACGGAGAGCCGTCGGTGAGTGCCCCCCCGCTGCAGGCCGCCGCGAGTTAGGGGCCGGTGGTCGCTTCTCACCATGGCGCCAGTAGCATGCTGGTTGGGTTCAGGTTGGGGTGCTCCAGGGAGTTGCCAGGGAAGAAAGCGCGGTGGACACTCCCCCCAAAGCAGGGGGCTTTCCGCCAGACAGGTGAGGGCACGCCCTTCCCCGCTCCCCTGCCCCGCCCCCACGCGCCCCCAGGCCCCCCGCTCCGGCATGCGGCACCGCACGCTGCGCATGTGCGGCTCTGTGGCCGTGCAGCCGCTGCTGGCGGCCCGCCCCACCGTCTGGCCCTCGCCCACCCACCTCTCCCACCACCTGCTGCGCCTGGGCGTGGACGACAGCAAGGTGGGCCGGGCCCTGCGTCAAGCACGAAAGCGCAGCGTCCTCTGGTCCGTGCCTTGTGGTATTCCGTGTCCTGACCCTTGCACGCCATGGTCAGCTCGCACCCCTCCGCCGTGCGCCCCTCGCAGGAGGGCGAGCGGGTGCTGTTGCAGCAGGTGGCGGCGGTGACGGCCCCGCCGCCGCCCCAGCCCGCTGTGGGCCAGGGCCAGGGGGCACAGGCTGGCGGGCAGGGCGGCGGCGTGCCGTTCTCCGCCCCCGTCTCGGGCGCCGTGACGCCCGTGCCCTCCACCCCCACGGGGCCACGGCCGCCGCCCAGTGGCTGGCGCATCGCCCTGATCGGTGGACCGGGCGGCTCCGCGCCCGGCGCCTCGCCCTCCCCCGCCGCCATCGCCGCCCAGGCCGAGGCGGCCGACTCGCTCACACGCAACCTGCCCCTGGCGGTCCCGCTGCAGCCCGGCGAGTCCGCCGCCCTCTTCCTGCAGCTCATCGCACCGCCGCCGCGCGTCGCGGCGGCCGCAGCCGCAGCCGGTGGCCCCGGCTCCGCCTCGGCCTCCGCCCCTACTTCCGTCCCCAGCCACACGCCCGCCTCGCAGCCTCTCCACGCCGCGATTGGCTCCGCAGCCACGGCAACTGCCGGGCCGGGGCACGGCCTAGTCGGTGTGCTCAGCCCTCCGGCCAGTGGCGCCGCCACCCCTGGGCGGCTCCACGACCCGGCCATGGCCGCGATGGCCGTGGTCCAGGCGGCCGAGGCCGTCCGCTCCCTGGCCCTGGGCGGGGGCGGCGCGGGCCCCGGCCCCCCGACCAGCACCAGCGGCCGCCTGCCCACCGTGGACGGATCCGACTCGAGCCTGCAGCGGCTCAACCTGTACGGCCCGGGCGTGGTGGCGCACTTCTACCGCCGTACAAAGCGTGGCATGGTGGCGACCACCTCTGCCGCCGCGGCGGGGGCCGTGACGACGCCGCTGGGGCAGCGCGGGCCGCTGTTGGCCGGCCCGGGGCTGCAGCCGCAGCTGGGGTACGCTGGCGCAGGGCCAGGCCTCATGCCCTCGCCGTCCTTTGGCTCCACGTCTAGTTACGGAACCAGCGCCAGCTCCGGCCTGCCGTCCGGCCCAGGCATGCCGCCGCCGCTGGGGCATTCCGCCAGCCTCGCGCGGGGGCAGTCCTTCAGCCCCGCCACGGCCGCCGCCGCCGCCGCCGCGGCTGCAGGCGGTCCCATGCAAGGCATGCCCGGGGCGCCCCTGCCCCTTGGGCCTGGCGGCATGCAGGGCCCGCCCCTGGCGCGTCCGTCCACAGCGCCCGGGCCGCTGGCCCCGCCCGCGCCGGGGGCTTCGGGCCCGGGGCGGCCTGCCACCCCGCTGCCCCTGGCCGACCCGCCCCTGGACCTGCTGCTGCTGTGGAACATCCCCGCCAGCAGCCGCACGGGGCCGCTGCAGGGGCAGCAGCGCCTGGGGCTGTGCCGGCCCTACGACCCACAGGCCGCGCGCGACCTGTCCGGCTGCCTGCAGGTGCGCGCGCTGGTGGGATGCACAGGGTGCGCTCAACACGGGCCATAAGCCACACGCGTCAGACGCGGCCTTCCCTACCTTCTCTCGACACTGCCCCGCCCTCCCCCCTCCCTCCCTGGCCGCAGGCGCACACGGCGCCCATCCGCATGCTGCTGACCGGCCCCAACGGCGCATCCAGCGCCGCCTCCAGCGCCGGCTCCGCGGGCCCCACCATCCGCCACGACTTCCGCCGCTCCTCGCTGGCCGTCGTCCCGCTGCGCCTCATGGTGCGGAACAACACGGCCCTGGAGGCCCGGCTGCAGGTCGAGGTGGGTGGCGGCTGTGTTGAGGAGGGAGGGTGTGTGTGGGCGGTTGAGGCAGCGCTGGGGCTCCGGGCTGGCTGGCTCTGCGTGTCCATTTTGACCGCTGGTTCCAAGGGACGGATCTGGGGAAGTGATAAAATGGCGCCATGCATTCCAATCCAGCGATGCCTCTGGGGGACCCTTGTTGTGACGCCATTGCCGACCCACCTCCCGCGGCTGCGCTCGGCCCGCAGGTGGGCGACGGCTGGCAGGCCCTGGACGCTCCGCACAGCTGGCAGGCGTCCACGGGGGGCCTGGGCGCCAGCACGGGGCCCGGCCTGGGCCCGGGCCCGCCCTCCAACCCCGGCAGCCTGCACGGCTCCATGGCCTCGCTGGGGGGCACCCCCAACGCCAGCGCGCTCAACATGGCTGGGGGGATGGCCAACCCGGTCAGCGCGGGCCCCACGGGCGGCGGCGGCGGCGGGGCGGGGGCCGGCGGGGGCATGGGCGCCAGCGGGGGCCTGGCCATCACCTACCAGGCGGGCCTGCCGCCCTGCCCCGAGTACGCCTGGGTGGGAGCCACCTCGGTGGCGGTGCCCAAGCTGGAGGCGGGCTGCGAGGCGGAGGTGGCGCTGGCGGTGCGTGGGGCCGGGGGACGGGGGGCTGAGTCTACGATGGTTTGCCTGGGTTTCTGGGTTGCGTCCTGGTGAAGGACGTGTCCCTCATGCAGCCTGATCCCCGCCCTTTCGCCTTCCCTTGCCTCTGCCCGCAGGTGTCGGTGTTTCGGCCGGGCGCCTACATCATCACGGGCCACCGCTGCACCGCCCACTTCGACGCAGTGGGGGCGATGGAGCTGCAGCGGGGCGAGCCGCTGTGCTTCAGAGTGGAGGCAGCCAGCTGAGCCCCGCGGACCGCGCGTCAGCGGGCCTTCCGGCAAAGAAAGTGAAAAAGTGCAGCTAGCTGGCTGAGGGGTCCCTTGTGGCGTGTCTGGGCCCGGGCCGTCAGCATGTAGACACTAGACGGGACTGCGGGAGGTGGAGAGGGGTGGACAGCGAGAATCATAGATAGGCGGGGCTTGAAGCCGCAGGTGGAGAGAGCGACGAGGCTGGCGGTGTGTGTGTGCTCTGTCCACGGAGGGCAGGCTGAGGGAGAGACACACTCGGGTGCAAACTGTAACACAGAGTGCACGGTGCTGTAGCGACTCTCTTACCCCTGCCTGAGCCCCAACCTTCTCAGCTCCTGTTGCCCTCTGTTGCGGCCTCGCGAGCGTGCTTGCGCTCCTCCGCTCCCAAAACCCTCGCCCACCCGATGGGGGCCGGGGGGGGCTCGCTGGAGCAGTCCTGGTACCGGTATCTTCCGTCAGGACCTGCCGGCTGAGAGCCAGAAACCCGCCCTGCGAGGCCCAAAACCTTCTGGCCATGGGAGCCAGAAACCTCTTTGCTACGCAACTGCACGGCTTGCCCCAGGGGAAGGCTAGCTCGCGAGGATGCAAAGGGGAAGGGGAACGGGAAAGGGGGACGGCGGGAGCGAGGCGGGAGGGGGTGCGGTACCGGGTACGTGCAGCTGTGTGTACCGCTGTGTGTACCGATAGAGTCTCGCCAGGCAGGTCTACACGCCGGGCGACCTGAGACGGTGCCGGTGCGGATGTGGAGCGAATGGAGAGCTGTAAGTTCTACATGCCGGGAGCATGCCGGGTGCGTTCGACGAGTCGGGACTTGTTCCTTCTCTCGCTGTGATGATGTTGTCGTGCTATCAGGCTTTTCTGGACACCTGTGACGCATGCGTTGCTGTGTGGCGTGTCGTCAATTTGGGATGTCAGCGTGCATTGCCCGGCCCCAGCGTTAGCACCTTGCCTCTCGCGATGGTCTGTTCGCTGGCAGCAGAAACACTCAGCCGCTTCAGTCACACTATGTTTAGTTTCCGTCCGTTTTGTCCGACTTGTTCTCGTTTTGGCCAGTTTCGCCGGTTACGACGACGTTCGCGCGCGCACCCCTCTCCCGCCTCCTGCCTCGCTCAGCCCCTCCCCCCCTCCCCCAAAGCGACCCAAATGCTAAGGCTAAGGCTATAAAGGGGCAAGCCACCCCCCCCGCCGAAGCCCGAATCTTCCTAGGACAACCTTGCGCAGCGGAGACAGCCGGGTACCACTTCGGTCTGGACTTTGAGCCTCTGGCACGGCCAAAGGGCAAATCGGACTAGATTGCCGCTTTGCACAAGGCTTCCTAAGCAGGGTTAGAAGGGTTCCCGCATAGTGGCATTCCAGTCCGAGCTGCCCTTTTTGCCCGGAAGGCACATGCCGTCCGAGGGGTTAACCCGCCCAACCCAGGAAAGTCAACGTGCTCAGAATCGCCTCGCGCGCGGATATCTGGTCGGCACGCGAAACCGACAACGTTTGCCCGCGCAGCTCGCGGACATGTCCGAGCACGCCCCACACCCGCTCCACACATCCCCCACCGGCACCACCCAAAACAGCTCGGAATCGCCTCGCGCGCGGCGCGCTGGGCAGCTAATGCATAGGAGAGCCAGGGTATCTGGTCGGCACGCGAAACTGACAACGTTTGCCGGTGCAGCTCGCGGACATGTCCGATCATGCCCCACACCCGCTCCACACATCCCCCACCGGCACCGGCACCGGCCTACGACTGGGCCGTCGCCAGGTGCTTGGCGTTGGACAGCGGAGGCCGCTCCACTTGCCCCGTGCACACGCAGCGGCCCGCTTGCTAATCCCTGCCCGGGTCCGCAGGGTGGGGGTGGGGGGGTTTGCAAAGGCCTTGCTGGCCTTCGCCCACCTGCCCGTGCCTTCCCCACGTATACAAGTCCCCCACTCAAGCCCCACAGTGACCTGAACCCAAGCTCTCCTGTCTCCCGGCACGCTGCCGCGCCCACTCCCTGTGCACTTCCGCTTCCCGCTCATACCTTCATACCATCACGCTGCTGCACCCGCTGCAACCCCCGCTGTAGTCGTCCCCCCGCCGCGCCCAATTCGGTGGCTCGCGAGTGCGCCGTGTGGGGGCGCGCGTGGTTGCTGACTTTGTGTCACGGCTGTGGTCTTTTGCGGCACTGGGTTCGCGGCCACGTGGTTGGGATGTGGTTACGGGGAGCCACGTGTTCCTGGGCTCTTCCGCTAGTGGGCACTGCACTGTGCCCCTTGATGATGATGACTCGTCGTCTGCCTCGGACGGGTGATAGTTGCGGCCCTGTGGCTGACTGAGTGGTGGTACCGCTTTGCTCTTGGCCTGCGCATGTGACGTTCTGGCTGACATTCTGGCTCGGTGGAGGCGCTGACGTGCGGTGATCGGGGAGCTTCCGGCCTCACGGCCGGGGGGCATCGGGTTCTGAGGGCTGTTGCTCCGTTAAGTCCGCCCTCACACTGCGTCGTACGCACTGGGGGCGGCACCCGCTGTAACACTCTGCTTCCTAACAGGGCACGCCGCCACAGCCCTAGGGCGCAGCCCAGCGGTCAGCCACGGCCACGACCAGGACCTGCATAAATCACATGAAACAGGACGGCTGAGGCGTCAGCAGCAGCAGCACCACCCTGGACTCCACCGCACTTTCCCCAAAGGCTTTCCTCGCAACTCCAGCTTCTGCGCATCCCAGCTAGCGGCACCAACACCGCACAGAACCCCACCAGAACGCATGACCCCACCCACCAGCCCCCATCCAGACCCAGCTGCGCAGTTACCCGTTCCCACCCAACAATCCACACATCGCCTCACCTTACGCGGCGTCGCAAAAGAGCTCCGGGAAGACCAGCTTGATAGCGGCGTAACGCTGGATGATGAGGCACTCCCACTCGGCCATGGCCTCCAGCGCCGGAGTGATGAGGGACGCCATCTCCTCTACGTCGTCGTCGAGCTCTGCGATGTCGTTGGGGTGTGCGTCGCGGTTGCGGCGCGTGATGATACGGTCTGCTGCCCGCATTAGCGTCTCCGGCTCCACTTGCAGGGCCCCAGCGAAGGCCCGAACGCTGTCGTCCTGCGCCCCGCGCTGCTTGACGTGCTGGCTGTGCTTCGTCTTCCGCAGCTCCTCGCCAAAGGCCACCTTGATAACGTGTGCCGCGACGTTGCGGAGCTTGCGCAGGTGACTCTTGGCGTGCAGGTTGTGCATCTCCTCCTTCAGGCTCGCGTTTTTCTTTTCCAGGCTCACGACTTTCTGGTTTAGCGCTCGACTCTCGTTGGCCAGGTCAGACGGTCGCGAAACGGTGACGTGGAGCTCTTGCGTCCCCAAGCGGCGCCCAAAGTGCCAGTCCGTCACGACCATCTCGCTGTTGTGAACGAGCCGAGGAGGTAGCTGGCCGGCTGCGAGGCAGACACTGACGCTAGGCATGATTCTGAGTTCAGGGCTCCGGCGAACTTAGCTCACCATAGCATGAAAGCAATGTCTTTCCCGTTTGGAGTGCACAGGAAGGCTCCTAGCGCTACAATGCAGTGCTACGTTGGGCTCCAGTTGCGGCTTAAAGATCGCTTTCAACGCTTGCCCTGGCAAGGGCGTCAGCCCGCAAGCAGCTGTACGGCAGTGCGTCGCTGGAAGGGGGGCGTGGGTACGGATTATTCGGGCTTGTCGCGGGGAGTTTCAGGAGGGGCGGGGGCTGGGAGTTGGACCGGCTGGTGGGCCCGCTGGTACCTACCCTACGCATGTTACCGCACGAGAACGTTCCCCTGTTGACCTTGCATTTACACTTCTGTCAGCCGGGTACCACTGGGCGGGGATCCGGGTCTGGACCTGTTTGCCCGCTCCCACTATACACAACACCCCTATACACCATAGTAAGCTCATACGGGCAGCGAGGAGCCGATCCCAGACACTTTGACCCGGTGGCAAGTCGCATGCGATAGCATTTGTCCTCCAGCTGCTCTTGCTGCCTTTTACAAAAGCGGAAAGCCTTGTAACTACTGCCTAATATGCGGCACGGCTGGTCGGGAGGGCATTCGAGGCTGGAGGAAGTGCAGCGTGGACTGCTTCTCGCGCTGCGGGCTGTCGCCCGCGGTGCTCGCTGTGCGCCAGCAGCAAGGCGCCAGCTGCCCGGACGCGATCGTGCACAACACGTGCTACAAGGACGTGCTCCTGCCGGCGCTCCAGGCGCTCCGGGCGCAGCAGGAGGCCGCAATTTAGAGGATGGGGACGCGAGCAACCAAGCAGAAGGCAGTCGCGGTGCCCAGCCCACCGCAACGGCAAGCGACGGGCAAGCTGCGGAAGGTCGACAAGCGGAGACACCGACGCACAGTCGGTGGCCTGCGCCCAGTACTGGCTCCAGTGCGAGCCGCTGCGGAAGGCGCTGCACTGCCGTGGCTTCACACGTCGAGGCGACGGTCATGCGAGTACTGGCGGAGGGGTTCGAGGCGTACGACATGAGTGACCTGGACCCCCTGGAGCGCGCGCTGCGCCACGGGATTGCACCGGGGACGAGAGCAGGCGTCCAGTGGCCTGCCATCTCCGGTGGTCACGCCCCACAGCCGGAGGGGGACTACAAAGCACCCAAACCGCACAACACCAGGCGAAACGCCAACCCCGCTCACTAGCACGGACGCGCAGCGCAAACCCGCATCCCGCACAGAAAAAAAACGCAAACGCAACCGGACCCAACGGCACACGACAACGGAGCAGGACCCAAGAACGCACAAAAGGCAGCAGCTGAACAGACAGAGGGAAGCCCCGGACCCCGACCTAGGACCAAAACCGGCACCCAGACCCAGACCCGAACAGCACCCAGACCAAGACCAAAACCCAGACCGAGACCCAGACCTCAACAGGACAGGCGAAACAGAGCGGCACCCCACCACACCCAAGCCCGGACGCGTGCAGGGGCCAAACACGACATGCCTGACGGGCCAAGGCCCAGCGGGACGACCAGCGGAAGGCGGACGGGGTAGGGCGGCGGCAGTGGCGGCGTCGGTGAAGGCGGTGGCGGAGGCGGCGGTGGCGGCGGAGAAGGAGGGGGAGGCGGCGGAGGCGGCGGAGGGGGAGGCGGGGGCAGAGGCCGAGGCTGAGGTGGAGGCTGAGGCCGAGGCTGAGGCTGAGGCTGAGGCGAAGGCGGAGGCGAGGGCGGGGGTGGGGGTGGGGGTGGGGGTTGAGGTGGGGGCGTGGTCGGAGGCGGAGGGAGCAGGAGGCGGGGGTTGGGTGGGGCTGGGGGTGGGGACGTGTGCGCTCCTCGTGTGCGCTCCTCGTCGTCGAGGTAATCGTCGCGGATAGCCAATATGAACGTGTGCGAGACAATGGTCAACCCTGCAGTCTGAAGCGCATCGATGCTGTCGACCTCGTGTGCGATACGCGACCAGTCACGACGGTGTTGTCGCTTGCTCTTGGGCAACATTATCGGGAACGTAAGCCCGGGACGAACGTTGTCAACAGCGTGGACGGGTGCGACACGATGTTGCGAGGCAACTCGGGTTTCATCACCGCTGCACCCCAGGCAGTGGGGGCAGTGGGGAAGGGGAACTGGGGACGAGGTTAGGCGAACAAGAGTGTCTGTCCTCCTCAGGACAGGGAAAATGTAGCAGACACGCTCCTCGCCTCAAGGATACGGAGGCAATAACGCACGAGAGTGGGGTTCCTGTCAAGTCTAGACCTGCCTATTAAGACGCATCTACTACATTCTCCCCCCCCTGAAGCGAACGTCCCGGGAGCGAGTCCGCTAGGACAGACCTTCTGGGTTTGCTCGGGGTGTCGTTTTGCCCCTACTGGCTCTCTTCTGGACCAAGGTACCCCTGTCCAGGGATGTAGGGCTTATGGAAGACTAAGGTCCTCGGCTTCTTAGCTCTCCGCTCGGACTCTGGTACGTTCCAGAACCGCTTGTCAGCCAACAGGCGTTCCTGGTAAGGGACTTCCTCTTCCTCGTACCTTTCGAAGTCCACGTATCCGAGCGTATCCGGCAGCGCGAGTATGGGTAGCGGTGATCTGGACCCAACGCAACGACGCATACGGTTGCGGGTTCCATCTAAGGAGGATGCACAGAATACGATGAGGTAGTGGATTGAGAAAACGTTCTAGAGTGGCTTGGCGGCGGGCCTGGCCCACCCGCACGCGACGTGGACGTGGCACACCCACTGCCCAGAACACCGGTTCAAGCCCTGGCGGGAACGCTCTCGGGACTTTCGCTTCAGGGGGGGGAGAATGTAGCAGACACGCTCCTCGCCTCAAGGATACGGAGGTGATAACGCACGAGAGTGGGGTTCCTGTCAAATCTAGACCTGCCTATTAAGACGCATCTACTACAGAAAAGGGCTGAGCCCCAAACCCCGCGAGGCCGGGCAGCACTGGGGCCGCGCAATCAAGCACTACGCCTGGCTGGTTTCCCCACCTCCGCCTCCGCCCTAACCATGACAGGTTGACTTACTGGGGGACAGAGGTCCTTCCAACGGCAACTCGGAGAACACTAGGCCGTTGACGCGAGCGCGGCTTTCGGGAGTGTCGGCCGTCGAAAAGGCGGGCGCAATCCCACCTGCAGGGAACACGTTTGCGAGGAAGGAACTCCCTGGTGACGAAACCACTCCACTTGAGCATGGTGGGGACGCGAATGAGACTTACGGGGAAGGGTCTCCTGGCATACACGCCGCAGCCAATTCGCCATGTCGGGAAGCGGCTTGGTGCTAGTGGGTAATGTCTAGCCAGAGGCCCGCGTCTTGTGTAGTGGTTACTTAGAATGCTCCGATTGTATGGAAAGCTGGTCGGCGCGGACTAAAAGGCCCGGAGTCCTACGACATGACCGTTCCTTCAGGCCGTCGACCTGAAGCCCCGACAATCACACCGACACCACTCGAAACGGTACTTGCTCTGCAACAAAAGCCCCACAGCGCAAGGACTAAACCCACGCCGCCATAAGGTAGGGGCCTTCGCAACCCCGCCATGCCGGACTTTGCCGGTTGGGTTGGGCGCACATTCACATGCACCCTCCAGAAGATAAAAAGAGTAACAAAAATATGCACTTCGTGACTGTTGCGTGTGGGGTTGGGTGAATGGGTGGATGGGTTGGGCAGCGCGTTGGACGAGAGCGCCGAGGCTGGCGTGTTGTTTGCTACGGCCACGGAGGACATGCCGAGGGAGCAACGGGGGAGTCTATGCCACGCAGTCCAGCTTGGCACTCTCCCAATGACTGTTCCCGGTCTTAAGTCTCATAAGTTGCGTGCTCATCCGTTGCCCGGCAACACAGCCTGCGCCGCCACCCCTCCACTGCTCGCTGCCAGCCTCCTACCTCGTCCCGGTATCAGCTCCAACGTCCCACAGCGCCCGCACAGCATCCAAAGCCCTCACCCCACCCCCCAACCCGCATTCCAACCCCCAATCCCCGCCCCCGAGCCGCCCCTCACACCCTCCCCTCCACTTGCACCTCCGCTGCCCTACTGCGGCCCCGTCAGCCCCAGCTGCTGCCGCACCAACAGCACTTGCTGCCGCTGCGCCGGCGGCAGCGCGTCGATCTGCGCCGTTGTGAGGCTGAGCACCTGCTGCAGGACCTGCGCCTGCTGGGGGGCCAGGTTGGGCGGAAGCGTGACGGACCCCGGAGCGCCGCCATCCGGCGCCGCGGGTGGCGGCGGCATCATGGGCGGCGGCATCATGGGCGGCGGCTGCGCGGGCGGCGGTTGCCCCGGCGCGGGCAGGATCATGGCCCCCGGCGGTGCGGTGTAGGCCATGCCGGTGCTGGGGTCTATGAGCATGGGCGCGGGGCCTGGGGGGGGGCGGGGAGGGGTGGGCGAACAGTTGACGATACATCTACCGCAAGAGATTGAGGCGTAGCATGTGGCGTAAGGGTCAGGCAGGACAACAACGCAGGTGGAGGCGCGTAACCTCTAGGTCTTTGCCGGCTGTCCCGCTCACCGCCCATCGGCCCCTGGGGTGGTGGCCCTGGCGGTCCGCCGTAGGGCCCCGGGGCAGGCGGCCCGCCGTAGGGCGGCTGCCCCGGCGCTGCAAGGCAGGTGAGGGCGGGGACGTGTTGGGGGCTTGCCGTCAGTTCCTGTTCCCGTTCAGGGTTTCTGTCAGCTGCACGGCGGCACAGCCACCGCACATCGATGGCTGCGGGCTGCCGCCAGTGCCCCGTACCCCCACACCATTGCCCCAAGGCCGCGCAAGGCACCCACCTGGCGGGGGCATGGCGGGTGGGGCCATGGGCACGGGGGCCGGCGGGGCCATGGGCGGCGGCGCCTGCTGCACGGGCGGCGGCGCCATGGCGGCGGCGGCGGCCACCACCGCGGAGGGCTGTGGCGCGCTGCCCTTCACCATGCCCAGCAGCACTTGGGCCTGCGAGCACCACACCGCAGGAGTGCAGCGGTCAGCTCATGCGTGTGTCTATACCGGCAACCTGTTAGCCGGCGCAGATCGGACCGCCAGTCTGGCCCAAACCGGAAACGCAAGGAGCCACCAAGGCTCGCCTTGCTCATTTGCCACGAAGGGGACACGAACCGGCCCAGAGTCCCAGCCCCAACTCAAACGAGCAGGCCTCCTCACACGGCCTCCTCCCAAGCAGCACACGCGCACCTGGAAGAGCGCTTTCGTGAGCTGTGGGTTGGCGACCAAGATGGACCGCGCCGCCGCCTGGTTCTGCTGGCACAGGCCACGCATCTGCGACAGGATCTCGAACAACTGCATGGGCGTCATGCCTGCGATCACGGTGTTGATCTTGTCCTGCGATGGGCCCGTGTACGGCGCATTGCCCAGCAGCGCGTTGGCCTGAGTCGCCGCGGTGGCGGCCGTCTCCCGCCCGATCGGCTGAGGAAGGCGGAGAGGGTGGGGCGGCGTGGGGTGCGGCGGCGGAGGGGGTCAGGGGGACAAGGTGTGGGATCCCGATGTAAGGGCCATGGCGGGGGAGCCGGCACGGAGGTACGGACAAGGGCGCATAAGCGTATGTTCGTGGAGGCTGTTGCTGGGCGGGCAATCATGGACACGTCCCAACCGGGCAGCAGGGGAGCAGGGAGTCAAGCAGGTTGGGGGCGGGAGGGGGAGTCAAGGGGAGGGCAGCGGCTCATGCTCACCCGCGTGCCGGGTGGGAGCCCTGGTGCGAGGTTGTGCTCCGAGGTGCCGCGAGGGCCCCTGCCGTCGCCCCCTCGGTCACCGCCCCGTGAATCTGCAAGGGGACGCGGTGGGGCGCACGCTTGGTCGGCAGCAAGGTGGCTGGGTGGGTGAAGCAGCCCAGGATGACTTTCCTTGTCAGAACATCATACGAACCAGTCCCCAAGAAGCAACTCCGAGAGCCTGTGCACTACTTCAAGAGCGCAGGGATAGCCCCTCTCGCCGTGCCGTCCCACGCGGGGCCGTCCTTGAGACCCGACAGCCAGGGGCGTGTCAGCCCTACCCCCCCCTCACCTTTGTCCCGCCTCCCGCGAGCATCCCCCGAGTGCTCCTCCGCAAAGTCAACCCTCAGCTTGCGCCCGTTGACCTCATAGTTGTTCAGGTTGCGCACCGCCGACTGCGCCGTCTGCGAGTCATGGTACTCGCAGAAGCCATAGCCCTTCGCCTTCCCGGTGTCCTTATCCGTCACCATGCTGCAACCACAGGAAAAGAAGCTGAGAGAGGCCCACGGAACACGACTCGCCAGCGCAGAAGACGCACCGCAGCGATTTGATCGGGCCCGCCTGGGCGAACAGCTCCTGCAGGACCTGCTCCGTTGCATCATATGGAATGTTGCCGACTGCGATAGGCAGAAGCCAATCCGCTTGAGTCGGC
This sequence comes from Edaphochlamys debaryana, assembly GCA_016858145.1. Taxonomy (NCBI): domain Eukaryota; kingdom Viridiplantae; phylum Chlorophyta; class Chlorophyceae; order Chlamydomonadales; genus Edaphochlamys; species Edaphochlamys debaryana. The sequence continues at coordinate 254,147 of JAEHOE010000074.1, forward strand.
TGGTCCAAGTGAGCGCGCTGCATGCCGGCATTGCGCAGCTCTTCTTACTGAATACGGTGCACGAGGCGCGATCCATGTTTGCCATTGTGCCGCCTGCCGGCGAACCACCAGTCAAGAATCGAGTGTCACGCAGAGTGCATGCCGGCGCCTTCTACGTCTCGGTGACCTGGTCGCTTTCGATTGGTGCGTGTGCGTATATTCAGTGTCGGGATGGCGGGTATTGGGGAGAATGTGTTGGAAGCACGCCGCGTGTCAACCCGGGGGCTGCCCGGGGCGAACATCTGCAGAACCCCGCGAGGCATGAAGCCGTCGCAGGAATTGTTGCAGAGGCCCCCCACAGAAGCTGGGGACTGCAACAGCGGGCAGTCCGTGGAACCCCCAGACTCCCCGCCACGCGCCCGACGACGCCCGCCCATCCCCTTTATGCCAGTACAATGCTCCCCCGCCTTCGCCCTCCCCACCACACCCCTCGCAAGCTAAACCCCCTCATGCTTGCACGCTTGAGACCTCAACCGTTCCCTCGTCTCTTTCGCTCCAAGACTCGCCCGTCCGCGAGGCCCGTCCGCGAGGCAACCGCCATGGCCGCGCCAATCGGCACCGCACTGCTGGGGACCGGCATCTTCGCAAAGGACGTCTGGAAGAAGAACTTGGAGTCAAAGTGAAACGGGGCGTCGGGGTGGTCTGCATGTGCATTCTGATCGCGCGGGAACGTTTTTGAGCTCCATTCCATCTCGTTTTGCTTTGTATCAGGAGCAAGACGGGCGAGGTGGAGGTTCTCGCGGTTTGGAGCAGGACGCCGGAGGCTGCCCAGGCATATGTCGCCGAGCACTTCCCCAAAGCCAAGGGCGTGGGTGGCGACGAAGGACTGCAGCAGGTGCTATCTGGAGGCCGGGAGGAGGGCAGGGCCAGCCGCCGGGGTGGAGCTCGGGTCAGGAACGGGGCTTGGCGGGCCCGAAGTACGCTAGGGTGAGCCCCCCAAGGCCCCAACACACGTGCCTCCCTCACTCTGCCCACCCTCCCCCACCCCACCTGCTCCCCACCCCTTCCCTTGCCCCCTCGCCTTGCCCCCCACAGATCCTGGATGACCCCGCCGTCCAGCTGGTGGTGGTGGTGCTGCCGGTGCAGGCCTCACTGCCGGTGGGGGGGGGGCGGGGCGGGGCTGCGACGGGTGATGTGGCACTCAGCACACGGCGAACCCAGGGCGGGGAAAGGCGCGGGCGAAGACGGCAAAGCGGGTTGCGCAGGCCTCCATACCGGTGGGGCTGAGCCGCAGAGTTCATCCCCGCGACCCGGCCTGCCCCCTTCCCCCCCCCCTCCCAGGTTGTGGAGCGGTGCCTGGCCGCCGGCAAGGCTGTGGTTCAGGAGAAGCCGGTGGCGGGGACCGTGGAGCAGGCGCAGGTGGGGGAGAGGGGGGCAGGGCGGGAGAGGGGGGCAGGGCGGTAGAGGGGGGCAGGGCGGGAGAGGGGGGAAAGGCGGGAGAGGGGGGCAGGGCGGGAGAGGGGGGCAGGGCGGGAGAGGGGGGCAGGGCGGGAGAGGGGGGCAGGGCGGGAGAGGGGGGTAGGGAGGGGGGGAAGGGGTGCAAGGAAGATTGGCGGTGCTGAAGTGGACGGGCGAAAACATGGGCCAACTGGGCGGAGATGGCAAGGTGGGGTCGGGCTGTTAGCAGTGAGGCCCAGGCCCCATCGCCCGCTTGCGTTCGGTCTGCCCGGCTCCCCCCCGCAGGCCGTCATTCGCGCCTACCGGACCAAGCTGCTGCCGGCAGCCCCCAGCCCCCAGGCTGCCCCGCTCTGGATGTTCGCCGAGAACTACCGGTGGGGGTCTGGACCCGCACACCCACATCCCTGTCTTTACTCCGTCTGCGAGCACCTCCATAGCGTCTAGCCCCCACGTCCTTGGCCTTCACGCCTCCTCCCTCCACCCCACCCCCAGGTACGAGGCTGTGTTCGTGGCTGCGTGCCGCCGCGTCAAGGAGGTGGGGCGCGTGATCAAGATTGATCTCATCTGCGATCTGCCCATGGACGAGCGCAACCGGTGAGGGGGCGGGGAGGCCCAGAGGGGAGGGCAGGCGGCCTGTGGGTTCGCTGCGTGTGGGCGCGGGCCGTGGGATCAAGCCTGCGAGGTGGCTAGGACAAGGGAGGACACAGCACGGCACGCTATGGCCGAGAGGCTGCATGGGTCCAACGCATGAGCATGCTGCGCTCGTGGGACCGAGCGCAAAGCCTCCCCACCCCGCGCGGGGCGTCTTACGGCATCCCGCGGGGCCGCCTTCTGGGCCCCACCTCTTTCCGGGAGGCCAGTCAGTGTTGTTGACGCGCCTCCCCCCTTCCCCCCTCCCCCCCTCCCCCCCACGCCTCTCCCCCCCTCCCCTGCCCGCAGCTACTTCTCCTCCGCCTGGCGCCGCGACACGGCCCTGTGCCCCGGGGGCTTCTTCATGGACTCCTCGGTGCACTTCATCGCGGGGCTGAGGGTGGGGGGGGCGGGAGGAGGGTACGGAGGCTGGGCGGGACCAAGGCAGGGGGCAGGGGCTTGGGGGGACAGGGGGCTTGCGGCCTTGAGCGCATCGGGGCAAGGGCGAGCTGGGCGGCAGCGAGCTAGGGGTATGTACTGAGGGGACCCCCACAGGGGATCCCTGCCACTGCAGTGGGTGGGGCCTGCCCCTCGTTTAGCTGTTCCCCCTGTCCCTTGCTTGGCGCCTTCCCCCCAGATGCTGGCCAACGCCGCCGGCTGCGGAGAGGCGGTCACCGTGGCGGCCGTGGCGACGCAGGTGCGAAGAGACGGGGCGGGTGGCTATCTGTGCGAGCTGCGGCTACCTAGCTCTCGAGCACCGCTCCCCCCCCCTGCCCACTTCGGCCCGGCAACCCAAATCCCCGATCTCGACTCCCTGCTCTCCTGACCCTGTGCCCCAGCACACCGTCCTGCTCTCTCCCTTCCCCCCTCACCCCCCCCCCAGGCCAAGCCCGAGCTGTCCTTTCCCGACTCGGTGGTGGGGGTGGCCACTCTGGAGAGCGGGGCACCCGCCAGCATCTCCATCTCCCTTGCCGCACACCAGGTGGAGGCGGGGGGGGGGGGGCGGGGGGTGTAGGGGCAGGCAGGGGGAGTGGAGGCGGGGAGGGGGGGTCCCCTCGCGCAGGGGCATGTCGGGGAGGCCGCCAGCGCTCCGCTACCCCGTTGGCGGGAGGAGTGAGAGTGGAGCGGTGAGAGTGTGGGCTCTCGCCGCAGGAGCATTGACGGAAGGGGGCTGTCGAGAGGCGCGGGTTGAAACTGTCGACACCAATGGCCGCCCCACCATCTGTGGCCCTCCCGGCCCTCCCCCGCTGTTGCTGTCTGCATGGTGCAGGTGCGGTGGTCTCTGTCGGTGGTGGGGGTGGACGGAACGCTGGAGGTGCTGCGCGGCGGCTGGGGCGGCACGCGGAGCGAGTACACGCTGGGGGTGGTCAGCAAGGCGACTCAGGTGGGGCGAGGCGCCGAGGGCTGCCGGGCTCCCAGTCCCCAGGCTCGTCTGCTGGGTCTGCTGGCCAGAAACCGACGCGCCCTGAGGCTGCCGTTACAATACGCGCAATTGAGCTCACCGCTGCTCTGACCTTCCGTTCGTCCATTCCCACACACACACCCGCAGGGCGAGGAGGTGGTGCGCTACGGCTTCAGCGGCTGCCCGGTGGGTGGCGGGGTGGGGCCCGCTGCAAGGACTCCCCCACGGCCTCTCCCCGCGCGTGGTGCACCTGCCTGTCCCGCAGCCCAGCGCCATGCAACTCCTTGTCCTGTCTCCACGCCATGCCCTGTCCTGTCTTGCTCGAGCTTCTTTCATGACGACCACATGCCGTGTGTCTCGTGTTTGCGCCTCAAGCCCCGTTTTGACAAAGGCCACGCCGTGTCTCATGGCTCTGGCGTAGGACGAGTTCGAGGACTTCCTGGGGTCCACTCGGGAGCGGGCGGCGGGCAGCCCCGCGCCGGGGCCCGAGGCGCGCTCCTCCCCCGAACAGGTGGGCCCGCGCCCCTCGTGCAGCACATTGCAGTCCCCGGTGCCCCGCCAGCTGCCACGCGCCCCCTGGTCCTGCAGCGTTTCAGCCACGGTTCGTCTGGGACGTACTCTAGCTGCACGCGCCGTGCAGCGCGCCCTATCCTGCGGTCCCCGGCACGGGACTCGGGCACCTGCTGTCCGTGACGCACTGTCCTGGCTATGCGTGACCTCCACCCGTATGCGCGTGTGCCTCGCCCACCCGTGCGAATGCTGCCCCCGTGCCGACACAACTGTACTCATGTGTGCCTGTGCATGCCTAAACGTATACGGTGTGCACGGCCGCCTCCCCGCAGGGCTTCGGGGACCTGGCCCTGGTGGAGGCGCTGCTGGCCTCCCACGCGGCGGGGGGGCAGCCAGTCAGGGTGGTGCAGGTGTAGGGCGTGGGGGGTGGGTCGGAGCGCAGGGTCGGCAGGTGTAGCCGCCATGTGGCACGCAAGCAGCGAGGCCGTGGTGGGGGACGGGGGCGGGCGGCCGGTGCGGGCGGACTGGGGAGGAGGGTGGGGCGATGGGCGTGCGTGCTGCACGAGGCGGGAGGCAGTACGGGACTGCGGGAGGGCTGCACTATGTGGGGCCCTGGTAGCGGGCGGGAGGCACGCAGGCTAGCGGTGGTGTGGAGGCGCTGGGTGTGGTGGCGAGTGACCTCGCGGGGATGTGCGGTATGGAACGCGTAGGGCATGTGACGTAGGCGGAAGGCGTGATCGTGCTGCCATGCAGGCGAGGGAATTAAAGACGAAGGAAGGCGGGCAAATGGGGGCAGACCAGCGAACCGAGATGAGCAAGGTGGCAGGAGGAGCGGGACTGAGGGAGGGTTGGGCAGTCAGGGGAGGTGGTCAAGATGGGTGGGCGTCCAGACACTGGCCGGATGGCCGGAAACTTGTAATTGCTGTTAAGTTCCACTCGTTCCACTCCACGGTCCGCTCCACTTCACGGTCAACACTCGCCTTCGGGCATTGCTTCATGACGAGTGCGGACAGGCAACATGTGAGGCCCTCCCTAGCTCCCTAGTGGCCTCCGGCATGCTTCCGCCCCTGACTGCAGCTAGCCCAGACTGCTGAAGATAGCGACGGGCTCCGCCAGAGTGCCTGCCACAGCCTTCACTGCACCCCACTCGACATCCCCCAGAACCCAAACCTTCAGCGCGCTCTCATACAAGATACAACCTTCACTCCCAGCCCTCAGGCACTGGCAGTGCGTTTGCTCCCGCCTCAGTGCTGCGGAGGTCCGCGCCCACGGCCGCGCTCGCAGCCCCTGCAAAACGGACGTGTGTCTCTCGTGCTATGGCCTTGCCGCGGGCGGCGGTGCCCTCCTGCTCTCCCAACCCTACACCTCCAACCGTACGCGCAACTAGTCCACAACAGTTAAACACAGACAAAGCATTTGTTCCATTCCCAGGTCCGGTCTGTCACCCCAACGTGGAGAAGAACCCCACGGAGCCCAGGATCATCACGAACAGCGCAAACACGGGGTACCGCTGCCGCTGGGGCGGCTCGGCCGCCGCCGCCGCCGTCACGCTGGCAGTCGCCGTCCCCGCCCCCGCCGGCCCCACACCTACGCCCGGTGCTGCTGTCGCGCCGGGGCCCGCACCCGAAGCTTCAGCGGCCGCAGCGGGGTCTCCCCGAGGCATCGCTGCCGCCGTCGTGGCGGCGGCGGTCGTGGCGGCCGCCGCAGGTGCCTGGTCTGCCTTCGCAGCGCCCTTGCCCTTGCCATTGCCGCCGGCCTGCCTGACCTCATTGCCTGCCCCAGTAACTGCCGCCGCCGGTGCCGCTCCCGCCGCCTCCGCCGGCCCCTCCGGCTCGTCCTCCTCCACCACCTCCACCACCTCCTCGATCACCTCGATCACCTCCCGGTGCTTGCGCCGGTCCCACACCTGCTGCGCCACACGCCCGCTGGTCCGGATCTGCGGCAGCGGGCGTCACGATGCAGACGAAAAGTTCGGTGGATTTGTATAGAAAGAGTCCCTTGCTAGAGCTGGCATGGCCCTGCGCCTACGGCCGAGGTGAGCGCAACACAGGCCACGCCAGGCGCCCCAAGACACCCCCAGGCACCCCGCAGGCACCCCCCAGGCACCCCGCTGCCGCCCCCAGGCCCGCACGGCACGCACCACTGTGTCGACCAGCATGTACAGCACCGTGGTCCAGGCCAGGAACTGCAGCATGACCAGCAGGCGGGGCAGCAGGCCGTAGCGCCGGTCGCCGAAGCCGCCGCCGCTGAAGACGTTGTCGGCGCCACCGCCTGGGGTGTGGAGGCGGGAGGGGTAGAGGGGGTGGCGGGAAGGGGGTGGGGTCGGAGGGACAGAGGGGGTGGCAGGCGCGTGGCGAGCGGGAGGGCAGGGGGCTTCCGGTTTTGCTGCAGGGGAGGCGAGCGTGGACGCTGAAGCAAGGGGGCACTGGGATCGCGGAGTCCCGTGGGTGGGGACCTAAGCGTCCCTGAAAACTCACCTCTCCGTCCTCCCCTGCCGGAGCCGCCGCCGCCGGCACCCCGGCCGCCACCGCCGCGGCCCTCGCTGCCGCCGCCGTCCGACCCGCCCCCGCCGCCGCCTCCCCAGGCGCTAGCGGCGGCGTCTGACCGCCAATTCAGGTCATACTGCACACGAGCAGGCGGGAAGTGGAGCTCGCACGTCATGGTTTGCGTTGCAATGTGGCATGTGGTGCCCCCGGCCTATGAAATGGCCCTCTGGATGTGTCCAGGGGCCTTAACACACACGGTGTCGGATGACAGGCTCTAGTCCTAAGTGCCCAGACGTGACGCGCGGCCGCCGTTCCGCTGCTGCACGCCGCGCACCTGGCTGCCCCGGGGGGGCGGAGGGATGACCAGAGAGGGCTGCACCAGCGGAGGCGGCTTGTCGTCGCCTGCACATGAAGCGGTGTAGCGGCAGGGAGTCTGGGCTAGTGGGGGGGCCGGTTGAGCCCCCTGCTGGCTCGGTATCCCTGGCGCCCCTGCTCCAGCGCTGTAAAGCCCGCTCTTCAGCCCTGAGGCGCTGGGACCCTGGAGCGTACCTTTGCCCTTGCCCTTGGCGGAGTCTCCGCTGCCCCTCGCCGACGCGGCAACTCTACAGGGCCGGTACAGGCCTGGGAGGACCGGCACAGGGTGTCGCCCGATGCCCCCGAGAGCCTCCCGCAGCCTCACACCAGGTCTATGCAGACCCGCGCTCATGAGGCCGAAGCGACCAGGAACAGCGTTCAGTGCGCCGGAACGATGATGTGAGGGTAGCTACTAGCAAGCGGATCGTGGGTAGCTCTAGCAGGTGAGGCGTGTGACTCTTTGCTGGAGTTAGGACTGTGACAGAGGGCGCCAAGCTGCCGACAGTACCGACGCGGTTGGTCCCCGCAATCGCGAGGCAGGCACCGATGAGCAGGTGCGCTGCCCCGCACAGCAGCATCAACGCAATCACACACACACACGGTGCCCATGGTCAGGGATGACTGCGAGCTAACGCGTGCGCGCCCCCGCCATCCGCACAAAACAGATGCGGCAAGGTGCACCCGGTTGCTCGCTCGTCTACTTTCTGCCATGAATGCAAATGACTAGAGCTCTTCAGGGCAGGAACCGATAGCGACCGGCTACAGCGGGAAGGATGAGCGCTGCGCAGCGCGAGCCTGAACCCGCCGCTTGGGCCGCTGGGCCGCTGGCAAGTGGCTATGAGCCTCAGCTGCCATGGCCTCCGAATCCGGCTGCGGCGCTCCAACGGCGCCTGGCGCAGATTTCTGCCAACGAGCTGCGAAGCCAGACACGCCACATGCTGGACAGCCAGGCCCGCGTCGAGCTCGCGACTCGGCTGACGATGCAGCTGCTGGGCGGCAGCGGGGCCGGGGGCGGCCTGGCAGCGTCCATGCTGGCGGCGGTGGAGTCGTGGGGTCCGTCCCATGGCCGCCCTCCGCCCCTCCCAGCCCCGCTGCCAAGCGACGTCCCTCTCGCGGCCATTCCCCCCCTCCCGCCCCTGCTGCCTGAAGCGGGTCCAGGCCCCCAGCTGCCATCCACCCTGGACCTGGAGGCCCAGCAGCTGAGGCAGCGCAGGGCCGCGCTGCTGAGGGCCCGAGAGCAGGCCGCCCAGCGCCTCTCGCAGCTGAGCGCCCAGGCCGCCGCCGCCGCGGCCGAGCTCGCGGCCGCCACGGCCGCCGCCGGAGAGCACGCAGCTCCTCCACCCGCACCGCCCACAGCGCCGCTTCCAGCGCCAGCCCCCGCGGAGGCCGCATCACCTTCGGCCGCGGCCGGACCCCCGCTGAGGCCCAGCCCCCATCCCGCCCCCCACCTCCCCCTTGTGGACCCACAGCCCCCACCGGAGCCGCCACTGCCCCGTCCACCACCCCCACCGGCGCTCAGCCCCCAGGTGGCCGAGTACGAGGCGCTGCGGCTCCGCGCGCGCGGCTCCGTGGCGCACATCCTCACCGCCGCATCCCCGCTGTTGCTCTCGGGGCAGCCCGGGGTGAGGCCCCTGCTGGAGCAGCTGCGCAGCGCCGTGGGCCTCCCCGCGGACGCCCAGGCGGTGGCGGCCGTGGCGGCGGCAGCGAGGGCGCGGGCGGCGGCCAGCGGGGCGGCGGCCGGGGCGGCGGCGGCGGGAGCGGGGCAGGAGGCCTCGCCCCCGCCACAGGGCACGTGGACGCTGGTGCAGGAGGGCATGCCGGCGGCGGAGGGGGAGGCGGGTGCGGGGACCGAGGAGGGGGCTGGGGGAGACGCAGCGGCGGCCGCGGCACCTGCCGGGGGCACGGAGGGGGCTCGGGAGGGCGCTGAGGGCGGGGCGGGGCCGGCAGCTGCGGTGGCCGTGGCTGAGGTGGAGACCTCGGGGGCTGGCGCGCAGGGAGCCTCCGTTGGGAGCCCCGGGCGGACGCAGGCGGGGCGCGGTGCGGCGCGGTCCGCCCGGGGGCGGCGGCTGCCTGGTCTGGTGCAGCTGCGGCAACAGATCGAGAGCGAGGCAGGGGCCAGGCAGAAACACGGGCTGGGCCAGGGGCAGGGGCAGGGGCAGCAGGCGGGGACCGCCGCCACCGCTTCGGGCGCTGCGCAGGCCCAGGGCGGCCAGTTGCGGCGGCGGTGGGGCCCCCCGGCCGCGGAGCACAAGCGGGCGGCGTCCGGGTCGCCCCCGCCTCCGAACGTGCCGGCGCCGTCAGCGGCAGCGGAGCCGGGGGTGCCCACAGGGGCTGTGGAAGCGCAGGCGCCTGCGGCTGCACCGGCGCCGGCGGAGGCCCCGCCGCAGGCCCCGCCGCCGACAGCAAAGCCAGACCAGTCCGCACCGCAGCCGGCGGAGGTGGCGGTGCAGCAGCCAGCTCCGGTGGCGGCAGCAGCGGCAGCAGCACCGGCAGCCGAGCGGCCTCGGGCAGCTGGCCCTGGCGCTACTGCCATAGCAGACGCCACAGCCGCGGAGCCGAGGGCCTCCGCCGCCGTTGCGGCTGCAGGGGGCTCCGCCAGGCAGGCCCCGCCGCCGAAGAAAGCGGCGGAGGCCGCAGCGGCGGTCCCTGGCAGCAGCCGCACGGCGGGCGCTGAGCTAAGTCGGCGGGCCAGCGCCGCCGGCAGCTCAGGTGCTGTCGGCAAGCCAAGAGACGCCCCCGCCCGGGCCCGCCCTCCGTCCAAGTCCCCGTCTCGCTACCGCTCCCGCTCCCGCGCCGTTAGTCGCGGCGCCCGGGGCTCTCGGTCCCGGTCCCGCAGCCGCGACCGCAGGCGGTCCAGCAGCGCCGGGCGGACCTCCAGCAGCACCAGCACTAGCAGCCGCAGCCGCAGCCGGGGCCGGGGCCGCAGCCGGGGCCGGGGCCGGAGCGCGGGGCGGCAGGCAACCACCACGAGCCGCAGCGCACGGCAGTCGGGGGAGCGAGGCGGCGACCGGCGGCCATCGGAGCGGGCTGCGGCTGCGGGGCGTGAGGCGGACCGCGCGGCCGCCGAGCGGCAGCGGCAGCGGGAGGGGGAGAGGGAGCGGGAACGGGAGGCCCTCCGTGAGCGTGAGCGGCTGCGGGAAAGGGAGCGGGAACGAGAAAAGGAGAGGGAGCGGGACCGCGAGAAGGAGCGGGAACGTCAACGCGCCTCCGAGCGAGAGCGAGAGCGGGAGACTGAGCGGGAGAAGGAGCGAGCTCGGGAGAGGGAGGCTCGGTACAGGTGCGTGGGGGGGGGCTGGGCTCTGTGGTGGTGGGTCATGCGGCCTGCGGTTTACGGTGAAGCTCCTGCCTGGCATTGTTTATTCACTGCTATCATCTCTTACTCTTCTTGCGCTAATGCCTGTCTCGCTCACCGCGTTTTGTTTTCCCAGGACCGCCGAGCGCAACCCCCGCGACTCCACATCCGCTGGCGGCGCCGGCCGGGCCCGGTCCCGCAGCCGTGACCGCACCCGCAACGACCGCAGCCCCGGCCCCGCTCGAGGCAAAGGGACCCGCAGCCCCAGCCCCGGGCCTGCTCGGGTCCGAAGGGCCCGTAGCCCCAGCCCCGGCCCGGCCCGGGGACGTGGCGCCCGCAGCCCCAGCCCCGGCGCCGCCCGCGCCCGCGCCGCCAGCCCCCGGCCCTCCAACGCTGACCGCGGCAAGGCCCCGGCGGAACGAGGCCGCGAGCCCGGCCCCCGTCGCACGGGGCAGGCGGGGCGGGCCGACTCGAGCAGCGACGAGGACCGCCACCGGCGGAGGGCCCCCGGGCGGGAGGACGACGCCAGGCAGGGGCCGAGGCCCGGCGCCGGCGGAAGAGGTGGCGGCGCGGAGGGCGGACGGGAGGTCCGCAGGTCGAGCCCGGAGCGGCGCCCGGCGGCGGCAGCTGTTGCGGCAGAGAGCGATGTGGAGTCTGGGGAGCTCGCGGCGGCTCCGGCCGAGACCGGGGAGGAGGGGGAGGTAGCGCCCAGCCCGCTCCGCCCGCCCGCCCCCACCCGTGGCCCTGCCGCAGCCAAAGCCCCGCGGCCACAGTCGCCGGGGCGGCAGGCGAGGACCGGGCGTGAGACGGGCCCTGGCAAGGCACCAGCAGCTGAGCCGGCGAGCGGCCCCACGCGCCAGCCTGCGGGAAAGGCACCGGCGCCGGCAACCGCACGACCGCCGGCAACCGAGGCCACCGCGAAGGCGAAGGAGGCTGTGGTTGCGGCGGCTAAGGCTCCAGCAGACGCGCCCGCAGGGCCTGCGGCCGGGGATGCGGAGGACATCGACATGGACGTATCCTCGTCCCCGACTCGGGGACAACCCGTCACGAGCGGTGCGGCAACTGCGCCGCCGCCGCCGCCTGCGTCCCCGCCACCGCCACCGCCACCGCCGGAAGCTGCCGCCTCCGCCGGAGCCCCCAGCGCCGCTGCGGCCGCCAACGACGCGCCGGCTCCGCCCAGTGCCCACCAGCTGCTCACGCTCACGCTCCTGCCCCACCCGCAAGCCCACGGCGTCCGTACTGCCCGCGCCTCCTCCTTCGCCCAGACCGCGCCCGCGTTGCCGCCGCCCCACCCGCAGCCCTCCCAGCCCGCGGCCACCGCTGGGGACGCGTCCAAGCACCGCGCCCCGTCCTTGGCCGTCGTCCCCATCGGAACCTTCCGCCCCGTCACGGTCAAGCCCCGCAAGGAGGCCTCACATGTGGCCGGCGAAGGGCGCGGGAGCCCACCCCCAGGCGACCCGCCCCTGCCGTCGCAGCCGCCGCAACAGCCGCCGCCGCCGCCACCACCGGATGCGCCGCCGCTGCCGCCGCCAGGGGCTCCCCCGCCACCCGAGGCGCCCTACCCCCCCAGCTTCTACGGCGCCCCCCCGCCCCAGGCCTACCCCCCCGCCGGCGACTACAACCCTCCCCACCCCCCGCCTCATCACCAGCCCCAGTACGGCGAGCACCCCCACATGCACCCGCACGCGCCGCCCTACGCCCCCGCCTACCCACCCTCCCACCCCCACCCTCACCCCCACCCGCACCCGTATCCACACCAAGGCGCCGGAGGCCCCCCCGTGCCTCCCCCGCACCCCCCGCCCTTCCCGCCTGCTGTCCCCCCCCGGCCCCGCATGGACCAGGACCGCTTCCCCGCCCCCAGCGGCCCCGGGCCCCTGCCGGGGGTGCCCCTGCCCGTCATTGAGCCGCCCCCGCCTGGGCCGTGGCAGGGGGGCGGGCCCGGTCCTCACGGTCAGCACGGTGGGTACGGTCCGCCGGGGCCGTACCCAGGAGCGCCGCCGCCTCCGGGCCCGTTTGGGCCCGGCGGCCAGGGGCCCCGGCCCATGGTCTCGGCGCTTCCGCCGGTGCAGCCGCTGGCCCCAGCGGTGCATTGGCGCCCGGGGCCGCCACCTCCAGCTCCGCCGCCGCTTCCGCCCTCGCCGCCGGCCCAATCGGCGGAGCCGCACGAGCGGGGCCGCCCGAAGCAAGACCGCCGCGGCTCGGACCGCGACAGGGACCGGCAGCGGGAGCGGGAGCGGGAGCAGGAGCGGGGGAGGCAGCCACAGGGGGACCGAGTGCAGGGGGACCCAGGGCGGGGGTCAGGCCGGGACCAGGGCCAGGGCGAGGGCGGCGGCGGCGCGGTCCGGCGAGAGGAGCGGGCGCCACAGCACGAGCGGGACCGGGGCCGGGACCTCCGGCAGCGCAGCCGCTCGCCCCCACCCCCGCGCCAGCGGCGCTCTCCTCCGAGAGCGGAGCAGCAGCACCGACGGCCCGGCCCCGCTGAGCCTCAAGCCGCGGGGCCCGGCCCGGCGGCCTCCGCTGCGGTCTCGGAGGACGGCAACAAGCAGCGGGAGGCAGTGGCTGCCGCTGCCGCTGCGACGTCGGCGACGGCTGCGCGCGACGCAGCGCCATTGGAGCGTCCAGCGCCAAAGGCGGCGGAGGCGGCGATGGCGCCGGCGTCTACAACGTCATCGCCGCCTGTACCGGCGCCCGAGCCCGCACCCACGCCTCAGTCAGCGCCCCCGGCCGCGCCGGCCCCTGTTGCCCCGCAGGCGCCCGCAAGCGCCGTGGAGACCCCGGCTGCCCCTGCGCCGCTGGCTGCCGCGAAGACGGCCGGGCCCCCGCCGGACGCCGCTCTGGTTGCTGCGCCGCCGCTCACTCAGCCCCCTGCCGCTACGCCGCCGTCAGCTCCACCGCCGCCGCTGCTGCAGGCCGAAGTGCCGCCGCAGGCCCCCGCCGGGCCGCCGCCGGCTCGTCCCGCCGCCCCCGCCGCAGGCCCGCCCGTGACGCTGGCGGGCTCCGTGCTCGCGCTCATATCGGCCCAGGCGGACGCAGCCATGAAGGCCGCGGCAGTGCGGGCCGCCGCCGCGGTGGCGCGCATGAGAGCGGCCCAGAGCGCCCAAGACGCCAAGGCCGCGGGCTCCGCTGCTGCGGCGCCGCCACCGGCGGCGCAGCCGCCAGCAGCCTCCGCCAAGCCAAGTGCCGCTGGTGTGGACCCCCAGCCTGGTGACGACGCTGCCGCCAAGGCGGGGCCGGGCCAGGCCGGGCCGCCGGCCAAGCGTCCACGCGTTGAGTGGTCCGCGCCCCCGGCGCCAGCCGAGCCCGCCGCCGCTGGGGCGCTCTCCCCGCAGCGGCGGCGCTCGAGCAGCGGCGCCGGCGGTGGCGCCGGAGACGGGAGAAGCGGCGGTGGGGCTGCCCTGTCCCGGTCCCCCAGCGCTGGGCGCCAGCGTGCGCGTGTTGAGTGGAAAGAGCTGCCGCCACCGGTCGTTGGCGACGGCGGCTTGGACGCGCTGTTGGCAGCCAAGAAGGCTCAGGCCCAGGCCCCAGCCGAGGCCCAGGGCGGGCCCCAGGCCCAGGCCCAGGCCGCGGTGCCGCAGGACAAGAAAGCTCCGAACACCGAGCATGGGGATGCAAAGGCGGTCCGGAGCAGGAGCAAGGAGGTTCCCGAGCAAGGGCAGCGGAGCCGGCGGGAGCGCAGCCGCAGCCAGAGCCGCGAGCGGAGCAGGAGCAAGGGGCACGGGAGGGGCCGGAGCCATAGCCGGAGCCGAAGCCGTGACCGCCGGGGGAGCGGGGCCGGCGGCGGCGCGGCGGCAGCGGGCGGAGCACGAGGGTCAGGAGGCGGGGGCTCGGCTGAGCCCCAGACATCGGGCGCAATCAAGCACGCTAAGATTGAGTGGAAGGCAATTCCGCCGCCAGCGGATGGCGGCGGGGCCCTGAAGGCGCTGCCTCCCAAGGCCGGGGGCCAGGCGCGCGAAGCCGGCAAGCCGGACGAGGGGCGCAGGCGGGGCAGCAGCAAGGAGCGGCGGGGGCCCCGGGAGCGCAGCCGCAGCCGCAGCCGGAGCCGCGAGCGCCGGCGCAGCCCTGTGAGGAGCCCGGGCTCGGCGGATGAGCGCCGGGCTCGGGAGCGGCTGGACGAGGCGCTGCATAAGGAGCGGCAGCGGGACCGGGAGAGGGAGCGGGAGCGGGAACGGCAGCGAGACAAGGAGCGAGAGCGCGAAAGGGAGAAGGAGAAGGAGCGGCAAAGGCAGGAGGAGATGGACAAGGCCAAGGAGAGGGAGCGGGAGGCTGAGCTGGAGAAGCTGCGGGCGCAGATACGGACAAAGGAGGAGGAGGCCAAGCGGCGGAGGGAAGCGACCAAGGCCGCTGGGGCCAAGCCCGCCGCCCCAGCAGACGACAAGGCGCAGACCAAGTCGCGCAGCAGCGGCGGCGGAGCTGGGGGCAGCACCGGAGGGGCAGGAGGCAGCGCCGGGAAAGGAGGGGTCGCATCGGGGTCGGCAGCCCACAAGGGCAGTGCCGGCGGCGGCTCCTCCGTCCGGGACCCCGGAGGCGGCCAGGGCGCGGCCCGCAGCCAGCGGCCGCCACTCAACACCATCGCCCCCGGCCGCACCTCCTCGACGCCTCGCGGTGGAGGCGGGGGCGGGGGCGGAGGCCCCGCTTCTGCCCCGTCGAAGTCCTCGCCTCCCAGCGCGTCCGCCACAGCAGCAGCCGCGGCCCCGGCCCCGGCCTCGGCGAAGCCCGCTGACGCGCCCCACCCCTCGGTTACCGCAGCGGCGGCCAAGCCCGCGGCGGAGGGCAGCGGCGGAGGCGGAGGCGCTGCCGTGCAGGCAGGGGCCGGCGCTGGCGGGGCCGGCGATCGCAGCGGCGGAACGGAAGGCGGAGGTGGCGGCGGAGGCGACGTCAGTCCGAGCGGCCCGAGGGCGGCGTCCCCTTCGGCCCGCCCCTCCCTGCTCAAGCCGCCGCCGCCGCCTGCCGCGCAGGTGGTGGCGGAGGCGCAGGCGGCCGTGGCAGCGCAGCTGCGCCGCTTCGACCCACAGGACTCCTTCCAGGGCCTCTTCCCGCCCGCGACAATCGCACCGCCCACAGGCGCGGCACCGGCGGCAACCGACGGCGGCGGCAGTGGCGGTGGCGGCAGCGGTGGCGGCAGCGGTGGCGGCGGCGGTGGCGGTGGCGTCGCGGTGGAGATGGGGGCCGGCGGCCCAATGCTCCAACTGTCGGGCAAGCAGCGGAAAGCCATGAACCGGGTTGAGAAGTACCAGCGGCGGCTGGCGGAGCAGCGCCCACATGCGCCGCCGCAGCCCTCCCCGTACGACATCGTATGGGCTGCCAACCTGCCGCACGGGGGCCCCGGCCACAACCCCCACGGGGGGGAGCCGCGGGGGGGGCCACTCACACACGCCCGGCCGCCGCACGCCTACAACTCGCTGATGCCACACTCGCACGGGCACAGGGACCCGTACTCCCAGGGCCTTATGCACGGGGGTCTTAACCCGCACATGCAGCGGCCGCCGTCCCTAATCTTCCCGCCAGGGCAGGGGGGGCCCGCTGCACACCCGTCCATGCATCCGGGCTTCGGGATGGACGGCGGCGGGCCGATGCGGCAGCTGGCAGGCGCCCAGGCGGCCATGCAGCAGAACTTCCCGCCCCCCCTGCCGCCCGGTCCTCAGTGGTAGCGCGGATGGGAGCAGCGGTCGGCAGGCAGGCGCCAGCGTAGCTAGGGGCGGTGTGATTTGATGGCGGGCTGGGTGGTAGGCGACGTCGGTATGCAGGTTAAGGGGTTATGCTAGATGACGCGTACGCCAATGGACACACGCCATGGCCGATGTGTTCTGAGGACTTGAGGATAGGCGCCTAAGCGAGCTTGAAGGCCAGACGGAATAGGCGTTGAGGTAGGAGTTTGGACAAGAGTTTCCCGTCGCCTGCCTGCCGACTTAAGTGCAGGGGCTGGGCCCTGCTGGGCCATGTTTCAGGGAAGTCGTTCGAGACATGTTATTTTGGGAACGATGACATGAGGTGTAGCTTCAGAGCAGGGCACAGCGCGAGGAATACTCCTGTTGATACCCGCCTCCAGACCTGGCTGGGCCGGCGTGGGCAGGGGTGGGCGTGGGACGTGGGGCTTACTGAGAATCTGAGACCGATCCTGCGCTCCTGCCTTAGGGGTTTAGGCTCTGCAGGGCTGTCTTTTGCCACAGCATTCGACATTCAGGCTGGCCTGTCTCGACGGGCCTCACCACCAGCCTTCATGCGACCATGCCTGCGCTAGCCGGCCCTGCGAAGCCGGGTCCCGCGAGTGCATCAGCGGTTGGAGTTTAGGGGCGGGGGGGGGCGGCGGCAGCCGGGCAGGCCCTTGCCGGCAAGGACTTCGTCTTGGACGCGACGAGGGGGGCTGCCAAGCGGCCGTGTCGCGGGTGTGATTGGCACGAACCGTTCCGCTGCGCAGATATCACACCCAGAGGACACCAGCGCGCATACATACCTCGTAGACCATCCGCGCGCTTGCCCATGTACTGGTAGAAGAAGCTGTCGAGGGAGGATGTTGCGACAAAGTAGGCCGGCGCGCGCCACAGGCCTTAGAGCACCGCGGCAGTAGGACTAGAGCGTGTCCGATCAAGCAATGGCGCCCTCAGCTTGCGTGGGTTTGCTGCTATCACTGGTCCCACTACTGCTCAATTTCGCGGATGCCTACGTCCTGCCCGCGAAGAAGACTGTACTCGCGGGGGCTCAGGATGCATCCGCTGAACAGCCAGCAGGCATGGGCGGCAAACAAAGCGAAACCGGCGAGATTCCACACATCGTCCACCACATGCATGGCAACCTAGATATGCTCAGGTGCGCCTATGACATGTTGGTGTGTAATGCTCGTTCTAGAAAGTGGCAAGGGGATCGGGTTGGGGATGAGGGTGGGAGGCGGGGCTGGGGCCGGCAGGGTTGCCCCCGGAGTGTGCGGGAACGCGGGAGCCACGGCGGACACAGAAGAAGCGGTGGCTGCTACAGACGGCGCATGGATTGGTGTAGGCGCTCAGGTTCGACCATGATCGGTTGGGCGTGGCTCTGCTTCTCAGAGCCTTGCACTATCTGGCCCAGGCACCCAACCTCGCCTCGGGGTACCGCTCCTTCTTCTGCCATGACCCGGTGTACCGATGCTATTCCCATGCCCCTTGTCCGGTGTCGCAGTCCAATCCAGGCCCAGCTTCGGCAGCGATGTATAGAGCTGAACCCCAACTGGGAGTTCAAGTTCTGGGATGACGTTGCGCTGCGGGACTTCATCAAGAAGAACTTCCCCTGGTACTGGGAAACGTGGAGCGAAATCAAGCCTCTGATCAAGCAACTCGATACCTCAAGGTGGGGTGTCGAGGGTAGAGATGCAGCCGAGGAGCTGCACTGGTGCTGCCATGAACACTGGCGTGTCTTAACGGTATAGGCTCTTGCCCCACCACCGTGCCCGTGTGCCCCCCCGCGCCCCAGATACATGCTGATGAACTACTACGGGGGAATCTACCTGGACGTGGACGTGGAGTGGTGGGTGCTGGGAGGGCTGGGCGTGGGCATGGGCATGGTGAGGCGGGCCGCCTTGGTGCTGTGCCCAATATAGCGAGCCTACCCTCTCGCCCCACACTTCCTGCGACCCCCCTGCAGCGTGACGCCCTTTGACTCCCTGGTCGCTCCGCTGCCCCGGCATGCGGCGTGGATGGGCGACTTCCCGGAGCCCATGTTCCTCATGTCCTCACCGGGGAATGCGTTTTGGCTGTACGCGCTGCACCGGGTGGCCCGAGTGTGGCGGCACCAGGATGCGTGGCACAGCACGGGGCCGGCGGGGCTGAACGCGGCGGCGGTGGACTGGGTGAAGCGACACGGCTGGTACGTTCGGTGGGGGAGGGGTTGTGCAGATGCAGCTGGCAAAGGCAAGGGGTCACTGGAACGAGAGTGTTACCACTTGTGCAGCAGCCCTCACCTCATACACTCGGTCAGTTAGACGGGTGGCTGCCTCGTGACCGCCCCTGCTGACCATTGGCGTGCAGGGGAGTGCTGGTGCCCTGGGTAACACACCGCACGGAGCCCGCCTTCCTGGAGTACTCCAACAGCAAGAACAACACGGTGCCGTGGTGCGTGCTTCGGCCCTTGCCCTGTGCGCTCAGCCGCAGGAGTCCCCTCAAACCGCGTTGCGCAGTGTACAGTGCATAGTCGCCAGGCCCCTGAACCTGTCTGGTGCCTGACCTGACTTCACCGCGACCCATTGTCGCTTGCCCTCATCCAGGTTTGAGCTATCGGATTGGCGCATGCAACTCGCGGAGCCCAAAACCCCTGAGCAGGGGCAGCTGCCCGCCATCTGGTTCAGCGAGACGGGGCTTCGGAGAAAGGGCCGGCTCACGGACCGCCAGCTCTCTAAAGTGGCGATCATTCCGCCGAGCCCTACCGCGCCACAGCCCACGACCTACCTGGTGAGCCAGCAGCCCGTGCCTGGCACTCCATGCAACAGCATACGGCGGCCCTTGGACTTTGGGCTGGCAAGGGCAGTGACACCACGTGCATGCTTGAGCTGCCTGGTCCTGTGCCCCTGCAGATGGGCTTTGTCGCAAACCAATACCTGGACCCGCCCGGCTGCGGCGGGCCGCTGCTGGAGGCGTGCAAGGAGGGGTGGTGCAACAGCACCTGGCCGCAGGCCTACATCGTGCACCACTGCCTCAACACCTGGCGCGGGCGCATCGGGACCACGCGGCGGCTAGGCTAGCGGCCCCAGTATTAGCTCGATATGGGTGGGCGCCAGAGGTCAACAAACGCATGACAGCGCAGAGCAAACAGAGGCGCTGCCGACGAGAGCTGCCGACGAGGACAGCTCCTGGTCTGTGACAGACGTATGCGGGTAGCCCTGCCCTGGCGTCCCGGCTGCCCCACGAGGGCAGAAAAGTGGGCGCGGGGACTGCTGGGCAACATATGTGGTCTTCTGCATATTGCTCTCGCGCTCGCGTCTGCTGGCTGCTCTGGGTGCGAGACGGCCGCCGACGAGCTGCACCAAGGGCACCCCGGAAGGCCCCGGACAGGAGGCCACGGGAGGCGACATGGCGCCTCCGGTCGGTGCGGTCGGTGCGGTCGGGAGGCCAAGGGTGGTTGTTGGTGTGGGGACGCGGTGGGCTGATGGGGCTGGGTGCGGTCTCGACGACGTGTGGTACGGCAGTGCGGGCCCGTACAGCACGCAAATATGGGGGTGGAGGCAGTGTGAAACTAAGAATCTGAAGCATATCAACTCAACATAGTCCTATCGTGGTTTAGAACTTCACTGTGGAAACAGCGAAGGCGCCAAAGCCGAACCGAGGCAACACCCATTAGAGCCTTTAGCGGCCGCGGCTGATCACCAGTACAGCCTTCTGCGTGCTCATGATAGCTGGGAGGCGTTGACATGATCTGAAGCAGCAAAGCGACACACATCCTCCACCCGCTGTGTCCGCGGAGCCCATTTTAAGCCACCATGTCGCGACAACTACACCTGCAGATAGCAGCACTGCTTATAGCGGTACTCGGGGCGGATGCAGCGCGGTTGCTCGCGGAGGATGGCCAGCAGGAGGCTCCTCTGGGCATGGGCGGCAAGCAAAGCGAGACCGGGGAGGTGCCGCATATCATCCACCACATGCACGGGACCCTAGACATGCTCAGGTAAGACCGGAAACCGTGGTCGTGGGGGACATGTCGCCTCCGCCGGACCTTGCTTTACTCCTGCTACGACTCAAACTGCTTTCTCCTTGCAGCCCTACCCAGAAGCGACTACGGGAGCGATGTATGGAGCTGAACCCCAAATGGGAGTTCAAGTTCTGGGACGACGTTGCGCTGCGGGATTTTATTCAGTTGAAGTTCCCGTGGTATTACAAAACATGGAGCGAGATAGAGCCGCTGATCAAGCAGCTGGACACCTCGAGGTGCGTGGCCGGGCCCTTAACCGGAACCCCCCCCGCCCCGCCGCCGCCCGTTGCCCCCCGCCCCGCTGTGCCCCGAGCTCGTAACCCGCGGAGCGACACAACATTGCGTGCTCCTTATGCGCTGGCGGATGAGCGAGTTCCATGGGCAGGACACTTGAGATGTCAGTGCTTCCCTTGCGAAGTCGCCTCACCACTGCGCCCGTGTGCCCCCCCGCGCCCCAGATACATGCTGATGAACTACTACGGGGGAATCTACCTGGACGTGGACGTGGAGTGGTGGGTGCTGGGAAAGTTGGGCGTGGGCATGGGCCTGGTGAGGCGGGCCGCCTTGGTGCTGTGCCCAATATAGCGAGCCTACCCTCTCGCCCCACACTTCCTGCGACCTCCCTGCAGCGTGACGCCCTTTGACTCCCTGGTCGCTCCGCTGCCCCGGCATGCGGCGTGGATGGGCGACTTCCCGGAGCCCATGTTCCTCATGTCCTCACCGGGGAATGCGTTTTGGCTGTACGCGCTGCACCGCATCGCGCGGGTGTGGCGGCACCACGACGCCTGGCACAGCACGGGGCCGGCGGGGCTGAACGCGGCGGCGGTCGACTGGGTGCGCCGGCAGGGGTGGGGCGTGCTGGTGCCGTGGCTCACCGACCGCACAGAGCCGGAGTTCCACGAGTGGGTCAAGACCAAGAACAACACCGTGCCGTGGCAAGTGACAGGGCAGAGGGAGAGGGGAAAGTCTGTTTCCCTTCCTTCCTTCCTTTCCAGGTGCCCTATGGCGTGTCATGCTGTGACTAGAGGAAGGGACTGGCATCAACATGCTAAGCGGTCTTGCAGTGGAAGTAGGTTGACAGGAGGGACAGCATTCATCTGAGCTGCGTCACTTCCTCGTGCAGGTACGAGCTCTCGGATTGGCGGATGAAGCTGGAGGAGCTCAAGTCCCCTGAGCAAGGGACCATGCCCAAGATCTGGTATAGCGCCACGGGCATTAACCGCCGGGCTGGGATGTCGGACGACGACGTCAGGGGGACGCCCTTCTTCCCCGTCAGCGCAACGCTTCCGATGCCCACCACGCACCGCGTGGGCTTCGTAGCAAACGAGCTCCTGGACCCTCCGGGCTGCGGCGGGCCGCAGCTGGAGGCGTGCAAGGAGGGATGGTGCAACACCACCTGGCCGCAGGCCTACGTCGTGCACCACTGCCTCAACACCTGGCGCGGGCGCATCGGGACCACGCGGCGGCTGGGCTAGGCGGGGCAGGGGCAGCTGTAGACGTGGTCGTGGGGCAATGTGGGTCTGCGTGAGCAGGCACCGCACGTCCCTACAGCATGTGACTGCGCAGATGTCTTCTCCACAGACATGGAGACTGCATTATAGGCGCGTTGTGCTGACAAGATTGAGGATACAACGCGTGAAGGCAACCTCTGTTGCTCGGAGATGGCTTCATTCGGGGGAGCAATTGGTTGAGCATGCAGACAGATGTGAACTTTCGTGGGTGAGCATGTTAGCTCGTAGGCGCAAATACCGTATGGCAGGGGCAGGGGTAAAGCTTGAACTACCGGCGGCTGGACTGCTTTCACCTCGTAGGACAATGATATTCAGGTGATGTTGGCGCAGAGGTGTAGAGTTCAAGATGCAGAGGAGAGCAGAAGCCAGGTATGTGGGCTGTAGGAAGCGTGTTGGCCCTGCAGACTGAGCAGGATGTTACTACTGTGGGTTACGTGTGGTAATCCGCATGGCCACCATTCTTGCGTCACAGAGCCCAAACAAATCCGGGCTGATGATGATTGTTACACAGCTTTGTGGCTGTGAGGTCCAAACGATCCGGGCTGAGTGGCAACCGGTCGCCTTCCGCATTGTTTCGCGCAATGGAGCAGGGTACTGTGAGGCAGATCTCAGGGTTGGCGCAACGCTGCAAGCCTGTGCAAGGTCACGCAGGGGGGTCAAGGAAGGTGCCCGCCAGTGGCCGGGCGCCCGGGCCCAGAGAGTTTGGTTGTCGGCCTCCCTCTGATCCCTGGACGGTCCAACCCTACCCCCAACCCCTGTCTCGCACAAGGCTGCCCAGGAGTGGACGGCAGGGTAGCGGCCGGATGTCATGTTGCGTAACTTGACCAGTTCTGTGCTAGGCCGCTGGTTGCTGAAGGCCTGAAGCTTGGCAGCGTGATGTGAGGGCAGGTTCCCTCGCCACTCAGTCTGCTACGCACGAACCCAACCTTCCCCAGACCCTGTCGCCCGACACGTCGTAGGGCCCACGCCCGTTGCAGTCCGTCATGCGTTATGAGGTTAACCCGGTGATCGTTCGCACCGGTTTGTACCCAGGAGCTTGTACCGGTCGCCACACGCACATCCATCCGGGGGGTGAAGCCTCGGGGAGGGCGAAGCAGAGGAGGACTGCGGCATGTGACGTGCTGCCACATCTCTCGCGGTCGACAGAGCTGCCGCCGCGTATGAAACACAGGCTGTGCGATGCACGTGTCTTGAAGCGCTCAAAAAGCAGAGAGCAAGCCGCACTCGATTGACAGCTCCGAAGCCAGATTCAAATTCCTTCGTCGCTTGCCGCGACCTGCAGAGCCCAACGCTGGCTGGCAATCGTTCTAGACGACGCTTGAGATGCCATTCTACTGTACAGCTAGCTCCAACTATCACGAATGACCCGTTTGCGCTAGGTCGACCCCTCAAATAATGTCTGAGCGACGGCTGTCCAGCGAGCCTGCTCTGCAGGCGGAGCCGGATGTGGACGTTAGTCCACGCGCTCGCGCAAATGGCCGCGGGCCTCGCGTTTTCCAGAACCCGGCCGCTGACCTGAGCATGTCTTGCTCGGTCGCGGGCTTGCAAGGACTGCGCGCCGCGCTCCAGACGCCGATGGCCTCACAACAACACGGGCAGGGCGGAGCGGCCTTCTTCACACCGTATTCCAACAAGGTAGGCAAAGGCGGAGCACGGACGCCGTGGGGGGCCCCGTCAACACCCCCCGTAACATTCCCGCTTCCCCACCCAATACAGGCCTTCGACACGCCGGGAGTCACAGACAGCGCGGCGTTCTTCACCCCAATCGGAACGTGCACCCGCTCGGTCTCGCAAGCTGCCAAACCCAGCGCCAACAGGTCCCAGCAAGTGGCAGCCGTGTTCGCTCTAGCGGCAAGCGACGGCAGCGAGCCGAGCCTCCCCAACTCGGCAGAAGACTTCCAGGAGGCCGAGGCGCACGAGGCGAGCATCTCCCTGGATGTCGGCGGATGCGGGCCCAGCGGCGCCTCTTCAGAACGATCAGCCGGGGCACTCGAAGCCGTGGAGAAGGCTGAGGGTACCGCCGGGCAGCCGACTGAGGACGTGGAGATGGAGGACGTGGACGTGGCCCCCACCCCCCCGCCGCCCGCTAAACAGGCAGTGTCTGGAGACGACGACGGAGCTGTGGCCCGCCCTCAGTCGCCGCCCCCGCAGCCGTCCCCTGAGGTGGAGCCGCCTGCTGTGAGCTCGCCACCGCCAGCACAGCTTGCGGAGGAGGAGTACGCCGCGGAGCCGGACATGATGGCAATCAGCCCGCTGCCGGGACCGGTACCCGGCGCCGCTGAGGCGGTGGCCATGGGGCGGTCATTCATCACGCAGGACGTGCACCCATCCCCCGCAGCGCCATCGCTGTCACGTGCCGCGAGCGTTGGGGCAGGCCTGGCGGTCGAGGCCGTATCCGTCGCCGAGACCGGAGCCGACTCGGCCCAGCCCACCGAGTCCGCCGGCACGGCGGCCACGCTCAAGCTGCACGGCACGGCCCCGGCGCGGGCTCCGGCGCCGGAGGAGCTCCTGGAGGGAAGCGGCGAGACGTGCGGGGATGCGGGCTCGCCTGCGCCGGACCTGTTCGACCCCAGCCTCCTCGTCGCAGCCGAAGCCTCGGCCGAGGATGCCATGTCGCCGGCCAACAGCCGGACCGCGACCCTGGGCAATGCCTCACAGGCGGCCGCTCCAGACGCCCCTACGCCCGTCAGCGGCGTTGTGGCCTCTGTGGTGTCCAAGCAGAGGGCCGCTGCCCCAGAGTCCGCACGTGGCGCCAGCGCGACCCAGGGTCGGCGGGCCTCCGCCATCGGCAGCGGCCTCAAGCCGCGGCCCACGCCGCCCCAGCACTCCGCAGCAGCAGCCACCCCCAGCCCTGCGCCGAGGGTCAGCATCCAGCGGAGGATCTCTGGAGCCGGCCTGGCGCACCCATCCCTGTCGCCCGCCCCGTTCAAGACCCTGGTCGCCGACGGCGCCGTCACCGCCGGGGGCATGGGCTCCGTACGGCGCCAGAGCGCCGTCACGGGCGGCGGTGGCGGCGGCGGCGGTACCGGCACGCCATTCCTGCTCAGGCGGATGCGGCACGTGGCGGCAGACTCGCCTCCCGTCACCCCGTTTGCGGCCATGAAGCCCCCGGCGCCAGACACGGGCGCTGGGCTCGAGAGCGCCCGGCGTCTGTCGGCTGCCTGCGTCGCAGCGTCGCCGGGCCCGGCCGGCCCCGGAGCGGCCCGGGCGTCGCGGGCCCGCGGCTCTGGGATGGGGGCCTCGAGCCCCCCGGCAGCAGCGCCGGTCGCCGCCGTGGCTCGGCGCGGGAGCCACCCGCAGGCCGTGGCGCCGCAGGCCGGGCCTACCGGTGCCGCTGCGGGCAACAAGGCGTTTGGGGCTTCTCCTGTGGCCGCTGCCAGGAAGGCAGGCGTCGCCGCCAAGCCAGGCGCACCTGCGGCTGCCAAGCAGCCCCCAGCAGCTGCAACCAAGCCGGACCCTGCGGCGGCCAAGCAAGGGCCCCCTGCGGAGCCTAGACTCGGGCCTGCGGCCGCCGCGCAAGGCCCAGGAGCTGCGGCCAAGCTCGCAGCCGCCAAGCCGGCCCCGGTGGCCGCCACCAGGCCCGCAGCTCCTGCGGCCGGCACCGCCGCGGGAGCCCGCCGCGGCTCCGTTGCCACTGGGCGGCAGGCCCTA
Organism: Edaphochlamys debaryana; assembly: GCA_016858145.1. Taxonomy (NCBI): domain Eukaryota; kingdom Viridiplantae; phylum Chlorophyta; class Chlorophyceae; order Chlamydomonadales; genus Edaphochlamys; species Edaphochlamys debaryana. Next base: position 279,068 of record JAEHOE010000074.1, read on the forward strand.
GGCCCCGTGAACGCCTCCGTGCCCCACATCACCAGCCCGCCCGCCTCCGCCGCCCCCGCCGCCGCGGCCGTGGTCAAGCCGGCAGCGAAGCCCGCTCCGCACGGTGTGGCCGCACCCCCGGCTCCCAAGCACGGAGTGGCCGCTCGTGGCGTGGGCAAGGACGCAGCGACGCGCGGCCTGGGCCCGGCTGCAGGGGCCATCCAGGCCGCGGCGGACGCCCGCATGATCCTCGCCCGCAAACCCGCTGGAGCGGCGGGTGCCGGCGCGGTCGCAACGGTGCGGTATGGCCGTACGCAGGCCGCCGCGCCCGCGCCTGCCGTCGTGGAGGCTGCGGCGGCCGCGGCGGCGCACGCCAGCCCGATGAAGCTTCCGCCGTCGAAGCGACAGGGCCCGCGCACCTCGTCGCCCTCCAAGCGACCTCGCCAGGATCCCAAGCCTGCAGGTGCAGCCGCCGCCGCGCCGGCTGTGGCCACCGCGCCACGGGCAGCGCCTGCCCAGCCCACATACAGGCAGCCACCGGCAGCGCCCAGCCCCCAGGCGGCTGCCGTGGCACCGGCGGCTGCCGCCCCCTCCCCCGTTGCGGTGCTCGGGCTCTCCCCTCCCACGCTGGTGGTGCCCGGGCCCCTGTCCGCACGCAGCACGGGCCCGCCAACGGGCGGCAGGGGCATCGCCTCGCTGTCACCTCGCAGCCCCATCCTCGCCAAGCCCTCGCCCGCCAGCGCCAGGCACAGCGCCTCTGCCCGCAAGTCACCCGGCCCCCGCCTGTCCGCCCCCGGCTCCGTGCCTGGCGCTGAGGCCGTCGAGGCTCAGGCTGCTGAGGCCGCCACCGCAACTGCACCCGTGGCCAAGCTCAACCTAGACCGCATCATGCGGTCGCCGGCGGCTTCGATCACGCCCAACCGTCGGGCCTCGATTGCCGCCTTTGCGGGCGACCTGGCCCCCCTGGTGCAGCAGCCGGTATCCGCCCGCGGCACGCCCTTCGGCATGGGCTCCGCGCGGCGCCAGTCGGCGGGTGTCTCGCCCATGCCGGTAGGGGCGTCGCCGGCGCGCGCCTCCTCCGCCACACGGCCGCCCCGGGTCGCGGGCGCCATCATCCTGCAGGGCGGCCGCGTGGGCGCAGGCGTAGGGGGCCTCGCCGTCGTCCAGGAGCAGCGGCGGCTGACGGCGCCGGCGGCGGCGGAGGCCGTGGACGCAACCGCGGAGGCGGCAGGTGCTCAGGAGGCGGCCGCCCAGCAGCCCCCTGCGGAGCCGTCGGAGCGCAAGCTGTCCTCGGCGGCGGAGCACCGCGCTTCGGGCGTCGGTGCCGGCAAGGCAGCAGCGCTCAGGCAGCCGCTCAGCGGGCGGGCGGCGACGGCGCGGGCGGCGCCCGTCGCACCTGCCGCCAAGGCTGCCGTTATGACCCGCCTGTCTGCTCGCCCGGCGGCCGTGCACCAGCCTACCCGCGCACACGCGCCTGAGGTCCCCGCGGCCAAGCCCGTGACCGCCGCAGCGGCAAGGGCAGCAGCCGCAGCCAAGGCGCAGGCAGCCGCACACGCGCCGGCCCCGGCGGCAGCCAACAACCGCGCCGTTAGCCGCCCAGCCGGCACCCGCCACGGAAGCGGCCCCGAGCCGACGGCCCGGGCCCCCACGCGCCAGGAGCAGGAACAGGAGAAGGCCGCGCGACGCAAGCAATACTCGGCGCAGCTGCACCGCCCCGCCAACCACCTCTCCAGCCCGCCGGCCGCCGGCCCCAAGCCGGCGGCAGCGGCGGCGGCCGCCAAGCCGGCGGCGGCTGCAGCCCCTGTGCCTGAGCGCCAGGCTGTCCCGCCGGTGCTGGCCCGCGCAGCCACCAAGCCCAAGGTGGCAGCCCCCAAACAGTCAGTGCGGAGCCCCTCGCCGGCCGGCAAGGGCCCCAAGGCCCGCGTCTCCGCTCCCGAGCAAGTGGAGACCAGGGGCCCGCTGCCCGAACTGGCTTCGCCGGCAGCGGAGCCGGAGCCCGAGCAAGGACAGGCCGCCGCTGCCGCTGAGGAGCCCCCGCATATGCAGCCACAGGTAGGCCAGGGCAAACGGCGCGCTGCTCGGTGTCGTTTATGTCACGCGGACTTGCACGGTTGCGCGTGGGCTGGATGGATTCGGGGTTTCGGGCTCCGCACCTCAAGCTCGGCCGACTTCCTGCCGCGCCCATGTTCCCTCCGCTTACATGAGCAGCCCCTGAGCCCCCGTCTGCCCTGCTCCCTTTCTTGGGTGCAGGACCTGAGCTATCTGCTTGCAGACGCCAGCCCCTACGCCAGCCTGGCCGTGGCGCCGGGCGCCTTCGCGGGCTTCGCGGCCTCCCCCATGCCCTTCCAGCTGGAAGGGGCCGCCAGCGCCGAGAAGGACTCGCCCATGGCCTTCGGCTTTGGTCCCGCCCCTGGTGTTGCCGGCGGTGAGACCCCCGGCCTGAAGCCCGCGGGCTTTGCAGCGGGCGGCTTCGGCGCGGCTGGTGGCATGGGCCTCGGCATCCCCATGTTCAGCCCCATGATCGGCGAGGTCAGGCCCAGCACCAGCCAGTTCCCCACGCCCGTCCTCTTTAAGGGGGTCGCGGAACCCGCTGCTGAGGCTGCGCCAGGCAGCGTGGCTTCAGCCAGCTCGGGTGGCGTTCCCGTGCTGACGCCCGGGCCGGTGGTGAGTTCTGCACTGGGGTGGAGTGAAGTGCCTGCTTCTTGAAACGGCTTAGTCACTGTATGAGCGCAAGCCCCAGCCGAAGTCGTGGCTGATTCCCTCCATCCTTGGATGCCTGCAGTTCCAGTTCGCTGCTGTGCCCAACGCCGGCCCTAAGCCCAACGCCGCCGCTCCCCCTGCGGCCAAGGCCCCCGCTGGCGGCACGCCGGTGCTCTTCCCGCACGCCAAGACGCGCTTCAGCTGGGATCCCACCGGCCCCGGCGCCACGCCGCCCCCGCCCGGCCTGTTCGCCGCCACCCCCGGCCTGGAGGTCAGCGGCATCTCCGGCCTCTTCGGAGGCGCAGCCGCCGCCCCCCACGCGGGCACCACGCCCGGCAGCGTCGGCAACGAGGGCGGCGAGGCCGTCCACGGCCACTCGCCCGACGAGCAGCACAGCGGCGGCGAGGCCCCGGGCTTCGACAACGGCCACGGCTTCATGCTGCCGGTCAAGTGCTCCTCCCCCGACGCACCCGTCTTCAGCAGCTTCTTCGGCCTGGACCCCATGGGCAGCACCGCGGGAGGGGCGGCGGCGGACGGGGGCATGGGCATGGGCCGGGCGGGGCGCAAGATTGAGGACTCCTTCGATGCGCTGCGGCTGAGCAGCATGTCGGCCTGGCCCAAGATGCAGCCGCTGGAGGACCGGGAGCGAGCCAAGGCCGGGCTGTGATGCGGGTGTGGGTGGAGCAGCTGGAGGGGTGGGGGTCTGCGAGGCAGGGCCCGGGGGAACGGGTGCGTGTAGGGGTGTAGGTCTGTAGCGTTTTAGGGGGCCTGTAGTCAGCGCTGGGTAGTAGAATGAGTAGTACAGGTGTTACATGGGTGATTCAAGTACATAGGGTAGCTCAGGGGCGCTCAGACTGAACAGGCGCCCAGAAGGTAGCCGAAGCGCGGGAAACCACGGACGGAGCGTCTGGCGTTAGGGCTGAGACGGGGGCTTTACAGGGGCCTGAATGCTGGCAAGCAGTGAAGCGAAAGGCAGCCCGATGGACGTGATACGCCTATGGAGGCGGGGATAGCGACAGGTCGAGTGCCGTATAGAGGTGTGAGTAGGGGGCAGAGCTCAGGGAGAGGGAGCCCGAAACGACCTGCCATTATTCATCAGGCAGTCCCAAGAGACCCGCTGGCGTCTTGTGCCTGCAAGGCCCTAGTGCTCCAAGTGTAGCTGCTGCTGTTCCGGGTCGACAGGCGTCAGGCCTCGCCCCCCAATGCCCGCGGTCAGGTCCAGGCGCAGCACCGCAGCGAGGTCGTCGCCGCTGAGCCAGAAAGGGATGTTTTCGCACGAGTTCTTGCCAACTATGCGCTTGAGGGGCCGGCAAGGAACGCCATATCGCCAGACCGGGCGCTGGTGCGCGGGCATGTTGCGTTGCCTGGTGTGCGGCCTCCTGGCGAAGAGGGCGTGGGCTGTAACTGGCCGTGTGGGGACCCGGCACGACCCGGCCGCCCGACAGCCCCCAGCAGGCGGTCGCCGACAGCTGCGATGCGACCCGCACCACCTGGCCTCACCACCGTGCTTTCGGCGATATCAGCGTCGCTACGCTGCGCGGGGGCTGTATGCCACGTTGCTGCTATGCCCCGCGCGCATCCATCGCCATCCGCAGACCTCAACAGCCGGGCCGACACGGAAGCAAAACTTGCACGACTGCTGTCCATCTGTACCGAAATCACACACGCAACACTTGCTTGAGCCGTGAGGCGCATCGGACCCTACATCTCACAGGTCGTGGGCTCTGCCCTCCCGTGTCTGCTGCTCCATTAATAGTGTAGCGCACACGCTATGGAGGTCGACATTGCGGCGCCTAGCGAGGCGCCAGCTGCCAATGCGCGACCAGCTGTCCAGGACGCTCCGGGCGGGGCAGCAGGGAATGAAGCCAGCACGAGCGGTCAAGAGCAGGCTGCAAGGCCTGTTGGTCGAATGCCCGTTCCATCGCGCCGCTTCAACCTGTGGGTCAACCAGGCTCGATGCCCAGCCTCTCCCGTTTGCGCCTAGGCGCAAGCCTGACGCACTTGTCACCGTTCTTGCAGGGTGGAGTTGACACAGATGGGTGGTGGGTTCCTAGCGAAGGAGCAGCTGGACCTGATGCAGGTGCGTGGGCATGGCTCCCAAAGCGGCACACCTGCCTCACCCCTCGGTCCCCCCCGGAGCTCACACGTTGCCCGCTGCAGGCCCGGCTAGCGCACGGAGCACTCCTCTTCCAACCCAGCATCTGCAAACCGCGCCATGTGGCGCTCCGGGAGCTGGACTACCTCCGGGACTTGGGGCTTGACGTCCCGGACTGGCACTCAGCCAAGAACACCAAGCGGCAACCCGTTCTCCACCACCACTCCACCGCCTCCATCCGGCAGACCATGGCCCGCGGGGTAAGGCCACACTCTCAGTCCTGCTCCCAGCGGCCCGGACCCACCCAGAAAGCTTGACTCACTCACAAACCGTTCCACCATCCGCACAGAAAGCGGCGCCGCAGCAGGGCGGCAAGGTGGGCAACGCCATGAAGCTGCTGCGGGCGGTCAAGAGCAAGGCCAACGGCTCCGGGCGCACCTACACCTCCAAGTACCGCGGCGTGCACCAGACCTTCCCCACCAAGCGCTGGGAGGCGCAGTTCCGCCGAAATGGGAAGCCCACCTCGCTCGGTGAGGCATAGGAGGTTACAAGCTCAGCGTTTACACTCCAGACCAGCACGCCAACTCCCTCCCATCGCATGCGCACCAGTGCATTCTAGTTCTAGTACTTGTACCACATGCTTCATGAAGCTTGCAAGGGGCCGCTCCCCAGCAGTGCGGATCCTTCTTGCGCGAGGCTCACACTGGGCCTCGCCCTCGCCGCTCCTGCTGCTGAGCAGGCTGCTTCGACCACGAGGAGGAGGCGGCCCGCGCGTACGACAAGATGATGCTGTGGTGCGAACTGCACAATGCGGCGGGCGTCAAGAGCGGCATCACCAACTTCGACCCCACCGAGTACGAGAAGGAGTTTGCCTGGCTGCAGGCCATCTCCCAGGTGCGGGCGGCGGGTATGAACAAGGGCTAGGCGGGGGGTCGCGGGGCATGCGTGCCCGTCGAGTCCCCTGCCCTGTGCTCTCCACGCTCCTCCCTTGCCCCCTCCCTGACCGCCTTTTCACCTGGGGTCCGCCCCGCTGCCCCTCTCCCTCGTGTGCCCCAGGACGAGCTGATTGAGACGCTGCGCAGCGAGGGCCGGCGGCAGGCGGCGCACCGCATGATGCGGCAGAAGCGGGAGGGCCAGGTGGAGCAGTCGGAGGACGAGGACGCGCCCGCGCCCGCTCCTCAGGCCTACCACCAGCCGCCGCTCTTCGGCGGCCACGGCATGGCGGCGGCGCAGCCCGCCGCGCTGGCCGCCGCATCCGGCACGCAGCCGCTGCCGTACAAGCCCGACACGGTGTCCGCGCTCATGCAGCAGCAGGCGGCGGCGGCGGCGGCGGGGCTGGGCATGACGGCGGCGCTGGGCATGGGCGTGCAGGGGGTGGGGGTGGGCATGCAGGGGATGGGGGGGCAGGGCGTGCAGGCGGTGGGCATGCAGGGGGTGCAGATGCGGGCGGCGGAGCTGGCCATGGCGGAGGCGGCAGCGGCGGGGGGCGGTGCGGAGGCCGCCAGCATTCCCGTGGTGGCGCCGCACGTGGCCGGGGGCGTGGGGCCGCTCACGGCGCTGCCGGCGTCGCTCGGGGGCGCACCCGCACCGGAGGGGGGGCCCACGGCATGAGAGGGCGGTCGCGGGAGGGGGGGCGGAGAAGGCTCAGGGGGTTTACGGAAGTGGGCACGACACGACGCACTGCCATGTTGCGCTCCCGGGAAGCTTGCGGCGTAATGCCACATGGCGCAACGTGGCCACCCGCTGAGGCGACGGCGCTGTGGCTGACAGACCATATTAATGGATGGCGGGGGTGTTCGGACAGGTTTGGACTGGTAATGGCTGAAGTTGTTTTTTGCCCGCTCGGGGATGCCGCCGGGACTTGTGGCAGTCAAGGCTGGTGACAGCTGAATGGGCGTCGCGGAACACATGTTCTGCTTGCCAGGTGGGTAACTGAGTCAGTGTACAGTCTTGAGAATTGAGACGCATATTGCACCTGCTGTAATGCAGTCCCTGCTTCAGTTATCATGCCCTCCACGCTCCACCAGGCCTCCAACTCTCTTTAGCAATACTCTCGAATGCATCGGTCACATTTGTTTTGGATCTTGGTCACGCCACCGACCAACCGCTAGCCCCGGCAGCTACCACCCCACCGCCGGGCGCCGGGGTACACACCCTCGCCGCATCACGGCACTAGCCATACGACATCTGGTGCCCAGCATGGGTCACACATAACTATGATCACGCTTCTGTCGTCAAGTCGAACCTCACGGCACCTGGAATACCGCACACACCTAGTATCTACAGAGCAGCCCGGAGACCGCATAGACGACGACAAGAAATCACTGCTATGCTCGCGCTGCCCTCCGCCCCACCCAGGCAAGGCCCCGCCAGCACTGCCTTGGGGTCCCAGCCGTGCCGGAGCTCTATCCACCACGCGCCAAGCACAGCAACTCCACGACGGCTCCTGGGCCGGCCGCTCAGTCGATCATGGCGTAGGCGTCCTCGGGCTTCCGCCGCTGCCAGGTCTTCTTACCGCGGAACGCCTGCAACGTGCGGGGAACAGGGTGTAGGCCTTCAATACCATGCATGGCACACGACAAAGCACAGCTGACCTGAGCCCCCAAGCACGCACGAATAGCCGGCATGCCCCATCTTTCAGACACGTGCCGCCCCTAGGAACGTACCATAAAGATGCCTGTCAGCAGCGTGATTGCGAGCATGGCGTAGATGAAGACGTTGAGGTTGTAGATGTACTTGATTCCGATGAGGTACATGACCTGGTTGCCGAACACGTCGAAGATGGCGGTGCCGTCCGCGTACACGGCAAACGCCTGGGGGTGGAAGGCCGGGGCGAGACGTGGGGAAGGGCGCGTTACACGGCAAGTCGCACGAGGAGAAGGAACGAGGGTGAGTGCCCCAGCTGCGGTCCAGGTTTGGATGCGTGCCGCAATCCACGCGAAGCAGCGGTGACTGGTTGGCCCCGGGCGGCCCTCGCACCGCGGCCTCTGCCCGGGAAGCCAGGCCGACCTCGTGGTCCCCTTCGCAGCCCCCGCGCGCCCGCCCCCGCCCTCCGGCCGTACCTGCGCGCAGAACTGCACGATGGCTGGGCTCATGAGGAGGATGAGGGCGGTGTTGACGATGAAGGAGCTCATCATGGTGGCGCCGGGGCGCATGGGGTAGAGCTTGATGATGAGGAAGTTGAGGCCCATGAGGAAGTTGCCCTGGGGGGTAGAGGAGGGAGTGCGGGGGGGGCGTTGGGAGAGGAGTACAGCGGGCTGAGTGAGGTATGAGGTTCGGACGCCAGGGGCGGGGGGGTTGAGCATTGGGAAACACAACAGCGGTTTATGACACTGATACCAGTACGGTACTCTCTGAGCGCTTGCGCGAGGTACGGCCGCGAGAGGCTACGGACGGGTCTAGGGCGTCCAAGCCAGCCCTGGACGCGCGCGCGACTGACTTTCATGGCAGCGGTCATGAGGTAGAGGCAGTAGATGGAGAAGGCGAGCACGCCGAAGAGCGGGAACACGTCGTCTAGCGTCACGAACATGGAGTTGAGGAAGGGCGAGAGCGGCCGCGGCGGCAGCTGGTAGGCGATCATGTGCGCGATCCACGTGAAGGTCAGCACGTAGGCCATGAAGGCCATGAAGCCCAGCACGTAGAACCCCAGCATGAACAGCACCCAGCGCACGTCGCCGTCCTCGCCCTGCGCATGGGGGGCACACAGTCAGCGGGGCATGGGGCGCGACTCATAAGGCGCTGGCTGCAGGGGCGGCGGAGGCCCCGCGTGTTTGACCTGGGCATTAGGTGGCGGCGAGACGCCAGCGAGCCAGCCCGGGCTCGCCTGCCGCTACTGCTCCCATGCTTGTGCTCCGTCAAGCGAGGCGCTGATGCAGCAAACCTGCCCCCCCCAAACAAGTTCCTCCCAAGCCCAAGCACGAGCCCGCGCCCACGCCCCAGCCATCTCCACTCCCCCGCACACCATCACATACACACCTGCGGGAACACCCTCTCCAGCTGGTACTCGTCGTCCTCAAGCAGAGCCACCTCCCGCTGGCACTTGGCCAGGTTGCTGCGCCACCGCCGGTCGCGGTCGCCGCGCCGCAGGAGGGCCAACATGTTCTGAAGGGCACAGGCACGGACCAGGGGTCTTGGTTAGGCCAGGGGGTACGGGTCGCTCTCAGCACGTGAGGCCTGACAAGGCCCCACGCTGACGGGTGTGCCGCAATTGCCACGATCCAAAAGGCAGTGGGACGCGCATCACGCGCCTCCACAACCCACATGCGCCCCAGCCCGGGCCCACCCCCCTACACCACCGCTTGCCTCCCTCGCATCCGCACGCACAGACCAAGCCCGGGCGACTCACCGCGACCTGCTTGGCCCTCTGCGCTATGAGCTGCGCGCGGCGCATGTACTCGGACTTGGTGATGGTCTTGCGCGGGCGGCCCAGGAACTCCTGCGTCCAGTCTACGGGCGTGCCTATGAGCCCCACGCCGCAGAACACCAGGAACAGCAGCCAGCCCAGCACGGACTGGATGGCCATGATGTAGACCGTGATGGACACGCGCAGCTTCCAGTTCTCGATCTGCAGCGGCGGCGTGAAGGAGGAGCACTGCGGGGGCAGGGGCGGAGGCGGGGCAGGGGCAGGGGCGGAGCGGGGGGGACTTGTGGGTCGGGAAGGGGAGAAGGCGAGAGGGCGACGGCGCAGCGTTCAGCCCGGCAGAGCCGCGCAGCCTTGAATGACAGACAGACACGACGGGCACGCACCCGTCCGTCCGTGCCCGCGCCGTCGGTGGAGTTGGTGCTGGTGGTGTTGGGGTTGAAGATGGGGATGATGCAGGTGGTGTTGGTGGTGGCGAGGGTGCCGTCCAGCAGCGCCGAGGACTCGCCCAGGCCCGATGTGAGCAGCTGCGTGGGGTAGACCACGTAGCCAATGAGCACTGGGGGGCGGGGAAGGGGCGGGCCAGGGCAGGAGGGGAGCGGCGTGGGGGGGCTATACGGTACAACATTGCGAATTCGCGTTGGGTTCAGTCGGCCCGGTTCGCAACTGTTCTTAGCCATCCACGACCCGGCGGCACATAGACGACAGCGACTGCTCAATGGTACAGGGCCAGCGCCACTACGGCACTCACGGTAGGCGATCACGATGATCAGGATGATGAAGACCAGGAACCCCGCCGTCCACATGAGCGAGCCCTTGATCTTCTGGCAGAACGTGCTGCGGAGGTCGGGGGCGGAGCGCAAGGCCAGGGGCGTTGGAAAGGGGTCAGAAAGAGCCTCTCCTCGGGGGTCGTCGTGTGTGCCTACGTATCCAGCCGTGGTGTCCAACCCACATCGCCCCAGCCGTGACTACGCAGTCCTTTCCCGCCTCCGGAGGCTCCCGGACGATGCTGCCCTCTTCACCTCCCGAACGTGCACGCACGGGCGCCCCGCCCCGCCCCGCCCCGCCCCGCGCCAGTCCCCCAAAGAGCTCACTAATCGCTGTCGGCCTCATAGAAGAAGAGCGTGAAGGGCAGGATGAGGAACACGAGCACCAGGTTGGAGATGAAGACCGCGTACCACAGCTGCTCCATTGGCAGCGTGTAGTTGCAGCTGCTGGGCGATATACTCTGCGCACACGCTTGCGTGTTTGCCACGTCCAGTGGGAACATGAGCACCGTCCAGATGGCCAGCGTCATAGACAGCACGACTATGATTTTGGGAACCCATGCTTGGTTGCGGTCCTCCGGGTGGGAGTACTCCACTAGGATGTAGATGCAGCCCGCCAGCACCAGCGCCGCCGCCACCACGGTGACCAGGATAAGGAACCAGTTGAAACCTGAGGAGGAGGAGGGGGCAGAGGTTGGGGGGGAGGGGCAAGGGGGAGGGGAGGAGAGGGGGGTGACGTGGAGGAGTGGAGGGCGAGTGGGGAGCGGGGAAGTGGGTTGGGGCGGGAGAGAGAGTGGGACGCGGGCCCGCAGGATGAGAGCATGAGGACGCCGGTGCGCCCGTGCTCTCAGCTCAGAGGACCGAGGCTGGGTCCGCTCCAGGGTCGATTTCACGGCTGTACTGATGCCCAGACCCTGACGCACCGTCAGCCATCTTGAGCGCCTATGCTCGAGGACCGCAGCCACGTGAGGGGCGTAGGGGCCTGCAGGGCAACAACAGGTGTGCCGTCAGGGAGAGCTTGGGAGGCTATAGCCCAGCCACAGCACGTTGCGGACCGCTTTGGTGCCCTGGGTGCACCCCCGCGGCGACAGGGGCAGACCAGAAGCCCGGGAAAGCTCGTGCACACCCCTGCCCCCCCATCAACCCCTTGCGCCCTCGTCTGTGTTGTGCTCTCAAGGTATCCGTGAATTTCTGACGATCATGCTTCCACCCTCAACCCCTCCAAGCCCAGCCCGCTGCACGGGCCCCGCACCTGCTGCCAAGCTGCAGGCAGCTGCTGAGTGGCACGCTGATGGCGGGTCCGTAGGCCTCGCCGAGCGCCTCCTGCTCGGGCCCTCCCTCCGCCGCTACGAGCCTGTGGAGATGCCAAGCCTCATGCTGGCGAGCGGTGGCGCTGCAGCAGGTGGCAGAACCTGAGCCCGGCGATGCTAGTTGTGAGGAGGTCCCTCTTCGCTAAGCTAAGGCAAGCTTGGCGGTGAAAATCACAGCACGTAACAGCTGTGACGAGAAATGCGCGGACAGTCTACGAAGCCCTGAGTGGGAGTGCGAGAGACGCTTGGTGTGTTTGAACCAGAATACCAAGCAAAAAATGTATATAAAGCGGGTAATCACGAGGACCGAAGTACAGGGACAGAAGGTCCGGCCCAGGCCCGTTGTGGAAGGCAATCCGGCCGACCCAGGGAGGTCGCGGGTCGGTGCTCCATGTGCGCCACACCAGACTTGTTGTTACATCTCTGCGCTCCGCAGCGCATAATCAACCCCTAAGCACATTTCTATAAGGCGCTCAACGACGCGCGAGCTGTGCAAGCCTCGCCGTCGCTCGGCTGTCAGAGGCTGGTAGCACACACCACTGCAAGCTTGTTATAATTACACATAATGTGGTCCCTGAAACAGCCGCTTGGCCGGGCTGGCCGCCTGCAGCGACAGCGGGCGGCAGCCCAGCCAGAGGCGTGGTCGCGGCGGTCGGTCCTCGCAACCCAGATGACCTCTCCCCTCCTTGAGGCTCTGGCAAGTCATGTTGCGGGAGGGGAGAGCAGGGGGACCGGGGGGGAGGCGGTTAGCGTCCGGGGGGGCTTCAAGGGAGGCGGGAGGGTGTCGCGCGTCGAGAGCCACGGCTCCGACGCGGTCGGAGGATACGCCTCGGAAACTGCTCCGCGACTGAAGCCCTGGTCGCAGCCGCGCGCGCAACTTGCGTCAACGCACCACAGCCTGGTCGCACCGTGCTAGCGACGCACATCGGCAGGCATCGAAGCCCTTCATCACCGCTCGCGACGCACGGCCGTGCAGGCCACTCGCAAACACACTCCTCATGCGTCTCACCGCTAGCGCTCACCGCTTGGCGCACTCGCAACGGCTGCTGCTGCAGGCAAGGCGGACCCTGCCCGCGAGTGGATTCGCGACGCTCGCGACTGCCAAGTGAGGCTTAGGGCATTTTGCGGCATATCTTTGATGAGGCTCTGGAATGCACCACAGGGGGCCTGGGCGTGCCCCCTGGCAAGACGATAGCCTAGCATCCGTTGGTGTCGAGCATGGCGACCTCGGCCAAGCCGCGCTGCAGATCTGAGCCCTGCCGCTCTTCAACGCTGCAGGATGGCTACTGCGGTTCCCGCCACGGAGGTGGTGGAGCTGATCGACCGCCTGAACGCGGCCTACGAGAAGGTGGGGAGGGGCCTGGGGTTGGGGGCCTCTGCGGTTTGGGGGCCTCTGCGGTTTGGGGGCCTCTGCGGTTTGGGGGCGTTCAAGGTGATCGGGCCACGGTCCGCTTTGAGGACTGGCAGGCGGACAGACTCCACTTCCACACTGGGCGATGGAGGGGGGGGGGACAGCGCAGCCCAAGCAGCAGGGACAGGCAAGGTCAACCCGGTACAGCAGCCGAGGTCCTCGCGTGCCATCCCTGCCCCCGCCGCAGGTGCACGTGGCCTATGAGGAGAACTTCTGGAGCACCAAGATGGCTCTGGCGGTGGGGCGGGGGTGGCTTGGGGTGGGGGTGGGTGAGTGAGTTGGCCGAGGGGATGCCTAGGAAAGGAAAACAACAGGATCGACCAGTAGGCCAGCGGGCGTGTGATGGGGCGGGGTGGGTGGTTAGGGTCGGCAAGGATCGGAGGGGCGTGGTCCTGGAGGCGGCCAGCAGTGGGCGCTGCCAGCCCGCTCCTCCTGACCGAGCGTCTTCCCTCGCCCCCTCCGCCCCCTCCGCCTCCCTCCCCCCCCCCCCAGGGCTCCAGCTCCGACGCCCTGGCCTCCACCAAGACCGCCTACGACGCATTCCTGGCAGACCCCGCCAACCTGGCGGCGGTGCGGAAGGCGCAGGTGGGGAGGGGGAGGAAGGGGGGGGGAGGTCCACTGGTCAAGACTGGCTGAGGGAAGGGGTGCATGCGGGCAGTACGTTGGCAGGTCATGGCGGGGGGCATTCCCAATGCCAACCGCCGCCCTGCCGCGCTGCCCCCCCCCCCATCCCCTCCCCCCCCCAGGCCGACGCCGAGGCCGCCGGGGTCCTGAGCGAGGACCAGGCCAAGGCCCTGCGCATCATGGAGCGCACCTTCGCATGCTACATCACCGAGGACCCCAAGGCGAGGGGGGGGGGGAGGGAGGGGTTACCGGGACATCAAGGAAGCGCAAGCCGCTGGGCTATGGGCGCTGAGCGTAGGGAAGTGAGGGACACGGCGGGAAACCCCTCTTGCTGCCTTGTGTTCCGGCTAGGCGTTGCCAGCTCGGACACCAGCTCAAACATGACCCTCCCGCCCCCCAGGCCGCCGCCATCAAGGAGAAGATCAACCAGCTGGAGGCGGCCCTGGCGCAGGTGGGGGCCGGGGGGGGAAGGGAGAGGGGCCTAGGGGACCCGGCCGCCCTGCCGTTCCAACCTCAGCACACACGAGCTCTGGGCGCCCCAAGGTCCCGTTTGCGGGCTTCACACGCCCCTCCCTCAGCAGGATGTGGACCAGGTGTAGAGGACCCACAACCATACACCCACCCGATCACTTACCCGCACCCCTACCCCCCCCCTCCCCCTACCCCCAGTCCCGCAACACCATGAAGCTGGGCTACACCGACCCCTCCTCGGGCGAGCACCGGGCCGCCTCCTCCGTGCAGCTGCGCAACACCATGCGGGTGGCGGACGACGAGGCCACGCGCAAGGCCTGCTACGAGGTGGGGGGGGCGGGGGCCCCAGGTGCGGACTGTCTGTATTCACCCTGCCCCTGTCCAGCCGCCTCACGCGCCTGCCTCGTCCTTGCGCATGGAGCCCCCCGTCCTCTCCCACGCCTCCCCCCCCCCAGGGCGTCCGCTCCATCGGCCCCTTCGTGGCCGAGGGCTTTGTGGCCATCGTCAAGGAGCGCAACCGGCTGGCGCGCATGCTGGGGTACGAGGACTTCTACGGTGAGGGGGCGGGAGGGGGAGGAGAGGGGGGAGGGGGGGACTCCACGAGTTGCTCGCAGTGTGGGAAGGGACAGACATACGCGCGTCGAGCTCACGCCCGCTGCACCGTTCTGCCCCACCCCTCCCCGGGTGCGCCCCTCAGACTACAAGGTGACCCAGGCCGAGGGCTTCGGCAAGCGGCGGCTGTTCGAGATCATGGACGGACTGGAGGCGCAGGTGGGGCCTACGAATGGGTGCGGAGAGCGGAGGTTTACCCACACGCACCTCAACTCCGGGCCATGGGAAACCCGCCCTCTCTGCAGCACCCCAGAGCCAACACGAGCCTCACGCACCTCGCTTCCTCTCCATTCGTACCCCACCCGCAACCATGCCTTCTCACCTCTCCCCATCTCTCCCCCTTCCCTCCCTTCCCCCCCCAGACCCGGCCCATCATGGAGGCCGCCCGCGAGCGCCTGGCCCGCGAGAAGGGCGCATCGGCCCTGGAGCCCTGGAACATGGGCTGGGCGCTGGCAGGTGGGGGGGGATAGGGATGAGAGCCGCTCATGAGCGGTGGCCACTGGACGCGACGGGGCGGCAAGCGTAGCGGCAGCGCTTGTGGGCGACAGGAGACGGCAGCCCCCTTACCCTAGCTGCTGGCTGCCGCTGCCTCTCTCCCTTTCCCCTCCAATCTGCTGCCGGAAGTGGCCCACTACCCTACCCCAACCCCGCCACCCTGCCCCACCCTGTCCCCCCAGGTGACACCGAGAAGGCGCAGGACCCCTACTTCCCCTTCGAGCAGGTGTGGGGGGGAGTAGGAGAGGGGTACGGGTGGGATTGTTGCGGGGCGTGGCGAGGCCGAGGCGGCGGAAAGGTTGGGGGACGCCTCCTTCTAGCCCACAGCCTATCGCGTTCAGCCCGCCCACCCCCCCCCACCCCCAGGCGGTTGACGTGTGGGCCCGCACCTTCGCGGCCCTGGGCATCGAGTACAAGGGCAGCACCATGGTGGGGGCGGAGGGGGGAGGGAGGAGAGGGGAGGCTACGGTGGCGGTGGTGAAGGGGGTCTTCGGGACAAGTAGCGGGAAGCGGCTGCGGGGCGTGCGCTGGTTGGCAGGCGCCATGGGACGCAGCGTGGCGGTGCCTTGGGGATCGTGGCTCTGGGAGAGGCCTCGCCATAGCCCTGCGCCTTCTGCACTGTCCCTGCGTTCACCCCACGTCCCCACCCCACCCTCCCACACCTACCCACCACCCCAGACCCTGGACCTGTGCGACCGCTCGGGCAAGGTACGGCCGGGGAGCGGGTGGGGGGGGGGGGGGTGCAGCGAGAGGGGTTTCGGGTCCACCCGCTGTGTGTGAGGCCCTGCCGCTCAGGGCCTGGGGACGACTGCCGGGTCCGGCTGCGAGCTATCGGTTCCGGCGGCCAGCTACCGCCGTGCAGCACCAACACATTCAGCACGAACAGGGGTGTCTCCCTCCTTCAATGTTCCCGTTCCTCCCGCCCCCCCCCCCCCCGCAGTACTCCAACGGCTTCTGCCACTGGCCCCAGGTGGCCTGGCGCCGCCCGGACGGCGCATTCGTGCCGGCCAAGGTGTGTGTGGGCTTAAGCAATTCGGAGCCGCCAGTGTCTCTCCCCCTCCGACCAACCACGCCTGGCACGCCCCCCATTGTGCCGCCCACTCCCCTGTTGACCTCCCTCCCCTGCCCCCCTCCCCTTCCCCTCCCCCCCCAGGCCAACTTCACCTCCCTGGCCACCCCCAGCCAGGTGGGCTCCGGCAAGACCGCCCTGGTCACCCTGCTGCACGAGGGAGGCCACGCGGCGCACTTCGCAAACATCGACCAGCCATCGCCCTTCTTCTCGCAAGTAGGGCCCTGCCCCTTGGGAGGGAGGGGGGGAGCGACTTGGGACTTGCAGGGTGACACGCATGCAACCGCGGCGCAACCTGCGGCATCCACGACGTCCAGCCGCACCCGGCCAAGAGTCTGCGTGGCTGCGTCCCAACCCTCCGCCCTCCCACCACCACCACCACCACCCCTCCAGGAGCGCGCCCCCACCTCGGTGGCCTACGCCGAGACGCAGTCCATGTTCCTGGACGCACTGGCGCACGACGCGGCCTGGCTGGGAAGGTGGGGGTGGTGGGAAGAGGGGGGGGGAAGCGGTGCATGGCTCCAAACTCACACGCCTTTACCCACAACCCGCCCCCGCCCTGACCCCACCCACCCCACCCCCCCAGGTACGCCTGCAGCCGCAGCGGCGAGGTCATGCCCTGGCACATCATTGAGGCGGGGCTCAAGGCCACGCAGCCGTACGACGTGTTCGCGCTGCGCGCCATGATCGCCGTGCCGTACTTCGAGAAGGTGGGGAGAAGGTACCAGCAGTATCCCTCCTGCCTGCGCTACACATAGGACCCCCTCCCTCCCAGCAGTATCCCCCGGGGCGCACCTCATCCCCTGATCGTTCCCGTTGATGCCTGTCCTCCACAAGACTCCCTCGCTCCCTCACTTGAACAGCACGTGCCTTCCTACCCGCCACCCACCCCCCAGGCCCTGTACGAGCTGCCCGAATCGGAGCTGACGGTGGAGCGGCTGCTGTCCCTGGCGGACGAGGTGGAGACGCGCGTGCAGGTGGGGGGGATGGGGGAGTGGCAGGCGGGGGGGAAGGAAAGGGGCTGAAGGAACAGTTTGTGCTACCTGTGACCACGCTCTTGACCTACGCCCCGCCGCGTGCCCCCCCATCCCCCAGGGCGGCCTGTCCCCCCGCCCGCTGCTCAGCGTGCCCCACCCCCTGTCCGATGAATCCAGCTGCTACTACCACGGATACGGTGAGGCCCCGCGCCGTGCCGTGCGCCACCGGGGCCCTCCTAGCGCTGCCCTATGCTCCCGACCTGTAGAGGCCCTCAGCAGCCCTGGCCCGGCACCCCCTGACGGCCGCGACGGGAGGAGGCCTTCCCCGGGACCCCGGCAACAGCAAGCAGTAAGAAGCCGTCCCTCGATCCCTTGACCCTCTGTCACCACCGCCCTCTTCTCCCCTCTTTCCCCCCCAACAGTGCTGGCCGAGATGGCCGTCAAGCAGACCCGCGCCCACTTCCTGTCCAAGTACGGCAAGATCGTGGACAACGACCACATCGGCAAGGAGCTGACCGAGGGCTACTGGTGAGCGGAGCCGCCGCCGCTGCTCCCCATGACCCGGGGAGGGCTTTGCAGCCCGTAACTCCCTAGGGCCCTGGGCACCCCACCCCACCCACCCTCCACACTGACTTGCCTGCCCTCCCAATCCTCCCTCAAGTTTCCTCCCCCCCCTCCCTCCCACCCTCCCCCCAGGCGCCCCGGCAACGGCGCCGCCTTCCTGGACCTGGTGGCGCAGGTGACGGGGAAGCCCCTGGCGGCAGACGACTGGGTGCACGACCTGCAGCGCCCGCTGGAGGCGGTGGTGAGCGGGGGGGGGGGGCGTACCGGGGGGAAGGGCAGGGCTTTGGTGGGGGGGGGAGAGTGCGTAGGTTGGCGAAAGGGGCGCATGGAGAGCAGAGGCGGAGCTCAGGTGGACCTCTCCAAGGCCTCACCCCTGGCCCCCGCCCCCGCCCCTCCCCCGCAGCTCAAGGAGGAGGAGGCCGACTACAAGGCCGCCATCGCCGCCGGCCCCGCCATCAAGCCGGGTGAGCAGGACCACCTCGCGCCGCCGTCAGCGTGCCCAGCGTGCTGCCGCTCACCCCTCGCCCGCTCCCGCCAAGGCCCCACCCACCCCAAACCCCTCACACCCCCTCCTCCCCTCCCCTCCCCCCCCAGGCCAGCCCTTCGACCTGGGCATGCGCGTGCGCCTGGTGCACGGGGACGAGCTGATCTCGGACTCGGCGGAGGGGGGGCTGGCGGCGGCCTGCGACAAGTTCAAGGCCTGGGTGGACTCGGCCTTCCCGAAGGGCGCCTGAGCGGGAAGGAGGGAGGCGGGGGGAGCGGAGGGGCGGGAGGCGGGGGCGGAGCGGCGGTGGAGCCGGCCTGGGGCCGTGAGGACGCCGTTGGATTCCTGTGGGAACGAGGAGGGCTGAGGGCGGAGCGGAGAAGTTGCTGGGGGCCTGACAAGGAATGGTGCTGCACGGGGGCCGAGGAGGGGGCCGGGCCCAGAGGCTCAGTTTTGAAAGCACCGGCGGGGCTACAGGCAGGAGTGACAGGTTGTGAGTTGCTGACGAACTGGCATGCTGCTGAGCCTGGAGGCGAAGGTGCATGCACATGGCACGAGGGCCACGAGGTAGAAGCGAGTGAGGTGTTGTGGAGGAATTGAAGCGCTGAGGTGATCTTGGTGTGTAAGCAGCACTTGTGCAAGAGCATTCGGACACCGTTGCAGACCATCTGTGCCCTGTCCAACGTTAGCCCCAGCGCTTTCTTGCAAGGAGCTCTAGCCCTCAGCCCCAGCTGCACTGTCCACCGAGTCTCCTCGTTCATCGCACATTCTACCAACGGCTGCCGTACTACGCCTCTTCAGCCCGAGGAACGTGGTGGCACTGCCCCGCTGTGCTCGATTTGCCTTCCAAGCGGTCCAATCCTATTTCACGTACAGCGGTCCCCGGCTCCCCGCGCCTCTTTCCCTCGGTCCCTTGCGCCCCTCTACCCCTGACCACCCCTCCGTCCCAGACACGGACCGCTGCACACTGCACCGTCCCCTCTCCCGCCCCAACTCTGCCATTATCCTCTGCCCCATACCACCTGACAGCTCCATCACGTGATCGCCAGGGCCGGGGCAGGCACTGGAGGGCAGCCAGAGGCGCGGCAGCAGGCCGCCAGTACACCAGCGCATCCGCCGCCGCCGCAAGGCCGGCCGGGGCCGGGGCCGGAAACAGTGCCTGGCCTCGGCCTCAGTGGGCGTCCAGAGGGGCACAGAGCTTTGGTGTTTCCAACGCTAGGGGCCAGGCGCCACGTCCACATATAGCAGCGTGCATACGTGGGCGGAGGGCTAGAGCTCCTTGCAGGTAAGCGCTGGGGCTAACGTTGGACAGGGCACAGATGGCCTGCAACGGTGTCCGAAAGCTCTTGCACCAGTGCTGCTCACACACCAAGATCACCTCAGCACTTGGATCCCTCCGCAACACCTCACTCGCTTCTACCTCGTGCCATGTGCATGCACCTTCGCCTCCAGGCTCATCAGCATGCCTGTTCGCCAGCAACTCGCAACCTGTCCCGGCTGCCTGTTGCCCCGCTGGTGCTTTCAAAACTGAGCCTCTGGGCCCGGCCCCCTCCTCGGCCCCCTTACAGCAACCTTCCTTGTCAGCCCCCCAGCAACTTCTCCGCCCCGCCCTTGCCCCTCCGCGTTCCGGCTGGAATCCAACGGCGTCCTCACGGCCCGGCCCGGCCCGGCTCCAGGCCAGCTCCACCGCCGCTCCGCCCCCGCCTCCCGCCCCTCCGCTCCCCCCGCCTCCCTCCTTCCCGCTCAGGCGCCCTTCGGGAAGGCCGAGTCCACCCAGGCCTTGAACTTGTCGCAGGCCGCCGCCAGCCCCCCCTCCGCCGAGTCCGAGATCAGCTCGTCCCCGTGCACCAGGCGCACGCGCATGCCCAGGTCGAAGGGCTGGCCTGGGGGGGGAGGGGAGGGGAGGAGGGGGTGTGAGGGGTTTGGGGTGGGTGGGGCCTTGGCGGGAGCGGGCGAGGGGTGAGCGGCAGCACGCTGGGCACGCTGACGGCGGCGCGAGGTGGTCCTGCTCACCCGGCTTGATGGCGGGGCCGGCGGCGATGGCGGCCTTGTAGTCGGCCTCCTCCTCCTTGAGCTGCGGGGGAGGGGCGGGGGCGGGGGCCAGGGGTGAGGCCTTGGAGAGGTCCACCTGAGCTCCGCCTCTGCTCTCCATGCGCCCCTTTCGCCAACCTACGCACTCTCCCCCTCCCACCAAAGCCCTGCCCTTCCCCCCGGTACGCCCCCCCCCCCGCTCACCACCGCCTCCAGCGGGCGCTGCAGGTCGTGCACCCAGTCGTCCGCCGCCAGGGGCTTCCCCGTCACCTGCGCCACCAGGTCCAGGAAGGCGGCGCCGTTGCCGGGGCGCCTGGGGGGGGAGGGGGGGGGGCGGAAGGGAGTTACGGGCTGCAAAGCCCTCCCCGGGTCATGGGGAGCAGCGGCGGCGGCTCCGCTCACCAGTAGCCCTCGGTCAGCTCCTTGCCGATGTGGTCGTTGTCCACGATCTTGCCGTACTTGGACAGGAAGTGGGCGCGGGTCTGCTTGACGGCCATCTCGGCCAGCACTGTTCGCGGGGGGGGGGGAGGCGGGCAGGGAGGAGAGGGCCGCGGCGACCGGAAACTTCCGGGATCGAGGCGATCT
This sequence comes from Edaphochlamys debaryana, assembly GCA_016858145.1. Taxonomy (NCBI): domain Eukaryota; kingdom Viridiplantae; phylum Chlorophyta; class Chlorophyceae; order Chlamydomonadales; genus Edaphochlamys; species Edaphochlamys debaryana. Next base: position 299,602 of record JAEHOE010000074.1, read on the forward strand.
GGCGGCGAGGGCAGAAGGTGACGAAGGCAGAGGGAAGACCTTGTGGCGGCTACCCCGAGGCGCCAGGGCTATAAAGACTGGTGGAGAGTATTGGGCAGGGGAGAAGGGCCCGGGTGGGACACGCTGCGGGGCCTCACCGTATCCGTGGCAGTAGCAGCTGGATTCATCGGACAGGGGGTGGGGTACGCTCAGCATCGGGCGGGGGGACAGGCCGCCCTGGGGGATGGGTACGGGGGGCACGGGGCAGGATGCAGCGCAAGAACGCAGTCAGCGGAAGCACGAGGGGTCCCTGCATTGCTTCCCTTCCTCCCCGCCTGCCCCCCCCCCACCTGCACGCGCGTCTCCACCTCGTCCGCCAGGGACAGCAGCCGCTCCACCGTCAGCTCCGATTCGGGCAGCTCGTACAGGGCCTGGGGGGGGGGGTGGCGGGTAGGAAGGCACGTGCTGTTCAAGTGAGGGAGCGAGGGGGTCCTGTGGAGGACAGGCAGCAATGACTGCGATCAGGGGATGGGGTGCATCCGGAGGGCTACTGGCTGGTGCCTTCTCCCCACCTTCTCGAAGTACGGCACGGCGATCATGGCGCGCAGCGCGAACACGTCGTACGGCTGCGTGGCCTTGAGCCCCGCCTCAATGATGTGCCAGGGCATGACCTCGCCGCTGCGACTGCAGGCGTACCTGGGGGGGGGGGTCAGGGCGGGGGGGGGGTGGGCAGGTAAAGGGGTGTGAGTTGGACGGGGCGCGGGAGCAGCGGCCGTGCGTGTGAATTGCACCGCTCCCCCCCCACCTTCCCAGCCAGGCCGCGTCGTGCGCCAGTGCGTCCAGGAACATGGACTGCGTCTCGGCGTAGGCCACCGAGGTGGGGGCGCGCTCCTGGAGGGGGTGTGTGTGGAGGTGGTGGGAGGGCGGAGGGTTGGGGTGTAGGTGGTCGGGGGTCGGGGTGTGGGTGTTGGCCGGGTGCGGCTGGGAGGTCTTGGGTACAGGACGCAGGTGAGCGAGCCGGTGAGGTGGCTATCCAGCGTGAGCGGTGTTGACGCCGGCCTGCGGCTCCTCACCTCCCCTCGAACCCCTCCCCATGCGCTCACTTGCGAGAAGAAGGGCGATGGCTGGTCGATGTTTGCGAAGTGCGCCGCGTGGCCTCCCTCGTGCAGCAATGTGACCAGGGCGGTCTTGCCGGAGCCCACCTGGCTGGGGGTGGCCAGGGAGGTGAAGTTGGCCTGGGGGGGAGGGGAGGGGGAGGGGGGCAGGGGAGGGAGGTCAACAGGGGAGTGGGCGGCACAATGGGGGGCGTGCCAGGCGTGGTTGGTCGGAGGGGGAGAGACACTGGCGGCTCCGAATTGCTTAAGCCCACACACACCTTGGCCGGCACGAATGCGCCGTCCGGGCGGCGCCAGGCCACCTGGGGCCAGTGGCAGAAGCCGTTGGAGTACTGCGGGAGGGCGGGAGGAACGGGAACGATGAAGGAGGGAGACACCCCTGTTCGTGCTGAATGTGTTGGTGCTGCACGGCGGTAGCTGGCCGCCGGAACCGATAGCTCGCAGCCGGACCCGGCAGTCGTCCCCAGGCCCTGAGCGGCAGGGCCTCACACACAGCGGGTGGAGCAGGATCCTTCTCGCTGCACCCCCCCCCCCCACCCGCTCCCCGGCCGTACCTTGCCCGAGCGGTCGCACAGGTCCAGGGTCTGGGGTGGAGGGTAGGGGTGGGAGGGTGGGGTGGGGACGTGGGGTGAACGCAGGGACAGTGCAGAAGGCGCAGGGCTGTGGCGAGGCATCTCCCAGAGCCACGATCCCCAAGGCACCGCCACGCTGCGTCCTATAGCGCCTGCCAATCAGCGCACGCCCCCACAGCCGCTTCGCGGGCTGGCCGCCGCGTGCGCAGTCTGTCCTGAAAGCCCCCCTTCACCCCCTCCCCCATCCTCCCTCCCCCCTCCCCCCCACCATGGTGCTGCCCTTGTACTCGATGCCCAGGGCCGCGAAGGTGCGGGCCCACACGTCAACCGCCTGGGGGTGGGGGCGGGGTGGGTGGGCTGAACGCGATAGGCTGTGGGCTAGAAGGAGGACCCCCCCCCTTCCGCCGCCTCAGCCTTCGCCCCGCAACAAACCCTCCCGTCCCCCTCTCCTACCCCCGCCCCCAACCTGCTCGAAGGGGAAGTAGGGGTCCTGCGCCTTCTCGGTGTCACCTGGCGGGACAGGGTGGGGTAGGGTGGCGGGGTTGGGGTAGGGCAGTGGGCCACTTCCGGCAGCAGATTGGAGGGGAAAGGGAGAGAGGCAGCGGCAGCCAGCAGCTAGGGTAAGGGGGCTGCCGTCTCCTGTCGCCCACAAGCGCTGCCGCTACGCTTGCCGCCCCGTCGCGTCCAGTGGCCACCGCTCATGAGCGGCTCTCATCCCTATCCCCCCCCACCTGCCAGCGCCCAGCCCATGTTCCAGGGCTCCAGGGCCGATGCGCCCTTCTCGCGGGCCAGGCGCTCGCGGGCGGCCTCCATGATGGGCCGGGTCTGGGGGGGGAAGGGAGGGAAGGGGGAGAGATGGGGAGAGGTGAGAAGGCATGGTTGCGGGTGGGGTACGAATGGAGAGGAAGCGAGGTGCGTGAGGCTCGTGTTGGCTCTGGGGTGCTGCAGAGAGGGCGGGTTTCCCATGGCCCGGAGTTGAGGTGCGTGTGGGTAAACCTCCGCTCTCCGCACCCATTCGTAGGCCCCACCTGCGCCTCCAGTCCGTCCATGATCTCGAACAGCCGCCGCTTGCCGAAGCCCTCGGCCTGGGTCACCTTGTAGTCTGAGGGGCGCACCCGGGGAGGGGTGGGGCAGAACGGTGCAGCGGGCGTGAGCTCGACGCGCGGGTGTCCGTCCCTCCCCACACTGCGAGCAACTCGTGGAGCCCCCCCCTCCCCCCTCTCCTCCCCCTCCCGCCCCCTCACCGTAGAAGTCCTCGTACCCCAGCATGCGCGCCAGCCGGTTGCGCTCCTTGACGATGGCCACAAAGCCCTCGGCCACGAAGGGGCCGATGGAGCGGACGCCCTGGGGGGGGGGAGGCGTGGGAGAGGACGGGGGGCTCCATGCGCAAGGACGAGGCAGGCGCGTGAGGCGGCTGGACAGGGGCAGGGTGAATACAGACAGTCCGCACCTGGGGCCCCCGCCCCCCCCACCTCGTAGCAGGCCTTGCGCGTGGCCTCGTCGTCCGCCACCCGCATGGTGTTGCGCAGCTGCACGGAGGAGGCGGCCCGGTGCTCGCCCGAGGAGGGGTCGGTGTAGCCCAGCTTCATGGTGTTGCGGGACTGGGGGTAGGGGGAGGGGGGGGTAGGGGTGCGGGTAAGTGATCGGGTGGGTGTATGGTTGTGGGTCCTCTACACCTGGTCCACATCCTGCTGAGGGAGGGGCGTGTGAAGCCCGCAAACGGGACCTTGGGGCGCCCAGAGCTGGTGTGTGCTGAGGTTGGAACGGCAGGGCGGCCGGGTCCCCTAGGCCCCTCTCCCTTCCCCCCCCGGCCCCCACCTGCGCCAGGGCCGCCTCCAGCTGGTTGATCTTCTCCTTGATGGCGGCGGCCTGGGGGGCGGGAGGGTCATGTTTGAGCTGGTGTCCGAGCTGGCAACGCCTAGCCGGAACACAAGGCAGCAAGAGGGGTGTCCCGCCGTGTCCCTCACTTCCCTACGCTCAGCGCCCATAGCCCAGCGGCCTGCGCTTCCTTGATGTCCCGGTAACCCCTCCCTCCCCCCCCCCCCTCGCCTTGGGGTCCTCGGTGATGTAGCATGCGAAGGTGCGCTCCATGATGCGCAGGGCCTTGGCCTGGTCCTCGCTCAGGACCCCGGCGGCCTCGGCGTCGGCCTGGGGGGGGGGAGGGGATGGGGGGGGGCAGCGCGGCAGGGCGGCGGTTGGCATTGGGAATGCCCCCCCCCCCCCGCCATGACCTGCCAACGTACTGCCCGCATGCACCCCTTCCCTCAGCCAGTCTTGACCAGTGGACCTCCCCCCGCAAGGCCCCCCCTCCCCACCTGCGCCTTCCGCACCGCCGCCAGGTTGGCGGGGTCGGCCAGGAATGCGTCGTAGGCGGTCTTGGTGGAGGCCAGGGCGTCGGAGCTGGAGCCCTGGGCGGGGGAGGAGGGAGGCGGAGGGGGCGGAGGGGGCGAGGGAAGACGCTCGGTCGGGAGGCGCGGGCTGGCAGCGTCCACTGCTGGCCGCCTCCAGGACCACGCCCGCTCCAATCCTTGCCATCCCTAACCACCCACCCCGCCCCATCACACGCCCGCCCCAATGCCCACCCCACGCCCACTCGGCTCCTGGTCGATCCTTTTGTGTCCCTTCCCTAGGCATCCCCTCAGCCAGCCCACTCACCCACCCCCACCACAACCCACCCCCGCCCCACCGCCAGAGCCATCTTGGTGCTCCAGAAGTTCTCCTCATAGGCCACGTGCACCTGCGGCGGGGGCAGGGACGGCACGGGAGGTTACTCGGCTACTGCACTGGGCGGACCTTGCCTGTCCCTGCTGCTTGGGCTGCGCTGTCCACCCCCCCATCGCCCAGTGTGGAAGTGGAGTCTGTCCGCCTACCAGTCCTCACAGCTGACCTTGGCCCGATCACCTCGAACACCCTGCAGGCCCCCCGTGCAGAGGCCCCCCAACCCAGGCCCCCCCCCCACCTTCTCGTAGGCCGCGTTCAGGCGGTCGATCAGCTCCACCACCTCCGTGGCGGGAACAGCGGTGGCCATCCTGCAACGTTGAGCGGCAGGGCTCAGATCTGCAGCGCGGCTTGGCCGAGGTCGCCATGCTCGACACCAACGGATGCTAGGCTATCGTCTCGCCAGGGGGCACGCCATGCCCCTGTGGTGCATTGCGGCACTTGATCAACGATATACAGCGTCATGTGCCCTCACGCCTCACTTTGCGGTGGCAAGCGTCGCGAAACCACTCGCGGGCAGGGACCGCCTTGCCTGCAGCAGCAGCCGTTGCGAGTGCGCCAAGCGGTGAGCGCTAGCGGTGAGACGCATGATAAGTGTGTTTGCGAGTGGGCTGAACGGCCGTGCGTCGCGCGAACGGTGATGAAGGGCTTCGATGTCTGCCGATGTGCGTCGCTAGCACGGTGCAACCAGGCTGTGGTGCGTTGACGAAAGTTGCGCGCACGGCTGCTTGCTCCTACGGCCCCTGGCCCTTCGCTACGCCCACTGAGGCGGAGGCCAGGCGCGGGGCCGGCCCGGTGCACTACGCCCTGAAGCTCACGTACGACGGTACGACACACCAGCACCTCACGCTGGACGGCGTCAAGTATGACTGGTGGGTACGACATGCGTAACGGCCCCCGTTCGGCCGGCCGGGGCCGGGGCCGGGGCCGGCCGGAACCAGTGACTCGCCGCGACCTCAGTGGGCGTCGAATAGGGGCTGGGGCGTAGGGGCAAGCAGGGAAGGCAGTCCAGGCACAGGGTTGTCATCAGCAGCGACTACAGGGGCACAGCGCTTCAGTGCTGCAACGCGGGGGACCAGACGCCGCGTTCACGTGGAGCACAATGCATACCGGTACGTGTGCAACTCAGCCGCGCCCTTTGCAGCTCCTGGCAGGTTGAGGGCAAGCCGGCAAGGGCCCCCTGCCCGCCACTCCCATGGAAGCTGGCGGCGGCCCCATCCCCCCTTCCACCTCCTGTGCTGCAGCGTGTACCGTCGGCGCTACTGGTGCGGCTGGCGGCTGGGACAAGGTGTGCGCCAGTGGGTAGGGCGCCCACGGCGTCATCTGTACCAGGGGTGATTCGGGTGAAGGTTTGTCTGCGCCAGCTCCTCTTGCCCAGCCACCGCCAGCCACCGCCAGCCCCTGCCAGCCCTTACCCGCCCGCCGCCAGAGGCACGAAGGGGCCGCCGCTCCCATGGGCGCTGACAGAGGAATCAGCAAGCTCTGCCACCAGCGGGCTGAGAGTGGTATGCTTGTCTCGATGGCGCCCACGGCCTGAGGCAGACGCCGCTGTGCAATCGCACTCAGCGAGTCCGGTTGCAGTCCGGTGGTCCGGCGCCGGACCCCATGGAGGCCAGTCGGTGGCCCCAGGCCACAAGATGCAAGCACAGGGGCAAACTCAAAAGAAAGACGGGTGACTGTTTGGTCGCCTTGGGGCACAGCATCGCGGGGCATGCCGCAAGTCTCGGGAAAGCACAGGGCACTAGCAATGCTGCGTGCCGACTCTTCAGTGTTGCTCCGTAGTTTGTTTACGGCGCCGTTGAGACACGACAGCGAGCGCAAGTGAATTCGTACGGCGCTCGTCCCAGTTTGCGCGGGAGGTCTCTTTCGCGAGACTCCAGCGCCCTGGGAGCTACCAGCACCTCTCACTGACCCCACACCAAACTGCGCACACCATTGACCTTGTTACATTTAACGCGGACACAACCCGGTCACCTTGAAATTGAACTTTGGCAAACATGAGCGGGTTCGACGGTGAGCCGCGAGCCCCAGCGCTGACACCTAGGACGTGCTCTCAACAAGATATGGCTGCTCGCAGGTGGCCGCGTATACTACAGCTACCAGGGCGTGGAGGAGAGGGCGGATGTCGGGGAAGGCGGGGAGCACACAGACCGCCAGTTTGTGGAGGCCTTCAAGCAGTTTATCCAGACCTACCAAATAGGCACGAACAAGGACGTGTCGGAGCGCCGGCTTTACGCGTGAGCCCGGGTTGGGAAGGCGCATGGGGAATTGAGTCGCGACTGCTCGCGGATAGTGTCCTCTCTTGCTGGCGCACTCGCTTCGGATGGTGATGTGGGAGGCACTGGTGTCGACAGCTCCGCTTCGTAGGCCCCCCCCCAGCAGCCAGGCCCCGCCCATGCCCCCCGTCGCCCCGCCAGCGATGACCTGTATGAGCACCGCACGCACCTGAACGTGGACCTCAAGGATGTGCGCATCGCGGCCGCCAAGCTGGCGGACGCCTTGGAGGAGAGGCCCACGGAGACGCTGCCGCTGGTGCGTGGCCCACGCCTTCCACCTATGGGGGGCCGGTCAAGGGTCAAAGGCGGGAGGGCTTGTGCAGGCCCCTGCGTTGGAGCAGGGGTCCAAGGGTGTACGGGGCGGGGCCGACTAGCCACGGACAGAAGGGCGGGAGTTTGTTGGCAGGGCCATCCTTGGGTTGAGGCCCAAGGGTGGGGCCCTGGCCGCGTTGACCACGGGTGCAAAGGCAAGCCGGATTATGTGCGGACCGTGGGACCACACAGCGGCTGGGGACCACAGACGGACAGGCGGGACGGAGTGGGGCACCTCCCAGCTTGGGGGGGTAGGTCCGAGGTTAAGGGCCGGGCCGCGTCAACGACGGGCCCAAAGAGGTGGCCACTAGTGCCTGAAGGGGCAAGCTGCAGATGTGTAGCGGAGGCTCGGTTTGGGGGTTATCCTTAGCCCGGAGATTCCAATACGATTATGTCAACGAAGTACTCCATGTTTGTACCCTGAAGTGCTCCATGGTTGTACCCCATATTGCCCCCCTGTCACACCTGTACCCCCACCTCCTCGCCCCAGTTCGAGGAGGCTGCTCGGCAGGTGCTGCAGGATAAGATGGCCTCCGACGAGGAGGGCAAGCCGGCGGACGTGGGCGACGTGCAGGTGGGGTGGTGGGAAGGCTGCTCCGTAGAAGATACAGGGCTTTGTTAGCTCGGCAGGAAGCCAGCTGGGACTCAGGGGGAGGAAGGGGTCTGTGGGAGAAGAAAAGGGGGAAGTGGGGCGCAGCAGGGGGGCAGGGGCCCCCTGTCTGTCTGGGGGGCAGGGGCCCCCTGTCTGTCTGGGGGGCAGGGGCCCCCGGGGCCTCCAGTCCTGTGGACACGGCTCGCGGGCAGCAGCAGGCGCTGGGCAGCGAAGGGCTGGGCGTCGGGAGTGGGCAGATGAGGGGCGTCGATGTGGCATGGGGGAGAGCATCATGTGCCCTTAGACAGGGCTGCGTTGTCGTCAGCTGAAGAGCCAAGGCATGGGGGCAGCATTGAGACCCTGCAGGCTTGCTCTCACCAACACCCCTCCCTACGCCTACCCACTCTCCTCCCTCCCCCTCCCTCCTCTCCTCCCCTTCCTGCCCAGATCCTGCTGTACAGCTCCATCCCGCTGGCCCAGTCCGCCACCATGTCCATCCGCGACCTGGAGTCGGCCCGCGTGTCCAAGCTGGTGCTGCTCACCGGCATCGTCACGTCATCCTCCAAGCCCAGGGTGGGTGGGTGGTGTGGGGGGGACGGAGGGGACTGAGGCGGTGGAAGGAGGTCTGCAGAAACGGGGCGATGTGGAGCTTCCCCTGCAGTGTGGATGTGCTTTTCAGCTCAATGGAGGCTGGGGCCGGGGCAGGACTCAGCGGCTGGGGCTCTGACGTCTGGGCCCACACATGCTTCGCCCGTGCCCTACTCCTCCACACACCCGCCCTTCCCACCCCCCCTTCCCGCCCCGCAGCACAAGGCCACGTACCTCAACGTGCAGTGCAAGACCTGCCGCGGCACCAAGACGCTGGCCTGCAAGCCCGGCCTGGGCGGCTGCTTCGTGCCCCTCTACTGCGACCTGGCCGCCCGCGGCATGCCCAGCGCCGACCCCAGCGGCTGCGGCAAGCAGTCCTTCGTGGTGGTGCCCACGGGCTCCACCTTCGTGGACCAGCAGACGCTCAAGCTGCAGGCGAGGAGGGGGTTGGGGAGCAGGGGGTGGGGGATGACAGATGGCAGTTTCCTGGGAGCAGTTGGCTTGGGGGGGAGAGGCTGGGGGGTGGCGGGCATGTCCCTGGGCTGGCACCCCCGCGCGACCCCTCCCCGCGACCTTGTACCCCCACAGGAGAAGCCGGAGGACGTGCCCACCGGCGAGCTGCCCCGCACCGTGATGCTGGTGGCCGACCGCCACTGCTGCAACCTGGTCACCCCGGGCACGCGCGTCACCATCACCGGCATCTACTCCACATTCAAGGTGGGGCGCGCCGCACACAGGGCGGGGGGTGGACGGGCGGAAGCGCGGCGCTTGTGCCCCGGCCAAACCTCGTTCCGTTCCGTCAACGCCTTGAACCCCCAATCTCTCTGCTTACCTCCCCCGTCCTCCTCCCCGCCCTCCCCCCTCCTCCCTCCCCAGGGCAAGGCCTTCGACAAGGGCTCCGCCTCCCTGCAGCAGCCCTACATCCGGGTGGTGTCGGTCATGCAGGAGGCGGGAGACGCGCACAGCAGGTTCAAGTTCTCGTGAGTGGGCCCCCCGGCCGTTGTGCACCTCTGGCCTCCTCTTCGCCGCTCCACCATCCACCTGTGATTGTCGACCATAGTCCCCGGACTGGGCCCTTGCCCTGAGCCCATTGTCATGACATGCCCCCCTCTGGCCTCCTCCCCCCCAGCAACGAGGAGATCCAGCAGTTTGAGCAGTTCGCCAAGCAGGACAAGCTGCACGAGGAGATCTTTGCCCGCATCGCCCCCAACATCTACGGCTCGGACGACATCAAGCGTGCCGTCGCCTGCCTGCTGTTCGGCGGCTCGCGCAAGGTGCGACACCGGACGCCCCCGGCTATCTTCTGCGGGTGTCGGAGCCGCGCTTGCGTCCATATCCCCCTCTGCTGGGCCAGTCTAGCCCGCAACCCCAACACCCAGCTGACCAACCCGCCACTCCCTATGACGCCACACTACCATGCCCCCACCCCCACCCCCCCCGCCCCGCAGTCCCTGCCCGACGGCACCAACCGCCGCGGCGACATCAACGTGCTGCTGCTGGGTGACCCCTCCACCGCCAAGTCCCAGTTCCTCAAGTTCGTGTCCCGAGTGGCGCCCATCGCCGTCTACACCAGCGGCAAGGGCAGCAGCGCGGCCGGTCTCACGGCCTCCGTGGTGCAGGTGCGCACCTCATCACAACAGACACGGCCCACAACTTCTCTGCCCATCTCTGCCATGGGATTCGCCCCTGAGCTAGCCCCTCAAGGGCGGCTTAGTCTCATACCCCAAGGCCATACCCATACGGTACCCATGCCGTGAGCAACATGCGACGCGCTCCACACCGGTCCTCACGTATCCTTCGCGGTGCTCCCCGTGTGTCCACCCCGCACAGGACGCCGGCTCCCGCGAGTTCTACCTGGAGGGCGGCGCCATGGTGCTGGCGGACAACGGGGTGGTGTGCATCGACGAGTTCGACAAGATGAGGCCGGAGGACCGGGTGGCCATCCACGAGGTGGGGGTGTCAGGGTGCTCGCGCTCTCCGCTCCTCTCTGCTCCACTCCCTAACCTTCACCCCTGCCCTCCCCCCCTCCTCCCCCCCCAGGCCATGGAGCAGCAGACCATCTCCATCGCCAAGGCCGGCATCACCACCATGCTGCGCTCCCGCACCTCGGTGCTGGCGGCGGCCAACCCGCCCTCGGGCAGGTGAGCGGGGCCCCCACCTCGTCCCCTGCCCTCACACCCCCAGCCCGCCTCGCCCCCCTCGCCCTTGCACCAACTGCACCTGGAAACCGCTACCTGAACCCACCCTCAACCCCAACCCCACCCCAACCCCCTCCAAGGTACGACGATCTCAAGTCCGCCGCCGACAACATCGATCTGCAGTCCACCATTCTGTCCCGCTTCGACCTCATCTTCATCGTCAAGGACACGCGCGAGCACGACATGGCCATCGCCCGCCACGTGCTGGACAACCACCGCCTCGGCAGCGCCGCGTTGAGGGGGGGCCCGGGCGCCGCAGCGGACGCGGGGCAGAGCCAGGAGGCGCAGGTGCGGGGCCCAGGGGGAGTGGGCGTGTGGCTGCAGATCTCGGGAGATTGGAGCGTCGTGTGGGTTTTGGAGGCGGGGACGAAAGGCCAGGCCAGCAGACTGTGGGCTGCTGGAAGTGGCCCGAGCCACCTCCATCCGGCAAGGCAGTACCAATACATGCGCTGCGGTCTCACGCCCCGCGTCTCCCCACCCACCCCCCACCCCTCCGCCTGCGCCTGCGCCCCCCAGGACGTGGAGTTCCTCAAGCGCTACATCCACTACTGCCGCTCCCAGTGCTCCCCCCGCGTGGACGAGGAGGCGGCGCGGCGGCTGGCGGCCTTCTACGTGGAGATCCGCAACGAGGTGGGGGCGGGGGGGAGAGGGGGGCGGGACAAGGGGGTGCAGCGAGCAGGGGGGCTCAAGCGCAGAGGTCCTGACACCCGCCACGGGGGATCCGGGGCCTCAGGGAGGAGGCGCAGATCGCGGGGGGACAGGAAAGACCGGGCTGCCTTGACGCTGCATCCTGCCCCACCCCTTCTATGCCCCCTTTCCCCCCTCAGGCCCGCGCCCAGGCGGACAACACCGACAGCCAGCAGCCCCCGGTGCCCATCACGGTGCGGCAGCTGGAGGCGGTGGTGCGCATCTCCGAGTCCCTGGCCAAGATGTCGCTGCAGGTGGGGTCGGTGTGTGGGGGGGGTGCTCGTGGGAGCCGAGGGAACGAAGGCGCGGCAGGACGCTGGCCGGCGTGTGCTGCGGGACCTAGGGGGCCGGATGGGGCAACGGTGTGGATCGGGGTCGGGGTACTGTTAGCCAGCTCCAGCTGACACCCCTTCTCTCCTTACCCTAACCCTAAGCCCAATCCTCTCCCATCGCCCCATTCCCACCACCACCACCACCCCGCCTCCGCCCAGCCCATCGCCACGCTCGAGCACGTCAACATCGCCATCGAGCTCTTCACCAAGTCCACCATGGACGCAGTCAAGAGCGGCCTCACGCAGGCGGAGATCAGCGGGGACGCGCAGGTGGGGCCCGGCGTGGACATGGCGTGGAAGCGACGGACGGCTCCCTGCGAGGCCCAGCGCTCACCCACGGCTGCGCTTACCGGTAACTTGCCCCCTTAACGGGAACCTTCGCGCCCCTGCCCCTCAACCCCTTCCTCTCCCCTTCCCTTTTCTCACCGTTTCCCTCCTCACCGCCCTCCCAGATGGGCCACGCCAACCGCCTCACGGAGCGCATCAAGCGCCGCCTGCACATCGGGGCGCAGATGACCACGCGGCGGCTGCTGGACGAGATGGTGGCGCTGGGGGAGCCGGAGACGCTCGTGCTGCGCGTGTTGCTCGCCATGGCGGCACAGGGCGACGTAACGCTCACGCGCGAGCGCACGCAGGTCACGCGCGTGCGGTAGGCGGCGCCGCGTGGGGGGTGGGCGTTGCGGGTGCACGCGTGCGGGGTGGGGTGGGGTGGGTGGAGGTGGAGGTGGAGCGGGGGCTGGGCTGTGCATGGGGGGGGAGGATGGGGCTGTGGATGGGGCGTGACGCATGATGCCGCCATCAAACTGCGAGGTGGAGGTGCCGTGCGTGGCAGCCTGGTGCGAATGGCAAGCATGTGTGTACGGAGCTTCAGGTCGGCTGGGGCGTGTGGAACTGTCGGGTGACGCATCCCGGAGCTCGGTCATTGGGCCAAGCTGGGGAGGGTGACTTGCTTTGCGGCAGGAGGCGCCTGCTGGCCCACGACAGGCGCCTGACCAACGTCAGGAGGCGGCAGGTTGCGGATTGGGTTGGGATAGCGGTGTGGGATCTGGAGCAGGGCACGGGAGCTCAAGGGACTGGGGCAGGGCGTGCTTGCAACCAAGCACCGGCCTCTAGACCGACTGGGAGGGACTTCGGAGGACGGGTGAAGGGGCGCGGCGCACCCGGCCTCTCTTGGTCTGGTGTTTGACGAGTTGAGACGAGGTGTGCAAATCGCACGGGGCTGGCTGTAAGGCGGAGGCAGGCGACTCATAGCCAAGCGGATGCTTTACAAGTGAAGCCTTTCACTTGATACTCTAGGGCAGCCACCATCAACCGGTACTCCAGCCCCTGCCTGCCTAATCCTGCGCTGCGGCCTGGCGGTGAGCTACCCCAAGGCCGTCCCATACCCCAAGGTCTCAAGGCCGATCCATAATTCCATACCAACTGCAGCTCTGCGCTGACTGCGCACCTCATCATAGACTGCAACACCTAGTCACCTACACATCCAGTCCGGGGTGCAGCGCCCCGCTATCCTGCTGCCGGTCACAGTCGCACGGCTCAGTGCATTCCCCCACTCACACCAGGCCCCCACCAGTTCACAGTGCAACCCGTGTTCACGCATTCCTAACTAGCAGCCCGTTTCCAACGCTTTTATGTGCTGGATGCCTCCCACTTGCTCCCACTTGCTTGAGCGAATGTTCTAGGCATCGTCCTCGTCTGCCGCTGGCGCAGCGGGCTCCTCCTCGGCGCCGTCTTCGGCAGCTGCCCCTTCCTCCCCGCCCTCCTCCTCGGCAGGCTCTTCGTCCCCTGCCTCCTCGCCCCCGTCCTCAGCGGCTGGCTCTTCCCCATCGCCGTCCTCCTCAGCCGCGGCCTCCTCCTCACCGCCATCCTCAGCTGCAGCCTCCTCCGCGCCGCCGTCCTCGGCCTCAGCCTCCTCCTCGCCGCCGTCCTCCGCAGCAGCCTCCTCAGCGCCGCCATCCTCGGCCTCAGCCTCCTCAGCGCCGCCTTCCTCAGCTGCAGCCTCCTCCCCGCCGTCCTCTGCCTCGGCCTCCTCCTCGCCGCCGTCCTCAGCGGCAGCCTCCTCGCCGCCCTCCTCCTCAGCCGCTGCCTCCTCGCCTCCGTCCTCGGCGGCAGCCTCCTCCTCGCCGCCATCCTCCGCAGCGGCCTCCTCGCCGCCTTCCTCTGCCTCTGCCTCCGCCTCCTCGCCGCCGTCCTCGGCAGCGGCCTCCTCACCGCCGTCGTCAGCGGCAGCCTCCTCCTCGTCGCCGCCAGCCTCCTCGGCCTCTGCCTCAGCGTCTGCCTCGCCTTCCCCGTCGGCCTCCGCCTCCGCCTCCCCCTCCTCGCCAGCTCCTGTGCCGGGCTCCTGCTCCTCCCCCTCCGCCTCCGCCTCGGCCTCGCCGTCACCAGCCTCGTCGCCGGCAGCCTCCTCGCCGTCACCGGCCTCGGCCTCCGGCTCGGCCTCAGCCTCAGCCTCAGCCTCAGCCTCAGCGTCCTCGCCAGCGGCGCCCTCCTCGGCGTCCTCTCCGTAGCCCTCCTCGCCGCCGTCCTCGGGCGCTTCAGAGCGCGCACCCGCCTCATCGTCGCCGCCCTCCTCGGCGGCCTCACCGTCGTCGGCAGGTGCTTCTGAGCGGGCCTCAGCCTCGGCCTCTCCGTCGCCGGCTTCGGAGCCAGCGGCAGAGCCTGCCCCAGAGCCGGCGGCCTCGGCCTCCTCCTCGCCTTCGGCGGCTTCGCTCTTGGCGCCAGCCTCGTCACCCTCGCCCGCACCCTCCTCGGCCGGCTCCTCCTCCTGCGCGTCCCGCTCCTCGTCCACAGCGGCGTCCTCCTCCCCAGCCTCCCGCTCCTCCTTCTCAGCGCCGTCGTCCCCGCCCTCCTCCTTGTCGCCCTTCTCGACCTCCTCCTTGGCCTCGCCCTCGCCGTCCTCGCCCGTGCCGTCGCCCGTGGCGCCCTCGCCGCTGCCCCGCTTGTGGAAGGACATGACGGTGATGGTGCTCTTGCGGGGGCCGTTGTTCTTGACGGCCACCATCTCCATGCTGCTCTCGGCGCCCTCGAGGCTGTTGGGGTCGGCGGCGGCCTTCGCCTCGCCCTCGCCCTCGCCCTGCTGCCCTGCCTCCTTGTCCTTGGCGGTCTTGGCCGGGGGCAGGGTGCGGCTGGCGTTGGCTCCGTTGTCCGAGTGGCGCTCCGGCAGGCCGGCCTTCTGCTGGTTGGCGACCTTGGAGACCATGTGGGCCTTGTTGGGGGCGCCGGCGACGGGCTTGTGCTGGGCCTCGGGCGCGCACTCGCGGGCAATTTGCTCCGCCATCGCCATTTTCTGCCACTCCAGGTCCTGGCACTTGATGGGCTTGAGGATGTGGTCAGCGGGGGGCCCGGGAGAGGTGGAGGGGCGCGAGGACGTGGGCGCACGCGCGGGCGTGGAGAGCTTCTTGTAGTAGTCCTGGGCGCGGCAGGGTGGGGAGAGATGGTGAGGGCCAGGGCTGTGGCGACGCCAGCTTGCCAAACGCTTAGAATTCGAGACCTTCTGGTTCCAAGCGCCTGCCCCAGCGTGCCCGGGCTCCAGTGCCCCGCCCCCCGGCTCACCTCCTGCATGCGCTGCACCCACTCGGGCGTGTGGCACTTGAGGCTGCGCGTGAGGTGGTCCGAGGGCGCCGCCACCTTCTTGGGCTTGTCGTCGTCCTTGGGCTCGCCCCGGGAGGAGGGCGACACGCTGCGGGGCACCGGCGCCGACTGCCGCACCGCGGGCAGCGTGGTGGAGCCGCGACCGCTGCCGCCGCCGCCGCCGCTGCCCTCCGCCTGTGCGGAGCGGTGCGTGCCGTACCCGCTGCCATAATCGTACCTGCAGCATCACACAAGAGCAAAGCGTCAGAAACTTGAAAGAGGACGAATAGTCCGAGCTGGCTCTACAGAGCTTCAGTGCAGCTAGTATCAGGATGCACCAGTCGCAAGCTTTGGCAGGGTGCCGCCCCCAGCCCGTGGGCCTACCTCGAGTGCCCTAGCCGCCCGCTGCCGTACACTGGCGGGTGCGGGTTCAGGCTGGCGAGCTGTTGCGTGGACAGCGCCGTGGCGTAGGGGTACCCGGGCGAGCCTGGCCGTAGCCGCATGGGCAGCGGCCCGGACCGGCGCGTGGGCGACAGGCCCCTGCCCGCCGTGCCCCCGTAGATCCGCTGCAGCGTAGCAGCGGAGGACAGCAGCCGTGCGCCCTGGGCGTCAACGTCTGGGTCCTCCCCTGCCCCCGCGTCGCCGTATCGGTAGCTGCTGGGGGCGGTGGATGCGCGGACGTCCTGGCCGTGGGGGTCCTTGGAGGGACTGGTCGCGCAGCGCGGGGGCTTGATGGGCAGCGGCGCTGCCACGGGCCGGGTCACGGGCGCACGCGTGAGCGTGTGGGGTGGCACCAGCGTGGGTGGCGCAGGTAGGCTGGATTTGAGGCCGTAGGACTGCCGTTGCTCCTTCGGGAGGGCTGAGTTGAAGCCGTTGACCGAGTTGCCCGACGCATCCGTTCGCAGCGGTGGCGCGCCGTAGCGCGGCAGCACCGGCATGCGGTCGCTGGAGTGCGTCATGCTGAGGGGCACGGAGAGGGACTGAAGCCGCTCCTCAAGCTCCTCGGGGACCCGGTTGCCGTGCACCTGGGGCGAGAAGGGAAGGTGGGGGCAGGGCTCGTGTTCGGCAGGCACCCCTCTTTCCGCCGTGGGGGCCGCGGGGCACGCCCCGGCGGGGTTGAGCGCCCACCCATCGCAGGTTCCCAGAGACAGTCCACGCTCTGAGCATACTCCCGCGGCCAGACAGGGGTCTTCGCGCAAAGAGTGTGGTGCGCCAGGTGCATGGCACGCTACTCCAAGCCTTCTGATCGTCTTCTATGCTGCGCCTCGCATTTAGTTTTGACACCACTGAATTCGCGGTGTGCGCAGGGGAGACAAAGAAGCCCGAACTGCACTTCATGCCTACACGCCCGCAAAGCTTCGCACCCACCTGTCTCCCTCAGCTTGGGCTCTCACAGCCAGCTAGTTGAGGACTCAGACTGACTAGCTGAGCGGGGCTATAGAGCTCTGTTTGTTGGAAACAAGCTTCTGCATCCTCGAAGCGAGTAAAGACCAGGAACGTATGGTGCCAGGATGAAGCAGTGTGCGCAGCTTTGCTAAGTGGACAGTGCGCGGCTGTGCAAGTACTCGAGTCGCGCGAGGCAAGCTAAGGAGTGGCGGCACCTTTTTGGTCTGCTTCGGTCGGTCTGCCGCGGGCCGCGGTCGGCTTCATGCCGACTGTACGCACACCCGAAAGATTCCTTGTTTGGTATGGAACACTAACGCGTTGGAAACTGAGGAGCAAACCAAGTCAGGTAGCCGGCACGCGGCCCCCGTCTGGTTCCCGCTCCCTCCGCCGGCCCTGTGCCAAGACCCAGCTGGCTCAACCCAGACGCCGGACACCATTGAGATCTTTGCTCACCCGTGCTTTCCTGTGCCAATCGACCCACCAGCAAATGAAGCTTGTTATCAGATGCCGCTCCAACGGAGTTGCGATTGCGGATGAGAAGCGCGGATGCCAGGGACTCACAACCCCAGCTCGTAAGCGAGTTGTCGGACAGATCCAGCTTGCACAGCAGAGGCATGCTGGCCATGGCGTTGGCAAACATCTGCGGCGGGGGAACGCAAACAAAGGCATGTGTGAGTGCCACCGCGTGTTGCCGCAGGCCAGCCACGCCCCACGCCCCTCCCCCTCCCCCTCGCCTAGGCTCACCAGCCCACAGGCACGCGCTCCGCACCCTCCTCACCCTCCCCACCCCAACCACCAAGCCACTCACCGACGCGGCGTTGTCCGTTAGCCCCACTCCCGACAGTGTCAACTCCACGAGGCCCTTGTGACCGGCCAGTGCCTCGCCCAGCGCCCGGCTCCCAATGGGGCCGCAGCCCTCCGGCGGGTCTCCGCCGCCCATCCGCAGCACCTGCAGGTCGTTGTTGTGGACCAGGGCACGGGCCAGCCGCCGGGCCGCCACGGCGTCCACCGGGCAGCCGCTGAGGCTGAGCACACGCAGGCCCGGGCAGGCCAGCGGCGGCGGGGGCGCGCCCGGTCCGGCGGCCACCGCCGCTGCCAGGGCCGCAAGCCCCAGCACCTCGTCCGCAAGGCACTCCACGGCTGGGCCGTCGAGGGCAAAGTTGAGCGAGAGCATCGCCAGCGATGGCAGTGACGCGAGGGTGGCGAAGAGCGCGGCGGTGCCGTTGGCGGGCGGCGGCGGCGAGGGGCCGTCGCTGGAGGAGCTGGACTGGCCACTCAGGTTGTTGAAGTCGAGCGTGAGCTGCTCCAGCGCTGGTATCAACCGTATGATCTCCGCCAGGTGACCTGCGTTTAACTCATTGATGCCAGCGTCCGTTAGGTCCAGCGACCTGACGCCGGGCATCATGGCCGCGCCGGCCGCAGCGGCAGCGGAGGCGGCCTGGGGCTGCTTGGACGCCTGCACCGCCGCGTGCGGGTCCGGAGACGACGACTCGCCGACAGCACTCTCCCTGCGGTTGTTGTAAGCGCCCGTGGAGGTGGCCGGCCGGCTGCCTGCCCGGCTGCTGCCCATGCCCCGGAAGCCCAGGTGCCGGTGCTGCTGCGCGCCGGGCTGGGGCGGCGGCGGCGCGGTAGCGGCGGCGACCGCCGCCTCCGCGGCGGCGGTCGACTCGGGGTACAGCGCCTTGAGCAGCGCCCGCGCGTCCCGCGCCGCCGCCGCCGCAGCGCCCAACGGGCCGCCCTGCGCCGCCGCGGCAGCGGCAGCGACCGCCGCAATACCGCCGCCCGCAGCGGCCGCCGCAGGCGGCTGCGTGATCCCTGCCAGGCCCAGGTGCCGCACGCCCGACGCCAGGCTCAGCGCTGCGCCCAGGGACGCCCCCGCCTCCAGACACAGCGCGTTGCGGCCCATGGACAGGCTCTGCAGCCCGGGCACGGCGCCGCAGCCGCGCATGTGGATGCAGGCGTTGTTGAGGGCGTCGAAAGCGGCCAAGCCCTCGTGGGAGGACAGCGGCGTGGGGCCGGGCGTGCTGGAGTCGTCCGCGCCCGGGCCCTCCGGCACCGACCCCGCCTCCCGCGCCTCCGCCTCCGCCGCCAGCGCGTCCCACACGCGCCGCAGCCCCTCCAGCACCGGCTGCACCACGGGATGCACCAGCAGGCAGCCCAGGCCGGTGATGGGCGAGGGCGGCGGCGCGGGGGGCGCCTGGGGCCCCGAGCCGTTGGCGCCCTGCTGCTCCCCCCAGGCCATGCGGCGGCCGTTGCGGAAGGACGCCGGGCGCGGCGACTTGGGCGGCGTGCCGTTGGGTTGCACAGGCGTCTGGCCCAGCGGCGGCGGCGGCAGCATCAGCCGCCGCAGCTCCGATGCGGCGACGTGAGGCTCCATCATGAGCCACGTGCGGAAGAGCCCGGTGAGGGCAGCGACGGCTGCCCCCGGGCTGTCCTTCTGGGGCGGCAGCGGCGGAGCCGCCGCCTGCTGCTGCGCGTGCTGCCCGTACGCCCCACCGCGGCTGGTCGGCGGCGGGGGCGGCGGCGGCGGCGGAGCCGCTGCTGCGACCTCGCCGCCCTCCGCCTCCTTCTCCGCCTCCGCCTGCTTCTGCCGCGCCGCGGCCTCCTCTGCGTGGTCGTGCCACACGCCGCGCGTCCCGGCCGTCTCAGTGAGGCTGACCACGGACGCCAGGGCCCCCATCACGGCATCCACAACCCAGGGCGCCACGTTCAGGGTGCCTGCCAGCAGGCCCAGGTCCCGACCTCCCAGGCCGCACTCGTCAAGCACCAGGTGACGTAGCGCGGGCAGGTTGACGGGCAGCAGGGCGCCTAGCAGGCTGACGCCCTCGGGCCCCAGCTTGTTGCCCGTCAGGTCCAGGACAGTCAGCCGCGCCAGGGGCTGCGGGTCTGCAGGGCAGGAAGCAAGTGGGTGCGCGTGCTGACACGTCAGAGGCGTGGGTAGGCCTAGGACTAGTGCGAGGTCGTAACGCGCAAATGGAATCCTCAGCAATGCCGCTGGATAGTAGGATGGTAGGCTACAACATGGCAGCCCCCCTACAATATGGCAGGCCCCCTATGGCAGCCCCCCTACAATATGGCAGCCCCCCTACAACATGGCAGCCCCCGCACCTGGCCCCGTCTGGCCCGCCGCCGCCGCCGCCATGAGCCTGGTCACGAGCACCCGCAGGCCCGGGCCCTGCAGCCCGCACCAGCTCAGCCCCAGCTGCTCCAGGTTATGGGAGGCCAGCAGGACGCCCGCCAGTGCCCCGGCGTTGCCGCCACGGGGCGTGGACGGCGCGGGGCCGCCGTTGGACCCCGGCTGCGCCCCAGAGGTGCTGGTGATGCGGTGCGAGCGCGGCTGGCCCTTGAGGTTGGCCCCGCCCAGGTTCATGGCCCGCGGGCCGCCCCCGTAGCCCGCCATCTGCACCGCTGACGCCAGGGCGGTGAGTGCCTGGCTGTCGATGCCATTGCCGGCCAGCTCCAGCTCCTCCACTCCCGTGTTCGCCACGGGGCGGGGCGGCGACGAGGGGTCATCGTCATCGGCCGGCGGCGCCGAGGCCGGGGCGTGAGGTGCGAGGAGCACGGGCAGGAACGTGGCCAGCGCACCGTCGTCCATCTGGCACCCGAACAGGCCCACGCGGGCGAGGCGGGGCTTGGAGGAGGTGCGCGCGTTGAGGGTGCGGTCCAGCGCCGCTGCGGTCGCCGAGCCCAGGCCCACGTTGTAGGAGAGGTCCAGGCTGGTGAGGGAGCCGGGGTAGTCGGCCAACACGCTCACCACCAGCCCGGCGCCTGGGAGTGAGAGGGTGGGGATGAGGGTGAGGATATGGGTGCGGGGACTCCCCCTTGTAGCAATCCACGAGATGGTGGTAGTTTAGGGAGAGCTGTGATGCCAGGCGTGGCCGGTCTAGCTTCGGCGGTGGTAACGCAAGTTCCTTGCAGCCGCCGGCTTTCGGGACGTGTCTTTCCGCGAACCCCAATCCCCATCCCACCTTCGTCCGTCAGCTGGTTCCGCTCCAGGCCCAGGGTGCGCAGCCCCAACGCCGGCGGGCCGCCATCCCCGTCCTCGGAGGAGCGAGCACGGGCCGCCGAGGCCTGCATGTCTGCCTTGCGCATGAGCACCGAGAAGTCGGAGGCGATGCCGTCCCCGATTCCGTTGCCGCCCAGCAGCAGCGTGTGGATGGCAGGGAAGGCCGCCAGCGCGCTCATCACCTCGCCCGCAGCGGACGTGCCCAGGGCGCAGTCGGTGAGGTCGACCAGCGTGAGGTTGAGCAGGGTGGTGCCGGTGCTGGGCTGGGGCGGCGGCGGCGGGGATGCGGACGAGGAGGCCTCGCCCGACTTCTCCTCCCGCCACTTGCGCTGGCGCTCTGCGTCCGCTGCGCGGGCCTTGCCGGCCTCCCGCAGCATGGCGGCGACCGCTGCTCCGCCCCGCGGCCCCACCACCACCGGGCCCTGACCCGCCAGCTCCAGAGCGGTACAGGGCGGCACCGCGCCACGGCGCGGCCGCGGCCGGCCCTCCCGGTCGAACTCGCGCGCCTCCTCCTGCCCCAGCAGGTTGGCCAGCGCCGGCACCAGCGGCGCGGGTGCGACGCGGAGCCAGTCGGGCATGGAGACCAGCACGGGCCACGAGGCCAGCACCTGCTCCGTGCGCCGGCACGCCGCCTCGCTCCAGCCGAAGGGCTTGGCCGACAGGCGGCCCTTCCGCAGCGCCGCGTCCAGAGCGCGCAGGGAGCGGATGGGCGGGTGCGAGTCCACGAGAGAGCTGGCACGCCTGCACGGGCGGATGGGACAGGCGGTACGGCAGGTGCAGGTGCACAGTTGCAGATCCAGGGTTACCGACACGGCTCGGCCGGTTTAAATTTGAGATCCAGGGTTTACAGCGTACGTCGAGGGACGGTATCAAGCATCAGGCTCGGCGGTGCGATATGCCGGGCCTTGCTGCGGTACTCACTTGCCCAGGCCCGCTGCCCGCAGCAGCTCCCGCATGCGCCTCTCCTCGGCCTCGGGGTCCAGCACGGCCCCCGGCTCCGCGCCGGCTTGCTCCGCGGCAATGGCCCGTGCCACCCGCACCAACTCCCGCTGGTAGCCGTCGAAGCCGTCTGGGCAGTGTGGAAAAACAGCAGCAAGACGGGTTCGGTGACTGGGGCACGGCCGCAACGCTGCAACAGCAGGTAGCTTGCCGGTCTATGCCAGCCTCTGACCGGTCAAGGTGACCTCCAGCCCGAGAGGGTCTCTGCCCGGGCCCCACTCACCGCCGCCCTTGAAGACGTGGATGGCCTGCGCCCCCGCCAGGGCCTCCATCTCCTCCTCGCTCCAGGGCAGCACGCCCTCAGGCCCCTCCGCCAGGTCCCCCGGAAGTGCCGGCAGCGGGTTCTGCCCCGCGTACGGCCCGCCCACCACGGCGACGAGCGGCTTGCCGTACTGCAGGGCCCACTTGACCTGCAGGCAAGCGAGAACGAGACGTTGAGACCGCGAGACCCATGCCAAATCACGCCCTGCCGTAACCGACCAAATGAGCCCACTCTGCTCGCCACAGAGCCGGCAAGCCCAGCGGTTCAAGCTC
Organism: Edaphochlamys debaryana; assembly: GCA_016858145.1. Lineage (NCBI taxonomy): Eukaryota > Viridiplantae > Chlorophyta > Chlorophyceae > Chlamydomonadales > Edaphochlamys > Edaphochlamys debaryana. Next base: position 321,466 of record JAEHOE010000074.1, read on the forward strand.
CGCGTGCTGTGGCCCAGCAGTCCTTCCGAGCCCCTGGCGCCTCACCTCCTTGAGCGCCCTGTTTCCGTTGGGCTTGTTGGCCAGGCCGTGGTAGAGGCCGGGCGTGACCAGCATGACGCAGCATGACGCAGAGCGCACCGCCTCCTCCACCTCGGCCGGCTTGGAGCGGTGCCGGGCGTCGTGCAGGGCCGTCAGCCCCAGCTCCTCCAGCTCAGAGGCCAGCGCCACAGCCCAGTCCGCGCCCTCGGGCCACTTGCAGCACAGGAAGACCGGCGGCGACTGCTGCGCGCCGCCGCCTTCGCGGCGCTTCAGGGAGTCGTTGCCATCGAGCTGCTGGTGGTCCCGGCGGGACGGTGAGGCGGGCGGCGAGCCGTTCTGCGGGGATGCCCCCGCCGAGCCCGGCCGCTCGTTCTCGACGGGCAGCCGAGGGGGCTCAGCGTCCGGGTCAGGGACGCGCGCGCTGGGTTTGGAGCCATCATCGTCAGCGCCGGCCGTGTCAGAGCCGTCAGCACCGGCTGCATCGGCGCCGTCAGGGCTGTCCTCGCCGGCGGCGTCCCGGGCGGTGGGAGCGTCAGCGTCGTCTGTGGCGTAAGCTGGGTCGTAGGCTGAGCGGAAGGCGGATGTTGCGTCGCGGTCTGCTGTGTCCGCGTCTGCTTCTGCCTCTGCCGCCTCCCCAGAGCCCGCTTCCTGCTGCTCCTCGGCCTCGCCGCCCGCAGAGGCGCCCTCGCCAGAAGCCTCCCCTTCTGCCTCGTCCTCAGCGGCTGTGTCCGCCTCGGCCTCGGCCTCGCTTTGCTCGCCAGCCGCAGAACCAGGCTCTTGCTCTGCGTCTGCGTCGGGCTCCCCAGCCTCCTCGCCCTCAGCGGCGGCCTCGCCGCCGCTGCCCTCCTCCGCCTCAGGCTCGCCGTCTGCCTCGCCCTCCCCGCCGTCGCCTTCTGCCTCCCCCTCCTCGCCAGCCCCTGAGCCGGGCTCCTGCTCCTGCTCCTCCTCCTCTGCCTCTGCCTCACCGTCTGCATCGGCATGAGGCTCTGCGTAGGGGTCACCCTCCGCCTCTGCCTCCGCCTCCGCCTCGGCGCCAGCCTCCGCCTCGGCATCGCCCTCCGCCTCCGCCCCAGCCTCGGCATTGGCCTCAGCCTCGGGTTCCCCCTCAGCCTCGGGCTCAGCCTCTGCCTCCGCGCCGGTTTCCTGCTCTTCCGCATCGGCGTCGCCTGCACCCTCCGCATCGCCGGCAGTGTCGTCACCGCCGGCGTACTCGTCTCCTCCCTGGCCGGCGTCCTCGCCCGCCTCGTCGTCGTCTGCCCCAGCTTCAGAACCCGTCGCTGCCTCCTCGTTGGCGTCTTGGTTGTCTGCAGCTTCTGGCTCCGCCTCCCCGTCAGCGGCCCCCTCGCCGTCTGACCCCTCTACGCCCGCGGGGTCGCCCTCTTCTTGGTCTGGCTCTTCTTCCCCGGCCGCCCCAGCACCTTCCTCGTTGCCCATGCCGGCGTCGTCGTTGCCGTCGCCATCGCCTCCCGCTTCTGCAAGCCCCAAGTCGGGCTCCGCATTTACCGCGGGCTCCGGCTCCTCAAACTCGTTTGCCGCCTCGTGTGCGTCTGCATAACGAGCACTTTCATCTTGGTTGTCGCCTCCAGCCTCCGCATCCAGGGGCGCGGCCCCGCCATCCAGGCCAGACCAGTCGCCCTCTTCGTCAGCCATGTTTGGGTTTCACGTATCTATAAGCTATGATCAGATTAGGATATTGACCTGGACTTGGGCGTCTGGCCCCAGCCGGGCAACATTTTGTTCACAACACGGCCAGAGCGCGGTGTTGTCTCGTTTACTGCCTTTTCTGAGTGCTAACTATGTGACGACGATGTGCAGGACACGCATAACCCGCGCGTTTCGTTGGTGCCGCAGGCGACGATGGAACGTCGAGCGTCGCGCCAAACTCGATCCCAGCACTCCGGCCCGCCATGTGCGCTTCACCAAGAAGGGGCCATAGTGCATACCTGGATGGTTGGGATGAGGCTCATGCCGGTGGCGGCGTAACGAAGGCTGCAAGCGGCCATGCCCACCAGCGCATGGATGCTCCGACACGAGACCCCCCCGCCCGCCTCCTGCGCCTGCACCCGCCTGCGTCGGCCTTTTGCAAGTCCAGACACAAAGGCAACAGGGCCTTTGGCTGTTCAGTGCTCAGGTCTGAGCTGCTGCGCTACCCGCTTCCGCCAGATACAGGCGGCGACGGGCGGCGCTGCCTTGCTGGAGCCGATCGTGGAGACTGCCCCTAAGGAGGAGCGGGGCCGGCTGCTGCTGCGGGAGGTCTCAGATGAGATGGCGGACCGGCTGCGGTCGGGAGACCTGTCGAGGCTGGGCTTTTCGGGGCGCACTGAGCTCCAGGCTACCGTCCAGCGGAGCTGGAAGGGGGAGGGGGGGTGGAATGTGGTTGTCGGGGTAACGGCAGCACAGCGGGCTGAGTTTCGGCGCAGGGCGAAGGAGGTGCGGGTGGTGAGCGGGGTGGTGGTGACGCCCTACCTCAACGCGCTCGGCAGGGCGCTGAGGAAGGAGCGGAAGCCTATCTTCGATGAGCTGCACGCCAAGGGCCTGGCGCCTCGCTGGTTTAAAGGGGCGGATATCCTGTTTCGTGAGGGGGGGGGCTGGATGCGGCAGGGGTACCCTTAGGGGATGGGCGGTTCTATGGCCCAGTTACGGGCGGGGTCAAGCCCCAGGCGGTTGATGGTCGCGCTTTGCGCAGTTCTAGGTCTTGCAGGAGGCAAGGCCCGTGGAGTAGGCCGAACGGCCGCAGCGTCCAGCGCTGTGATTCTTTTGAGGATCCTTCATTGTAAACCCGAGGACTGGAGCCTGCACTAAAGTGCCAACCGATTCTGCGCCGCGCTTTGTGCAGCCTTCTGTCCTCCAAGCCCGCAAACTGCCTAGATGTACACCAGCAAACTCCAGGTGGCACCATCTTTGAATGTTACGGTGAGTCAGCAACGCCTTCACAAGCCCCGGGCAGCCGCCTCGGCCGCCGTTTGCTCCAAACGTGCGTTCCAAACGCACCACGCCGAGTGCCCACCTCCTGGACACGCTCCCCTGCCGTTCCCCCCCTCAATGCCCGATTGCCCACGTTACGACAGTGGTCTCTATCCCACTCGGGCGAGCTGTAGGCCAAGCGGTGCAATGCCAACCGCGCCATCATAATGCTTACGAACTCCTGCGACCCCGAACAGCCCCCGCTGCTAGCCCACGTCTGTGGTACCCCATGCATTTTATGCGCCTACATTCAACACCACACTACCGCCGCCCCTTGCCTCCCTTGCGCCCCTTCCCGCCCTTTCCGCCCTGTCCACCCTTGCCGCCCTGTCCGCCCTTGCCGCCCTTCCCCTTTCCTCCCGCCCGGCCCTTGCCGCCCTTCCCCGTGGCCGCAGCCGGCATGGCCATGGCAGCCGCAGCGCCCTCGCCGCCCCCCAGCGCCGCCACACGCGCCCGCAGCGCCTCCAGCGCGTTGGGCGCGGCCGCGTCACGGCCGAACGCCTGCGGCACCACCACCAGACCCCGGTGCGCCTTCTTTTTCATCTGGTTGCGGCTGACCAGCAGCCGAGTGTCGAGCTTGCGCTTGCCGCCGCCCGCGGCTGCGGCTGCGGCCGCGGCTGCGCCCGGCCCCGCCGCCTTCTGCCCCGCCTTCTTGGCCTTCTTGGCCAGCTTCTGCTTGCCCGCCGCCATGGCTGCGGCCGCGACCTGGCGGCTCTCGTGCAGCTTGGAGGCCAGAGCCACGGCCTGAGGCACCGAGGCCGCCGCCGCGCCGTGCACCTCGGCCGCGGTGGCCCCCTCGTCGCCGCCAGCGGCCGCCCCTGCCCCCCCGCCGCGGTGCTGCTGCTTGTCCTTGGTGCGGGTCGCCACGGCCGCCGCCAGACCGCCCGTGAAGTACCTGGGGGCGGGCAAGCAGGGCTACCGTCTTTACAACCCATATACAGAACTAATACCGGACCCATACAACTCCAGTGTGCACTGGGCCTGTACATGGGCCATCCGGAACATCCCATGTGTTCCCATTCCAACTAGTGGGAAAGCCCCCACCCGTCGCAAGCACAGCGCGCCGTACTGAAGCCCCGTAGCCCTCACCGTGAGCTCAGCTTGGGCCCCAGGGGCTCGGCCAGCAGCATGGCCAGCTGCTGCCGCAGCGCCGCCGCCTGCGCGCCGGTGTTGGCCTGGCGGCCGTTGCGCATGCGCTGCTGGCCGGGGCCGTCCGAGTCGCTGTCCACCGCCCCCTCGTCGTCCGAGTCCACACCCAGGGCCTGGGGTCAGGGCATGGCGCGAAGGTAGGCACAGTGGAGGACGTGGAAGTGCAGATGGCCTAGCGACTCAGTTCACGAGGCCTCGAGCTGCGCACGGTAGGCGATGCACGCTCGTCCGTGCTTGGGCTGCCGTCCCATCTTCAGCTAATGGATGAGTCCAGTATCTACTCATTCGCTTGGCCGGCCCTCCAACCACCCACCTTGGCGTTGGACTTGCGCCACGAGTCCTCCGCGTGGTGCTTCCGCTCCTTGCGCTCAATGTCGTCCAGCTTGATGGCCAGCTTGACGCGGGCGCGCACCTGGGCGCACGGGCAGGCAGGCGGGGTGAGCGAGTGCTGGGGACACGAGCTGAGACACAACGCCTGCCGCTTTCAGTCCAGTCCCCGCCAGACCTAACCCTCAGCCCCCGGCCCCTCTCTCCCCATGAGACATGAGCATCAAGGGACACGACGTTGCCCCACACCAGTCACGTCCTGCACACGCTCAGGGTGGCGCCGCCGCGGCCCACCTGCGGCATGACCGACTCGTCGATGGGGAAGGCCGGCGGCGCCTCGCGCCCCAGCACCCGCTGCAGCCCGGCAAAGCGAGGGGCCTCTCGCGGCGTAACCAGCGCAATGGCGATGCCGTCGCCCTCGGCACCGCGGGCCGTGCGGCCGCACCTGCAAAGGCCGGAACAAAGGCTTGTCTCACTCTAGTCACTTGTCCACATCGCAAGAGCTCCATCACCCTCCTGACCATGCCCGCCACCCCTCCCTCCCCCAGCTGGCGCCCCACCTGTGGATGTACGTGTCGGCCGAGGCAGGCAGCTGGTAGTGCACCACCGTGGTGACCCCCGCCACGTCCAGGCCGCGCGCCGCCACGTCCGTGGCCACAAGCACCGACTGGGCCTGGCTCTTGAAGCGGTCCAGGCTCTGCAGACACAACAGGCGTGGGGCAGAGGTGAGACTCTTGATACCATCAGGCCCTGATCCCGTGTGGACACAAGCTGTACATCCACACAAGCTTCCATTAAGAAGCCTTATCTCTGACCAATCTGCCCGCTCGCTCAGCCCAAGGCCCCACCTTGAGGCGCTGCCGCTGCTGCTGCTGCGCGTGCAGCGCCAGCACGGGCAGCCCCAGCGCGCGCAGCAGGGCCACCACGCGGCGGATGGCGGACACGGCGTTGGTGAAGACCAGCGTGCGGCCGGGATGCCGGGCCAGCAGGTAGTACAGCATCTCGTCGCGTTCCGTGTCCAGGCAGCTGATCTGCGGGGCCGATGGGGCGCAGCATGGATGGTTGGATGGGTAAGCGGCACGGTCTCAGTCACACAACCCAGCCTGACGTAGGGGCGTGAGGCTTGAGGAGTCTGCATACGTGCCAGCCTGCCCAAGCACAAATGCGCCCCCGCGGCCCCCGTCGCACGCGGCCCGCCGAGACCAGCAAACCTGGCCTCCTTTGCCCGGCCCGACCCGACCCGACCCGACCCAGCCCACGCAGCACCCACCGCCGCCTCCGTGACGCGCTCCGCCAGGCGCCGCTGCGGCGTGAGGTCCACCACGCGTGGCGTGGGCTGCTTGCGGAAGGGCACACGGTCCATCAGGGACTCCAGCGTGGCCGCGCCGCCGCCCGCGCCGCCGCCGCCCCGCCGCAGGCGCTTCTTGAGGAACAGCGGCAGCGTGAGCGTGGCCGAGAACACGAAGGTCTGCATGACGCGCTTGCGGGGCTTCTTGAAGCCGGGCTCGTCGCCGGCGTCCATGTCGACATCCTCGTCAGCATCAGCGCCCTCGCCCGAGCCGTCGTGGGGCTCTGAGCTGCCGGGCTCCGCCTCCTCGCCCTCCTCGCCCTCGCTCCCCTCAGGCATGTCCCCGTCCTCCACGCCCTCGTCCTCGGCATCCCCGCTCGGGCCTTCCTCCTCCTCCTCCTCGGCCCGCCGCTTCTGCCCCTGCTGCTGCCCCGCCTTGCCGGCCGCCTGCCGCTGCTCCTGCTGCTGCTTGGCCTTCTCCGCCCGCAGCTCCGCGAACTCGGGGTCCTCCGTCACCTCCCGCGCGTTGGCGGGGTGGGGCACGCGCTCCAAGATGCTGGTCAGCTCCTGCGGACCCACGGCAGAGGGCGCCCGGCGCAAGAAAGAAGCGATCACGCAGCGCCACACCACCCCAGCCCTCCCAGCCCACCATGCCTCTGGTGCTGCCACAGCGAGGTGGGCCGAGCCCTGGCAGCTGTACCCGCACTCGCAACCCAAGCCCTGCCTCCACACCAAGGCCGCTGCGCCCAAGCCCCTCCCAAGCCCCTCCCAAGCCCCTCCCAAGCCCCTCCCAAGCCCCTCCCGAGCCCCTCCCAAGCCCCTCCCAAGCACCGCAGCCCCCACCTTGTACAGCCCCTGGGCCACCATGCGGTCCGCCTCGTCCAGCACCAGGAAGGACAGCGAGTCCAGCTCCGCCAGGTGCGCGGCGGCGGCGGGGCCGTGCTTGTCCGTGCTGGGCGGCCTGGAGGGAGGGCGCAACGAGCGCGCACCGTGCAGGAGGGCGGGGCCGTGAGGCAAGCGTTGAATCTAGATGCAGACTGCTACGGTATCAAAAATTCGGTTGGGCTCCTGGGTGATCATGTCAGCAGCCCGCACCTGCACATGAGGTCCCACAGGCGGCCGGGCGTGGCCACCAGCACCTGCGGCCGCCGCGCCAGCAGTCGCGCCTGCTTCACGTCGCTGATGCCTCCCACAATGGCCGCCACGCGCACGCCGCAGCTGCGGCCCACGGCCTGCAGGTGGCTGCACACCTGCAAGGAGGAGGGGAGAGGGGAGGGACCAGACGGAGGTGTCACCATGCACTCGTCAGGGCACGGGCCAGCTGCGGAAAGAAAGCTGGTTTGCTGTCGCTGCGTGATCATGATCCTGATCCTTGACCTGCTGTGCCGTTCTCGGCCACGCCTTTACCTGTTCCCCAGATGCCACTCCCCACTCGCCCAGGACTTTCATCCCCAACGCGCCCGCACCTGCAGCGCCAGCTCACGCGTGGGCGTGAGGATGAGTGCCCGCAGCGGACCAGGCAGCGGCTTGGGCCAACTGGCCTTCTCCTTGACCTCCTGCTGCCGGCGCTTCTGCTCCTTGAGCTTGCGCTGCTGCCGCAGCTTGGCCTGCTTGAGCCTCCACCGCTGCCGGCTCGTCAGCTTCTGCTGCTTGCCGCCCTCCTTTCCCTTTCCCTCGCCCGCCTCCTCCTCGCCGTCCTCCGTGCCCTGCGCCCCCGCTGCCTCCTCCTCCTCCTCGTACCCGTCCTCGGTCGTCATGTCCTCTGTGTCCGCGTCCCCGCTCACGCCGCCCTCGCCCTCGGCCTGGGCCTCCAGGTCCACGCCCTCCTCAGCGGCAGCCGCAAGCGTGGCCGACCGCTCCGTGGCGAGCACGTGCAGGATGGGCAGGCCGAAGGCCAGCGTCTTGCCGCTGCCCGTCTGCGCAGCGCCGATGATGTCGGCGCGCGCGCGGATGGCCGGGTGCAGGCACTCACGCTGGATGGGGGTGGGCTGCGAGAAGCCCAGCGACGCCAGGCCCTTCATCACGTCCGCATGCAGCTCGAACTCGTCCCAGGCGCACATGTCCACCGGCTCGGGCTCGGCCGGCTTCTGGCCCTGCCCCTTGCCCTGCTCTGCCTTGGCCTGCTTCTGCTTGGTCTGAGGCTGGTCGTCGTCGCCACCCTCCGACGCGGGTCCGGAGCCCTCCTCGCCGTCCGCGGCTACGGCTGCGGCTTTGGCCTGCTTGGCAGCCTTGGCCGCGGCGCGAGCCTCCTTGCGAGCGGCCACCTTGGCCGCCTTGGCCTCCGCTGCAGCGGCCGGGTCGGCGTTGGCGGCCGCGGCGTCGTCGCGCTTGACCCGCTTGGCGGCGGGGGCCTGGTCGGTACCGGCGGCGGCCAGGTCGTCGCTGGCCGGGTCCTCGCTGCCCTCACCCTGCTGGCGCTGCAGCCTCCGCTCCTTCCGGCGCGCCTTCTTGGCCTTGGCCCGCTCCCGCTGCTTGCGCTTCCGCTCCTCTTCGGCCGCCTCTGTGTCTGCGTCAGCAGCCCCGTCCTCCTCGCCTGGCTCGCTTCCGTCCTCGGCGTCCGCAGCTGCGGCAGTGGCAGCAGCCTTCCGCTTCTGCGCTTGCTTGGCTTTCCCGGCAGCAGGCTCGGGCTCCTCCGCCCCCTCCCCGTCCGCGTCGCCCTCCTCGCCGCCGCCGCTGTCGTCGAAGCCAAAGTCCTCGTCGAAGGGGTCGCCGCCGCCGTCGCTGCCGCCGCCGTCGCTGCCACCGTCATCGCTGCCAGGCCCTCCTGCCGCACCCTCGCCACCGCCCTGGAGCATGTACTGGTCCAGAATGGCTGGATCGTCTAGGATTTCGAGACCCGCGAACCCGCCCTCCTCGGCTCCCAGCAGGAAGTCGTCGCCAACCTCAACCTCCTTCCAGCCGGGCAGAGTATCCCAGAACGCCGCGCCCCGCTTGCGCCGCTTCGTGGCTGGTTGGTCTGCCTGCGCTGCGCCGCGCCCGCTGCCACCGTCGGCCTTGCCCGCGGGCGCCTTGCCAGCGGCAGGCTTCTTGGTGCGGGGCGGGGGCTGCTCCGCGGCGGGTTTGGCAGGGCGTGCCTTGGCACCCTTCGCTGCTGGCTTCGCCGCCGGCCCTGGTCCCTTAACCTCGTCGCCATCGGGCTTTTGAGTCCGAACCTTTGCACCTGGCTTGATTCCCTTGGCTTTTGCTGCGCCGCCGGCAGCCGGCATCGCCTTGCCCGGCATTGTGTATGAGGCGCTCAGCCCGCTATCCAGGAATTGCGTCTATCGCTGTTGCATGCGATACTGGTGCTTGGAAGCGTGTGTAGCTGCTGTGCGGACGCAGGCAATCCTTTCGTTGCGTCCTCTGCGGTGTGCCTGGAACTCAGTACGGATATATCACACGCAGTAAAAGCAAACGACAGTGCGACAGTGGCCTCTGTAGAGTGCGTCTGCGCGAGAACCTTCCCGGCCAGCCGACTTCCGCGATTTCGTGCGACGCCGAAGTGTTTGCCGACCGCGCTTGGCGCCACATCAGTTGTACGCATTATAGCATTCCACTGCGATGCTGTGCAAAACGCGACCAGCGAGGAGTGCGTACTGGTTAACCAGTAGGGATGTGATAATCTCCTTCAGAGCCTGCACAGCGCAGAAGTCCTGCTGTGAAATGCAGAGGATGAGAGGTTGTGCTAAGCGCACGGGGGAAGGGCGCGGGGGGCTTACTGCTGTCAAGGGGTGACCGGGCGTGGGGGCGGGGAAGACACGCGAGTCACCACGCCCACCTCGACCCCACGCGGCCACGCGTTCACATCACCAATGGCAGGCAAGCATTTCACACGGCACCTGCCACCCCTGCCGAAACACGGCAGCACGGCCTTTGTTTCGGCCAGCTGTCGCTGGATCCGAGCGTCGCATTTCGCTGCTGTTCCGCTTCGTTAGTATTTGCAGCGGTACCACCTGAGTAAATCTGACACTGGCGGCGTAGCAAAACCCTGATAGCTCCACCTGCGCGCGCAGGACCTTGAGTGAAATGCCGAACTTCGCGTCGCTCACAGGCTTGATGTGCCGCATCCTGCTTATCAGTAGCGTAGCATATGACGACAATGCCGCTTATACAATCGAGTTTAGCACGCCCCGCGCAGTGCAGCCCACATCCATGTTCTTCTGCTTCACCAGCACCAGCGTAGCGCTCACGCCGGAGACAGTCACAGTAACGAGCCTAACGGAGGGCGGCAGCATATTCACTATAAATGAAATGCTCGTCGCCACGGCGCCCATAGACGCCTACACGTTCTTCACCTCGGGGTCGACCGGGGAGCTGAACCCCATGGAAGTCAGCACGGTCTATGAGGTGCTTGGCACTGACTCCTTCTATTCTGGAAGTTACAAGCTGCAGCGGTGAGCGCTGCGGCTGGGGCTGGGCGTTTGCCGCCTGCCTCACCTCCGCTGCCCTGTGTGGGCCGGAGAAGCGCAGTGGGCGCCCTTGCGCACGCCGCTTCTAGCTCACAAGCCCGCTTCCGTCAACCCCGAAGTTTATCGGTCTAGAAGCCGTTACCATGACGTTTTCTTGCGCACTGGTCCGATAGGTACGATGACCTAACTAAGGACCAGAATGGCAACTCCATCCGGGGGGTCGTGGGCTGGCAGCCCGTGAACCCCGGTGACACGGAGGAGGCGGGGTTACGCGCGGAGCAGACCGGCAACTGCTTCCTGCTCACAGGTCCGTGCCGAGCCCTTGGCATCCTGGATTGGCCGATACCAGTCCTTCATGCTGCAGTGGATGCACCAGCTTTGGGGCGCAGCCCATGCAAACCTCTCCCGTCGCATCCCCACCGTGGCTGTTGCGCGTGCAGGATCGTGGAAGGCCAACACACGGTACCAGATGGTGGTCCGAACCGTCAACACGCCCTCCCCAGACCCAATAGAAGTCCCGGTGCCACCCCCGCCTCCTGCTGCGTCGCCGCCTCCCCGGCCCCCGTCGCCACCCCCCCGGCCCCCGGGACCGCCGGGCGGCTGGCCCCCCAACCCTCCCCCGCTGGCAACGGGCCCAAGCCCGCCGCCCCCGGGAGAGGCGGTTCCGCCGCCACCGCCTGTCACCATGTTTGTGGTAAACAACGCCACCCCCATAATGTGGATCGCCCCCGTCACCTACACCGTCAACACCCTGACGTGGAACACGGGCCTGACGCTGAGCACCCTGCTCTTCTCCATACGCGCCAACAAGTATGGCGCCGCCTGCCCCATGAGGTGGGGACTGCTTGGCAGGCGAAGCCCAAGGCAGGGGCCTGGTGAACTTGTGACGCTTAGTTGACACATAGGTTGCAGCTACACGGCTGTGTTCTGTGGTTCCCAGCCCACGTGGCCCACCGTGGCCTCGCCCCTGCGCAGGACCCCCATCACGCCGTACATGGGGACCATGTTTGACGCCTGCGCGGAGTCCCGCAAGCGGGGCCTGGGGCCCCCCGCCAGCGTCAACGCGACTGTCAGCGTGCGTGGGGTCTGGCGAGAATGGCACAGGGGAAGAACCGCGACTCACTGCCATATGTCTCCTTATGTGTACGCAACGCTTTCCATTCTGTCCTCACCGAGCTGGTCTCCCTGTACTCCCCAACCGATTCTCTGCGCAGGAATGCTTGCGCCTGCTGCGGGCCGTGGCGAACCTTCCGGGCAACCGAGGCACGGTGCCCTTCATCAATCCCCCTCTTACGCCCTACAACCTCACGTCCTTCCGGGAGGCGGGCTGCCCCGCGCCCAACACCGTGCTGGGGCCCCGCCTGGGCGGCGAGTGCGTGTACTGCGGGCAGTGGGGCTATGCGCAGGTGAGGATACGTGTCCGCGTACGATGCCTCCTCCTGCGTGGGTGCGCGCGGACGATGCAGCGCCACAATGATCACTTCCGGGTCTCCAAAACACTGACTCAGGTGTGCCCTGCGTCCTGCCTGCTGCTGCCGCGCCTAGGGCCGCACGTGCGTGTGCCCCGCCACCATCCTGCCCAACCTGGTGGGCACCACGGCCTGCGGCGACCCCATCTCCGTGGACAACACCACCACCAGCGTGGAGGACCTGCCCGCCTGGCTGTGCGCCAAGTTCACTCTGTCGCAGAAGCAGTGGCAGGAGGTGCGGGCGGGCGTGCAGATGGCGGCCTGTCGAATGAAATTCGGGCTTCGCAAATAGGCTGCCTTGACTGAGACCGTGTGCAGACCGCCAAGCTGTCTTCATCCCTGCATGCCACCACATTGCGGCCTGTTGTGACAGGTTTGGTGATTCTCCCGTGCTTCTTACCATCTTTGTTTTCTGGCCCTGAGCAGAAGAGACTGGTGGCCCACAACGTTGTCAAGTTCTACCTGCAGGCCTTTGTCGCCGAGGTGGGTGCAAAAACAGAGGGGACTTGTGGGCGGATGCACGTGCACGTGCAGGTATGGGGATCCTTACCGGTGCTGGGTCGCCCTGTTTCTTGGCAACGCCCCACAGGCAAGCCCGGTGCTGGACCAGACGCAGGTCGACGAGGTGAGCTATTGAAGCCGCAGCCGTCCCTGCATCTTTCCACCATTGCCGCTTCGCCGGTTGCCCTGACCACGCCCGGCACTCCTGTGGAGTGCCTAAGCGCTTGCTCTCCAGCTCCGCACAGCATTGCCCTGTCCACGTACACGAGCAGCCCCTCACACATGCAAGTTTGATCTCGTGCACGTCCTTCTGCGCTCTGCAGCAATGGCAGGAGTTTAATGCCACCATGTTGTTCGATGACCGCCGGCCCTGGTCGCCCACGCGCACACGCGGCATCAAGCCCAACTGCAACAAGTGCACCAATGGCAAATTTAAGAACACCTGGTCCCAGACAGACGTGAGGAGGGGGGTGTCATGGGGGTAGCCAGGGTCGCTCTCGGACGGGACAGGGGGGCAGCAGGCATAGGCCTACGGCGAGTTGCGCTCAGCACAACTCTTGTCGGACTGGTTTGCAGGTGCCTATCATCGACTTCTCGTATGACGCCTGGACGACGTTCCGCTTCATCGGATACGTGTTGGACAAGGTGGGGTGCGGGCAGGAAGAAGAAGACTCGGAAGGGCATCTTTGGTTGTTCGGTAGATCCTTGGATACCAACGGCGGCTGGATGACGTGGGTGGGCCTTCGGTCTTCACTGACCGCAACCACGCCCACGCCCACGCCCATACCCGCCCCTGTGGACGCCCTCCAGGTGCTCAACTACCCCTGCAAGGAGCTGTGGGACAGCGCCAACCCCATGGAGTGGGGCTACGGCTACTACGAGAAGGTCCCCTGCACCGTCATGCCCACGCAGACGTGCTGCGGGGCAAACTTCGAGGGCGATCCCAACTTTGTACCTCCCAGGTCGGAGCTCTAGGCATGACGGCATGCGACTGGGGCAGAGAGGTGTGGCCCTTGCGTCCGCGCTAGAGGAGTCAGGGGGTGGGGCGGGCGCTGCAGGCCAGTCCGGTGGCGCTATAACCGCCTCCCCTGTTAGAGAAGACGCAGGGGATTGCAGGGTTGCGGCTGCGGCATTGCTTTCTGTGCAATCTGCGTTGTGTTATCATGTGGTCATCGGGTGTATGGCAGTGAGTGGACCGGTGGATGTTGAGTCAGTGGGTGGGAAGGTGCTGATGTGCCTCGAGGGGGCAGCGCCGGGGCACTCGACTTGGCCTAGGCAGGCCCCCAAAGAGATATGAACGTATGAGCAACGCAGGATGTAAAGACGCTATGATGATATGGGGCTTGATAACATATTTCAAAGGTGGGGGGAGCATGTGTGAGGCTTGCCGGATAGACCCAGCGGGCCATTGTAACCCTCATTGGCCACCATGGGGAAACCCCGGATCGGTCCCGTGCTGCCTTACCTGGCCGCTTGCGTCTCCCCGTTGTCTTACCACTCACTTGCGCTGGCAAATGCCTTAAACTATCTTGTCTAGATTAACCATGGGCCTCCGAGCCCCTGTCCTGCTAGCTGTTCTGCTGGGCATGGCCCGGCAGATGGCCGCGCAGCCCTCGCACGCTGAGTGCCAAGCGCTCACGGACCACTACCTTGACAAGCACCACAAGGAGGCAGAGCCTTACACGGGCAAGAACCTGCTTTACTTCCTGCACGTTCCGCGCACAGCGGGGCGCACATTCCACAGCTGCCTACTGAAGATGGCCACCCACCCAGCCCGGCGGTGCCCGAAGGCGTATGATCATCTACGCCTGACGAACATGACAAACCCCAACTGCTTCCTGCTGTCGTCGCACGACGACTTTAGCGTGGTGTCCATGCTCCCGCCGGATGCCGCGGTGCTCACACAGCTACGCGACCCTCTAGATCGGTTTCTATCCGCTTATGAGTTTGCGATCGAGGTTGCCTCGCGCTCCTTAAAGCGGCCAAAGAACTACAAGAAGAAAGTTGGCAGGATCGCGACGGAGGACGTATGGCCCTGGTCCTATCTCATCCCATTCTTCCAAGCGGACCTGCAGTCGAAGGTAGGGAGGGGGTGTGCGGCGGCCGGGCCTGGCGAGCCACCCGCACGTGTCGGTTCGTCCAACCCCGTCGACACGCGGTGGCGCCTAGGTCCAGCAAACTGAAGTTCCACCGTCTCAATGCGTCCTCAGGTGCCGAAGGTACAAGATCAGGTGCTGCCAGAGGGCGGTAAGTGAAGGATGGTTGGTGGCTCCCCGACCGCGCCCCGTCAACAGGGCCGGTCCGCCCGCACGTCCCCACCCCACAAACCCCCGCCACGGGTACTCGCCCCGGCTTAGCTCACCAACCTGTGCTCCTCGTGCTGTGCTTCCCAGGTCGCTGGGCAGAGGTGGAGCAGGACGGTGACCGCTTTTACTACAACAAGGTGCTGAACAAATCCAAATGGAACCTCACCGAGGAGGAGCGGACCCTCAACGGCGGGGTACTGCCGCTGCTGGATCCGTACAACAACGAGCTCGTCATGAGCCTCAAAGTGAGGCGTCAGGATGCTTACGGCTCCGCAGGGGAAAGGGCAAAGACGGGATCGGCAGGCACCTGACGCCTCAGCAACTGAGGCCTGCCATAGCACTGACGACGCCCTGGCGTGCCGCCCAACAGGAGTTCGCAGAGCACCCCATCGCCACGGAGCTGCTGCACAACGGTGCCACCTTCCAGGTAGGGAGCCCAGCACTGGGGCCCCAACTTCAGGTCCATCTTCTCCATCCGCAACAGGCGCTGACGATCGGCGGCCGAGGCGGTTCCCAGGGCTCCCCGCAGGACCCCAGCGCCCCATCCGTACGAGTGCCCTTAGCTGCACCTGCTGCGCGGCCCGCGACCTCACCGCCCTCTCTCCGCCTGCCCTCTCTCCGCCCCCACACGTGGCGCCAGGTGCTGGGTATCACCAACTACTCGCACTGGGGCGACGCCGCCCAGTTCCGCGGCTGCCTCAAGGCGCAGGCCAGCGTGGAGGAGCACATGCTGCAGGTGGCCAAGGACCGCGTGCGCCGCTTCAGCCACGTGGGCACCACGGACCGCCTGTTCGACTCGGCGGCGGCGGCAGTGGTGGGACGGGTGCCGGCGGGACGGGAAGGGGTGGAGCGGGGCTGGGGAGAGCTGGGTGGGTCGGCGCCCTGGCCTTGCATACTCTGGGGACTGTGCCGGTTGTTCACACATAAGGGAAGTTGGGAACCAGCGAGGGAGTTTTCTTGCAGGGAGGCTACGGGCGCGTGACCTTGCGTCTGTTGCTTTGCAGGGCTCTCTGGGTCTCTCGACCGACAGCCCGGCTTACAGCGGCGGCGACGATGACGTGGCGGGGCACGGGGGCACCCGGGCCAGCCGCACGAGTGGCGGAGCGCAGCGGCGCCACACCAGGGGGGCCTCGTCGCTGGCGGCCCAGCTGCAGCTGCTCGCCAAGCTGGTCCGGGAGGTAAGGGGCGCGAGGCTGGCCGCGAGAAGCAGGATCTTGCTGGGGGCCAAAGCAGCCCGAGGAAAGGCGGCGTTGTATGGTTGTGTTGGGAGCAGAGCGCTCACTCGGACAGCAGCCAGCCTCCGGGGCAGATGCGCGTGACGCACGAGCATTGTGTTCGCTTTTCACTGACGGTTACGCATGTGGGTGCTCGCTGCAGGCCCGGCAGCGGTTGCAGACGGCGCAGACGGAGCTGGTGGACGCCCAGCGGGTGGGGCCGTGGAGGGCTGTTCTGTTTGGACGGCGGACACGGGCTAGGCACGCGGCCCAGGGCACAGGCGGCTGGGCCAGCATGCATGAAGGATGATGCAGAGCATCGTAGCATGGGCCAGGCACGCGGTGCTGGCTCACGAGAGGGCTGGGTCACAGCGCTGCGCCCCACGTCGCTGACCACCCCGGCTGGTGCGCGTTCCGGCCCGCAGTCAGGCGGCGACCACGGGGTGATCGAGCTGCTCCGCAACCGGGTGGACAAGGCGCGGCAGGACCTCATCGACGCGCAGGTGGGGCCCCCGCCGAGACGTGTGTCTGCGGATGACTGCAAGGAGGCCTGCCTCCCTCCCTCCACCCGTGACATCCCTTCCAAGGTCCTTGCGGGGCGGCGGCATGCCAGCCCCAGCGAGGCTTGCCTTCACAAGCTTGCCCAACAAGTGCTGGCGCGTTGCCTCGTGGTGTTCGCCCTCTGCAGGATAAGCTGTCCACGACTAGGGACCAGCTCCCAGCGGACCTAGGCGGAGCCGGGGGCGATAGCTCCAGGTGAGGTTTGTCCTGCAGAGGCACCTTCACGTGCTCGGCTCCTGGGCTGTACAGCGCGTTCAGTGTGCTCTGTATGCTGTGCCCCGTGACTGCAGTGACACGTCATACCATCACCGCCGCCGGTTACTCGCGGAGGAGGAGGGCAGTCACGGGAGCGAGGAGGGGGACATCGCAAGCGGGCACGTGGGCGAGGAGGGCGCCCCTGTGACGGACACGGGCGCGGACGGAGCGGGCGCGGACTCGCAGGCGGATGCGGAGGGGGCGGGCGAGCAGTACCCGCTCGACTCGGAGGGGGTGAGTATTGGGTGGAGTAGGAGGGCGGCCGTGCAGGCAAGTGCCATAGAATTTTGACATTGTGCAGCGGAAGACGATAGCTTGCTAGGACGTCCGTTTGGCTAGGGCCACGCCCGGCCACGCGCAGTGGATTTGATTCTGAGCCGCCCGTTGCCTTTCGTTGCAGGAGGAGGAGGCTTCACACCGGAGGTGCGTGAGCGAGGGGCGTGAAGGAACGTCCCCATAGGGCCTGAGGAAGCTGTGACGTCTCGATGCTGCACGACAGATACCTCCCGCTGCCGGAACGGATCTTGCTCCCTCCAACCTCTCGTTCTGCTGAACGCCTGCCGTGCGTGCCTGATGTGCGGTGCCGCAGGCGGCTGGCCTTCCGGAACATCGAGGTGGGGCAGACGGACGCCTTCGGCAACCCTCTGGACCCGGAGTTCAAGAAGATCGGTGCGTGCCGCGGTACCTTTGAGCGCGGGGACCGGCAGAGCGTGGAGAACGCAAGAGTGCAGGGAAGGCAGAAGGCAGAGCTAGCTGGTTGGCATGGCACAAGGCGCGTGCTGAGTGCTCTTTATCCTGCTCCCCATAGTGCTGACGCCGACCCCTTGCCTTTCGCCCTTTTCAATTGGAAACGGCCACAGCAAACTCCAACATCGCCGCGGAGTTTGTGCGGTGCGCCAATCGCGCCCAGGCCCGCTCCAACTCCCGCCGCGAGCAGTCCCTGGCGGCGCTGTCCTACCCGGACGGCCGCTCGGTGCTGTTCAGCAAGGCGGCGCGGAAGCGCATCCCCGCGGAGGTGCTGGACCTCATACGGTGAGCCCACCATCCTGCGGGTGCCGCCTCTCGTTTGCACTACCAGGGGGCCCGCCGCGCAGCCCGGGCTGGTCCCTGCAGCCCCTGCTTCCCCGCCCCTCGCTCCACGTCGTCCCTCCTTTTCACCCGGGTTCCCAACACTGCCTGCTCCCTCTGCCCGCTCCTTCCTCCCCGCCCGCTCCCTCCTCCCCGCCCGCAGCTCCCACAACAAGCTGGACACGCAGCTGCACGCGCTGGGCCTGGAGATGCTGGCCAAGCGCATCGAGGAGCTCAAGGAGGCAGGCAACTGGGACCCGGTGCCTGAGCAGCCGGTGAGCGAGCCCGGAATTGCGGGGAGGAGGGCGTGCCGGGTGTTATGCTAGCTGGGGGTGCTGGGACACAGACCGCGAAGGCTGCCTTCGCCGCGCATGGGGACGTCTTTGCGGGGTTGGCCGCAGTTCGACCTGCAGCAGCCGAAGCAGGTCTCACGCCCAGTGCCTGCCCCATTCCATTCACACCTGACCCCGCAGCACGAGCGGCGGAAGGGAGGAGACGGCAAGCGGACGGGGCGGCTGCCGCGGCCGGACGAGGAGGAGGAGAAGATCGACGACGAGCTCAGGCACGTTCGCACCGAGTCCCGTCATGGCAGGGGTTCAGACGTGACGCCGCCCGCGGCGTGGCCCCTGGGCCTCATGTGGGGCGCTGCGCTCTGCGCCCTCGCCTTCTGGACCTGGGGCGTCCGCCGGCTCTTTGCCGGCCGGAGCCGGTCCACTCCTTCCCTGGTCGTGGCGCAGCGGCGGAGAGCTGTGGCGTTTTGAGGGTTCCCGAGTGATGTGCCCGGCCTGTGCACGGCGCTCGTGTGCGAAGTTTGTC
Source organism: Edaphochlamys debaryana (assembly GCA_016858145.1). NCBI lineage: Eukaryota > Viridiplantae > Chlorophyta > Chlorophyceae > Chlamydomonadales > Edaphochlamys > Edaphochlamys debaryana. The sequence goes on from JAEHOE010000074.1 coordinate 339,811, forward strand.
GTGTTGCGCGGGTGTTTTCTTCTTAGTGACATTTGCTGCTGCCACCCCTATGCCCCGCAGACGACTGTAGTGCTGCGAGTCTGCGAGTGGTAGATGACGGACAAGACGCCGCGCTGCTGGCTCAGATCAGGGGCTGAAGGGTCAGGGGGTGCGTGTCTTGCCGGCGGAGTGGTGAAGCGGCGAGGCCGGGCCCGAGCACAAATGAAAGAAGGAAGGCGAGAGAGAGGGCTGCAGACCAGTGACATGCGATGGGATGCCGAAGTGAAGGGCAGGTTTGCAGCTCCAGGTCGTGTGGGGGGAGCGGGAGCAGGGACTCCTCGGGCGCAGGAGGGAAGCGGCAGGTGGGCGGGCGGGAGGCCGAAGAAGGCACTGCGTGGGGAGCTGGGGACCAGGCTGTGCGACGTGGATTTAAGCTCGGCGGAAAGCCGGCTGGATGTGTAACGCTCTGGACACACTCTACAGTGCCTGCGTATAGTGCCTGCTGCCTCCTTGGGCGGGGAAATGGCGAAAGCGGTGAATTGCGAGGAGGCTACGGTGAAGCCGGGTTATCAGAGTATGAGTACACGCCCCACACCAGCACGCCTTCTCACCTGCCCCGGCGCTGCCCCCGGTGAGGTGTAAGTACAAGAGGGGTTAGTACCAGCAGCAGTCGGACGAAGAAGGAGCAGGGACAGGAAAAGTGGAGGGCGCGCTATTAGCAGCGGAAGGAGCAGAAGCACATCAGCCAGGCGCCGGGGCGGGGGAGGAGGTGGCGGGTTCAGGAGGGGAGGGCCCCCGGCCGTGGCCGGTCAGCTGCGTGCCGGGTTTGACCGTCGCGGCCCTTGCTGTCAGCAAGGCCGCATTGCCCTCACCCAGCAGCACAAGCGTACACAAGTGATTCGTCTAAGCGTAGAAGCACATAAGGATCGGCCGCACCGCCCAGGCCAGCAACCAGTGCAAGCTGGCATGTGTCGCCTCGGCGCTGACTAGAGGCTGCTGCCCTGACATAGCCACCTAGTCCGGTCGTTCAACATGCTGGGCACAGGCAAGGGCTTTTTGCCCAGAGGCGCGCCACCGACTGCCCAATCCGCTGTGGAGGCCCTTGCGACCCAGCTCAACAAGGGCGATGTGGCGGTAAGCAAGATTACATGCATGGCAGTCGCCACCGCAATCCGGCCGTCGCGGGACCTGCAACACAACGCATTTCCTGGCATGCATTCGTCGCCCAACACAGATAAACGCCACGGGCATGAGCCGAGAGGAGCTCGTGGAGTGGGCGAAGCAGCTGAAAGCCAATGCCCATCGGGTTAAAACGCTAAAGATTCTGTGCATACCGAAGTGGGTGCGGGGGGCTTGCAGGGGGGTTCGTGCCGGTGGGCGACGGGACGCGTGCTTGATCGGTCGCACGCTCGACACAGTCCCCCCGTCCTCCCGCCGCCCACCACCCCACCGCGTTTTGCCTTCCGCCTCACAGGGGAGTGGCATGGTCCGACTACTTCTACAGGTATGCCTACAGTCATTGAGGCCATACGGCTGGCTGCCATGGTCCGCCTCCGGATACTAGCGCTTGGCCTGCATGCCCGTTGGGCTCTAGCCGCGCCTTCCTGTAACAAGGCAAGTTATTTGCCCCAGTAACAACTCCTGCCGGGCCCTCCCTGCCCCTGCAAACGTTCGCGCTTCCCACAGCGCCATGCAGGACCCCAAGTCCACAGTCACCCACATCTACAACACGCCGGAGCACAGATCGGGCGTGAAGATTGCCTCTGCTAATGTGCAGCACCACCTGTGAGTTGCAGCGACACAGGACATTGCCATGTGAAGCCAATGCCCCACTTGCACACTCCTGCACGCCGTCGAAAGGCAAAGGCATTTGTGAGGGAGGCTGACGGGCGTGCACTGCCTCCAATACCCCCCCCCCGCCACCCCCAGGGTGCGCATCGGCTTCTACAAGGCGGTGTGCGCCGTGCTGCGGCGGGCGCAGGTCACGGAGCTGGTGCTGGGGCTGGTGGGTGCAGGGGGCGCTGCTGGCCCGTGGCTAGCGGGCGTTCCTAGCGAAGCCATCTACGCCCATTCCGTGCCGGTTTGACAGCCTGCGGAGCGGCGAATGGTGTTGACCGTCCTGCTGACAAGCTGGCTACAGGAGGTTGACACCCATCCTGTCTGTCCGTTTGTGCCCTTCCCAGCGCTTCAGCGAGACGGGGTGCTCCATGCTGGCCAACGCCATCGCCTTCAGCCGCACCATCAAACGCATCAGGTGCGCATGCGGAGGGCAGGTTGGCGGGGCCACAGCAGAGCTGAGGCACCCAATTGCGCAGGATGAGCCGTTTGCTGTTGAGGAGTCGAGAGCTGACGAGAGCTGAGAGCTGAAGCCGTGCACTGTGCACTGCTCGACGTGTACCTTTGCCGTCCCTCGCAGCTTTGCGGGCAGCCACATAGGGGACGAGCGCTTCATGTGGCTCAAGCCGGGCCTGGTGGGAAACATCAGCCTCGAGGTAAGAGGAGGCCTAGTGCTGGCCCATGATATGCGTCTGCCAGGATGCTACAGTCAGACATCCGGTACACCCCTGGTCGTCTGACGCTGGTGGTTTGGGCTTTTCATCCACGTGTCGTCCGGTCTTGTTCCCTCAGGAGCTGGACCTGACGGCCTGCTCGCTGACCGACAACGCCGCGGCCAGCATGGCCGCCGTGCTCAAGGTGGGGTGGGCAGGCACCCGTGGGGGCTGGGACTCCCGTGCGGCCACCGCCTCGCTGCCCACCACGAGTCTGTGCCATTGTCCCCTCGCCCGCAGGCCCACGCGGACCGGCGCATGGGCCTGGTGTTCAATGAGCAGCTGAGGGAGTACCCCGACACGAGCCTGGCGCCGCACGGTGGGGGCGCGCTGGGTTGGCGGGCTTGAAGCCTCCCGCACGCAGTCCATGCTTGGCGGGGTTTCCAATACGCCCAGTGTGGGGTAGGCAAGCTCTGTACGCAACTGCTGACGCCCCTGTTGCGTTGTTCGCGGTCTTCTCCCCTTAAACGCTGCAGCGGCGCACCTTGCCTACCATGCCCGACTGCGGGCCATTGCGCAGTCGGTGGACGAGCGGTGCGGGGGGCTACTGCACCTCGAGATGGCCGAGAACAAGGTGAGGCCTCAAGGGTTGTGCGCTCGCTGTGATTCATGTTGCGGAGTACCGGAAGGACGATGGGTCTGACCGTGTGCCTGCTTTGCCTCGCCCCGTGCAGCTGACGGATCGCGCGGCCAGGGCGCTGCGCGCGGCGCTGTCGTACGACCGACGCCTCATCTTCTTGAGCCTGAGGGCCAACCAGCTCACAGCGGAGGCTGAGGCAGACGTGAGTGCCACTTTTCCGCCGCACTCGGCATCGTGTGGTCCACAGACTGCCCCTTGGCCTTTCTCTTCCCGCCTCCCAACCTCGAAGCCTCCCTCTGTCTTGAGCATTCCACGCCTCCCGCTCTTGCCCGGCTCCCCAGTTCATCGCCCTCATGAAGGAGCACCAGGCGCTGCTGCGGGTGGACCTCCGGCAGAACGCAGACCAGCGCATGGGCATACTCAAGGTGCTGCTTCCTTGCATGCCTTGCGCTGCCGCTAACCTGTGTGCCAGCAGCATGTGTGCTGGGTGCTCACACTGCTTGCGCCCCGTCGTGCACTCGTGCGCCTGCAGCTCAAACGCCGTGTGGCGCCGCGCATCTTCTCCACGGCCCTGGGCTTCCAGCCCAACCCGGCCGCGGGGGGCCTGCAGTCGCCAGCGCTGACCGAGACCCAGATGCCGCTGCAGTTCCTGCGCGAGGTGCGCTGGCAACAGGGCGGGGCTCCGCAGCTTTCTGTTGGCCTCACAACTCGCCCAACACCCCTTCCTCCGCTCGACCTGCCCTTCAAGCATGTCCTCTCCACATCCTTGCCCGCCGCAGGAGGTGCCCAACTCGCTGGGCCCCACGCCCATGTCCAGCCCCACCCGCGGCTACGACCGCAGCTCCATCTCCGCCGTCAGCTGGGGCGACGCGCACCTGCTCACGCGCGGCAACCCTCAGCGCACCGCCGAGGCAGCGGCCGCGGCCGCGGCGGCGGCGTCCAACCGCGCCCGCGCGCGCGGCAACGAGGCGCCCTGGATCCAGATCCCGGGCCCCGGCGGGGTCCGCAGCAGCCGGCAGCAGCGCAGCCAGTCCACCCCTGCCCTGTCCTTCCCCATGCCGGACGGCGGCCTGGACCGCACCCTGGGGCCCCTGCCCGAGGAGCGGTCCTCCTGGTCCATCGCCGCATCACGGGGCGACGCCAAGTCCATGGCGGCAGCGGCGGGGGCAGCAGCGGACGGCCGGCCCCGCACCCCCATGTTCGGCGAGCAGGAGGCGACCCTGTCGCCCGGGGTCAAGCTCGCCTCGCCCTTTGGCGCTGCGTCCATGCAGGCGCCTCCGCCCTCGGAGACGGCGCCCTCGCAGCGGCTGCACAGCATGGCGGGGGCCGCCAGCGGCATCGATCCGGGCGCAGGCGCCGCGGGGCCGGGCATGGGCATGGGCGCTGGGGTGGGCACCCCGGGTGCCCCCGGCGCTACCATTGCCTCGTCGCCCATTGCGCTGTCCTCGTACGGTTCGGACTTTGGGTTCGGCGCTGCGGCTATGGGAGCGGCGCGGGCGGGGGGCCCGATTGCGGCGGCGAACGCAGCCGCCATTGCATCGGCTGGCCCCACCACCCCGCGAACCACGCCGCCCTTCGCTACGCCCCCTGCCGGGGCCACCCCGCGGCCGCCCCTGCCGCCCGCGCCGCCGCTGCAGCCGCAGAGCCCACAGCTGGCCCTGCTCCAACAACAGCAACAACAGCAGCAGCAGCAGCAGCAGACGCTGCAGGACCAGCTGCAGCAGTACCAACTCCATCAGGCGCTGCAGTTCAACCAGCAACAGCAACAGATGCTCCAACAACACTTCCAGCAACAGCACGTCCAGCAGCGGCAGGCGTCGATGCTGCAGCAGCCCACGCTCCTGCAGCAGCAGTCGCCGCCGCACCTCTTCGGCGGCTCGCCGCCCAGGGCGCGGTCCGGCTCGCCGCCCGCGGGCTCCTCCTCCGTGCCGTTCGTGGCGCGGGTGAGCCAGGCCCTGGACCGGGCGGCCCACGCCCTGGCCGTGGCCACGGGGGCCGTGGCCATTGGCAGCGGCCTGGCCACGCCCCAGACCTCGCCCTCCCCGTCGCGGCGGAACACGGGCGGAGGCGGCAGCGCGGGCGGTGCGCCCCCGGGTGCCTTTGCGTACCCGGGCTCACCGCCGCCGCCGTACGGCGCCATGGCCTCGCCGGGGATGACTCCTCCGGGGCCGTATGGGTATGGGGCGGGGTCCGCGGGCGGCCTCCCGCCCGGGACCGTGCCGCTGCCGGCCATGCCCAGTGGCGGCTACGGCGGCAGCCCCGCCTCGCGCTCCCTCGGCGGCTCCCCGCCGGCCTGGCCGCAGCGGCCTTGGTCTGGCGGCGGCGCGGGCCCCGGCTCGCCGTCACTGCGCCCCGGTGCGCCGCTTGCGCAGACGCTGCAGCCCTCCGCCTGGCCCCAGCCAGGGGCGCCGGCCGCGGGGCCCTACGCCGTCCCGCCGGGCTATCCCGCCGGGCAGCCTGCCTACGTGACGGCTGCCGCGGGCGCCCCGCCCCTGGGCACGCTGCCGGGCGGTGCGCCCCACGTGGACGCTCACGACGAGGCGCGGCAGGCGGCCTTCGCCAGCATGCTGCAGCGGGAGGGGCTGGCGGCGGGGCAGGTGAGCGCGTGCTCTGGCGGCAGCGGGCTAGTCAGGAGCGGGCGAGGAACAGGTGTTCGAATGATCAGGATCATGTTGTAAAACTGGTCCGTGTCGCTGTCATGTCATGTCTATCAGTCACGTCTTGCGTGCATGTTTGCTTCCTGCAACGCAGGGCCCCTACGACTACATGTTTGGGGGCCGCGGCGGGGCGCAGCTCCCCGGGCAGTACGCGGACCCCTATGGGGGGCAGCTCCTGGTGGACCCCTACACGGGCCAGCCCCTAGGCAGCCCGGGCGGATGGGGTGGGGACCGGCACAGGTGGGTGCTGAAGGCCCTGCCCTGCCTGCGCTGGGGCTGCCGCGCTGGGGACGGACCGTATATGGGGATGTGCTAGGATTGGGCCTCCTAAACGCCAAGCTAAGCCCCTGACCTTGGTTGGTGCCGCTGACCTCACAGGTCTCCCGGCAGGAAGGGAGGCGGCAGGGGCCGCACAACCAAGCGGGGCGGGCGGGGGCGCTCGCGCTCGCCCAAGCGCCGCTCGCCGTCCCGGCGCTCACCCGTCCGGCGCTCGCCTGCCCGGCGCTCCCTCTCTCGCCGCTCCCCGGCCCGGCGCTCGCCCGTGCGACGGTCCCCAACCCGCCGCTCGCCCATGCGGAGGGCGTCCCGGGCTCCCTACCGGTCACCCTACCGCTCGCCCTACCGCTCGCCCTACCGCTCGCCCTACCGGTCCCCGCGCCGGTCCCCGTACCGCTCGCCCAACCGGCTCCCCTACCGGCCCCTGAAGTCCCGGACAAGGTGCGGCTTGGGGTGGGCACCAGGCTTGGCGAGCACTCCACTTCATCTTTTCATCTACTGCCGCTCTGCCGCCCCATTGCTTTTACCCAGGTCGCCCTCTCGCACGCGGCGAGGCTACTCCCTGTCCCGCAGCCGCCGTGCCTCGCCCCGCCGCTCGCCCGCACGCGCCCGCTCGCTCAGCCGCGGCCGCCGCTCGCGCTCGCCCCGGCGGGGCTCCAGCCGCCGGGGCCGCCTGAGCGGGCGCAAGAGCAAGCGCCTCACCGCCAAACGCACCGGTACGCACTGCCGGGCTCAGCCCCGCACAAGCCCTTGGGCTGCTTTATCACTAAACCTGGAAACCCTTCGTCGTGCGTCATGCCATCAGCCCTGACTACCCCCTGGTCCCCATCCTGCACCCCCGCTGCCCCTCGCAGGCAAGGCGCGGCGGAAGCTCCGGCTGCCCCGTGACCCCCTCTCCGGCACCAACCCGGAGGCCCTGGCCTCCCTGGAGCAGTCCCTCATGCACATGGCCGCAGGTGGGGGCAAGCTCGAGCGAGCATTGCTTGACGCACCCCAGTCCACGGACCCACCAAGGGTCGCCATGAGCCCCAGGATACAAATACCTCACCGTGTGCCCCTGCCCCTGCCGCAGAGATCGACCGGCTGGAGTGGACCGCGCAGGCCGCCACGCATGCGGCCATGACGGCCACCGCGCAGGCGCAGGCGGCGGACGAGGAGCGGCGGGAGGCGGAGGAGCGGGCGCGGCGGCAGGTGGACGCCACGGTGCAGACGGAGGCGGCCAAGCGGGGGGCGCTGATGCGGCACCTGCAGGAGCTCAAGGTGGGCCCCGCGCCGGCGCCAGTCGGGTCAGGTCACTTGTCCAGTCCTTACCGCACATGCTTACGTCCCGCGGGTTTGGGTCGTGGGTCACCTGCATCCGCCTTCATTCTGGACTCCCCCACCTCTTCTTATCCAGGCTGACGTGGAGCGAGTGGTGCCGTACGAGGGCGCCAGCCGGGGCCAGAGCGTCAACGTAAACGCCATCATCCAACAGGTGCGACCTGCGGCTGTGCAGAGCTGCCGTGATCGGGGCAGCGTAAGCGCCGAGTACCGTATGTAGCGTCCGCCTTATACAACCCGCTCCACCCACACCCTTGCTCCCCAACCCGCTGGCCCCCACAGCTAAACCGCTGGTGCGGCCTGTGCGACGACGCCCTGCTCGAGGACGCCCCGCCCTCCTCGCCGCGGTCGCCCAAGGCGCGCGGCACGCAGCTGGCGAGGCCGCGGCCGCCGCAGCGCAGCCCCGGCCACGCGCAGGCCCACGCCCAGGTGACGTACGGCAGCTACGGAGGCCACGGCACCTACACGGGCCACCCCGAGTTCATGATCTCGCCCCGGCCCCCGCCGCCGCTCATCCAACTGCAGCCCCGCGTCAGCCGCAGCTGAACGGCGGGAGAGCTGGACGCGGCGCGGGGCGGACGGGGTGGGGAAGGGCTTGACAGAGCCTGAGCGGATGAGGTTTATGGACCGCGATAGATGCCTGGTGTGCCGTGGGTGGGGAGAGGCGCATTTACACCGAAAGGGTGGCAGGCCTTCCAGGAGAGGTACATATGGATGGATGGGAGAGGAGTCGCGCGAGCAACTGTCAGGCATGGCCGTGGGCTGGGGCGATGGGAGAGTCTTGTGGAGGTACATGCCATGGGCCTGGCGCTCAGGACCCCGTGCGCTCCAAGCTTGGTCGAGTAACTGTCTGGCATGCCGCGGGCTGAGGGTCCCAAGGCCCTTTCTGGTCGTATCCGGACGGCCTGTGTGCTTGTGTGAGCCCGTGCAGAGTGCGGCCACCACGAGTCTTGGAAGCCCTTGTAAGGACCGCGTGCAGGACCATGCTCACGTCAGAAACATCCGCACAGATCACAGAGTCACAGTTACAGGCCGGGCGAAGCCGTCAAAATGCCCTGCCCTGCCGCCCCCCCCCCCCATTCTGCGTATGCGTCCTCCTCCTTGGCACCGGTGTGCGTACCGGTCCCACCACCGCTGCTGTCAGATTTGGTCTAGCTCGCAGCGGCTGCACCTCCCCAACGTCCGTCGTACCTCACGTCCCAAACAGCTCACGCCCGGTCCGTATCGCTAGAATAAAAGGGCTGCCTATGCACCAGCCCCTCCCCCAGGTGGCAGCTTCCCCCTCAACCCGCACTCCCGTGGCGAGCTACACAAGCTTCCGGCTTCACGGCCTACTCCGATTTGCTATCTTGGCCACCTTGCACGGGCACAATTCGCGTTCACAGCGAGGGGTCGCGGATGACCTGCGGCTTGAAGTCGGGCTTGACGAACTTGGCGAAGTACTCGGCGTACATGTCGTACCGCGCCGTCATCTGAAAGCCCCACTTGTCCTTGGTCTGCAGGGGGGGGAGGAGGCGGAATCAGATGCCGGGCACACAACTCCGGGTGTCTGGGGCTCAACCCTTCAGGCCCGGCACCCCTCAACCACGCTCCCTGCGTGTTGACACGCGCCTCTTCCTGCGGCCCCTCCCCTCCCCTCGGGTGCGCTGCGCTGGCCGGCCGCACCTGGCGGCAGAGGTTGAGGTCCACGTCCGCCACCATGAGACCGTCCCGCTCCCGGGCCAGCGAGGGGCTGCGGCTGCCGTCCGGAGCCGCCACGTAGCTGCTGCCGTAGAAGTGCCCGAAGTCCTGCACACAGGAGGGAGGGCGGCGGGGTGATTTGGTGCCGGTGCACGCTGAGGCGGAAGCGACTTAGGCCTTGAACGTGTGATTTCCGAAAACGGTAGGGACGGACGAAGCACGCTAGCGCTACGAACCAGTGAAGCAGGGTGCCACGCCCCCGCTGGCCCTCCTCCCTTCGCCCAGGCCGGCGCTCACCTTGTGCGCGGGCTTGCCGTCGCCCGAGGTGAACTCGCGCGGGAACACCTCAGTGCCCACCCGGTTGATCCCCGCCACGAAGTAGCTGTTGGCGATGGCGGCGTTGCGCGCCTCCACGGGCCACAGCGGCTCGCTCAGCTCGCCCACGGTGGCGGCGGGGTTGAACACCAGCTCGGCGCCGTTCATGCCGAACGCCTGGGGTGGGACACGAGTTGTGACGGGTAAGAGAGTGTTGGCATGGTTGAGCCTGTTGCCCCAGGCCGACCCAAGTGCCGAGGGGGAGAGCTGAAGGCATGCAATACGTCCCCTCCCAGCTGCGAGCCCGGCGGCGTGGGGTTGTGGGAGCTGGCGCGCACCTGCCAGTTCATGGGGTGGTGGCGGCCGTAGCAGATGTTGATGGCGATCTTGCCGAAGGCCGTCTCGAACACGGGGTGGCCCGTGTTGCCCTCCATGTAGTAGGTGGACTCGTTGAAGTCGCCCACGCGCGGGATGTGGTTCTGTGATAAGAGTCAGGATACGGTATAGCGTGCGGAATTAGAAGGGGTGGGTGTTGAGATGCCACCTGCTCCGCGGTCCACCTGCTCCCTACCCTGCCAGCCCCAAGCCCCTGCAACCTCACAGTAAGCCGCTGCACTAGAGCGCAGCGCAGGGCTGTCAGGGCGCTAGGCAGTCTCAGCTACAGCACACCCTGGTCCCCCACCTTGCGGTGCTTGCCGATGATGTTGCCGGTGTGTCCGATCACCACCGCCGTGTTCCACACCACGTCGTTGTGGGCAGCGTCCCGCTCCAGAATGGGGCAGATCACCACCATGCCCCACCTGCGCCCGCCGGAGAAGGCAGGGGCCGCCGTTTGGTAAGCAGGGAGAGGCACTGGCACTCATGCCGATAACGCCCAACGTGCATACGGTGCATGTCGGAAGTGGGTTGAGTGGCATGAAGCTGCAGGGGGCCTGGTCTGAAGGAGTCACGAACCGTAGGCCTAGACAGCTCGCATGCTAGCTGCAGCTGCCCAAGTGCCCAACCCCACCTGCGTGCCGCTGCTTGGCAGAAGGCCACGCTCTCGCCGGTCTCCGCAGACTCCGCAAACTCGCACCAGTGCTTCTCCCGCGTGCAGAAGGCGAAGGGCATGTGCCTGCGGGCAAGGGGCACTGTGGGGTCAGGCATGCCGTTCCCCCTGACCCCCTGTACCCCCCTCAAGCCCCCTTCAACAGCCCCGCTCCCAAAGCCTTCCCTCTAGCAGTTATCCTCACCAGGCCTCCTGCAGGCAGACCACCTTGACACCGGCCTGCCCGGCCGTGTCGAGCATTTGCCCCACGCGGTCTCGGATAGCCTGTGGGTCGACAGCGACGACAAGCTCTCCAGCGTCAGGCAGCCTGACTATGTGTTCTGCAACTCTCAAAGCCCTCACTGGCCCTGCTTGCGCCCGTCGCGTACCGTTGCTTGCGCAGCGAAAGGCGCGTCCGTGGAGAGCACGATCTTGTTCTGGATCAGTCCGATACGCACGACGCGCGGAGGCCGCAGCTGCTCGGGTGCAGCGCGAAACAGCGCCGAGCGGAGGTCGAAGTCCATTTGCTTAGCTTTCTCCTTGACCGCCTCGTCAAGCGACAGCTCGCCAACGGGCTCTCCTACGTTGAGACCATACATCACGCGCTTGGCGTGCTTGAGCTTATCGGCAGGCACATACTCCTGCGACGAGGAGAATCGCTCGCTTTAGGGTTTGCACGCGACCCGCAGAGAGCTCCACGACGCACCTCCAGCAGCTCCTCCAGCGTAGAGAAGCCCGCTAGGCTCCCCTCGGCCATCGCGACACTCGGCGACACTTGACACTTGACGTTACGTGGATCACTACTCGCGGAGGGGTGACGCGGGGTCGCGGAGAGCGCTCAGATCAGGTGCAAATACGAGTGCTGTGTTCAGGCAAGCTATGTATGTGCTGTTGTGACCAGCCGCGGCCAAAGCGACCATTGGGTCCGCATACACGGGGTTCGTGGCGCCCGACTTCCCCCCTCCAACCCGTGCTCCCCGGCACCCCCTGTCGCGTGTTAGTCTTCCGGGACCCGTCTTCCCGGCACCGAGCACTGCGTGCCTGCCCCTCCTCCTCGAGTACAGTTCGTCTGGACCTCCGACTTCTCGCAGCGTTAGAGTGGAGTTTGACTGTGAAGCAGCTGCGCACGAGACGGGCATGTCGACACCCTGAGCTGCAAGGCCCCCCGTGGCTGCAAGGGTGCAGTGGACCAGGGCCGAGTCCAGTGCTGGCCTCCGCACTGTCCGCAGGTCCGCGTCCTTGCTTGCGCTGGTCTTCCTGCTGCCGCTTCTTTCGAACATGGCTTGATCGGCTCCTTGGCCTTACCGTTGATGCGCAGCGCGTCACCAACTCATACTGGTACCTAGAGGGGTGGTACCAGGCTTCGACAAGCAGACCGGCCGTCCCCAGTGCCCTTGTCCCATCGCGTTACAGGGTAGCCACGCTGTTCAGCCAACGTGCTCTTGAAACCTTAATTGCCTTGCACTGAATATGCAGCCACCCACTTCCGAGTCCCCAACCTATCCCCAACAGCCCACGTAATATTGTGGCCGAGGGAAGCCTCGCGCAGGCCCTGAATGGCCTTCGAGCAGAAGCAGGCAACTACCTGCGCATTCGCATCATACCAGATGGCGGAACTGGCCATCTCTACATAACCAGCGAGACAGGAAAGGCCCCAAATGGCTGAAGCCGTGCCCCTTCCGCGCAGGCCGCGAATATTGGTATGACACCCAACAAGTTGCCTCGGACCCATGCAGGGAAATGGTCCTGAGCAAGCCAAAACACTGCCAACATGCCTGCAATCCGCAGCGCAAACCAGCTGACATATCCGTACTAGCGCCAGTGCGTTATTGAAGCTTCAGGGAGCCGCTGCAGGGTGCTATACTGGCAGCACCTGGCTACACCTGGCGCTACGAAGACGAGCTTCTGGAAACTCTAGGACCCTCTCGGCCTTGACACTACAACTATCGGTAACCTAAACATCCAACCCACCGCTGTCACGTCTTCTCATCTCTCTCCCTCTCCTCCGGACCGCCCTCTCAAGCCCTCCGCTGCGGCGCCCGCCCCTGCCTCCGCCCCGTCCGGACCCCGCTGCTGCGCTCCCAGGCCTGCGACCAGCGCAGCAGCCCCGCAGTGGTGAGGTCACACGCGTCGTCCTCCCCGCACGTGGCGGCCACCCGCCCGTGGCAGTAGGTCCTGAGGTCGGCGGCCAGGCGGCGCTGCGACCTGGGCAGCAGCGGCTTGAGCTCCGCCAGCGAGTGCACCAGCCTTAGCAGCTGCGTGTTGTCGAGGCTGGGAAGCTGCGGCAGCAGCGCCAGGAGCAGCAGCCCCGTCCAGCGCCGCCGGATGGCGGGCGACGGCAGCCGCCGCGGCGCGTTGCCGAGGACGTCGCGGTCCTCTTCGCGAGCAGCTTTGTCGGCGTTGGCCCCATGCGACTGCGCCGCAAACTCGGGGTCCAGGTCCGCCAGGGCGCGGAAGCGGCGCTGTCGGCGCACCGCCAGGTGCAGGCGCGTGCGCTGCTGCAGCCGCAGCATGGTCGCCACGGCCCAGACCAGGTTCACCAGCGGGACCGCGTCGCCCATGCCCCTCGCCGCCCCCTTGGCCACTGCAGCATGAGGCGCCCCGCCCAAGCCGCGAGCCCCGGGCGAGGAAGCGGCGGGCGAGGTAAGGTGCTGCTGGCTCAGCCGACGATCCAGGGCGTCCGTGGAAGAGCGGACCACGGCGTCCACCAGGGGGCCCCCGCGGCCCGTGTGCAGCCGCGCGGCCGCCCAGGCCATGCGGCACTGCTGCTCCAGGCTCAGGTCCGGCAGCCGGGCGACCGTCGCGCGCATGAGCCGGCGGAGCAGCCGGTGGGACAGCGTCCACGAGGCGGGGCGGACGACGACGGCAGAGGGCCCTGAGGCGCTCGCGGCGCGGCGCACCGAAGCCGCAGACGGCCTCGCGGGCGGCTCGCTTGACTCGCAGCCCTGCCTCTCCATCCGCCTGGGCCGCTGCAGCAGGCCTGGCGCCGGCCCGCTCTCCAGGCCCCTGGTTGCACCGTCCGCCCCCGCCCCCACTGCCTCCGCCGTCAGCGCCAGGCGAGCCGGCTGCTGCCCGCTGCCCTCCTCCACCACCGCCATCTGCAGGCGGGACAGCGCATGCACCCAGTCCACCAGCTCCACCGCCCCCAGGCCGTCCAGCTGCCGCGCCGAGGCCGCCACGTAGGACTGGGCCCAGGGCCGCGGCACCGCCAGCTGCAGGCGAGCCAGCGAGGAGCCCCACACGACCAGGTCGCGCCCGCTGGCGGCCGGCAGGCGCCCCGCCATGGCCGCCAGCAGCGTGACCGTCTGCGCCGAGTCGGGGCGAAAGCGCATCAGCGCCAGCGCAAAGGCCAGCATGGACAGGTCCTGGAAAGGGGCGCGTGTGGGGATGGGACGGGGAAAAATTGAAGATTCAGTGGAGAGTCAGGCAAGATCAAAGGGACGCTGCGGGACGGCGGGATTGTGGGCTCCCGGACCCGCTTGCACTGGAGCCAACGGCCTAGGCAAGCGGACGTGGGCCCACCTGCGGCGCGACGCTGGCGACGGCGACGGAGAGCGTGGGCCCGACGGACGTGGACGGGCGCAGCAGGGTGCTGGTGCAGGCGGCGCGCAGCATGGCGCCCAGGGCGTCCGGCTCGGGGCGGTGGCCCAGCTTGGCCAGCGCCCACATGCACGTGGACGCCTGCCGGGGCGTCAGCCGGCGCAGAGGCGCGACGGGAACCGCCGCAACCACTGGCCGCAGCGGCGCCGCGGCCGCCGCCGGGGCCAAGTGCTCGCTCCACCAGTCGTCGCCCGCGTCCGCCGCGGGCGTGGAGGCGTCGGCAACCGCCGCAGCCACGGCGCTCGCGGCGACCTGCGCCGCCACCTCGACAGCGGCGCGCTCCGCCACCGGCGCCGTGACGCCACCGGCCATGCGGGCGACCTCCGCGCTGGCTCGCCGCAGCCATGCTGCCCCTGGGTTGAATCCCAGGATGGCCAGAGCCCACAGCACGCCGCACAGCTCCCTTGCGGCTAGCTTGCGGTCCTCCGGGCCGCTGCTGGGACCCATGAGCTCCTCACAGCGCCGCATCAGCGCCGCCACCGTCGCCTCGGGAGGGCGGTAGCCCAGGCGCGCAGCAGCCCAAAGGTAGGCCGCAACGTCGGCCGGCGTAGCGCGGTGCGCCCTCTTCGCCAGGGCTTGCGCCACAGAGTCAAGCCAGACCAGGCTCGGCCCGGCTGGTGTGGAGGATGCGGACGACCCCGCCGCAGCTGCAGCCGAGGGCGCGGGGGGTGGCGTGGTGCTGGCAGCGGCCGTCGGGGCGTCAACTCCGAAAGCATGGGGGTCGCCCCAATAGTCGTGGGGGCCGCCTGCGGTTGCCGCAACGGCGGCGGCGCGGTCGTCCCCGAGCCCTTCGCTACCCTGCAGCTTGGCCAGGGCCCACATGGCCTGGGCCAGGTCTCCTGGGAGGCACTTGGCGACTGGGGATGCGCTGGCGGAGGCCTCGGCAGCGGAACCCGGCCCAGGCCCCGCGGCCGCAGACCGCATGGTCGCGGGCGTCTGCGTCAGCCCCTGCTCAACCCTGCGGCCGAAGTGCTGGAGCCACTCCGAGAGCCAGAAGGGCGGCGGGGGCACGTCGAGGGTGGCCAGGGCCGCAAGCACGGTGGAGAGCTGGCGCGGGCCCATGCCCAGCAGGCGCAGGCCCACGTGCGGAACCAGGACCTCGGAGACGAAGCGGCGCACGGCGTTGCGCTGGGCCCGGCTGAGGGGCTGGCGCCGCGCCCTGGAGGCGGCGGAGCCGGCTGCGCCCGTGGGAGGCAGCGCACCCGTGGTGGCGAGGCGGGCGAGGGAGGAAAAGAGGGCAGAGAAGTGGATGGCGTTGAGCTGGTTGCTGTGGGCCGCGTACAGTTGCTGCGCCTCCTCCAGAGACGAGCACGCCGAGATGCTGCGCGTGAGGTCCTGCAGGGGTCAAGCCCAGGGCGGGGTTGAGCGAGGCAGATGGTGCTCCACGCACGGACCCGTCGGTGAGAAACACTACCCCTACGCAGGCCTCACCCCACCAATCCGATGACTGTCGGACGATTCATTCCTGAGCTGTTTTCTCCATACCAGACTCGCCCACTTGCCTGCGCTGCCGCCAGCTGCTCCTGTCGCTTACGCAGGAGGCCGGGGGAGGTGCCGGAGAAGTGGGCTGGGAGGGGCGCCGAGCGGGTGCCCAGGAGCCCACCAGCCGAGAAGTCCTTGTCCGGAGACTGCACGCTGGTGGTCGGGTCCGCGGCTTCCGCCGGGGCAAAGCGTTCCGTCGCAACCGAGCATGGCAATCGCGGGCCAGCCGCAGCACGCCGGCAGCTTGCCGGCCAAAGATTGAGGCTCCCAACGCCATGATGACGTCCGGCAAGCCCTCTCCGGTGCTCAGCGCTCAGCCCGAGACCAAGCGATGCGCCACGGCGCCCACTTGCCATGGCCTCCATCTGGATCCGGCTGTTCTACAACTCTGGTCTGTCAAGCCTAAGCCTGAATCGGGCTGTAGTCGAGGCCTCCGGCGTGCGCAAAAGGCATTGCGCTTGCGCGATATCTTCAGACGCTCGCTGCCGCTCGAGGCCTAAGCGCACGCTGCGATGTCTGGAAGATGCTACTGAGAGCTCTCTGTGAGCTCGGCAAAGCATCCCGGAAAAAGACCCGCAGATCGCTTTTGGGATTCACGCGTACGGCAGAACGGCACCCGGAGTGAGAAGTCTGCGCGTTTGCGCATGGCACCATGCTACCCCAATCAGTCAGGCGCTGTGGGAGAGCTGTCGTGAGCGAGGGGTGCCGGCAGAACGTCCTGAGGACGTCGTCAGGCTGGGGGGACTGCGGGGTTCTGCCTCGACTTCACAACTGCGCACAAGCTCCAGCCCCGCATGCACGTACGCCAACGCCCCTGCCTTTGCCCAAGTCCTCATGCAGTCAACTGCCCCCGTGACCAAATGCACGGGCTTTGCCCTGACAACGCATGCCAGAGCCTCCTTTCAGTGCAACTCGCCAGGCGCCAAGGTCTATTTCAACACCGTCGCGCCAACGTCCCCTGTCACTGCCCGCACCAGCCTGCGTCTTGCCAGCCTGCCCCTCGCTCACCCACCACCTGCTGACCCTCGCCGCTATCCAGTCATCCCTACCCCTGCCCTCGTTACCACAGGCCCCGCCCACGGCGCCCACGCGTGACCCGCGCCATCACCCCGCCCCACCCCCCGCGCCCTTGCCCCGCCCTCATTTCCCTGCTGCCCCTACGTGCAGCCCCTTGACGTGGTCCTCCAGCCCGTCCAGCTCCTCCTCATCGTCGTCGTCGTCGTCGTCCTCCATGTCCAGCTCCTCGTCGTCGTCCTCCTCCTCCCCAAACAGTGCCTCCGCCTCGCCTGGGCGCAGCACGAGAGGGGGCAGCGCAGTGTGAGCAGAGGCGAGGACAGCACCTAGGAAGGGCCGTGGCCTTGAAATCGAGATCTACAGCAGCCCGCCGCAAGGGCCGCCGCAAGATAAGACGGCTGCCTAGTCCACCAAGAGGCAGCAAGGCGCGCGGAAGGCGGTGCGCTGTGGCAGACCGGCGCCGTAGCCCCAACAGGACACGCCCACGCCCTCCACCCAGCCACGCACCCTCCTCCAGCTTGAGGTGCGTCCCGGACGGCCCCGCGCCGCTGCCCGAGGGGCCCGCCCCCGCATCCTCGTCCTCCTCTGCGCAGCACCGGGGTAGGGAGCAGGAACGGTTAGCGCGAGGCGAGCCCTGCTCCGCTCAATCCCAGCACCAACCAGGAGAGCCTGAACGCAGCCTTGCAGCCTCCCCCATGGGCGGCATACAGGTCACCCGGCATCATCACGACCCCACACGCCCTCCATGCATGGCCAGGAACATCCCCGATGCCCTTCCCACCACAGGCCCACACGCACCGATTAGGGGCCCCAGCTCCGCCGCCTGCCTGCGCGCGTCCTCGGCCTGCGCCTGCGCCCGCGCCATCATCTCCCGGATGTTGGCCTCCTCGTCCTCCTCGCGCGCGTAGTCGTCCGCCGCCGAGGCGTCGTCCGCCGCCACGAAGCCCTCCTGCGGGGACCCAACCGCGGGCACACAGCAGAACGCTGCTCAGGGCGACAGCCACCAAGCCACGGGCATACAGTGGCTGACGATCGGGAACACAGGCATGGCACCGGTGGGCTCAGCCGTCGTGCACGTGCCAGCGCTGCGCCAACGCCCGTTGGGGCACACGAGCTCCAGTGTCAGGCGCCGATGCTGGTACCGGTACCGCGCCCAGCTTTGCAACATCACGTTGCCGAATAGGATGCGTGCGGTTGCAGGACTGCGCGTGCGCGTGCGCTTTGCAGCACTGCGGGGGTTGAGGGCGCGCGCAGGTGGCAGCAGGCGCAGCGCGGGCCGCACCTGCATGAAGATCTCGCGGCCGTTGAGGACGCCCTTCTTCCGCCGCTCCTCCTCCTCCGCTGCCCGCTTGACGGCCCTGGCCTCCTGCTTGGCCTTGTGCCAGGCGCTGAAGGTCTGTTCGGGAGCAAGGGGCAGCGGCAGGCCCTCAGCAGCACACATCAGACGGCTGTCGTGATAGTTCCCCAACCTGCACCCTGCACTCGCCGTCGGCAGCTTTACTTGCCGCCCCAGCCCACGCTAAGCAGCTCCGAGGCCCCCGCCTGCGCCCAGCTGCTGCCGCCTGCCCACCTCCTGGGTGACGGGCGTCCGGGCCACCACCCGGGCGCGCTCCTCCTCGATGGTCTCCGTGATGTCCTTGGCGTTGCGGGCCTCCTGCGGGGGCACAGACAGGGTGGCGGGTTGCGTTACAGATGAGAGCCAGGTGCACAGCATGCCCAGCCGCCACGATCTGCCGCCGCATCGGCTAGGCACAGGTCAGCGCTCCTCTCCCGGGTGCGCATGCGCATGCACGCTTCAGCGTGCGCCAAGCGCGCCCCCACAGCGCCCCCCGCCCCCCCGTACCTCCTCCAGCAGCTCCTTCATCTGGCTCTTGAGCACGTAGCCGTTCGGCAGCGCGTGCCGGTACTTGCAGTCCTCGCCGTTCGGGCACTTCCAGAACCTGCGGGGCGGCACGGCCCACGGCACAAGTCAGCTGCTCCGCCCAAACCAAATCCGCCTGGCGGCGACCAAGACAGCGGTGTGCGAGTTGGCCCCGAGCGAGGAGCCGGGCCCTTGGCGCCGCCCCACCATCCGTAGAGCTTCTTCTCCACCGCGTCCAGGAAGAACTTGCAGATGATCTCCGTCGGCTTGTTCTCGTTGCTGTGCTTCTGCCTGATGGCCGCCTCCAGCGTCGCCTGGTCCCAGTCCTCCATGCCCTGCGCAGCGCCAGGGCACCACACGCTCCGTCTCAACACCGACCCAGCCGTGCTGCCATCCGCCTCGGACCCATGCTATCCCGTCGAGCCTGTGTTCCCTGGCCGCTCTCGTCGTCCGGGCCACCGACCCCAAAGCGCGGACGAGCTAGTACCATACTGCACTGCAGACTCACCTCCTTGCCCTCCTCCCCGTCCTTGCCCAGGTCGCGCTGATCCGCATAGAGCGAGATCTTTGGCCCCTTGCGCTCCACGCTCAGGTCGTGGCTGTACTTGCACTTGGCGCCCTTGGCGCACTGGTTGTGGCGGAAGAACTCGCACACCACGGACTTCGGGTCCACACCTGGGGCGGGGCGGGACGTGGACAGCCGGGGAAGGCGGGACGTGGGCAGTCGGGGAAGCGGCGAGCGCTGTATGGAAGAGGCCGAGGTGCTCGAATCCTCAGCGGGGCCGGCCGCTGAGCGCTGACAGGGGCTACTGACGGCCTGAACCGGCGCACACAACACGGGCGGTGCCAGGGCCATGTGCGTGTCCCCAGCCCAACGCGCCGGTGCGACCGCCTCTGGCTAGCAGCGCGGCATGGCGGCAGCAGCACGGCACAAGACGTCCCAGACCACGCCCTGCCGCGGCCGGCCCGGCTGCTGAGGGTCTGGCGCTGGGCGTCCCACAGGGCTGCCACTCCGCCAGGGGCAGCCCAAGGCCACGGGGCTTCTTGCTCCCCCAGCAGGCGACGAGGGCCCGGCCCAGCCGCCAGCGTGTTCCCTCGTGCCGCCCCGGAGGTAGGCCACCCGGCCCCGAGCTGCTGGCCGCCTCCAATGGCAGCTGTGACCGGGGGACTGTCGCTGCCGGAAGTCCGAGGTCCCCCCAGTGGCAGTGACCTTCTGCGCAAGCTATCACCGCGTGCCAGCTGAGGCTCGAGGTAAGCAGGTAACCGAGGCCACCCAGCCGCATCGAGGCTGGAACCGCTCGACGAGACGCCCAAATCCTCGAATCGGCATGGGACTGAGGCCGCTGTGCCGACGCATGCTGCTTGCTTCCAGCCTCGGCACGAGCCACGAGGGCGCCCGCCCTTGCTCGAGAAAGCCGCTGCCATAGCGCGCCGCTGGTCTAGTGCCTTCAACTCCCCGGGAGGCCGCTCACCGTCCGGCACTTTGGGCTGCTTGATGGCCACCGCAAAGATGTTGCCCAGCTCATCCTGCAAACCGCAAGCCAGGGCAAAGTGGGGTGGTTAACCACGCGGCATTGCACGTAAGGCCCAGTCCGGGCTCATCCCGGACCCACGGGGGCCAGGACCGAGAACACGGAATCCCCCGTCTGGCTGCGGGTGCTGCAGGTGGACCTGGAGCTGCAGCATGTGTGTTTTGAACCTCCCACGGCCCCACACGCCTGCCGTGCACCCGACCTACCGTCTCAGTCTTGGCCTTCTTCTTGGCCTCCACGGCCTTGAAGAGGTCAATGCCCTGGGTGGCATTCTGCTTTACATTTGCCACGTACCTGCGGGAGATGGAAGAGAGAATTGTTGACACAGGCTTGGGGAACCGGGCCTGGCACGCTTCTGGGCCCCCCTCCCCCGCGGGTCCCACGCGCTCCCCATCCCCTTGGGCTCACTTCTGGACCTTGGCCGACTTGTTCTTGTTCTTAAGACCGAATGTCTTATCCTCAGCGGCCTGCATACGCAGTTCCTGGTTCAGCCGACGTGCAATTGGCCCAGCCCCCTCCCACGCACAGCTTCTCCTCAATGGCCCCGCAGAGAGTTCTGCCTGAGTAGAGCTTTAGGAGGCTTCGGTGGGGGCCGCCAGCTCGCCCAGAGAGGCGGGCACAAGGGATCCCGGGCGCCGACCGGCGACTGGCCCGGCAGCGCCGGCAGCGTTTGGGCCATCATTGGCAGCTCCTCAATTTAGCCTACCTTCTGCTTCGCCTGGGCCTTGACCTTATCGGCCTTGCCGCCTGCAGCCTTGGGCGGCATTCTGGAACTATTGAGCTGATAGCGGAGCCAAAATTTGTCGCGTTCGCACTATGGGAGCGCCTATGTCGTGCGCCCTCCTACCCAGCCAGAAGCGAGCACGTTTGGTGCCCGTGTCGCGCGACCTTGCCCGAGCATGGGGCTCGCCCCTCCGCGATGGGGCTCGCCCCTCCCCCGCCCCCAACCAGCCCCTTCCCCCCACCGTGTTGCTATACAAGCATAGTCTGTCACGTAGAACGGGCCAAACGTGTTGTATCGCAAATCGTGTCGCATCCCGCGGCATCGCTGCCGCGCCCGCTGCCGCTGAGCGGCCCATAGCGGAATCTTAGCGATGCTGCAAGGCACAGCTATGCGGAACTGCGCACCGGCGGCCCGCAGCGCTGGCCGGGCGTGCCCATCCCTCCCGGCCCGTCGTCTGCGGCTCACGGTTCGGGCCAACCAGAACTCGGGTGGGTACCGCAAGGCCTCAATTGCGCGATGGGAGATGGGCACGTGGAAGATCTACGCGCGGGGTTGCGCGCAAGCTGCATCCCTCCCACGCTTGAAAGAACCTGCTCGGGCGCCGCGGCCGAGCGTTCTCTGAGATTACCTTCTCCTGCGGCACAGGCAAGGTCTGGGGCGCTGAGCAGGAGAACGCTGCGCAAGTGCGTCGCCTCATCAGCCGCGACCGCAAGGAGTTCCTTGGCAACGAGGGTGACATCCTTGACAAGTACAACGTCGAACTGGGTGATGCGGGACGGACCGCGACGCCGCCGACGCCGAGCCCGAGCGCGGGGCCAACCATCAGCGCGAGTAGGTCGGGGAGGGGTATGGGTGGCCCATGCTGACACACGGCGTCCAAGCTGTCGGACCTTTGACTCCCCACTCCCCGCCAAAGATGCAATCTTGTAGCTGCTATGAAGTCCACCGGTGCATGGCTGTCTTCCGGAGGGATAGCTGCCAACCGTGAACTCCTCCCCCTCTCGGTGTCGATCCCCTTGCAGCCACGCCCAACCCGTTCGGCTCGCCTGCCGCCTCGGCCAACCCCTTCGGCTCTTCCCCCGCGCCGCCTGCGTCTCCGTTCGGCAGCCGGCAAGCCATCGAGCCTACCGGTCTGCGCCCGGACATGTCTCCGGATCCGTTCGTGAAGGAAACCCCTGTAAACTTCATTAAGAGCATCACCCTGACCCAGATTGTAGGTCGGGGGCACCGGGATCTAGGCCATCACCATCTGGGTCGGTGCAACTGGGTCTCCCCCTCTTCCCTGTCAGCAGAAGTCGCCTGGACGGTTCCCTTCCCTAACCTGTTGGCCCCTCACCCGCCTCCACCAACCCCCTCCGGCAGGTCCTGTTCTGTTCCTTCACGCTAATCATTGTGGGCACCGTCGCCACCTTCAACTTCGTGCTGGGCACTGGCGCTATCCGTATCGCCGGCATCGACTAACGGGCGCGCCCTGGACGAGGAGCGGAGCTGCTGAAGCCACGCTCCGACGAGGGGGCGGGCGGTGATGCCCGTCGATTTACGGGGAGAGCATTGCGCAGGCGATGAGGGGCTCGGTTCGCCCCGTACGGGAGAGGGAGCGAAGCGTGCATTACGAGCTGACGATACACCGGTGGTTTGTCTAAGCAAGTCTACGAGGCTTCTTTCAGCTGTGCGCACTGGCCCGCAGGGGCCAAGAGGGGCAGCAACTCTGGGCACAATCAAGGAGTTTATGGTGTGCTGTGTGTAGCTATCTCATTCGTGGATGTCAGGCTCATAAATGGGTTGCGCTGGGAGACGCTCTGACTGCAAACCCAGGAGATTGCTTTGTGCGGTGGGGGTCCTGGATGTCGGGGGACGTAGCCTCGAAGGCGAGGTGACTGGAAAGCGCTGGACGATCTGCTGGCGGAGTCCGATTCCGTGTCGTGGCTCGGTTGTTGTAAGATACAAGGCGTATGCTTCTTCTTGCACCGTCGGCACCCGGGGTTGGCAGGGCCTGCAGCGGGGGTTCGGGGCCAGGTGCATCGGTCCTCCTTCCCTTCTTTACGTCACAGTCTGGAGGGTTGGCTACCGCCAGCGTAGACGCTTGCGGGGGCAACGGGGGTGGGGGGCCCTAGGGGTAGGGCGTGGGGGTCGGGGGCCCTAGTCTAGACAGGGATACAAGGTAGGCGTGGGCTTCAGGGTCAACGGCTTGCGTGGGCAACGGCGAGCAACGGGGCCGGGGGGGCGGAGCGTGGGTGAGGGCTGCGGCCTCCACCCATCGCGGGCTGCCATCCACGGCGCGATGTGAGTGCAGGCATACCGGTTGTGCAGTCGAAGTCCTCGCTGTTGGGAATACCGCGCCGCCGTATCGCAACCTCGCAACGATAGGCAGCCCAATTTGCACCTGCACTCCCACTGAAGGCACCCTCGCTCTCCTCGCTTGGAGAGCCCATGCGCCCCAGCCGTGCTCAGTCCAACAGGTGTCGCTACCCCTCTAGCGTAGCGTAGTGACGAAGCCTTGCGCAGCGGGAACGAGCCTCATTCCGGAGCCCGAGCTCCTTCTTCCGCGTCGTCAACCTTCCTCGCTTGGCACGTAAGCGCGGAGAGCTTCGCGCACGAGTGAAAATGAGTTCTGTAAGGGCGGTTCCTGCGTGGCAGCCGTCGCATGCCTAACCCCCGGCCTAACCCCCGTTCGACGTCCGAGCCTTGCAGTTGCAACATAGAGTTCTGCCCCCTCTGCTGCAACCCCCACGAAGACAGGCTCACCATGTCGAATGCGCGATTCCAGAGCACAACGTTAGCGTCGGAGGGTGCGGATGAGGTGTACAAGAGGGTGGTGGAAGACAGTGAGTCCCGCGGATAACCCGGCTCCCCTCTCTTGGGAGGCTATGTCGGCAAACCGTCCCACTGCCTTCCTCACCTGTTGCAGTTGAGGAGCAGACGCAGCGCGCCGGATGGCTTTTTGGCCGTGGCGGTAAGTTTCTTCCTATGCTAAACCCGGCCCTTGCTAGGCTTACTTGCTCTGGGAGCATCTGCCCATGCGCTCCAATCCGCCCCCCTTGGCAGCCTTCGACAAGGCTGACCTCCAGTACCTGCGAGACTTCAACACGCAACTAAAGTCCAAGGTGGGTCAAGGCCAGGGTCGGGTTTGCATTAGCGCTGCATCAGCCTCCTACAGGCAGTGTGCATGGCGGTACTTGGCTCGGCCAACCCACGGAGAGTTTGTTTGACGTTCACAGGAGGGAGAGATCGAAGACATTGAGAAGCTTCTGTGGGAGAAGGAGCGGGAGCGGGCCGAGGCGGAGGCATCAGCTGCTGCTGCCGCAGCAGTAGCTACGGGGCTGCAGCGGCGGCCAAGCGGCGGGAGCGGCGTCGGCGCGTGTTCGGGACTGAAGGGTACCCCATCGTTCACATCCAAGTGAGGCAAGGGCGGTTGGACTGCGTGGCCCTGTCTTGTCCCGGCCTACTGGCATGTGCAGCTCTCTTGGATAAAAGTGCTGGCCGCTTGAGCCCCGGCTGTCTGCCTGACGGACCCCGTGTCCCCATCCACCGGTACCGCTGACACACACACCTACCCCGGTCTGCAGGCCGGCGCCCCTAGTGCTGCCCGTCAAGGTCAAGCCGGCGGGCTCCAAGACGCCACAGGTGAGGGGCCGGGGGGCAGGGCACGGGGGCAGGGGCAGGGAAGCCTTCACCGAGTGCCAGCTTGGCAGCCTCGTTCCGGAGTTGCGGGAGACCAAATGCGCACGCTGGTCCCGCTGACAGCAACCCCGGTCTCGGCGCGCTGCCCCTCAGGACCAGTCCGCGGCCAAGCGGCTCAAGACGGAGGGCTCCCTGTCCTCCCCCACGGCGCCGGGCGGGTCCCTGCTGCCTAGCGCCAGGTCGGAGCCCGGCGGCGGCCTGGGCGGCGGCGGCGGGTCGGGGCCGACGCAGGGCTCCGCCAGTGGGGACCTGTCCCGGCGCGGCTCGGCGCCCGTGAGCCAGGCCGACTCGGATGCCCAGCCCGGCGGCGGAGGCGGGGGCCTGGCCGGCCTGCTCGGGGGCTACGACAGCGGCGAGGAGGGAAGCGAGGACGAGGCGGCTGGGAAAGACGGGCCTGCAGATGGCGGGGCCAAGCAGGGCACGGCAGGTGCGGCGGGGGCATCGAAGCTGCCGCCGCCGGTGGGGCTGCTGAGCCCGGAGGAGCTCCTCGCTGATCCGGCGGTGCTGGCGAACGGGGTGGCGGCCAAGAAGCCGGAGCCCGTCAAGGGCGCGGACGCCTGGCGGTCCGGCTCGGACTCGGACTAGTACCGGTAGTGCGCTAGGGGTAGCGGTGTAGCTGCAGGAGGGGCGCCCAAGTGAGGAGCCGAGTGCCGAGACGTCGTACTTGTAGAAGCAGTGATCTTAGCTAGCTCGGTAGTGTAGTTCGCAGGTGGTGCGTGTTGTTCGCTAGGGAAGGACGGGCGCGGGGGGCGTGCGGCGCGAAGATCCGGGGATTTGCATGACGGGCAGGAGGGTGCGGTGCATAAGTGAGCAGGCCGCAGCTGCCTATGTCTGGGGAGCTCCGACCCCCCCGGGAGGGCACAGCCATGGTGCGGTTACTCCTCGAATGCCAAAGGCGCGGATGGGGATTGGCACATGACAGAGTGGCGAACGGGTCCGGCAAGCGAGTCCGGTTGCATGCCTCTCATCACGGCGCTTGTGCTGGCTTCTGCTATGCGTGGATGAAGAACCTGTAAGTCCTTGGAAACAGCTCCACAGCCTTGCACCATTGCGGCACGGCATGAATCACGTACTCCCCCCCACACTATCCATGGGCGTAGCCCAGCTGCGGCATGCGCAAGAATATCCAGCAGACCTGCACACTATTTACCCGTCACAGTAATGCTCTTCGCCCACATGAATCAGCTTAGCATCAGTCTACGTAAGCCACAAAAGTTGACGGCACTTCTTCACTATGTCCCTTCACGTTCACGACACTTCTTCAATCCATCCCGCTCGATATGACCAGCTGCCCGGTGTGTTGGCGTCAAAGTTGCACAAACAGTGTATCCTCGGCAAACGCAAATGACCCAGAGGCCACTACGGACGGTATTGGGAGGGCACGGCGATGAACCGATCTACCAATGTATCGAGGACAGAGTGTCCCTGGATGACTCGGCACGTCATCCCTACACAACTCCACAGGCTGACCCGGCGGCGACGCATTGGTAGAGGTTGCCGGCGGTGGCGCAGCACTTGGGGCTGCCTCCCGAACAGGGGTTGTACGCGCCGAAGGTGCACGGGCCTGGGGACAGGGGTGGGGAGCGCAGCACCTCGCACCGTGTGGGAAGTGAGACTGGCGGTGCACGTAGCCGCCAATCAAAGCCGAGATGCGGTGCACGCACAGCGCGACGCCAGCAGCCTCCCACTTACTGGTCGTGTTCCTGACCACCAGGTTATCGAGCATGGGCGCGTAGTCTGCGTTGAGCCACTTGCCCATGAAGTCAATCCGGTCACAGCGCGTGAGCCGGGTGGGGCTAAACCGTTGGAACGTCATGGTGAGGTTCAAGGTCTCGTTGGCGACAGACACACCGCCCCGGTAGCACTGCAGGACAACGGTATTGCTTGCAATGTTGGACTTGGCATAGAAACTGAGCAGGTCGAATGCTGAGCCGTCCCGGCGGCCGAACGTCTCGACGTTGCCGTTGTGGGGCCAGATGTAACAGGGGCGTGACACGGTGGCGTACACGCCGCCGCCAATAGGGATGTAGTTTGCGGAGTTGTTCCAGTAGAGGGTGCCGTAGGGGAGCTTCGGGTACAGGTCCGTCCACTCGGGGTACTCGTCAAAGGTGAGGACGCACTCCGCCGAGGTGCCGGGGGTGGAGCAGTTGCCTGAGCCAAAGGGTGAGGGGGGGGACGTGTACGAATTGACAGGGTCACCAAGGCCAAGCAAGCCCCCCCGCAAGCTACCAGAACTGGGTACCTAGGAGTGCTTACGCAGGGGCAGGCAGGAAAGGGCGCTGGGGCTCGACGCCTGACACAGATCGTTGCCACCGCACGTGTTCTCCGCGCCGGCGCATGGGGCTGGGGAAGGCGGACAGGGCAAAGGACATCAAGCAGGTGGAGCTTTCCCGCCACAACCCCCTCTGGATCGTCAGTCATCCAGTCTGGGGCTTACTCTTGCATGTCTTGGCGGAGTCGTCATAGTACGAGCCGAAGCTGCAGAGGTCTACGAGTATTAAGAACGGGAACAGGGATCAGCCTTGGCGACGATGCAACAGAGGGGCCAGCATGGGAGGAAGCCCAGAACCCCAGGACGGCCAACAGTCACCTGTGCAGGTCTTGGTCACGTAATCGTAGGCAAGGCTGGAATTAGTGCATACGCAGGCCGTCGAGTTGGCGTTCAGGGCCACGCAGTTGGAGGGACCCGCGCAAGGGTTGGGCAAGCAGGGGTCTGCATGGGAACCACAAGAGACCGTTAGAAGATTCAGACGCAGCTCCCTTAGACCGGAGTACGGGCATGTCCACAACATAAAGCTCACCGGCAATGCACGTGCCGCCCAGGAAGGCCTGCCCCGCGGGGCACTGGCACTGGTAGTCCTTGCCGCCGGCGATAGGGACGCAGGCACCTTTGCCGCAAGGGTTCAAGGTGGTGCACGCCCCTGGGGGAGGGAGATCACGTGCGGCAACGGGAGGCGCCGAACAGACCGGGTGACGAGGACCAGGAGCAGTCCGGTGGAGAAGTATGGCGGCACCCGCCGCAAACCCACCGAGTACGGTGGTA
Organism: Edaphochlamys debaryana; assembly: GCA_016858145.1. NCBI lineage: Eukaryota > Viridiplantae > Chlorophyta > Chlorophyceae > Chlamydomonadales > Edaphochlamys > Edaphochlamys debaryana. Next base: position 367,131 of record JAEHOE010000074.1, read on the forward strand.
CCCCATCCCACCTGACACGTTCCGGATCGCGATGCTGTCCAGTGAGATGGTGTCGGACGAGCCCACCCAGTCCACGCGGTCGCATCCCCGGAGCGTACTGGGGGTGTAGCGGCGCATGAACTGGGACTGAAGGGGGAAAGACTCCGTTGCGACCCAGCTGCCGTTGCGGTAGCACTTGTAGACGCCTGTGGTCGGCCCCCAGCCTCCGGAGTAGAAGCTGAGTAAGTCAAAGGTGCTGCCGTCGGGGCGATAAAAGCTGTTGAGCAGGCCGTACGCGTTGTACGCTGAGTTTGGGGCTGAGGCAGACCAGGCGAAGGCGAATGCCAGGACCTCCCAGTACTCCGGACTGCAGGTCCACTTAAGAGTCCCATAGGATGGCAAGGCCTGGAGGTTGATGTGGTGTGGGACATCGTCGAAGGTCACCACGCACTCGGGCGTGGTGGCGTTGGAGCAGCTCTCTGCGGACGGCGGGGCAGGGGAGATCGGCGGGGAGGGGTGACGGAAGCGGGTCAGGGACAGAGGGCGTGAGCACTGGGTGCGGCCCTCTAGTACTTCCGCAGTCAATGCCGGCTTACGTAGAGGCTGGCAGGAGAAGGCGCTGGCGTTCAAGGCCAGGCAAGACGCACTGACCCCACACGTGTTGGACGAACCCGCACAAGGGTCTGTTCGGGAGGGGCAAGCACACCAGATTGTCACATGGCGGGCGGTCTTTGGCATTATGTGTGGAGGTCTTCTGGTCCAGGGCAAGTTGTCAGACTAAAGCCCCTCATGCAGGGGGTGATACACGTCCAGCCCGCCTTCGGGCAGCCTGCCTTCGGGCAACCACCCTTGTGAGGGCGTTAGCTTACTGGTGCAGGTCTTGGTGGTATTGTCGTAGAAGAGGCCGGGGCCGCAGGGATCTGCACATTCGTGGTAAGAGCGGTGAAGGGTAAGGTTCGTAGGCCATTGCGCGTTTGGGTACGAATTCAGCGCCGTGGCGAGCAGGTCCCCGAGGGCCGGAAGGGGTCGAGCGAGCCACGCAGTGCTAAGGTGCTTACCCACGCAGGCCTTCTTGACGGGGGCGTACGTGAGGCTGCTGTTGGAGCATCCGCACGTCATGGCCGTGGCATTCGCGGCGACGCAGGTAGCGGTGCTGCCGCACGGGTTGGGGGAGCAGGGGCCTGCGCAGGCAGGGGTGCCACACGAGCGGGCGGTAGGCGGTAGCACGGCACAGAGCTTGGTTGCGCGTGCCAAAACTAGCGGAATGCGCTCACTGGTGCACGTGCCACCGCCCACAGGCAGCGGCGTGTTGAAGAAGCTGGCGGCGCAGGCGCACGTCCAGGCGGTGGCGTTCTGAAGCGTACAGGCGGTGGCACTGCCCGTGCTCTTGCCACAAGGGTCAGAGTAGCAAGGATCTGTGGAGGCCGGTACCAAAGCCGTGGGGCACGGGAACGCCAGGAGGCATGACGCCACGAGGTGAAAGATGCTGCGGTCATACGGACAGGCCTATGCCTCGGCTGCCCGCTACACTGCGCTTACCGGTGACGCATGTGCCGTTGAGGAGCGCCTGGGCCGCCGGGCACTGGCACTGGTACGTCTTGGCGTCGGCGCCGGGCACACAAACTTGTGAGCTCGCGCAGGGGTTTGGCGTGCAAGGGTCTGCGCAAGGGGTGTATAAGAATCAACCACGAAGCAATAAGACGCATAACGGATTGGGCCAGGGCCCAGCAGTCCCTGGCCCAGGCAAGCCAAGGCGTACCAGTGTTCCTGCAGGCCTTGAGGGAGTAGTCGTACTCCTGGCCGGTGGGACAGCCGCCGCACGTCCAGTTGGCCAAGCTGTTTGAAGAGCAGGTGGCAGGGGCTCCGCACGGGTTTGGCACGCAAGGGCCTGCATGAGGAGTGTACATGAGGAGGGTGCAGTTTGCGGATTGTGTGAATTGGACCCAGTGGCAAGCGGCAACGGGTACGGGTCTCGAGAGCCGGACCCGCGGCACCGCATACCCAGATGCGACGTCACTCACTCTCGCACGAGCCGCCCGTGGTGGCGCTGTTCCAGTACGTGGCCGCACAGGTGCACGTGTAGCTCGTCTCGGCGGCGGCAGCGCAGGCAGTGGCTTTGCCCGTCTTGGCGCCGCAGGGGTCAGCGTAGCAAGGATCTGCGAGGACGGGCGCCAGCAGCAAGCCTCGGTGACAGCACAGGTACAGACTGGGGACTCCTGGTCACCCACCCTTGGGGTAAAGGCAGACGCCGTTGGCGCTACCCGCTGCGTCCAGAGGGCGAATAACAGACTTGGGGGAACCCAGCGAGTTAAAGCCGGAGCAGGCGGGGTCTGCGGAGCAGGCGGCGGCGGCCTCCAGGTAAGTGGCCTTGGGCATGTTGGTGATGTTGTGGCCGGCCTGGGTGGAGGAGCGGAGGGGGGCAACGAGGGGGGTTGATACTGCTAGCTAGCCGGCCAGCGCACATGGCCTCAAGCCACCCCGACGTCGTCGAGCCCTGCTAGGGTTGCCCAACAAGAGTGCTCACGTGATCCTGGTGGACGAGAGGGGCCAGGTAGCCAGCGAGAGTCGGGCAGGCTGCGGAAGGGGGGAGGGGCACACCGTCGGGGACACGGAGATCGATGGAGCGCTGCTAGGTGTTGCGGCCGTGCGCGCCAAGACCGGTGGAGCTGAGCTGCCCAAGGAGCTCACCCGGAACGGCGTCACGCGTGTAGAGACAGGCCCCAGTACGTGGCACGGAACCGTTAAGGGACCACTTGAAGGCGAAGGCGGAGCCGTCCGAGCCGATGCCAACACACAGGGGCTGCGCACCGCACGCCGCTGCCGCCTCAAACAAGGTGCTGACGGCCTGGTGGGTGTAGTCGTCTCCAGTCTGGGGACAGGTGCAAAAGCCGTTGCGGAAGCGGGTCAGTTACTTTGTCCTTACTTCTGGAAGCAGAGGCCCTTCACGAAAGCCCACCCGCTGGCCCCCCCTCTCACGTGGGCCGCATTGTACTGTACGGAGTAGCCGGTCACGTCAGGGCAGCCTGTGGGCGGGAATGAATCACGGTTAATCAGAGCCCACGGCGAGCCATAACAAGGTTCGTCCCAAGGCGGCAGGGTTGCTCAACAGATCGCATGCCAGGGCTCACTAGGTGGCTCGTCGCGGGTGTAGAGGCACGCGCCCGCTGCCGGGGCTGAGGGGGACACATCGCGCTTGGTGGTGCTCTTCGTGCCCGAGGCACTGAACCCCGCACACGAGGGCATGGCAAGGCAAGCGGCCGCAGCGGCTACGGATGTGCCGTGCGTTGCGAAGTCATCGCCGGCCTGTGCGGTTCAGTGGCACCGGGCAGGACGGGGCGGAGGGCGTGAGCTGGTGCTTTAGACAGAGTACCTTGGGGTAGTGCAGCACTGCACGCGTTCCGGTCTCACGTGATCCGCGTTGGCTTGGACCGTGAAGCCCTCGAAGGCCGTGCAGAGCTCTGAGGGTGAATGCAAGGGGTGACAGTTAAGCGTGGGCCAAGGGGCTTCCGCGCACGTCAGATCCTTGCCAACTGCATGACCCACCGACACAGCTGGGGCCACTAGCAGCGCTGGCCACGGACTTGTATCCGGCCCGGCAGGTGCAGGTCCAGTTGCCGCCCACAGCAGCGCACTTAGAGGCCGCGCCGGTGACGATGCCGCAAGGATCTGTCGAGCATGCATCTGTGCGGCGCGGTGATGGCAAAGGGGTCGGCACCCTGCGGCAGCACATGCTCGAGCAGCAGCACGGCTAGCACCCTGACCTAGTGGATCACGAGAGTAGAGGCACGCGCCCCTGCTGAAGACAGAGTAGACGTGGACGTCGGATTTGATGGCGCCAACCGCCAGGTCCCCGTCGCTGCCGATGCCCGTCACGAACCCAGTGCCTGCGGGGTGGAAGGTTTGGGGGCAGGGGGCAAAGTTGAATCGGTGCAGTTGGCAAGCTAGAGGGCCCCAAGCAGGTGGCTGCTGAACTGTGGAGGGCAGGCGCGCATGAAAAGCCGTGAGCTGAAACCCACTCACAAGAAGCACGAGCGCTGCAGTCCGCTACGGGCGTGTCGGTCAGCTGACCGTACTCTGAGAGGTCGTTGCCCGGCGCATCCCGGTCCGGGGTAGCGGTAAATCCCGTGATGTACGGGCACGGAGTGGGGTCTGCGCGGATGATTGCAGGGGTCAAGAGTTGGAAATAGGGCGCCGTCCTTACGTGGTCCTTCAACAATGCTAGCGTGACCAGGCTTCCGTCCTTCCCGCCTTACCGAGGCACACGCCAGCGTTGTCATCCCGTACGTAGCCTTCCTGGCAGCTGCATGCGTAGTTCGTGTAGTCAGCGGACGGCACGCACACGGAGTTGGGGTCTTCCTCCAGGCACGGGTCCTCCGGCTCGCACGGGTTCCAGACATTGGTTGACGGCATAACGTCGGGGGCTGCGGGCGGGGCGGCCGCTTGTGATGAGAGGACTGCCCCCACAACACCATTCATGGCGGGCCGTGCCTAAGTAAACCCTAGCAGGTTTGGCCCGGGCCTCCCGGCTGCCCTGCTTACGGAGCCGTGTGTAGAGGCACACGCCATGGTAGAACTGGTAGGGGCCCTCCAGCGATGGCGCCACGGTCCCGTTCATGTTGGGCTTGAGGTAGCCCCACCCCCAGTCTCCGTCAAAGCCCGTGCTGTATCCACCACTGCATGCACGTGGTAGGGAGAGAGTGTGGATAATTAAGCGGATCAGGAGTGCCGTAGGGCTCAAGGCCTGGGGGCATCGAGTAACTCACCACTTGGCATCAGCGAGGCACGCCTCGGCGGGACTCTGGACGAGGGCGGGGGGCCCTCCCTCGGGCGCCACATAGTCCAGGCCGGCCGTGGCTGTGAAGCCGTCGACGGGGAGGCAGTCGTACTCGACGGGTTCTGCAAGGGGCAAACAAGAGCTCACGGTGCTGTGGGGCATGGTCCCTTACACGGTTCGTCGGGCGCTCAGGCATCCCCAGCGTTCCCAATGAGGCGCTCACCGATGCGAGCGTAGAGGCATGTGCCGGGGCGGGGAACGGTTGTGTTCACGTCACGCTTCAGGACGCCCCTTGTGAAGTTGCCATCCAGGCCAAGGTTGAAGCCAAGGCCTGGGACACAGCATGGACACAGAAGGGTCAGACGCAAATCACAGATCAGCAGCATCGGTCCCGTACTCCGGGCTCGAGGGCGCCGTTGCGCTCACAATGAGGGCTCCTGGTGCACGCCAGGGCTGGGTCAAACACGCCCGAGTCGAGGAGGTCGGGGCCCACGGAGTCGGTGTCGACGTTCACAAGGTACCCAGGCTTGGAGGGGCAGCCCTGGCAGCTGCCGTCCGCCTGCCTAACGTAGCCCGGGGCGCACACGGAGCAGGCGCCGCCGCTCAGAGCCCAGCCCGGCTTGCAGGTGCTGCAGAGCGGGGCGGAGTAGTCACTGTTGGGCTTGCACACGGCGTTGGGGTCCGCGGGACACGCGTTAGGGAAGCAGGGGTCCCAGCCTGCGTAGGGTGGAGGGGGCACCAAGAAATGTTTAGGCAAGGCGAGGCGAGGCGAACCACCTGGGGACCTCAAGGGGCCCCTGCTACAGCTTACCAAAGTCGAGGGGCGCCAGGGCCGCTGACATCTCAAGCGGGTCATCGCCGAGGTCATCGAATGCGTTCCCGGCACCATTTGCCTTCCGCCAGCCCTTGGAAAGTAGAGCGGGTTGTAAGGGTCAGCGTACGGCAGGTGGCATCGCGCAGTGCGTGTGCTCGCCTCTTCCCACGGGACCCCTCCGGCTCACCAGCACTTGACCACACCACCAGGCTGCAGCAGGACGCAGGTGTGCTTGGAGCCACACGCGATGTCGGACGCGGTGAGGATGGTCGAGATGGACACGGCTGTGAGCAGCAAACGCAGGGTAGACGAGGAGGGTCAACGACAATTCCCGGAATGCGTGAGAGCAACCTCCAACTTAGAACCCGCAACCCCATCAGTCTTCCCACTGGTAGCCGGTCCTCACCCAGCAGGGTGTCACCCATCTGGCCGGCCTGGCTGCCGCGCTGCATGTTGTCGCCGGCCCCTAGCTGACCTGTGAAGGGCAGGATGAGCAGAGGGGTCAGATACAACATTCCGGTACTAGCGCGGTCCAGTACCGGTATCCGAAGGACGGTCCAGAACTGCTCACCAAGGTCATTGGCACCCCAGCACTTGACTTGCTCGCCCGTGCTGGTCTGCAGGAGGGCACATCTGGGGGAGGGCGTAATGGAGAAGGGCGAACGGGAAGCAGATGTTCAGGACCCGCGTCAACCGGCATGCCGTGCACTAGGCCGAACGGTGCGCTGACAGCCCGTCCGTGTGCGGGGGTAGGCATGTGGCTCGAGGTCTCACGTGTGGCGGCCTCCGGCCGCAACCTTGAGCACCTCGACCACGTCGGAGCCCAGGCTGACGAAGGGCAGGGCGTCACCCATGTTGTTGGCGGTAGGGGTCCGCGCCACCGTATCGCCGTAGCCGAGCTACGTAAAGGGTGGTGCCACCAAGCAGGAATCGTTAGCGGCCACCGCCACACAGGCCGTCAACGTACAGACCGGCTAAGGCCCGTACGGCTACCACACGCACCTGGCCGTTGGCGTTCTGGCCCCAGCACTTGACCTTGCTGCCGGGCATGACGATGGCGCACCTGCAAACATGCGTGGCGCCACGTTACAAGTGCTGGTTTCTAGTGCAAAGCGATGCAGGTTGCATTCCTGGTTCTGCCATCCATTCCTGATCACCCTCCCAGCCGCTCAACAGTACCCCGCAGGCCGCGTGCTCACACGTGAGCGTCTCCGGCAGTGATGGAGGAGACCGTCACTCCCGTACCGAGGTTGATGAAGGGCGCAGCGGGAGAGGTGTAGCCATGCCCCCAACTGGGAGAGGGAGGGAGGTAGAGCGTGAGCATACCAGGTAGTACCAGTGCGCCTCGCTTAGTTGCAGGGTGCCACAGGCCGCGACTTACCACTTGACCTGGTCCCCGAGCGTGGCGTTTGCAATCCGCGCACAGGTGAACTTGCGGCCCGCCACGACGCTCTTCAACACGCCGCCACCATAGGCAATTGTGGGGAGGGCAGCGCCCATGGTCAGCGTTCGCGCACTGGCCGGCACTTCACCGGTCTGACCGTTGCTATTGCTGCCCCAACAGCTCAGGCGATTGCCAGGCTGGACGAGGGCACACACGTGGTCAGAGCCGATGGCAAGGTCCGTGATGTTGTCGTGCTGACCCAAGTCCACAGCAGGCTGGGTCTTGGGCGAGAGAACGGGGGCGCTGACTGCCCCGGTGCCGAGCTGCGAATGAGGGTGATGAAGGGCCCGTTATGAGGGTGCAGGCGCAAGGGCGGGAACAGCAACTCCCAAGACAAGTGTTCCACTCAGTGCGGAGTGGAGGAGCTCGCCCGGCACGCATTGACGCCTAAAGCGCACCTGGCCGTCTGCGTTGAGGCCCCAGCACCTGGGCGCAAGGCGGCACAGCACGACGGAGCGAACGGTCAGCTTTACTCCATGGCCGCTCAGCGTGCCCACCCTCGGCTGCGTCCCCGGCAGGACTCACTTGACGGCGTGGCCCGGCAGCACGACGGCGCACGTGACCGAGTCGCCGGTGTGAACGCTGACCACCTCGGTGACCTCGGGCCCCAGGCTGATGTACTTGAGGGCACGTCCGGACCCACCGATGTCGAGTGCGTCGCCGCGGCCCAGGGCGCCTGGGCGAGCAGGGGCAAGCAAGGTGTGGGCGGAGGCATGGTGCCAGCGCATGGAGCTGGCAGAGGTCGGGCCTGACTTAGCCCTAGCAAGGCCTCACCGTTGGCACCGGCTCCGAAGCACTTTACGCCCAGGTTCTGGCGGACGCAGGTGTGGGAGCCCAGGTGCGCGGCAAGCTGGGAGGTTGGCGGGGCCTCTGCATCGGGTGGGGCATAAGGCATGGTTGGGGAACAGAGCTAGCTTGGCGCAGACAGCCAAAAATGGTGCCCGCTTCGGCTTGTGGCCAAGCGCACCTTGGCAACGGCCTCCGGCGTCTTTGGTATAGCCGATGCTGCATAGGCTGCAATTGGTGGCCTTGTAGCTTGGGGTCGGCCTGCAAGTGGTTACCGTACTTAGGGTGGGGCCAGGGGACCCAGGGCTGCGCTTGGCCTTGCCCGACCACTGCTCATGGACGCTCCCCCACCTGCACCATGCAGCGGGGTCCTTGGGGCAGCCGTTGATGCAGGGGTTGACTGTGCGCGGGAGAGGGGTTAAGGGGTCACGTCAGCGTCGCAAGGCTCTGTTCGAGTGGGCTTCCCGGGTTAACCCAGTGGTCTTACATACGCAGGTGCCATTGGGGAGCATCATGAAGCCCTGAGGCATGAGCGGAAGACGGAAGAGAATCACGTGAATAGCTTCCTGGTGACGAGCCTCCCGCAGCAGCACACGGCCGACTCACGTCCTGGCACCGGGTGCAGTCGGCCATGAAGCCCGTGGCGGTGGAAACACGCTTGCACAGGGCGTGGGTGTTACCCTCACTGCGTGCGGGACGGAGAGAGCCGAGGACGCAGGAGGTGAGCACTTCCCTGGCCAGCACCTGTGGTTATGCGCGCGTCCCTTACCAGACTACGAATTCAGTGCTGGGCTCGCAGGGATCGGCTGCAGGGCGGCGGAAGCAGACAGCGGGGCGTCAGCAGAGCGTCTGTGGCATTGGGCGAGAGGGCTGCAAGTTCCCACTGTGTCCCACACCCATACACACCCACAGACCCCATAAGCTCGGGCCCCAACTCACCGACGCAGGCCTCGGTAGCGTCATGCCAAACATAGCCGGCGACGCTGTGGTGGACGGATAGGTTTATGCCAGGTTAGGCAGAGCGGGGTTAGCGCAACCCGTAAATGTTGGTTTTGCCCGAGCCAAGCTCACCATGGGCATGTCTTCGTTTGAAAGTCCGCGTTGAGCTTGCACTCGGAGTTGGCTCCACACACGGGAACCGCCAGACAGGGGTCGGCTGCAGCGAGGATGGATGGGATGGTTTGGTAGAGGGCACACGCTGCCAGAAGAGGAGTACACCTCCACCCCCACTGGCTGGGTGCGGCCGCGAATCCTAGCTCTAGCTGCGGCGGGCCCGGGGCTGCAGCGGCTGCACGGCTGCTGGCCTGACTTACAAACACAAAGGCCTCCAATCCTGGTGGTATTCCGGACGTATCCAGCACGGCAGGCCGAGCAGTTTGGCTTGGTAGGAAAGCCAGTCATGGGCCGGCATACAGCGGCCACGTCAGCTCCGCAGGGCCGAAGCGCGGCGCAGGGGTTGACTGGGGCAGCAAGAGGGATATGGCGGTGTCAAATGCGGAGTCATGGCAAACTGTTAGCTTGGACGGCATGCGAGAGCCCAAGACAGGAGCACTCACCAACGCATTTCATATCCGTGCTGTTGTCCTTGTAATACCCAGTACGGCAGGTTTGGCAGTCCGGGCCGGTGGTGGTGTTGAAGGTCCGCTTGCAGACCGCGAAGGGGTCCCTTGGGCAAACGGTGGCACACTCGTCAACTGCAGGAGCATGGACCGGACGGGTGAAGTGCCATGGTGAGGGGAGGGACGCGGCACGGGCAGGGGCACGGGCGGCTAGGAAAGGCTAAGGCTGCGTGCTGCGTGCTCTGGTCGTCTCACCCACGCATGAGCCGAGGGGGGCCTGGATGTATCCCGCCTTGCACACGGACGTGCAGTCCGGCTTTGTGGGGTCCGAGCTGAGGGGCTGGCACACAGCATTGCTCGCAGCCGGGCACCCAGCCGCGCAGGGGTTGACTGCGTTGAAGGGTTGTGGGCCGGGCGGGAACATGTCAGTCGGGTCGGCACCTCCCGGGCGGGGCGTCCAGTACGCAGCCACCCGCTTTCTCGCACGACATGCGGCCGTATCAGAACCTACCGACGCAGGCTCCAAGCGCATTCATCGCATATCCAGGTGCACACTGCAAGGGCGCCGGGCAACAGTATTAGCGCGGCCACTTGAGCGCCCGCAAGGCGATGAGCCTCGGAGGCTTGGCGGACTTGGAGCTTACTGGGCAGGAATAGGACAGGTAATCGGCCGTCGCAGCGCAGACGGTATTGAGGGCGGGGCATTTGAGCGCTGCACCGCTGGAGCAGGGGTTGACTGCGGATGGAGAAACCGCAAGAGGGGCACAGGGGGGCAGGCGACTCAGAAATGCAGCGAGAGAGATGGAGGTATAGCCATGCATTTAAGCCTACCAGGCCAACGCCACAAGGTCCACCCGCAAGCGTGCATCGCCGTCCGCCCCCGCCCCACACCTCACTCACGTAGGCATATCCCCGCCGTGAGCCTTGCAAAGGGGGTACAGGGGCACGTAGTGCTGCTGTAATCTGCTGTTGGCTGCAACGGATCAAGGGAGGGAGCCGGGGTGTTGAAGCGATCCTGCAAGTAAGCGAGCGGGGCTCTTTGACAGCACGCTTGTTTGCGCTCACCTGGCACTGAGTGTTGGGCTTTAGGGCACACGGCCCAGCGGTGCCAGCCCTGGTCGGCAGGCACGGGTTCCCTGAGGCAAAACGGGGCGAAAGAAGGGTTAAGGCGAGGGGGTGGCCCCTCGAAGAAACCACCAAGTCCCAGGCCACAAGGTGATACTCACAAACGCATGTCCCGTTGACCATCTTGTGGTTGGCCTTGCAGGTACAGTTCCAGGTCCGAAAGTCGGCGGAGGACTTGCACACCGAGTTCAGCACGCTGGCACACTGCGGGGACACAAAGAGATGGGGTCGAGGAGCAAACAGTTTGGGGTTGGCACCCCAATGAAGGCACGTCCGACCCAGATCGTGCCACAGCGCCCACCACCCCCAGCGAGCCCCGGACCCACCTTGTTCGGCACGGCAGTATCCGCATAGCACGGGTCGGCTGCGGGGCAGACGCACTCGTCAGGGATGTGTGGCTAGAGAGGATGGAGTGCTCAAGTGCCAATCGAGAGCCGACCTATTAGGAGTGCCGACCTATTAGGAGTGCCAACAACGAATTGTCCGGCGGAGCCTACGTCTGCACTCGGACCCGAACAGCTTGGTGCCGGACTGGCAGGGGCATGTGAAGCCACTGAAATCTGCCGTTGGCATACAGCGCTCGAAAGCACCCGTGCACACGGCGCCATCGGGGTAGCACGTGTCCACTGCAGGAGCAGAGAAAGGGTTACGTGAAAGAGTCAAGGGCACTCGCCCGCAAGGGCAACTCAGTGCGTGTGCAAGCCCAAGAGCCCTATCTCGACTCACTGACGCAGCCCCGGTCAGCAAAAAGCTTGGCGCGGGGAGCACACGGACAGCTGTACGCGGAGAAGTCGGCTGTTGCACTGCATGCCGTGTTGGGCTCGGGACAGGCGTCCGCAGGGTTGGCACAGGGGTTAAGATTGCAGGTACCGTCCGCCGAGGAATGGGCTCCAGCGACGCACGCACAGGTGGCCGATTGCAGGTCCGCGGTCGGGACGCAGATGCTGTTACTCAGGTTGGAGCAGGGTGCTGGCGTGGTGGTCAGGCAGGGGTTGTCTGCAGTTGCGGAGCGAGTCAGGGATTACCGGAGTTCAGGGGTTGCCAAGGCCTAGCACCCACAGGGGCAGAGGACCCACCTAGGCAGGTCCCAGAAAGGGACAAGGCCTGTGGGTATTGGCACCCGCCAGCACCTGCAGAGCGTAGAGGTGGCCGGGGCCAGGTCAGTTCTGTCCTTAGCGTTCGATCCCGAACGCCCAGCCGGGCGCAGGCACCAAACACCTACCGAAGCAGCGCTTCGACGCTGAGCGGAATTTGTAGCCCGTGGAGCAGGTGCAGCGGTAAGAGCCGACGAGGTTGACGCATGTTCCGGCTCCTCCAGCAAGACCACCTTCGCCACAGATCGAAGCGTCGAGGGAGCACTCATCTCTGCTCGAGGGGGGAATGTGCAAAGACACGGGTGGGCACGCGGTCGGGGCACGCGGGTCAAAGGGCAACGGGAAGGGTGCAGTGAGCGAGTGACCGAAGCGATCCGCGGCTGGCACCTTAAGCTAGGCTCCTCGCTTACACCCTCACTCTTGTCAACGAGAGCTGTTCGGGCGCATCATCGCGCGACGCGCTTGCAGAAAGCCATGATACGGGTTGGGCCGCCTCGCCACATTACGTCAACAAACCGAGCTCGCAGTCATTGTACATATGCTGAGCAGCTGTGGCAAACAGTCGCTGGTGTGTTGTGTGCCACTCGCAAGGGTGTTCTGCTTGGCCCGTATTGCCTCCGCAGGCTGGCTATATATGTATCTTTGATACTATGAAAGCGCCAGGTGCAGCAAAGTGGGCAGCTGGATCAGCGGGATCAGCTGTCGCGGGCAGCTGGGACACGCACACGCCCCGGCCCCCCGCCCCCCGCCCCGCCCCCGAGCCCCTCCGGTACAATCCACCGTGAACTCATCTGCCCCCAGCAAAATCGCATGCTGATCATGATAAGTAAGCGCAGCATGTTCGCTTACGTGTCGACACAGGTGCCTTCGGCATCCTTAACGAAGCCAGGAAGGCAGGTTGAGCAGTCCGGTTCGCCGCCGTAGTTAACGCAGGCGGCCTTTGAGTCAGAGCACGCGTCGATGGCAAAGCAGGGGTCCTCGACTGCGGTGGATGAGGCGCGTGGGCCGGGGTTAAAGAAGAGGATGGATGAGAAAGGGGTTGCTCGCAGCGACGTGGGTGAGAGGCAGCATCTCCAGCAACGACGGCAGCTGCAAGCGAGGCAGGGCTCATGGCAGCAGCCGGTCAGCAGGCACGCAGCGACATCGCAACAGTCGCATGTCGATCGAGAGCAAGCTTCGCGACTCACCAGCGACCACGCCGCATGTCAGTAGAGCTGCAGCTAGCAGGGCCAAGCCCAAGGCAGGGCCCCGATGTACCATCGATGCGGCCGGTATTATGCACGCGGTTTTGTGACAGCTGAGGATTGTGATGAGAGCACCGACGAAAGCGAGTTGTTGCGAGCCGTCAAGCCCCCAAGCGACTAGTCAAGACCAACGTGTGCGTGATCTGCGAAGGGGACCCTTAAATCGCACAACCCCCCATTCCCGCCCCTGTACGGCACCTTCCCGCGCGTCCCCGCTTGCCCCCGTCCCCCGTGCCGCCGCTGCGTGCCCCCCGCAAGCTTCCCCCCGTGTTCCGCCACTTCTGCACCCCGCCCAGACAGCTGCCAGGGTCTCGGGGGCCCCGTGCACTGCAGGCGAAGCCGACCCAGATGGGCATCGTAGGGGTGGTTGAGGTGTGAGGAGAAGGTACCGGTAATGAGCCAGCCGGTACAGGAATCAGGACCGCCGCAGATTGGCAGCCGACCCAGTTGGGCAACGCTCATAGGGAACAGCCCAAAGCGCAGCGCTTTCGGTGTCACGCCGCCGGGGGAAGGGCTTGGCAGGGGGCAGCCGCCGCCGGGGGCAGCCGCCAGGTCCTTGGCTTCCCTTGGCAGGGCTTGGAGGGTTGGGGGGTGGAGGTGTCGACCCTGAAGTAGCTAGGCTGGGGCCATGCGCTCGTGCCTGGCCCACATCGAGTCGAGAGCTGATGTAGTTGGCATGGCACAAAGGCACTTCAAGAGTGGTGAGGCAGGGAGAGGGGGGGGAGAGAGGGGTGATTGCCGGGTGGGGCCGGCCGGGTCATGCAGGCAGATTGCACCCACGCGCGGGGCAACTTTCGAAGCGCATTCCAGCCCCGTTTCTGCATCCGCCACACGCCCCGTTAATCTTCGCACTTCTCATCTGCACAGTGCTCATCCTCTCAGCTTCACTGGCTCGTCAGGTGCGGCCAAGGCAGGGGAATCAGCGCCGCGACTGCTGCTGCGCGAGCCTACGCGCGCCAGGACCACCCGTGCCTCAAAGCCTGGCAAAGCCAACCTACGCCGTTGTGTCCTGCATCCGCAGAGTCTGGGCGCAATGGGTCTGAACTGGCGCTCGGCGCCGCTCGGTGAGCCGGCCTGCGGCCTTGTGGTGCGGCCGCGACCCGGCGGCGGCCCCGACCAGGCGCTGGTCTTCCTGGAGCGAGGCCGGCCACGACCTGTGCTGCATGGACGCTGCCGGCGCCGTCAGCACCCTCGTGCGGGGCTGCTTCACATGTAGTGTCTCCCAGATGGCCCTCCTCCCCACCGGCCAGCTGGCGGCGGTCCTGCAGGGCTTCAGCAGCCTGGTGCTGGTCGGCGGCGGGGACTTCGCGGCTGCGCAGCCGCCCTCCCTTCTCAGCAACCGCCTCCTAGCCTGCTGGGGCCGTCGCCGGCAGACGTGGGCGGCGGCGGAGGAAGCACCTGCGCCGCCAGCTGCTCTGGTGCCGTCACGGTGCTGGTGGGCAAGCGCGCCTGCTGTGCACACCGCGCCATCCTGGCGGCCGGGTCCGAGTACTTTGCCCGGCTGCTGGCCCCCGAGGGCGGCTTTGCGGAGAGCGGCGCGGTGGAGGTGGCCCTGCCTGACGCGGACCCCAGCGCGTTCGCGCACCTCCTGTCGTACATGTACGGCACACACCGGGGACTGCCGTGCACCCAGCTCCTGGCGGTGCCGGCGGAGCTGCTTCGGCCCACGGCGGAGCTGGCGGGGCGGCTGCTCATGAGCCCTGCCGTTACGGCCCAACTGACGGAGCGTCTGGCGGCGCGCACCACGGCCGCCACCGTGCTGTCCGACCTGGTGTGGGCGGACGCTCACGGCCTGACGGAGCTGGCAGAGCGGCTGAGGGCGTTCGCGGTGCGCAAGCGCAAGGCCCTGGAGCTGGACGGCGTGGAGGAGCTGGCGGAGCGCTACCCGCAGCAGGCGGCAAAGCTGCTCAGGGCGTTTGCCAAGGTCTAGCGTGCAGTCAGGCATGGGGAACGGGCCCCCTTGCGGAATGGATGTGGCCTGCTGGTGCAGAGCAAAGCCTGGCCTGTGTGCGTACGACGAGGAAGGCTATATAGCAGCCGCGCTACCCGCCATCCCAGATACGGAGGCGATGGCGCACGGAGTGGGGTTCCTGTCAAGTCTAGGCCTGCCCCGGCGCGCGCGTGGCTGTCTTCAAGCACATGCGCTGGTGCGAGGCGATTAAGTTGAGAGGGGAGTCTTGACGCCGCGTCTCGGAGGTCTGCTGTGTAGCTTGGGGGCCATAAGCTGGCCCAGACTTGCAACCGGACTGTCGCATCTCGGGGATCCTCCCTGCTGTGACCACTCGCAAGGATTACAGCCGCTGCCCCACAGATGAGCAGCTCGCGGCAGAGGCCACGGCGGCAACCCGTTCCTCCGCCAACCCGACAACATCCTGGCAATCCGTGATTCCATCACAACCAGCAACATTCATGCCTGCAAGGGCGTGGCCATCACCATAGTGCCCGCCCATCGTGCTGCCACCAAACCAGCAGGCCGTGCCGCAGCTCAACTTGCTCCCGGGCCCGGTTGCGCCTTCCATGCTACGTCCGTCCGAGCCCACACTCATCGCCGTTCAGAGTGGATGAGTTATCGCATACATACCATCGGCCCCATTGACCCCATACCCACTTCATCCCCAATGCATAGCATGCCCAGGCACCATCCGTCCGCATCCCGCGTTTCGACCGTGCTCCTCCTCGCACGTTCCCTGCGGCGCCCATGCGCCCCACGCGCCTCACAGCCCCGGCGGCCGCAGCGGCTCGGGCACCATGGACCCCAGCCCCGCCACGTCCAGCGGCAGCGTCACCAGGCTGCGGAACGGCTCCTTCATCTCCGCGCGCGTGCGCCAGGCGCTCCACCACGGCCCCCCGCCCACCTGCGGGACGCGGACAGAGACGCGCAGCGCCAGGGTGGGAAGGTGGTCAGTACATCAGTACATGGCACGACCGGGCCACAGCTCCAGCAGCTCTAGCACGCACTGCACGCGACTCTGACCCTTCGTCCCTACGCGTGTAGGCTGTGACCCCGCCCGCCCCGCCCCACCTCGAGCGCGGCGGTGGTGCTGGTGGCGTCCACCAGTGCGCTGCCGGTCTTGGTGCCGCCGCTGCGCCGCCACACGCGCAGGCGGCACTGCCCGAAGAAGGTGTCCTTGCAGAAGGGCGCCAGGCCCATGGCCGTGGTGGGGGCCCTGCGGTGGCGCGGAGGCGCGCAGGGACAGGGGTGCGGGCGTGAGCATGGGTTGCAGGGTGGGAGCACTGGATGGTGGCACGGAGGCCGCGGGACTTTTGACGTGCTGGCAGCTTCTCCTGCCCCCGTGCATTGAGGCGTCAGTAGTTGGATGAGGGGCACGCACCTGAGCACGGTGCCGGCCGTGGGCGCGCATGTGGCCTCCACCAGGGCCTCGTAGCGGGCGTTGACGGCGCGGATCCACCAGCGGCCCCAGGGGTCCACGTCCCACTCCAGCTCGCTGCGGCGGTGACAAAGCCGTAGGGGCGGGGCAAGGCTTAGGCGTAAGCGGAGCAGCTGCTAGGGGCTAGCACTCAGGCGGCAGACAAGAGGGAGGGCCCGTGCATACCTGCGGCTTAGCAGCACAGCCCCTTCCCTACCTCCCCAGAGACTGTGCCGTCCTCCCAGCAGTCCTAAACTAAGGCCCCCCCGCCGGCCGCTTCCCTCCCCTTGCCCCTTCCCCCCTCCGCACCTGTTCCAGGGCACCATCTCCACGAACTCGCCCCCCGGCAGGTGCACCCCGATCAGCCCCACGTCCTCCTCCACGCCCTGCAGGCCCAGCAGCAGAGCGCGCCGCGCGCCCACCGCCGTCACGCTCAGCCCCGGCTGCCTGCGGGCGCCGGGAAGGAGAGATTGGTGAGGCTTAACCCTTTGTCAAGGCGTCCGAGGAAGACGTGGCACGCGCGAGGCATGCGAGGAGAGTACGTAGCAGAACTCCTCCGAGGGTCCACTTGTGATGCCGCTCCCTGCATGCGGCCTGCCAGGCTGCAACCCCTCCCCGTGACCCCACCCGTCGAAGCTGTTGCACTGGATCCAGTGCCACTTGGAGGGGAAGCCGCCGCCCCAGTTCTTCTCCGCATAGGCGGGCGCGTTGGCGAACTCGTAGCGCTGCCCGCCCCACTGCAGCCAGCCGCTGGCCTCGCCGTGCGCCATGAGCACCTGGGGGCCGGGGGGGTGGGAGGCAGCACAGAGGGGAGGTGGCAAGGGAGGCAGGGCCAAGTCGAGCGGTGAAGAGCTGGATCCGAGCCTCACGCCAAGTGCTCAAGAGTGCTGCGCATGAGGGATCGAGAGCGGCGGCAGCAATCGCATGCGCACTGCGCAGCTGGGCAGAGTGGTGTCACTGCTGCAGACTAGACAGGCGAGGGCGGGCCCCCACGCGGCATCCCCCACCCACCTGCCAGTGCGGCTCGAAGATGGGCAGCACGGAGAGCCACCCCGCGGTGGCCTTCTGGGTGGCAGCGGTGCTGGTGCCCCAGCCGGCCTGCCCGGGAGGCAAGGGTTGGGGCGGGGACGGAAGTTTTAGGAAGGAGAGGCGGGGCGGGAGGCAGGTGTCGGTTGGTGACACTGCGGCAAGGTAGTCGCGGGAACGGCAGCTGGCGGCTGCCGGCCGATGGGGACAGGATGGGGCGCGGTGCAAGAGCCTTTTCTGTTCACCCATCCACACCAGGCCCTTACCTTCGGCGTGATCTTGACGCTCCAGGAGGCGTTGGGCACCGTTGACAAGGGCTCGCCTACGCGCAAGCACGAGGCGTTTAGCGCGATGAAGGTAGCCTATGAGGACGAATGTGGCTGCAGGCTGCGCCCTGCAGGCGCCCGCGACTGCCGCCACGCCACGCCATGCCTCCATGCCCTGTCGACCCCTCTAGCCCCCCAGCCAGCCCCCCGCCCCCGCCCGCTCACCTGCCGTCCCCGCCTCCGAGGCCACCATGGCGCCCGTCTGCAGCGTGTCGCTGGCCTGGAAGCCGTGCTCCACCTCCCGGAAGAACACGTCCTGGGAGAGGAGGTGCGGGAGGGGGGTGTCAGGGGCACGTGGGGGCTTGGGAACTAGAACCGGACAGAAAGGTCCATGCAGCATGCCATAGAGGGGTAAAGCTTCGCTGTATCCAATGTTCCTGCCTTCGGGCAGCCTTTGCACCTTTTCCCGTCCAACGCCGGATGCGGGCTTCTGGACCAGCTCCGCATCTGCGCTGTCTAGCCCCTGAAGTCCCGGTAACCCCGCCGGTCCCCGGCTGCGGGCCCTCCCCGGCCCCACCTCGGGCACGATGGAGTTGGTCCGGGCCCGCGTGCCCGGGCGGGCGGTGCGGCTGGGCTTGAAGGTGGCGCCCAGGGCGGGGCGGTTGCGGGCGGCCCAGAAGGTGTTGACGTCGGGGGAGAACTGGCAGATGTAGCCGTCGTCCGGGCCCATGACCTGCAGGCCCACGCCCGCCTGGGTGGTGTTGCCCAGCGGGTCCTCGATGCTGTAGATGAGGGCGAAGCTCTGGCCCGTCTCGGGCATCATGACCTGTGGGGTTGGGCGGAATGGGGGTCGAGCTGACGGTTTGGAGGTGGCCTGCTTGGCGTGGAACCCGTGGCCCCTCGCCACGCTTCGTCGCACCGCCTTCCCCTGCTATGGGTTTGCCGACCATGGTTCCTGAGCAGACCGGGAAAGCACGCTTGTGGGACCACCGGAGGCCCCGATGGCTGCGTGGGACTTCAAGGCAGGGTGCGGAGATGCGTACCCGTTTGCCACCCATGGCCCACCCGTCATGACCTCCCCCAACGCCTCGGAGGCATCTCAGCCTGTGTGTGAACCCTGGCTGTGGCTGTGAGGCTCACCTTCCAGTACCAGCCCTCAAAGAATCGCCTCGGCGTGCCGTCAAAGTGATATCCAGCGTGCGGAGTGGTGACGGAAAGTGCCGACAAGCATGTCGCTGGGCGTCGCGAACCTCCTGGCCGTGCGACCGCTCGGCCTTGTCTGCTTCCATGCGCCCGCTGCACCGCCTTGGGGCAGCGGGCCCCTAGCGACTGCATACGGTCCACAGTACGAGCTCTAAAAGCTTATCGTGGGGTTTCAAAGCCTGAACGAGGCCCGTAAAACAAATGCGGAATGTGACCGTGCGAAAAGAAACGCGGCGGAGCGGCTTCACAGTCTGGTCTGGCTCCTTACAACAATGCAAATGTTTGCGACATACAAGTTCAGTGCCCTTGCCTGACTTGCCCGACGTGTGGCCCTCATGCGCCTCCCGCCACACATACACAACGCATTACCCTCTCCCACGCCCCACCCGTACGCCACCGCCACGAGCCCCACCCCCCGCGCGCTGCCACAAGCCTGCGCGCAACCACCACCAGCACCCCCCCAGCCACCCCTCGGCAGCCCTTCACCACCGGGGCGTCCTCGATCGCCGGTCCCCGCCGCCTCCTCCTCCGTTGCGCTGCCCCCCTCCGCCTCCTTGCCGGTATGGGTCGGGCGAGAAGTGCCGGGCGTGCCCACCACCCGCTGCGGCGCCTCCCCTGCAGCAGCAACATGGGAAAGTGGCAATACTCAGTGACAGGGGTCCAAGAGCCAGTCCCAGGCTAGAGCAGAGCAAGCCCTTGGTTTCCACCCCCGCCTGCTCGCAAGGGTACAACCCCGGCCTCACCCTGTGTCCTGACCGTAGTCCCATGCAATCTGCGCGTTGCGGCCGCCCCCGCCGTAGCCTCCGCCTTGGCCTCCATAGCCACCCCCTGTCCCTCCTCCGTAGCCGCCGCCGCCCACGCCCCCGCCATATCCGCCCCCTCCGCCGCCGTACCCGCCCCCGCCCCCTCCACGGTATCCGCCTCCCCCCCCGCCGCCTCCACCTCCGCCGCCACCCCCGCCGCCGCCTCTGTAGCCGCCTCCCCCGCCGCCTCCGTAGCCGCCGCCCCCGAAGCCGCCCCGCTGCATCTGCTGCAGCCGCTGTTCCGCGTACTCCCTGCGGCAGCGACGGCGGGGCGATGAGTCATGCACCCCACACAACATGCCACCTCATTCACCCCAGCCACGTCCTTCGCCCCGGCCGGCCCCTCGGTCCCTCCCTCCCTCCCTCCCGCTCCTACCTCTCTCAGCCTCTACGCTGATGCCCTTCCCTCCCCACCCTCCCGCCCCCACCTCTCCAGCTGCATCTCGTACTCGAGCAGCTCCGCCGCCGCGCGCTCCTCGTCGCCCTTGCGCTCCGCCATGAGGTGCGGCCGGGAGCCGCTGGGGCAGCACTCGCCGTAGTGCCCCAGCCGCCCGCAGTTGTAGCAGCTGGGCACCGACAGCTCCTGCGCCCCAAAGAAAGGGTTTGCATGAGCTCTAGCCCCCCGAGTATCAGAGCGCCTCGCTCCTCTGTGCTGGCGTACCGGTACAGCCCCGCGACCGAGAGGGCACGAAGGATGCTCTGGGGTGTACCCCTATCAGCCTTAGCTGGTGTCATGCTCCTCCCACCCAAGCCGCCACAACCGCCGCTGCCCCCAGTTAGCAGCCCCCGGCCGATTCCCACCTTGGGCACGGCCTTGCACATGAGGTGGCCCCAGTCCCCGCAGGACATGCAGCGCACGTCCCGGAGGTCGGAGGCCGAGTAGGGGTTGGTGCAGCCGCCCTCGTACCTGCGCGGCGCCAGCACCGGGTGCAACGAGGCCCTCAGCGGCAGGCACATTGGGGTCAGCGCTACAACAACGCACAGCTGATGCACCAGAAGCCAGGCGCGCAACAGAGCTATGCGGTAGACACCACAATGGGCCCCGCAGCGCTGCGCCGTCTGCACGTTCGCCCTCCGTGCGCGGGCAGCCGCACCTGAAGTAGTCTCCCTTGCCCGCCGCCTCGCAGATGATGCGCCCGCAGTGCCCGCACGGCCGGTTGGCGTCGCCGCGCGTGTTGCGGCAGTCGCGTGACATGTGCCCCGGCTGCCCGCAGCGGTAGCACAGGCCTGTAGGGGAGAGGGGAGGGGGGCACCGCGGTTAGCGCAGAGGAGCAGCAGCGTTGGCCGCAGCTGCGGACTTGTGACTGAACAGGGCCCCACTGCAGCCGCACGCAACGACCAGGCGCTTGACAGTCCTCGCACGAGTCGGACTGCGTCCACCATCTCGCTGCCCGCTTCTGGGCGTCAGAACACGCTGTGTCGTACGGGCGAGGCGGGGGGCCCGCTGCACGCTGCTCCCAACTCCATCCCGGACCCCACGCCTCCGCCCCGTCCTCACGGTTGGGGCAGTCGCGCCCGTCGTGCCCGAACTGCGCGCACAGGTAGCAGGGCTTGACGCGCGCGGCGTTGGTGCAATCGCGCGAGGCGTGCCCGATCTGGCCGCAGTTGAAGCAGCGGAAGGTCTGCACCTCCTCCGCGGCGTGGTCGTCGAAGTAGCGCGGCTGTCGCATCATCTTGTTGATCTCGTGGTCACGCACGATGGTGCTCGTGTCATTCACAATGACCTGGATGAGGAGCAAGGAAGGGAACGGGAAAGGACGGGGGCAGGGTTTGTCTGGCGTACCGGCCTTCGAGCGCGGGACGCCGGGACGGGCCCGCTAGGGCACGTAGCGGCCGCCTGCGCCGCCTGTCGAAGGCCTGCGCATCAGTGGCTTGGCGCCATGAGCTTGCCGCCTGTCATACAGCTGACATCTAGTTCTGCAAGCTAACAGTATTCGAGCCCCCAGCTGCCCAGTCAACGATATGAGCGACCCCAGCCCAGACTCCAGGGGCGCTGGCCCTGCCCAGCCCAGCGGAGCTCACCACGCCGACCACAGGGCCTAGCGGCAGCGGCTTGGGGGTGATGACTTTCGCTTTGGTCGCAGGTGCTGCCCCGCTCCTGCTGGCGCCAGCCGCTGGTCCGTCGGCTCCCGCAGCCTTGCCGCCGCGGTTTGACCCCTCTTCGGCGGCGTCCCCGTCGGCAGCGTCCGCCTCGTCCCCGCCGGCGTCGGCGTCTCCGTCTGCATCCGAGCCAGCGCTGTCGTCATCTTCCCCATCCCCCTCCTCCCCCTCGCCCTCGCCTTCGCCTGCACCGCTGTCTTGTGCGTCGCCGTCAGCGCCCTCGTCGCCGGCGTGGTCGGCGTCGGGGTCGCTGCTCACTACCCCCACCTCGCCCTCATCGGCACTGACGAACGCCTCGTCCTCCCCCACTCCGCTGACGTGCTCCACATCGTCCTCGTCCAAGCTCACGCCGACGCTGCCGTCGTCGTCAACGTCGTCGCCCGGATGCTCGCCTTGTTCCGGCGGCTGCTGCCCCGTGCGCTGCCGCTTAGTCGCGCGTGACAGATAGTCATCTATCGGATGCCCTTCACTGTCACTGTCTTCAGAGCCCATAGCGACAAAGTCAAGGCACGATGCGCTTGAGGACTCGCGTGTTGACGCGCAGCTCCTATTCTATAAGGTCTACAAGCGCTCTGGTGCAGTTTCAAATATGTCCTATGCGGTGTTTGGTCTACTTCTCAGACCCTCATTCGGACAACATGCCGACCATAGCCCCAAACGCTCGGTGTGCTGCACGAATAGTCTACTCATACCCGTTGCACTTATGTCGTGGCAATGTTCCCCTTCTGCGGCGTGTGCGTGCAGCATTTAGACGAGCTTCTCGCCGCGCAGCCAGGCTTTACCGGCTACGCCCTGATCACCGTGAGTTTTATAAGCTATCCTGCGGGTTAGCGCAGAGAGCCGCTGCAGCTGTCAGCGTGCTGCGGAATTCATTCCCGCCTTGCGGATGGTTGCAGGCTGACGGCCACGTCTGCAGCCCGGCGTGCGGGCCTCTGGCAGAAGAGCTCTCTGTCGCAGCCGAGGTCAGGCGGGGGTGTCGGGGAGGGTGCCGTAAGGCCGCCCCGCAAACAGGGCGCCCCGCGAAAGGGTGCCGTGGCCCTTCCCTCCCTGGGTGGAGCTCACTGCGGTCCGCTTCTCGCACCCGCAGTCGGCGGAAGGCGCCCTGACAGACACCACAGAGCCACCGTCAGCTGCAGCCACCCAGTTCCTGCGCCCCTTCAACACGCTCCACCCCACCCTCGCCTTCAGCGCGTTCGGTGAGCAGCTCTTCCCCAAGCTTCAGCTTAGAACCTCAAGCTGCCGCTGAACCCAGTTACCTGGCCCTGGTCTCCAGGTTGCCAGCTGCAGGTCGTCCACCAGACGGAGGGCTCGGTCTTTGCGCTGGGCCCACGTCGGCGGCTGGGGTTGGGCGTGTGTCTCGTGCCTCAGGTGGGCCACACGGAGCTCTGGGAGCAGCTACCTGCTTTTCAGAGGCTCATATGCAGGCCTCCCTCCTGTCCTCAAGTATGCCTTGAAGCGGCCCTGCCGACCGCTGGACTTGTTTCCTGGGTGGCCCGCAGGGCGTCGCAGTGGTGTCGTTCGACCGGTCACTGCCGCTGCCGGCAGCGGTGGACGCAGCGGAGCGCTGCGCCGCCGCCATCCGTGCCCGCTGCTTGGGCGCGTAAATTAAGGAGCAGCGCCCGTCGGCCAGTGCCTCGCAACGTCGGGCGAGAGCCGCGGGGCCCTGGCAGGTGGCGGCTGGAGGGAGGGCCAGCGCCGCTGGTTCGGGTGTGAGGTCCCCTGACATTGCCTGCCCGCGGGGGCCGCAGCCGTAGCGGGCGGCCGGGATGGCCACGCTCGCGCAGCGGCAGTGGCGGCAGAGGGCCCAGACGGCGGTGCGGGTGGCCACCACTGCCAGCAAGGAGGCGCGCAGCCGCTTCCAGGTGGGGTGGGCTGGAGTGGCTGTGGGTCTGGTGCTAACGGTTCATGTGCGAAGTGCATCTCTCAGCGACCATGCTTCTGGGGATACTGGCTGGCCGTCCTGTGGCGCATGGAACACCATGCAGCTGGGCCTGGCCCAAACCCGCCATGTCCTGGCCCCCTGCTGCAGGCTCTCAGCGACGGCGGCGACGCAGCCATGAGCGAGCTGGCCAACACGGCCCTGCAGCTGAGCCACCTGCCCAGCCTGCGCCTGCCGGGGCCGCTGGCGGAGATGCGGCCCGACGTGAGGGCCGCGGCGGCCGCCAAGCTGGCGCGGCAGCAAGAGGCGCTGCTGGCAGCCTTGCAGGTGGGGCTGGGGGCGGCCTGCACGGGACCTGGCGTTCCCTGAAGCTGAAATTGGAACTGGCCGTGTCATGTCATGGCCCGTCGCTCCGCAGGACCGTGTGGGCCAGCTGGGCAGCTGCGTGGAGGCGCTGCGGGGGGCAGTGGCGACGCTCGAGGAGGTGCCTCAGGTGCGAGGCATCGCCTGGAAGGGGCGTCACGTGCTGCAGTGTTGCCGGGCGTACGCTGTGCCCCAAGCCCCAGCGATAGGCCTGACCTCGTTCTTTGACACCGGCTGTTCCTTTGGTGCAACCTGCGCTCACAGGACGAGCCGTGGATGCGCAACACACCCGTATTCCTCACCATGCCCCTCGCACGCGTGCGGCAACTGGTGACCAAGGTGTACGACATGTACCGCCAAGAGTACGACAGCAAGGCCGCCGTCGTGCAGGCGATGGGCGCGCTGCTGGTGTTCCCCTCGCCCGAAGCTATGCAAGCGGCTTCCCTGGATCTGTCCAGCCTGGCCCTGAGCAGCATGTCAGCAGCAGGGACGGGCCTGCAGGTCAAGGCCGCGGACCCCATGGGCCGCGCCATGCTGGCCGAGCTTAGCAAGCGGGGCGAGGCCGAGGGGAAGCGGCTGCCGGACCTGTGCACTACTTACATCAGCGTGTGGATGCTGGGGCCGTACCTGGAGGAGGAGCAGGCCGAGGAAGCGCTGGCGGCAGTGACCGAGGACATGGTGGGATTCTAGGGATGTGGGCGGCAGCCATCGGACCTGCTGCGTGTTGCGGAGGCTTGTGATGAGATGAGTTTAGCGCGCGCGAGAGAGAGAGAGGGCGGAGCTCCCGTATGGAGTCGTGACCGGATGCTTCATGTGCCAGGTCTGCGGTCTTGCGGTGGAGCCGTTGAGGCACCGAGTGCGCAGGTGCACCTGCTGCGCTCAGGGACGAGGTAACTGCGCTTGGCGACGAGCCAGCAGTTGCTGGCTCGCAAGTAAGCGAGGTGGCGCTTCAGGTGGCAACGGGCACGTAAGGCAGGACTGCGCAGCAGGACGAGGCTGAAGCAAGCTAAGGGCACCAGGTGTGCCAGGCCCATGTAACGTGAGGCCGGTGTGAGATTTGCACGGGGCCGGGGCGGAACACGGGGCCACGGCTCAGGCTCCATACTGAAGTAGATAACACGCGCATCATGGATCGCAGTGGGATCACGGCGCTGGAGTCCATTGATCTCTGCATCCGACCCGATCCGAATGGCCCACGCCAGCAGCTCACACGACCACCGACACACCTAGTAACGGCAAGTGTCCATTGTGTGCAACCTTGCTGTGCGGCGTGGCCAGCCTGCTACTAATGTAGACCCCCTCCCACACACGGCAGTCGTGCGACAGTTTGCCATCGCCAGGTCACGTCGCCAGTCCGCAACACGCCTCCACAGGGCAGCTCTTAATTGCTTCGCGCGCTTGCCCGTATGAATCCGCATGTCCCCGCATGGAGGACAATATCCAAAAGGGCCTCCGATGCGGCCTAAACCATGGGTGCAGTAGCCCTTTGCTGCGAGCTACGGCCCGCTTAGAGCTCCAGAGCAAAGCCGTACTTGAGGCCGCCCTTGGCGAGGTCCGTGGCCTGCAGCTGCAGGCTGCCCGTGAGCTTCTCGCCGCCCGCCAGCTTAGTCATGTACAGCGCCTGCAGCGCGCCGGTGCTGTCCAGGCGAACCTTGGCGGTGGCGCCTGCGAGGGGGAAAGCCAGGATCACACCGGGCGCGAAGGCGTCGGACACGCGTGCCCATCCGGTGTTCAGCATCTCACACCTCACACCGGTGTACAGCATCTCACACCTCACAAACCGGCCGTCGCGTACGCCCTCCGCATCTGCATCCGCAACCGCTACCCAACCCCGCCCTGCTCACCGTTGACCAGCGCGCGGCCGTAGGCCAGAGCGAACGAGGTGGAGCCCGTGTCGGCGCCCGCGATCTTGCGCGACAGCTCCGCGCCCACGGTGGCGGCGGGCGAGAGCGTGTGGACGTAGCTCAGCTTCAGGGTCTGGCCCTGGTCCGCCACGGAGGCGGTGGCCTGGTAGTCCGCGGCGTGCAGGCCGGCGGTGATGGTGTACCTGGGGGGGAGCGAGGGTGTGAGGCCGGTTTGCTGGTGAGGAGAGTTTGGGGAAGGGTGGGAGGGGCGCAGGTGTGCAGGGGCCGAGGCGGAACGCATGTTGGCCGGGCCTGCATGCAGCTGGCGCGTGGGCCGAGGGGCCATCGGTCCCATCCTCTGTTCCAGGCTGCCTGGGCTCGACTCCCGAGTGCCAGGCCCTCCAAGCGCCCCTCTGTACACGCTATATACCCCCCCTACTGAGGGCTCACTTGGTGAGGGCGGCCGTGGCGCTGTCGTAGCCCGCCTCGCCGCCCAGCAGGATGCCCGACACAGCGGTGCCCAGCGCCAGCTCCACCACGGGGGTGGCGGAGAGGGACACGATGGCCTGCAGCGGGGGAGGGACGCGGGGCAGTGCAAGGAGAAGCAGCCAAAGGTCAAGAGTTGGACATGGTCAGGGGGAGTAGGACAAGGATCAGGGAGGACGACAGAGTTGCGGCCAAAGCGGTGGGTAGCGGTACGAGGCGCGGTCGGCCTCACCTTGGCGGCCAGAGTGTCGGTGGAGTACTCGGCCGTCAGCTTGGCCGAGGAGGCGGGGTCCGGCAGCGTGGCCGAGGCGGTCACCTGCAGGCGAGAGGCGGGAGAGGGCGAAGAAAAGCTGAGCTCTGGTGGCCGGGCTGCCAGGTGCGTTGTGCTGAGCGGCCCCAGAGCCCCTCGATGTTGAGGGGCTGGATGCAGGCCTAGGCAGGGTGCATCCCCGACAGAGAGAGGAGGGTGTGGTCCCGCGGGCTCCGCACCTTGACGCCGGGGCCCACGCCCGAGAGGCTGGCGTTGATCGAGATCTTGCCATCGGTGGGGGCGGTGGCGTCGACCGCCACGCGGCCGGACGAGTAGGCGGCCTTGAGGGAGCCGTCGAGCTTCTCACCCTGGGGGACGTTTGCCGGTGGGGCATAGGCGTCAGCGATGCAGGTGGCCGGAGTGGGTGGGATGTAGGGAGGCCAGCATGTGGTGCAGGGTAGCGGGTGCGGATGCCTCTGGGGATACGTTTCAGGTGCAGACGTGCGAAACACGAGCGGCACGCTTTCTGGGCCCTGGGCCTGAGGTACACCTCGCCCGGGCGCTGTCGACGCTAACATCATGGACCTGGCTAATTGATCGCGCCGGCTACGCATCCGTGAGTGCTAGGGCTCGCACGGGCCGGCGGGGCATAAAGCGCGCTCGACGGTGACGTCAACAATTGTTGGTGATCTCGGAGCAAAGTCAGCACGCTGGCACACGCCCGAGCTGTCACGCAGTATCAAGACATCGCCAGGCGACGAGCTTGCCTTCTGGGCGGCCTTAAGCGTCAGGTTGACCCCAGAGCTGGTCGAGCCGGCCACCGTCAGCGACGGGGCAAGCGAGACGGTGCCCGTGGCCGCATCGCCCGACAGCAGGCCCTTGGCGCGCTTGCCAATGTCAGCGAAGGCGATCGCAGGCATAGTGTAAGATGGCTGTGTATGTGTATATATAGACTGGCCAAAGACTGGCAGCAGGAATGTACACGGTTCAGTGCGCGCAAGTGGCAATGCAGTTGCGAGAGTTGCACATTAGGCCGTCGACGCCGCGAGCAAAGGGGATGCGTCGTGCAGGAGGATCCGCTCACACGCGTCGCGCGCAACGCGACCTCGTGCCTCAGCCAGGTGCAAGCGATGTCATGTTCTGAATGGTCGCTAACCCAAAATGTGACGAAGCGAGGGAAGCGTTTCAGGGCGCGTGTCGGAGGATCGGCATGTTTGGTTGACCACTGTTGTCGGTCCCCCGCGGTACGCATGGTCAAAGACAACGTTACCATGTTTACAGGTTGGCCAGTCGGGCGTCACATGCACACACGTTTGCGGTCCCCGGTCAGCACGCGTCAGGCGCGCCACCGCCAGCAATCGGGGTGGCTGCCCCGCCAGTAGGCGTCCGGGCTGCCGCCCAGTCGTCAAGCGCACCCAAGCGACGCCCGCCGCAACCAACAAGTGCCCACCATGCAAGTCTGGCTAAGCCCAGCACTAGGCGATGTCTGCTCAGCATTCACCCGGTCAGCACAGTCTCCGGCTTCCCTGCCCCCGTTCCACGCCTACCGTGGTCCCGCAGCCCGCAGTCTTGGGGTGGGGCCAGCTGCCCCGCGCATGCGGCAGTCCCCAGCTCCTTCAGAGCAGTGGTCACCAAGGTCATGGGTCAGTCTCCCACCCCTCCATCATCCCCACCATCCGCACGCCCATCCCACCCCAGCTCGAGTGTCGCCAGCTACGCCTGCCCCGCGGCTGCTGCCCCCTCCGCCCCCGCCCCCACCCCCGCCGCTGCCGGGTCCACCACAGGCGCTGGCGCCGCCACGGGCACCGGCACCGGCATCTGAGCGGCGGCCCACGCCGCCTCCGCCCCCGCCACCCCGGGCATCCCCGGCAACCCCACCGCCCCTGGCAGCCCCGCCGCTGCCACCATCACGGCTCCAGGCATGCCGGGCAATGCCGAGGCGTCCACGGCGCCCGGTACCCCCGGCGCCACGAGCGCGACATCGGGCACGGCCACAGGCACCGGCACCTGCATGGCCATGGGCATGCCATTCCACACGGCCGTCGCCGCCGCCGCCGCGTCCGCCGCCCCCGTCCCGGGCGGCACGAGCCCCGTGGGCATGCTGGGCACCGCCCCGACCATGGCCGCAGCGGCGGCCGCAGCCGCGGCGGCGGCGGCGGGGTCCTGCAGGAGGTGCGGGTGGGAGGCGAGCACCTGCTGCATGGCCAGCTGGTAGACGGCTTGCGGGTCGGGCGCCGGGAGGGCGGCGTGGGAGGGGTCGGGGATGGGCATGGGCACCGGGACCGGCATGGGCACGGGCGTGGGGACCGGCACGGGCGCAGAGACCTGCGCCGCGGCCTGGGCCTCTGCTTCTGCCTGGGCCTGCGCGAGGGCCGCCGCCTGTGCTTGCGCCTGCGCGAGCGCTTCAGCCTGCGCCGCCACCTGCGCCGCCGCCTCGGCCTGTGCCGCCGCTGCCGCCTGGGCAGCCGCCTCCGCTTGTGCCGCCTGGGCCTGCGCCTGAGCCAGGGCCGCCACCTGCGGGTCTGCCCCCGTCGCGGCCTGCGCCTGTGCGGCTGCGACGGCCTGCATCGCCGCCTGCGCCTGCGCTGCCGCTTGCGCCTGGGCCTGCTCGTGTGCCTGTGCCGCTGCCTGTGCGGCCGCCTGCGCCTGCAGCGCTTGCGCCTGGGCCAGTGCCAGAGCCTCCGCCGGCGAGGTCGATGGCACCTGTGGTGCATGTGCCTGCGCAATTGCTTGGGCCTGCGCCTGGGCCTGCGCCAAGGCCTGGGCCTGGGCAAGGGCCTCTGCTGAGTGCGCTTCTGTCGGCGCTGGCGTCTGAGCTGCTGCCGCCGCGGGTGCTGCAGAGGAGGCCGCCTGTGGCTGCGATGCGGCCGACACTGGCGCGGCCGGAGCTGCCGCCGCTGCCGTTGTCGTCGCCGCTTGCGGTGGCTGAGGCTGCGCGCTCCCGTGCGTTTGAGCCGCCGCCTGCGCCTGAGCCGCTGCTGCCGCCGCCGCTGCCGCCTGCGCCTGCTGCGCCTGCATCAGCGCCTGCATCTGCACCGGCACGGGCCGGGGGGGCTCCAACTGCGCCTGCGCCTGCGTGGCGGCCTTGGCCGCCGCCTGCGCCTGCGCGATCGCCTGCGCCTGCGCCACCGCCTGCAGCGCCGCCTGGGCCGGGTTTGCCTGCGCCCCCCCAGGCGCAGGCCCTCCCGCTTGCGCTACAGCCGCCGCCGCCGCCGCTGCTGCTGCCACGGCCGGGGCCCCGGCAGCCGCTGCACCCGGCTGCGCCGCCCCCGCCTGGGCGCCCAGGGCGGCCATGGCCGCCATGGCTGCCTGCTGCTGCTGCAGCAGTAGCAGCTGCCGCTGCTGCGCCTGCTGGAAGAGGTTGAGCAGCACCGCCTGCTTCTGGGGCTCGGGCAGCGCCGTGATGGCGGCGCGCTGCTCCGCCGGCAGCGCCTCCAGGACCTGGGAGGGCGGGGCGGGGCGAGCGGTGGAGCGTTGATCGCGACGGTTTGGCAGGTTCGTAGGTGGGGCAAGGGAGTGGAACGGGAACAGGGCTGTGTGAGGGCTGGATAAGGAGCTCCCCGCCTGTCCCCGTGCCGGCTACGGTACTCGTGTAGGAGTGACGCTTGTGCGCCGCGTGTTGAGTCGGGCCCGCGTGCCCTCACCTTCTGCAGCATGCCCTTGAGCGCCACCTGCGCCTGCAGCACCGCCTGCTGGGCGGGGTTGAGCGCGGCGGCAGGGCCGGGCGGCGCGCCGGTGCCGGGCCCGGAGTTCCGCTGCCGCGGCTGCCGCCCCCCGGGCTTTCGCCGCGCCGCACCGCGCTGTGGAGGGCACGCATAGGGGAGCGGCATTGCGACGTCACGAGGGTATGCGCCCCACCTAGCCCCCCTCCCCAGGCCCGAGTGTTCCGCCCTAACTCAGCCGGCCAGCCACCTCTCTCCTGTAAGCATACCCTACTTGGGGTTGTAAGCCAGCCATCCCCAAAGCTCCCGCTCGCTTGTGTGCCCTGCCCCTCACCTTGCGCGCCGGCTCGCCCCCGTCGTCCCTGTCGTTCGCCTCCTCGCCCTCGCCCTCCCCCCCGCTGTCCGAGTCGGGTTTCCGCCGCCGCGCGTTCGAGCGCGGACCGCCCTCCTCCTCGCCCTCGTCGTCCCCCAGGTCCGGCTCCCCATCTGAGGACTGGATGCGCTTGGGCGCCCGCCGCTGCCGCTGCGGCCGGCCGGACGCCGAGGCGGGTGCGTTGGCCTCCTCCGCCGCGGCGATGCTCGCCAGCGCCTCCAGCTCGTTGCGGGGCCCCTCTCCGCCTTCGCCAGCATCCGCCTCGGGCGCTGGCCGCTTGCGCGGCTGCTGCGGCGGCGCGGGCGGCGGCGAGGCGGAAGACGGTGGCTGCGGGTTGCGCACGGGCTTGCGCTGCCGCTGCCGCGGCTTGGGCAGCGCCTCGCCCGCGTCCTGTTGCTCCGCGTGCTCTGCCGAGCCGTCCTGCTGCTGCCGCCCCTCCGCGTCCTCCATGGCCACGTCCTCGTCGTGCTCCGCGCCCCGCCGGGAGCGCGCCTGCCGCCGGGCGGAGGCGCGTCGCGGCGGCGAGTCCTCGTCCCCCTCGTCCATGGGATCGCCCTCCTCGCCGCCCTCCGTGTCGTGCAGCCCGCCCTCCTCCGCCAGCGCGGAGCGGCGGTTGCGCAGCCGCAGCGCTGCCTTGCGGTCCTCCTCCGCCATGCGCTTGGCCGCAGCGTGCACGTAGTACGGCAGGTCGGCAGTGTTGCCGCGAGCCATCTGCGGGGGAGCGGGTGGAGCGAGGAGCACAGTGCGTGTCTTGGCAGAAGATGAGAGGATGGGCGCTTTGGGACGCATGAAAGCAAGCACAGGCACGGCAAAGGTACCCTGTATCGCACGTTGTGCTGCGGCGCGCGACTACTGGTGCTCGGCCCCCCACATCCTGCCCCCGCAGCACCCTCCCTTGCTTAATTGCAACCCCCAACCGCGCCCCACGGCACCTGCTCGAGGAGCAGCTTGTTGCGGCGGGGGATGTAGAAGTCGTCTAGGCGGGCCTGCTTCTGAAGCGGTGCCGGCAGCTCCAGGGGGCACCACCCGGGGGGGTGCTCCAGGGCGTGGCGGGGTGCGGCCGGCGGCGGTGTGGACTCCCGGCTGCCCGCCTTGCCCCTGCCCTTGCCCTTGCCGTTGCCTGTGCCCCCGGCCTCGCCCTCTTCCCCGCCACTGCCCTCCTCCTTCTCGTCTTTGTCCCCGCCCTCGCCAGATGCGTCGTCCTCCTCCTCCTTCTCCTCGTCATCCTCGCTCCCCTCCTGCTCCTCCTCGCTCCCCTCCTCCGAGGACTCCGCCGCCTTGTCCTTGGCCGCTTGGATGCGGGAGGAGCGGCGCGTGGGCTCGGGGGGCGTGCTGGCCCTCCGCTCAGCCTTGACGGCCTTCTCGGGCTTTACCGGCTGTGGGGGCATGCAGGAGCGGGGCAATGAACAGCGTCAGGCGGCTAGCTCGGCTGTTAAAGAGACAGCAGAAGCTTCGGTTCAGGGGGCTTGAAGGTGATGAGTCTGTGGCGAAAAGATGCAGGCAGGTAGGCGGGACGGGCCACGCACCGAGGGCTCCTCGGACCAGCGCTTCTCCTCCCGCATGCGCATGCGCTCCTCGCGCGATGGCCCCACTGGGGCTGTGGGCAGGCCCAAAAACTTGCGCCGCTGCTCGTCCAGCGCCTTGAGCTGCGGGGCGGAAGCGGGGCAGCAACGGGTCATGTCAAGCGCTCCCTGTGTCGGGCAATGGTACGGAGCCCCAGCCACTAAGCTTTGGTTTCTGGTGGAATGAGTGGAGCCGTGGCGGACAGGTCGGGCCTCGCTCACCTTCTCCTCCCGCTCTCGCTCCTTCCGCTGGCGGTCCTTCTCCTTTTCCTCCTCCTCCTTCTTCTTCTTCTCGGCCTCCTTGGCCGCCTGAAGGTTGGGCACACGGACACCGCTTAGCACCTCAGCGGCTCAGCTCCAGGGAGCCACCGGCTGACAAGCCCGTAAGGCTCCAAGCCATTTGCTACCTCAGGCGGGCACAGCCGTGGGCCCCCATTGGTCCCCAGCCGCCCCGTTACCTTCACTCTCCCCCGCGTTCTTACAAGGCATCCTGCCAGTCTGCGGCTCCCCACCCACCAGCTTGGCTGCCTCCTCCTCCTCCTTCTTGCGCTGCAGCACGCTCAGCCGGCCGGAGCGCTTCTTGGGCATGGCGTCATAGATGGCGGCCTTCTCCTCGGCTCGCCGCCGTGCCTCGATGGTGGCGGTGAGCTTGGGCAGGATCTGCAGTCGAGGCATGCGCACGCGGCACCTCGGCTGGCCGTTTCTGGACAGCGCCCAGCGCCCATCCGCTGTCCTGTCCTGGTGTCCACTCAGGCATCAAGCGCCACAGCACATGCTTTCATCCCGACCCGGTCGCCCTGTCCCCACCTCGTCCAGGTACTCAGCGATGGCCTTGTCCGCCTGGTACCTGGAGGCGGCCATGCGCTCAGAGAACTCCTGCGGGAAGAGCAGTCGGCCCAGGGTCAGGGGTCCCGCGAACACGTCCTCCAACAAAGCCCCGGCCGCCTGTACGCGTGCAAGCCTGGGCGCCTGTGCACATAGGAGCCTGTCGCTCCGGCCGCGGGTCAAGGCGGCGGGAGAACCCCAGCGGCCTCCGATGCCCCCCAGGCCCCGGCTCTCGCCTGCAGCTCTTCCAGGCTGGAGGCCTCCGTGGTCCACTCAGCCTGCAGGCCGCCGTCGGTCGGGTCCGCGGCGGCGGCAGCCAGCGCCGCCGCTATGGCCGCCTTGCTGCGGCCGGTCGGGCGCGGGGGCTTGGGCGGGTCCTCCCTATAGTCAAGGGCGGCCAGGGAATAGAGTTTAGAGTAGCTCGCAGCCAGCAACAGCGGTCCGTTGCGGCGGCGTTGCGGTCCGCCAGGTAGCGGCGTGGTGCTTCTCCGCAGAACGACAATCGTACCTGAACAGGTAGCATTCCTCGTTGGTTGTGGCGAAGTAGTAGTACTGCCGGCCCTTCTGGTCCGTGCCGATGGGCTGGGCCCGCACGCCCTGGCGCCGTGGGTGCGAGGCAACAGACAGAGTGCGTTCATTGGAAGGGGCCCAGCAACGGGAGAACAGTCCCTGCACAGACCATCTGCATCTGCAATCACACCCTCAGCGGCAGCAGCCGCTATATGTACGCCTCACCTCTACCGTGTCGGGGTCATCCAGCTGTGCGAGAGCAACAACAAGGATGGAGTCAGGATCGGACATAGTTCGTTGGTCATGCACTTCACCACCTAAGCGGCACCCCGGGCAAGCACTAGCCCTAACTTTACGCCGCAGACGCCCCTGCGTGCCATCCCCTCCACCGCTGACCCCACGCACCAGGTGCCGCATGGTCTCCCGCACCACGGGGCACTCGTGCGCCCGCCAGTCGCACAGCGCGTACAGCACCTGGACCTGTTGACGGGCGGGGCAGTGGGGAGACGGACGGCGGGTGAGGGTGCAGTCTCCACCGCCATCGCCTGCCGAGGCCGCTGCAGACACGGCCAAGACAGCACCCGCCGTTCCCCGCCTGACGCATGTGTGGCGGACCCGCTGTGGCAGTTAGGACCCCCGGCCGGCCCTGTGCGTGCCACTCCAAACCAGCTGCGCTCCTGACCCAGCTGTGCCTGTCGTAAGCCGCCTCTATCGCGCCCTGAGGGCCCACCCGCATCTGCGGCGTAACCGCGAAGAAGTCCCGCTTGTGCAGGGGGTTGCGCGGGAAGAAGTCGCGCCACTGCCGGTGCAGCTTCGCGCCCAACAGCGGCTCGTAGCCCTCCACGTCGTTCGGCTCGCACGGCGCTGTGGCGTCTGGGCGCACCAGCTGCGGGCAAGTGCGTGAGGATGCATGTAAAATCGTGTCGTGTAGTGTCATGGCCGCTGGTAAGTGTCCGTGGGGGATCCAGCATCACAGCCGAGCGATCTGTCCCTGCCCATGCCCCTCCCCGGTATGGCCCCAGGCGCAAGCGAGCCGCACCTTGAACAGCAGGTCGGCGAGGAAGGTCGTGTGGTCGCCCGGCAGCAGCGCCGCCCGCTCTAGCTGATCCCCGGTGAAGGGCTTCAGCTGGATGGCCTTCCCGAACACACGGGAGAACTGCGGCGTGGGGAGGATGGGGTCGGGCGGCGCAGGCGGCGGGGTGAGGAGGAGCCCGAGACCGTCTGCGCTGAGCGCACCCCCACGCCCTCAACCTCGCTCCCCCCCGTCCAAGCCCCATGATCCCGGCTCCGGCCGCCTGAGTTGGGCCCCTGTGCGCTCTTGCGGCCGCAGGGAGGTTCGGGTTCGACTCCGGTTCGGCGTAGCCATCCGGTCACCCTGCCCCCCCCCCACGAGCAACTACTGTCCCGCCCCTTGCGCCCACCTCCCCGCCCCACCGCACCTGAAGCACGGCAGCGAAGCGCCAGTCGCTGCGCAGCTCGTCACGCGCCTCTTCCGCGGTCTGCTCGACGGGCTCCTCACTAGAATCGCCATCGCCAGTCAAAGCCTCCTCCTCCTTCTTATCGTCCTCACCCTCGCTAGAGTCGGAGTCGCTACTGCTCGACTCGCCGCTTGCCTCCTCGGAGCTCCGAGGAGAGCTCCCGGTTTGTGCATTTCCTTGACCGGGCTCGTTTGCTTTGACCGACGGCCGAGATGGTCCTGCACCATCCCCGTCGGAGGCTGGAGGAGCCTGCTCATCAGTCTGCTTCTCAGGGTCTCCCTCGGGGCCCTCTTTCCCAGCCATCGGGTCAAGCACGTTCACCTAAACATGCCTTACAAGTGTCTGCAAGCGTTACAGCTACACCGCATCGTCAGAGCGTTTGGTTTGGAAGCTCACGGCCGGGAAGCGACCTGGTCGCGCGAACCGACCTGTCGTGCACGCCACGCGGGCGTGCCCAGCCCCCCTCAAACCCCTCACCTTGCCGCCCGCCGTTGTCCGCATATAGATACCTCCGTTGCTGCTAGCACCCACTGCCACGGTTTTCTTCAAAACCCCGAGAACCCCGCCGCTGAAACAAAGAACACGGCCTTCTCACCGTCAGTGGGGACTGACTCGCTCGCCCACTCGTTAGGGAAGCAGAGGGAGACGGAGGGGATCTCCCCGTCATCGAAGCGCTGAGCGATAACAGCGTCACCTGCACGCGCACTGTGTCGTGCCCCGCCTTTGTGCCCCCAGGGGCTCGCTAGGGGGTGCCAGCGGATGCTGCCTCCTTGTAGGCTCACCCCACTCTGCATCTGAACCCCATCCGCCCCAGCCCCCCGCCGGCACAGGCCCTAGCCCTTCCGCCTTCGCAGGAGGCAGCACACGTAATGCGCCATTGCTAAGAGGCGCTCGGGACAGGCCGGGGCTGCCCAGCTGATTGTATGGATGCTACACCATGACCCCCGTCATGCATCATGGCCATTCATGCACACGGTGGTGATCGAACGTGGCGGCACGCCCACGCTCTCGTGGTACCTGCCTCCACCTCAGGGGCCGACCCGGCCAAGCGGGACCAGCTGCTGAAGGCCCTGCTGCTGGCCCTCAAGGGGCTGCAAGCCAAGGCCAGGCCGCAAGCCAAGGTCAGGCCGGCTGGCGCGAAGGCGGCGCTGGCAAACGCAGGTGCGGGCCTAGCAGCTGGCGCTACGGCATCAAGCGTCGATCTAACATGCCGGAATGTCCGAGCCGCGCCGCTGAGGAGGGACGCCATGACTGGCCCCTGCGAGGCCGCTGCAGCAATCCATCACCGTCACCGCGGCCCGGGCCGGACCACCCTGTGCCACGGCTGCTGGAAGCGATGGAGCAGGCGGGCTGCCTGGCCGACGTGCCATCGCCTGGGCGGAAGCGGATGCTGGAGGACCAGGCGGCTGCTGTAGCGGCGCTGCGGCGGCGGCAGCGGTGGAGGACACCGAAGAGGACGAGGAGGACGACCTCACTCTCGAGGAGCTCTGGCGGAGGCGCCGAGTAGGTGGCTGAGGACTTGATGAACGGCCAAGCCTGATGGGGATTGGGATAAGGGCCGAGCCCGCTGTGCTGGGGACTAAGCCCCCTGCTTACAGTCTTCCCCCTATAGAAGGGCTCGGGAACTCATGCGTCCAAGGCTTAGTGTGGTGGCGTTCACTGTGCTAGTACACCGGGTTCCCGCCGGACATAGCACGGAGACACGGTCAGTGCGCTCGGACGATGCCGGACTAACAGCCGTGCCCCGGGCCCTGAAAACCAACGATGCTTGCATGGCTATGGAGGGGCATACACCTTGTCGGCTGAACACGTGTCAGTCGCATGCCCTTCACCCTCAAGAAGCCTGGCTTGGCGGGTGGTACCAGGAAGAGGAGGCATTCATCCCAGCATGCACCGGGACGAAGGCCCTAGGAACCCTGGACGGGATACGAACTCAGGCATGAAGCGGACATATTTAGGCCACATCGCCATTATGCAGCTGTGATGCTAGCCTGGTGCTAGCTAGCGCCAACCCGAATGAGCGTGTGAAGCCGAAAGCAAAGGGGCCTCCACGAGGAAACCGACAAGGCGACCCGAATGGCATGAGGCTTAACGCCGTGGGCTCCACAGTGTCCGGCCCTGCCTGTCCCCCATACGGCCCTGCCTGCAAGTGCTCATGCGAGGGCTCCCGCGCACCTCCTTGGCAAGGACAGATTGCGTGGCCCCCTGGCCTTGTTAGAAGGAGCGAGTGGAAGGAAGGAAGGAAGGAAGGAAGGAACGAAGGAGGCGAGACGAAGCCTTCCTTCCTCCCCTTCCCTTACCTTCCTTCCCTCCTTCGGCAAAATGGTGCGCCATGTGGGAGATACTCCACGCCCCGCCCGCGCCAAGGGACCTGGCCAGCGCAGCGAGGCCGGGGGGGGAGTACGGGGCTAAACCGCGAAGGGGGGCCACGGGAGACGTGGGGAGGAAGGCCCTGCGGCCCCGCGGCGACGTGTCACAGCCAGCTGCTGAGGTAGTGCTGCTGCACGGGGGCTTTCCCGGGGAGCGGCCAAGGCGCCCTGGACAGGTGGCATGCGGCATTCGTGTCGGAAGTGTGGCCCGCAGGCTTGTGGTGCGGCGCACTTGACAGGAGGAAGTGTGTTCTATGCGGTTGGGTGGGTCAGCAGGCCGGTGACCTGCGCTGCAATCAATTCCATGCGCTCGCTTTGGTATGGTCGCCTTGGCGCGCGTGCCTTCCCCACAGGTGCCTTAGTCCCCTAGCCGTGCCTCGTTGCCAATGTGTCTCTCGCACCATGTCTACTTCTTCTAGTCAACAGCAGCAGAAGCAGTACGCGAACTCGAACCTGAATGCGGTCTTCAGCTCCAAGCCGCCCGCTGCCAGCGCGGGAGCGGGTTCGTCCACAAGC
The DNA here is from genome assembly GCA_016858145.1 of Edaphochlamys debaryana. NCBI lineage: Eukaryota > Viridiplantae > Chlorophyta > Chlorophyceae > Chlamydomonadales > Edaphochlamys > Edaphochlamys debaryana. The sequence continues at coordinate 404,833 of JAEHOE010000074.1, forward strand.
GGCACGATCAACAGGAATGGCATGCTCGTGCTCTCCAAAGTAGGTGGCGCGCATCGCAAGAATGGCGCGGACTTGGTCGGCCCAAGTCGCCTTACTCTCCGCGCGGAGAGGTCCTGCCGTAGCCACCTGCCTCGAGGCTTCTGATGGGCGCCTGACTTTGCTCTGGAAGAAGCGCTGCCTTCTTAGTGCCCAGATCAGCCACGTTGACGCCGCCTCTCGCTGCTTGGCGACCCTCCTCGCAGCGCACGACTCGTGCAGTATCTGGCGCAAAGGTCGTGGTCCCGAAGCCCGTCAACCTCCCCTCGTTAAAGAAGGTGGGAGCGACTGGCGGCAAAAGATTGCCCAGAGAATGTCCAGGAAGCAGTATGCAGTAAGGGTCGTTCTTTTCCGCGCAGGAACATGCTGGCAACGACCCAACAACTCAGCTAGTCCCGGCAGGCGTGAGCTCGGGCTGGGCAAAGCCCGAGGAGCCCCCAGCGCCTGCTGCGCAGCCTCAGGAGGTCCGCTCGGCTCTCACCGCGGGTAGCAACTGGGCTTCTCAGCCGCGCCTGGGCTCCGGAGCGTGGGCATCTGCCGGCACAGCCTCTCCGGCGCACGCCCGCGCGGCAGGACCTTCTTTCCCGGTCGACCGCCATCTCAACCCCGACGAGTATCCCAGCCTTGCAGCAACAGCTCGTAGCAGCTCACAGCCGTCCAAACAGAGGCCTGTGTATGAGCAGCCTCAGGTACGCGCGAGCTTTGGAACATTGCAGTAATTCGGCAGTCGCTTACCTGTGGCTTTGCGCGCGGTTTGCACAGGACCCGCGTGGCTGGGCTGACGATGAGCGCGCTCCAGCGGGGGGCCTCCGGCACGGAGACTGGTAAGCGCCACGGCGGAAGCGTGTCCACCCGGGTCGGGCTCTAGAGACGGCGCTCAAACCACCGTGCCCAAAACCTACGCAGGGAGGGCGAGCGCCGCGACTGGGACCGCGGAGCCAGCAGGGACCCGCGATACGATCCCTACGGACCTCCCCGTCCCGGGCACTTCGACGACTACGACGAGCATCCGCGTGGAGGGCGCCCATACGACGCCTACGGTCCTCCGCCGGGACGCGGGGGTGGATACGAGTACCCTCCTCCCCCTCCTCCGCGTCGCCCGGGGTTCGAGCGGGAAGCATACGAGCGGTATGAGCGGCCCGCTGAGCGGTACGAGCGGCCTGCTGAGCGCTACGATCGCCCAGCAGAGCGCTACGAGCGGCCGGTGTCCTACGGTGGCCGGTATGCTGACTACGATGACAGCCTCATCCCGCCCCCGCCGCCCCCGCGGCCGCCGACGAGGGATCAGCAGGCCCCACCGCTGCCCCCATCAGCACCAGAGGACGAGGAGGAGGACCCCGAGCGCGCTGCGTTTGAGGCCGAGCTGCGGAACCTGCAGGCCGAGCTGGGCGGCAAGGTGAGCCCCGTGCACGCTGGGGCAGCTCTGGGATGTGGCGCACGGGCAGCGCATGCAACTGGGTCAGCTACATGCACTGCTTGCTGACTGAAGGCTTTCAACCCTGGCCTTCGCAGAAGAAGGCGGAGCAGCGGGATGGGTCCCGGGGGCCTGCGTCGGTGGCGGACCAGCCTCCTCCGCCTCCGCCCCCACCGCCGCCTCCACCGCCGCCACAGCGGGAGGAGCCTGTCGGCGAGGAGCCAAGCAACAGGAACGACAACGTAGGTTCACAATTTCGCTGCTAAATCGTCCCCTTGATTGTGGCTCCTCGTTCTCCATATTAGCTAAGCTTTTTGTTATTTGCCCTCTTCAGGCCATGGGCAAGGGTCTGTCTGGCGCAAAGCTAGGCGGGCGGGACGTGGAGGAGGATGACCGGCGGCGCAGGCCCGTAGCGGACAAGCGGGGGGCAGAGGACTTAGGCCCGAGGGGTGGGGCGCCGAGCAAGCCCAAGGAGGATACGGACGGCAAGGTGGCGCCATCAGAGGGAACTGCAGGTAAACACAGGTTCCCAATTGCGGCACGCGGGCCGGCTGGCTTGCTCTTCTGGCTAGCTTGGCTTCGATTGCGCGTTGGCTGATTAGTGTTCGCTCTTGCGTTTTCGTCTGCCCAAGCAGGGCCCCGGCAGGCGAGCAAGGCCATTGACATTCAGGAGTCACCCCGGCCCAACGCCTGGGGCCAGCCGCCAAAGCCCCCCCAGCCGGCCATGTTCGGCTCTTTCGACGAGCTGCTGCTGGAGGAGCTGCACCGCACCCCCGCGCCGCAGCCTCAGCAGCAGCCCCAGCAGTCCCGCCACCACGGGCACCCGCAGCACCCCTCGCACCTGGGGCCGCACGGCCAGGGCTATCAGCAGGGCTTCCCGCCTCAGTACCCGCCCCCGCCCCCGGGCTCGCAGCAGCAACAGGGTTACGGCCAGCAGCAGGGCTATGGCCAGCAGCAGCAGGCGGGCGCGGACGACCAGGGGCGCAACAAGCCGTGGCGGCCTGGTGAGAGGCTGTCGGCACAGGGCTTTGGCTTGTATGCATGGGGTGTAGTTCGTGGCAGGAGGCCAATTTGGTGGGCTCCTAACGTGTTGGCGGTGCGAGTTGCTCACCACGCTGTACGCCCTTGCTTGCAGTCGAGGGCACGACGCCCACGCTGCTCACGCACGCCAACGCGCCGCCCGCATCCGGGCAGCAGCAGCAGGCACAGCGGGAGGGTCCCGTGGCACCCGTCTACGACCCCAACAGGTGGGGCACACATGCGTGCTCTTACTACGGACCTGCTGCGCTCTGCGGTGATCGCGAGAGTCCTGTAGTTGAAAGTTACCTTGACATGTGCCTCACCCGTGTTCCTCTTGCAACAGCTACGACCGCCGAGCGCTGCCGCCCACCGGCCGCAGCCGGGGCGAGGCTGGCCGTGGCCGAGGGCGCGGCCGGGGCAGTGGCTACGACAGCCCCGCAGAAGGCGCTGAGGCCTCTGGCGGGGATGCTGGGCCAGAGGGTGGCCGCGGGCGGGGACGCGGCGGCCGCGGTGGCCGCGGGGAAGCTCTCGCGGAGCGCGGGGGCCGTGGAGGACGCGGCGGCCGCGGCGGTCGCGGCCGGGGACGCGGAGAGGACTCTGGCGCTGAGGAGGACGGTAGCGGCGCTGGGGGCGAGGCTGGGGAGGCTGAGACCAGCGGCAGGCGCAGTGGCTCGGCCTTCTCCGGCCGCCACGGCGACGCTGCGGGCTCGGGCTCCGAGCGCCCTCCGACGGGCCGCCAACGCCAGCCTCGGGAAGGCCGCGGCGGCCGCGGGTCTGGAGGCGCGGCTGCAGGTGGCGACGGCTCGCAGGGCGCTGGGCCGCAGCAGGCTGGGCCGTCGGGGGAGGGTCGGGAGCGGTCCTCCTCTGGGCCGGCCCGCGGCGGACCGCCCCAGGCGGCAGCGCAGCAGCCGCCCGCTCCCCAGCAGGCTCAGCAGCAGCAGCCCACGGCGGTTCCCCTGCAGCCGCAGCAGCTGCAGTCCGCGGGGCCGCCCGCGCCGCCGGCCTCTTCCAATCTGGCGGCTGCGGCGGCCGCAGCGGCTGCGTCCTCAGCCTCCGACCCCAACAGCAGCTCCTCGCTGGCTTGGGGCAGCAAGATTGCCACCGACGTGGCGGCGCGAACGCTCGAGGACCCGGTCGTGGCGGACACGCCCGTCGTCAACCTGCCCGCCTCGCTGGACCCCACGCCGGTGCCTGCGCTGGTCGTGCTTGGCAACCAGTTTGACCGCTCCATCGGGCCCAAGCCGGCCCAGTCCCAGGCCCCGCACCACGGCGCTCAGGCCGGGGCCATGGCCGGCAAGCCCCCGGGTGCCGCCGGACAGCCCCAGCAGATGCACCAGCAGGCGCAGCACCAGGAGGGGCTCACGAGCAAGAGCGTGGAGGTGCTGGACAGCGGCATGCCCGCGCTCCCGGCGGACCTCAACCTCGACATGCTCCCGTCCAAGCCGGCAGGCGGCATGTCCTCCGGCCTGGGCGGCCTGTCGGCAGGTGCTGGCGGAATGCCGACCCAGGACGCCCGCGGCGCGCTCAGCAGCGGCTACGGAGCCTTTGGCGGTGCCACCGGCGGGGACCACAGCGCCGGCGGCTCTGGCGCCACGCAGGCCCCTTCGCCCGGCGGCATCTCCATGTGGAGCCAGGGCAACACGCTCGGGGGCTTCGGCCAGGCCGCCAGCCCCCTGCAGCCGCACCAGGCGGCCGCCCCCACCCTCACGGCCGCCATGCAGGCGTTCTACTCTGCGCCCAACTCCGGCAACGTGTTCCAGACGGGCGCGACCATGGGCTCGAGCGTGGCGGGCGCCGCCAACTCGGGCAACAACGCCGGTGCTGCGCAGCCCGGGCCGCAGCTGATGCTGGGCCCCTTCACCCAGTTCGGCGCGCCGTTCGGCCCGCCCGGTGGCGTGCGGCCGTTCGGCATTGCGCCCAGCAACCAGTTTGGCGGCCTCGGCGCCAACTTCCTCATGCCGCAGCCCTTCCTGCCCACCAACAAGCAGCCCGACTGGTCCATCGGCCTTGGCGCGCAGGCCACCAACCTTGCGGCCTCGGGCCTGGCCCGGCAGATGGACCTGGGCGTGCCGCCGGCCTACATGGTGCAGGCGGTCGCCAACCCCAACGCCGGCGGCCAGTCGGGAGCGAGCGCTGGCGGTGCGGGTGTTGTGGAGGGCGCGGGTGGCTTTGGCGGCCTGCCCAACACGCTGCTCGGCCCCGGCCTGCCGTCGCTGTCGCAGCCCGGCGGCTTTGGCGCCGGCCCCAAGCAGCCGCAGCAGCAGTCCGGGGGCGGCCTCGGCCACCCCGGCATGAAGCACCCCGGCATGCCTGGCATGTACGGCACCCCGCAGCAGGCGCAGCAGCACCATCAGCAGCAGCAGCAGGCGGCGCACCACCATCACCAACAGCAGCAGCAGCAACACCAGCACCAACACCAGCAGCACCATCAGCAGCAGCTGGCGCCCGGCGCGAAGGAGCCGCTCAAGGCCAACCTGCCGGACGACATTTTTGACGTTAAGCCGTCGGGCCAGCAGCAGCAGGCGGCGCAGCAGGCGATGCAGCAGCACCAGCAGGCGGCGGCCGCCGCGGCGCAGCAGGCCGCGCAGCAGCAGCAGCAACAGATGCAGGGACGCATGCAGGGTGGCCCCATGCCGCCACCTGTGCCCGCTGCGTCGGGCCCGGCCCGCATCGGGCACGGGGCTCAGCCGGGGCTCCCCGTGCAGCCCATGCCGACGGCGCAGCCGATGCCCATGGCCCCGGTGCCCACGGCTGTGCCCATTGGCGTGCCTCTCAAGCAGGTGCACGCGCAGGGCCCGCCGCCGCAGGGCCCGCAGGGCGGTCCGGCGCCTGCCGGAGGGCCAGGGCCGGTTGGCAGCGGCCGTGGGGGCCGCGGAGGCCGCGGCGAGGGACGTGGAGGTGCACGGGCTGTGACGGTGGAGAGCGGCAGGGGCCGGGGCTTTGCAGGGCGCGGAGGACGTGGAGGCGCCAAGCCCGAGGGCGACGGCGCAGCGGGTGCCAGCGGCGTGGCGGCGGTGCCGGCTGGGCAGCCCGGCCCGATGGCGGGTGGTCCTGTCGCTGGCTCCTCGGGGCCCACGTCCGGTCCGTCTGGACAGCCGGGCCAGGGGCAGCAGGGGCCGGGCCCTGTGCAGGGTCAGGGCGGCGGCATGCCGCAACAGATGGGCGGCGGCGGTGGCAGGGGTGACGGCAACCGCGGCAGGGGCCGCGGCGGCGGCGGTGGAGGCGGCGGCGGTGGCAGGGGACGTGGTGGCGGCCGCGGCGAGGGCGGCCAGCCAGGCGGCGGCCGCGGCGGCCAGCCGAATGGCGGCGGGCGGGGCCCCAAGGGCGGCCCGGCCGGTGGCGACAACTGAGGAGAGCGGAGTTAGGCGTTTGGCTCAGCCGGCGCATAAACACCATTAAGACTTTTTTAGCATACCGTTATAGTTCACGGGTGCGCAAGGAGGCGGGCTATCCTCATGAGACGGGGCCCATTAGGATCACCGGGGCTGCGGATGAAGCCCCGCGTAGGGCCTCTGAGGCCCAGCTGGCTCACAACACGGCTGAGGCCGGCGGCCAGCGATCCCAGACACGCGGTTGGAGATCGCAGAGAAGGGATATGGAGGACGAAGCGCCTTTGGCAAGCAAACGGAGGACACAAGTGCCACAGATCGTCCGTGGCTTTGCCCTCACGGCCTGCAAGGGCTTTGGGCCCGCGGATAGGAGGATGTGCATGTCGGCCTGAGTACACTGCCGCTGGCAGGAGCGTGCTGCGACAGGTTTGATGGCTGCTGGCCTGGTCTGTCGGTTGAGGATAAGGCGGACATGCGTGAAGCGCCGGAGGGGGAGGAGACGTGAGAGCGCTGGAGCCTATGCAGGTAGGTCTGAGATGCTGTGAGAGGTTGTTGCTGTGGAGTGCAAGGCCGAGGCATTGCCTTCAGAACGGCCAGGGCCGGACCTTGGTGGAGGCGGGCTGGAGTGCAGGTGTGCAGAAACAGAGGTACACCGGGTACACCGGCAGAAGTAGGAAGGCGCAGGAGCAATCCGGACCCAAGCCTACGGGGAAGGGCGAGCTTGCACCGATGCCCACCCGTGCCCGGCACATGTCTGCGTAGCGGCGAGGCAAGCCTCCAGCTAAGGCAACGAGGTGGTTGATGGCAGTGTGACCAATGGGTGTCGAGACGCGGGCGGGGGCAAGGGTGCCGATCCGCGGCAGCCCAGGACAGTTGGAGGAGTGAGGGTGTGGACCGGCTGGTTGGTTGGAGCCTGGTGCTCTGGGTTGGCACGGTAAGCATCGAGTCCTCACAAACGGTACCCACCCCTCAAGCAGTCCTCTTGTGGACCCCTTGAATGGTCAACATGGGCACAAGTCTTGCCCAGCTGTGGGGGCTATCATTGCACCTTGTCTCCAGCAAGCGCTAGACACTAGGGGCCTCCCCAAGGGGCCTGCAGGGCGTGTGCAAGAAGAGCAGGAAACGGGCCAGTAAGGCCCAGAGCCGCGTCAGCAAGAAGGCCAAGGCGGAGGGGGAGGTGATGTAAGATGTAGCACGTCAGAGGGGGGCAGAAGTGCAAGGACAGATACTGGGGGGGGATCGGCCCGGGAGGGCCCGGGCGGATGAGGTGATACCGGGACCTGGCCCTAGTCAATGTTCCGATTGCCCGCTGCTGAAGAACGACATACTAGCTTGCTTTGTGATGGCAGCAGACGTGGCTGAGCTAGAGGAGCGCCTCCGAAACGTTGAGCGCGAGCGCGATGAGCTAGCGGACGATGTAGAGAAGCTGTGCCTGGCCTCGCAAGGAGGCAAGAAGGGTGCTCAAGCAGAGCTCACGAAGAAGCTGGTGGAGCGCATCAAGACAGAGCGCGATAGAGCGGAGCGAGACAATGGCGAGCTCAAACAGCAGCTCGCGGCGGTGGTTCGCGACCGTGACGAGTCCAAACGGAGGAGCGACTTCCTCGGATCTCAGCTAGACACGGCCCAGGATGCTCGCGTTGAGCTTGCCGCCCAACTTGAGGCTGCTCAGCTGGAGGCGCACAGCCTCCGGGAGCGTGCCGCTGCGGCTGAGGCGGTGGCCAAGCTGCAACAGGACGCACGCGCGGAGGCAGAGGCTGAGGCGCGGCAGCTGCGGGTGAGGGGCGGGCCTGCCATTGCGGGGGGGGGGGGGGCGGGGTGCACACCGCGGGCGAGCTGGCGGAGGTACCAAGACCGGTGCCGTTCTGCTTGCGGCACGCCGCGCAACCCCCATGCGTTGGTCACTGCGCTCAACTCACACACCGCCTCCCGGCCGGCGGGCTCCTACAGACCCAGCTGGCCAAGGAGCAGGCGGACGCGGGGCTGACGGCGGAGCTGCTGCGGCGGGCGCAGGCGGTGGAGGCGGAACTGGGCGCCAGGCTAGCAGGCCTCGAGGTGCGTTGGGTTTAAGGCAAGGGATGGTGAGGCGTCAGGGTTTGACGAGAATTGCATATGCACTCGTTGGCCCCGCGGGGCCGATGCACTGTCGGCTCTGGAAGAGCTGGCCCTGAACCCACCGCGCCAGGCTGAGCTCGCCGGCGTGAGGGAGGAGCTGTCGACGGCGCAACAGGAGCTGGAGGCCCGGCGGCAGGTGGGGGACTGCGCTGACGGCAGCCGGGTGGGCAGTCCTCAAGTCTTTTTACCCGCTATTGCCATTCCGCACCTGCCGTTTAAGCTCGGTCTTTCCCTGTCTCGTCCTCCCCGCCATCAGACGCCCTCGCCTTCGCCCCGCGGCACGAGCCGCCGGGCCCTCGCCGCTGGCGCGGCGTCCTCCGTCACGGTCACGGCCGCAGAAGCATCGCCGGCCGATGAGCCTGCGGGCAGCGCTCCCGCCTCCTCTCTGGCCGGCCAAGCCCAGGCCTCCGCCGGGCAATCCGCAGTGGCGGCACCGCCCAGTGCCACGGCGCCGGAGCCGGAGCCTCAGCCGTCCCCCTCCGACGCCGGGGTGGAGGCCGAGGCCCGGGTGCGCGAGCTGGCGGCTGCGCTGGAGCGGGCCCGTCAGGAGCTGGAGCTGGAGCGGTCCTCCCACGAGGAGGAACGGGAGCAGCTGCAGGTGCGTGGGGGGCGGAGTGGGGCAGGGACCATTGCTGCGGGTCGCGGCGGGGCGGGGCGGGGCGGAGTCCATGATGGGGGTGTCGCTCCTCCTTCCGTTCTCTTCGCCCGTGGCCCAGCTTTTGCGCCCCCTTGCGAGCTCCTACCGTCAACTCTCGGTGCCAAAGCCCAGCAGCCTCAAGCCCTTGCCTCGAGACGACCCGCGCCTTGCCCCTAGCCCTGGCCCCAAACCCCGCCCCGCACTTCCATCCCCGCTACACCCCCCTCGCCCTCCCCCCCAGCTCCTGCGTACCATGACGCACGACCTCAAGATAAAGCTGGCGCAGGCGGCGCAGGAGAAGGTGGAGGCGCTCATGCGGGCGGCGCAGCTGGGGCAGGGTGAGGAGGCCGGAGCCCGGGGTGGCACGCAAGGACCCAAAGCAACGGGCCTTGTTTGGGCGACGGCACGCGGGTCGACACGCACACCGTATCGGTATTGAGATGCTCATTGTTCTTTTGGATGACGCGGATCCGGCGCCCACATCTTGCTGCCCTGCACAGAAGTTGCCCAGGTGTTACCGCTCGTGGCAGATACTTACTGGCACGTGTCCGCCTGCTTTGTGAACCGGTCCTCTGCCCCTCAGGCCTGGCGCAGGCGCAGGCGGCGCCCGTGCCGGTGCCCAGCGGCACCTCCCGGCAGGGCTCCCTCGCGCGGGACCGCGGGGCGGAGCGCGCCGAGCTGGAGCACGGCCGCTCGTCCAAGGACCTCAGCCGCAGCCCCAGTGAGCCTCTGCCTTGGCCGCGGACGGTGTCCTGTAGGGGCGAAGCCCATACAGGGTTCGGCAGGCTACGCGGGTTCTGTTTTAGGGAAAAACCTGCCAAAGGGCGGAACCCGCGCAGGTGGCTGTGGTAGAGGGCAGCGGGGTTGCTGCGTGAGGTAGCGGGGCACCCTTGACGCTGCGTCCGCCGCTTCACCCCCGCAGGCGTCACTGCGGGCACGGCTCACTCCCCCAGCACCCGCAGCCTGTGGGCCACCTGGCTGGGCGTGGGCGCGGGCGGCAACAGCAGCGGTAGCGCCGCCGCCTCGCCCGCGGCCCCCAGCACGGTAGCCGCCGCCGCTGCAGCGGCGCAGGCCGCCGCCTCGCCTGCCCATGCCCATGCCCCCGCTCCCGCACCGCCCCCTTACCTGGCGCTGCAGCCCAGCGAGGGCGGTGCGTCCGAGGACAGCTACGAGCCGGGGCCCGCGACGGCCTCGGCGGCGGCGCAGGCGGCGGCGTCGGCGGCCAACGTGGAGGCGGCGGAGGGGCGCAGCCGCCGCCTGGCCTCGCAGCTGGAGCGCCTGCGGGCGCAGCTGGCGGCGGTGGACCGCTTCGCGGCCCGCGTGGGGCGGTGCGAGGCGCAGCTGCGGGACTGCGCTGCGCTGCTGTGGAGCGGGCGGGAGGAGGACGCACCGCGGCGATGGGCGGCGCTGGGGGAGCTGACGAGGCTGGGGCAGGAGTGCGGGGCGCTGCGGGCGGAGGCGGGCCTGCCGCCGGCGCCGTCGGGACGGGACGGCGCCGGCGAGGCCGGGGCTGGGGCCGGGGCCGAGATCTACCCGCCGCCGCACCACCACCGCACCCAGAGCGAGCCGTACCAGGGCCGCGCGGCCCCCGCAGCGGGGGGCGGCGCGGGCGCTGGCGGAGGCGGCGGTGGCCTGCCGCCGCTGCACCCCGTGCCCGGCTCCACGCCGGCCTTGTCGGGCTCTCTCGCCTACAGCAACCCGCGGTCCGCTAGCTTCGTGGCCGGTGGCAACGGCAACGGCAGCGCGGGGGTGGCAGGGGTGGTGGAGGCGGAGGCGGGCGATGGGGACAACGACGCGAGCACGGTGTGCACGCGGGAGTCGGGCGGGGTGCAGCGCAGGGTGGCGGAGGCGCTGGTGGTCGGGCTGGAGATCGCCGTACGGTCGCTGGAGCAGTACAATCACATGAGCGCCATGCAGACGCTCGTCTAGTTGGAGGACAGTACCGTATCGCAGCGGCGGGTGAGTAGTGCGCAAGGCGCAGCGGTTGGAGGCAAGTTGATGAGTGGAGGGACAAGGCAAGCGGCGGAGCGCATCAGGGTTATGGCGACCGTGTGTAGCATAGAGCGCATTGAGCGGTATTAAGGGACTGTCCGACACTGACCGGGGGCCTTCATCCAACGGTTGCAGCCACTGGGACGTGCTGGATGTCTGAACCTCCATGCCTGGAGGGCAGGGCGTGGTATGGAGTTGATTTGATGGGCTGGCCTATGGTCACCCCATTACCTGCTTGTGTCCCTTAGTTGATGCAAGACCTTTATGGGAGTCGGGGATGGTTGACCAAGTGGTATACCGATTCTCCAGCGGGCAAGGGGGGGAAGGGTTCGGGCATTCCCTCGACATGGAGCGGCCAGGGGCAACGTTTGCCTGATATCACGCTTGTAACCCGCCTGTCGTCATGCGTCAGACAGGTGACGCCCGGGGCCCTTCACATGACGCGGTACGGGCGCGGGACCGAACTTCGGGACGCGCACTCGGCCGACTGCCGGATGTCGCGCAGGTGCGCAGCTGCCGTGGGGGCCCCGTACGGCAGGAGTTGGTCCAGCAGTATGCATAAGACGCGATGCTTGAACGCTCCCTGCAACAAGGGCTCTACCTGCGTGTTGTCCAGCAGCACATCTGATCCCAGGTCCTCGTGACGAAAGCCGAGCCGACATCAGCATTTCCGTGGCCGTGTCACAGCCGTCCTTCCCAAAGTTGGCTTCAACCTCTAGGTAGTGGCCAATATTCGCAAGAACCAAGTCAAGGCAAGTCGTGACAAGCTGAGAGACCGCTGTTTGCGCGATGCTAATGCGGAGCTGCACCAACGTGGGACCGTAGCTGCTGGCTGCTACTACTTACACCATAGTATCACTTCAACCTGCTTGCCTTAATATCCTCGCAGCCGCTCGACGCCACCATGGTCGGACCTGGAGCCATCGTGTCGATCCCGGCCGACCCCGTGCCCATCAAGCCAATGGTTGTTTCGGGCATCACCCTCGAGTACACATCCCTCGAGCAAGCAATGCAGGCCGCGGGCATAGAGTCACAGGCGGAGCTGGAGCGTATCCTAGCGCCCAACAAAGCGTGGCCCCACCCGGCGCACCAGGACGGTGAGAGTGGGCCATGTTTTCCCCGTGCAGCCCCCTGCCTGCACACGTCACACAGCTGCTAAGCGGCCACGCAGCTAGGTCTCAGCTTCCTCTCTCGCCTTGCTGCCCCCACAGGCTGGAAGCTCTCCCACGACGCCATCCGCCGGGACATGGACGCGCTGCTGTCCGGCCTGGAGCGCACCCGGGCCCTGGTCGAGTCCGGGCGGGCGCTGGAGGCCTGGCAGGTGGCCCACCTGCAGCTGGTGGTCAAGGACATGTACCACAACGTGCACGCACACCACGACCACGAGGAGGGTGAGATCGGGAGCCGGGGGAAGCCCGGGTTGGGAACTCGAACACCCAACAGGTTGCAGGCCCACATTCCTCAGCCTCTCAGCTTCCAGCTTCTCACCGCCTTATCTGCCATATCAACCCGTCCCTGCCCCCTACCCCCCAGAGATCTTCTTCCCCTGGATGGAGTCCCGTGTGGTGGTGCCCCCCAAGATGAGCAGCGACCACAAGACGCTCATGGCACTGCTGGACCGCACTCGGGACCTGGCCGCAGCCATGAGGCCGGGGAGCGCGCAGGGGTGCAAGGTGCGGACGGGGCGGCGGGGTGGGGGACAGGGCTCAGGGGAGTGGGATGAAGCAACAAACAGCGTATGAGATAGTGTATCTGCAGACTGGCCAGTCCGACGCCCTGAAGCTGACCTCGCTTTCCACCTCTCCCGCCCCTCCCTCTCCCCCTCCCCTCCAGTCTCTCGTTTCGGACCTCCTCTCCACCTTCTCCACCCTCCGCGCGCACATGCGCCAGCACCTGGAGGAGGAGGAGATCGTGGGTCTGCCGCTCATGCGCAAGCACTTCACGGCCGCGGAGCTGGAGGTGTGCGAGAAGAAGATCGTGGCGGACCTCAAGCCCTCCGACATGGCCTTCTTCCTCAGGCCCATGGTGAGGCGGGGGGCCGGGGGCTCGGGGAGGGGAAGAAGGCACGGGGCCATGAGAGGTTCCTTACCGGCCAGGGCACGTATTCATGCTATGTCCGGAAGGTACCGGTCGCTTGATCCACAGGTCAAGCATGGATGGTTCAACCCCTCACCGTCGTCCCTTGCCCGCCTCCCCTACTCCCCCTCAGGACATGCCCACCAAGCGGGCCACCATGACCCGCTTCGGCATCCCCCGCCTGGTGCAGACGCTGGTGCTGCTGCCCGCAGTGCGCAGGGACGCCCGCACCGTGATGCACGCATACGCGGAGCTGGCGGCGGGGGAGCAGCTGCAGCGGAGCAAGGGAGCGCGGAAGGGGTTCCTGTGCTTCGCGGCGTGAGGGTGGGGGTGGGAGCCGGGAGGCTACTCAAGGGACCCATGGGGTTTTTGATAACGTCTGGCGTCTGATCGACACTTATATACATACGTGAGCATGACATGGACTGGTACGTGAACTTGATGAACGCAACTGAATGGCAGCAACGAACAGCGCGGCGGGTGTGTTGCAATTCTGGCAAGCCTGGCGCAGTGTGAGGGCAGGAGGGCGCCGTGGCCAACGTGGCTGACGTACTGAGTGGCGGGAGTGGCGGAAACTAATTGTACTGAGGTACTAGGGTCTCCTTACGATGCTGGGGAGCGTTAGGAATGACGCGTTACAGGGTGCGTTGCTAGCCTAGTCCTTACCTTTCTGGGCAATCTGAGCAGAGGCTCATATGACGCTGTTGGTGCTGTCGGACCTAGGGAGGCGAATGAGGGTTGAAGTAGCGGTGTCAAGGTTGCTTCGATTGATGCGTACGTGATAGTTCAGCCGGGCCTTCCAGCGTGGGTGGGCTACTATCTGTCACGCTGGGGCTGCTGCAAAGAATCACCGCAGTGGGCTTGACACCTGGAGCTTAGATGCGGCCCGTCCACTGAGGAAAGGAGAGGACAGCGGGGTTCGGTGCAAGCAATGCGCAGTGTGGATGGTGAGGGGTTAACGAACAAGAGGACATGTGCAGCACCTGAAATTCCCACCCGCCGGATCCCCTGCGCCCGCGTCCGCAACCCCTTCCCGTTTCTCTTCGCTCTGTTGCCCCTCTGTGCACGACATAGTGTGTCCACCCTCCCCGCATCTGAAGTGCTGGCAAGCACGGCCGGAGGCACGGACTGACGACGGGCAGCGCAAGAGCCAGGGGACTCCCACACAAGCAGTGAAGGGGGCTACGCTGCACACCGAAGGCACACACTGCGGGTAGCAGCCCCCATGTAAAAGTCCATGAATGCTAGCGGCGTCGAGGTAGGGGTGACTTGGGTGTGCCGCTCTCACTGTCTCACACCTTGTCCACTCGCTCCTCTTCTGCATGCAAGCGCAGCCCGTTGTGTCCTCCACCGGGTGCAGTCCGGGACTGGCGGGAGCTCGATCCGAACGGACCCGCTCCGAGTGGTTGGGGCGCACCGTGCACATACATATGGGATGACTACCTGGAGGGGGCGGCACCTTGAACGCCCTGCACACGGGACGTGAAGCACCCTTGACAGAACAGGCTGCGCGCATAGTATACATATGCGCTGCAGCGTCAGCAACCCGGCGAGTACGAGGAGGTGGACGATGGACGATGGACGGTAGAGACTGGACAGTTCGGTGTGGGGCTCGTCAAGGTATGCCTCTCTGGCACGCACATGTACGGGCCACACGCATACTTACTGCACCGGACGAGCAATTGATTGCTAGCTGGCGGCTCTCATAGAGGGCCGACGCTCAGCACTTTTTTGCTGATTCCGTACACGGTATAGAATCTCAGCAAGGAAGCTTTTGCAGTGGACGCTCTCTCCTGCCCTCTGTGCCCACTCGCCGCGCAGTAGCCTCCAACCCAGCCACAGGGGAAAATGCAAGGCAAGATGGAGGCCGCTCGAGGCTTCGGCACAATTAGGGAGCAACACAGCAGTTGCCGCGCTGGGCACATGAGTGGCCTTGGAAGGAACAGTGCGTGCAGAGTCATACGACCCCAATTGGCCCGGAGCGACACGCACGCACTTCGTAGACACAGGGGGTTTCCCCGCGCCGACCAAGAACCTTTGAGAAAAGAGTTCAAGTTGCAGTTGCAGTTGCGATGTGAATGCTGCGTGCAGAGGGGAGAGAAGGGTGGAGTGAAGTGGAGAAAGGAGAGTGCGTGGAGAATGGTGGAGAGGGTGGAGAGGGTGGGGTGTACGAACGCCGGGATCCGACGGGGCCGACTGCGCTTAAATCACCCGCTGCGTCGCACGTCAGTCGTACTAGTCCTGTATGAGAGGTCCTCAGAGGTCTGTGACCCTATCATCGGTCTTGGCGTGCGAAGGTGGGGTCTGGGGTGCACATGTCCACACCGCGCCTTGCTTCGGCGCCAGCGTAGCCTTGAATTCCACCGAGGCAGGCGGGGGTACGATAATACCGTGCGCGCAGAGTGTGCAATGAGTGGAGACAAGTGAAGACAGAAGGTGGAGACAGCAAGGCGTGAAAGGTGCAGAAAGACTCCCATCGTACAGGGTCCCGGAGGAATCAGAGTGGACCCCGAGTGGAACACGAGCATTACAAGTTACAGCCATGATCCCTCTGTTCTGCATTCCTGCATTTCCAGCTTGAAAGCCGGTCCCAGACCTCTCAGCTCTCGATATGCCATCAGCATCAGTCATCGGGCCTGCCGGCGCCGCCGTGCCGGACTTCCCCCGCCGGAATTCACCTGCTGGACTTCCCCTGTCGGAAGTAATCTCGAGCTGGTGCCCCCCATCAAGCCTTCACGCAAGGCCCCCGCTACCCCGGCATTGGCGAGTGCCTCAAATCAAAGCTCAAGTACGTCAGCCACGCTGCCCTGCACGCTGGACCCTCAGCATCCTGCTCTAGCGCTGCCTTCCTTTGTACCCGTGTCTTGCGCCAGCAGCTTATGAAGTTGGTACCGTATGCACACCACGATGAATAGCTGTACACTATGGACCGCTGAAGCTCTGCGCCAAGTTGTTCTCCTCACAACCCACGCTGAATAGAACCCCTTTCAGCTCAAGTCGAAAAGCCGCCAGATGTGACTCCCGATTCCCACCTCCTTGGGTCCCAAGAGTAGCCTCCCGGCTCCCACCCCCACCCTCACGCCGCGAAGCACAGGAACCCCTTCCGCGCTCCCTTGCTCCGCTGCAGCTGCTCCCCCACCGCCAGCTCCGCGTATGCGTGCATCACGGTGCGGGCGTCCCTGCGCACTGCGGGCAGCAGCACCAGCGTCTGCACCAGGCGGGGGATGCCGAAGCGGGTCATGGTGGCCCGCTTGGTGGGCATGTCCTGGGGGGACAGGGGGGGAGGAGGGGAACGGAGGTGTGATGAGAGGGTGAGCCTTGCCTTGCCTGAGCATTGAGCAACGGGGTCCCGTCCGGACATGGACTAGCATGTATACGTGCCCTGGCTGTTGAGCAACCACCCATGGCGCCCCGTATACCACATGCCGCTCTCATTTCCCCTCCCCTCCCCGGGCCCCCGTCCGCTGCCGCACCATGGGCCTGAGGAAGAAGGCCATGTCGGAGGGCTTGAGGTCCGCCACGATCTTCTTCTCGCACACCTCCAGCTCCGCGGCCGTGAAGTGCTTGCGCATGAGCGGCAGACCCACGATCTCCTCCTCCTCCAGGTGCTGGCGCATGTGCGCGCGGAGGGTGGAGAAGGTGGAGAGGAGGTCCGAGACGAGAGACTGGAGGGGAGGGGGAGGGAGGGGCGGGAGAGGTGGAAAGCAAGGTCAGCCTCAGGGCGTCGGACTGGCCAGTCTGCAGATACACTATCTCATACGCTGTTTGCTGCTTCATCCCACTCCCCTGAGCCCTGTCTCCCACCCCGCCGCCCCGTCCGCACCTTGCACCCCTGCGCGCTCCCGGGCCTCATGGCTGCGGCCAGGTCCCGAGTGCGGTCCAGCAGTGCCATGAGCGTCTTGTGGTCGCTGCTCATCTTGGGGGGCACCACCACACGGGACTCCATCCAGGGGAAGAAGATCTCTGGGGGGAGAGGTGAGGAGGGAGGGTTGATATGGCAGATAAGGCGGTGAGAAGCTGGAAGCTGAGAGGCTGAGGGGAGGGGGCCTGTAACCTGTTGGGTGTTCGAGTTCCCAACCCGGGCTTCCCCCTTCCCCGATCTCACCCTCCTCGTGGTCGTGGTGTGCGTGCACGTTGTGGTACATGTCCTTGACCAGCAGCTGCATGTGGGCCACCTGCCAGGCCTCCAGCGCCCGCCCGGACTCGACCAGGGCCCGGGTGCGCTCCAGGCCGGACAGCAGCGCGTCCATGTCCCGGCGGATGGCGTCGTGGGAGAGCTTCCAGCCTGTGGGGGCAGCAAGGCGAGAGAGGAAGCTGAGCCCTAGCTGCGTGGCCGCTTAGCAGCTGTGTGACGTGTGCAGGCAGGGGGCTTCAAGGGGGAGCATGGCCCACTCTCACCGTCCTGGTGCGCCGGGTGGGGCCACGCCTTGTTGGGCGCTAGGATACGCTCCAGCTCCGCCTGTGACTCTATGCCCGCGGCCTGCATTGCTTGCTCGAGGGATGTGTACTCGAGGGTGATACCGGAAACGACCACCGGCTTAATGGGCACGGGGTCGGCCGGGATCGACACGATGGCTCCGGGTCCGACCATGGTGGCGTCGAGCGGCTGCGAGGACATTAAGGCAAGCAGGTTGAAGTGATACTATGGTGTAAGTAGTAGCAGCCAGCAGCTACGGTCCCACGTTGGTGCAGCTCCGCATGAGCATCGCGCAAACAGCGGTCTCTCAGCTTGTCGCGACTTGCCTTGACTTGGTTCCTGCGAATATTGGCTACTACTTGGATGTTAAAGCCAACTTTGGGAAGGAAAGCTGTGACACGGCCACGGAAATGCTGATGTCGGTCCGGCTTTCGTCACGAGGACCTGGTATCAGATGTGCTGCTGGACAACAGGCAGGTAGAGCCCTTGTTGCAGGGAGCGTTCAAGCATCGCGTCTTATGCATACTGCTGGACCAACTCCTGCCGTACGGGGCCCCCACGGCAGCTGCGCACCTGCGCGACATCCGGCAGTCGGCCGAGTGCGCGTCCCGAAGTTCAGTCCCGCGCCCGTACCGCGTCATGTGAAGGGCCCCGGGCGTCACCTGTCTGACGCATGACGACAAGCAGGTTACAAGGGTGATAAGGCACACGTTGCCCCTGGCCGCTCCATGTCGAGGGAATGCCCGAACCCCGCCCTGCCCCGCTTAGGGCGCCACGTGGCAGCTCACCATCCGCCCCTGGATTCACAAGCCTCCTTCATCCGCAAGTGGATGTCCGGAGCAGCCACCCGCGTTTACGAAGGGGTGTAGAACTGTAGATGTCCGCGAATCCCAGAAGCAGGAGGCCACCGGCCACCCAGCAGCGACCCAGGCACCCACACCTCATCGCAAGTCACCGCAAGCCTGGGCAGACCCGTACCCCACACCTTGTGTGTGCAACCAACCCCAGTGTATTAGCTATGACGGCCCGCCGAGTTGGAGCTTGGAGGGTGTTGGTTGCGGAACGCGCCACCAGGGGGGCTATCAGCAGCTGGGGTAGGGTAGTCCAAGTGGCGCAACCCGCTGCCCGCGAAAGGAAGCCCCCCTCCACACAGCTTGTGCCGTCGAGCGACCAGGTGCACAGCAGGTGCCGTTCATGTCCGCTCATGCGCAACACCCTCGTCCCCCAGTCTTACCGTCCTGGCAGCCGGAGTGCTTCCACCGCGTCCCGTCGGCGGCCATGATGGCCTCGAAGTCCTCCTGGGTCATGTTGAGCGCCTTGAGGCCGTCCTCGATGGATGTGTAGTTGAGAGTGACCCCAGCGATGACCGTTGACGTGGCCTTCACATCGCCCGCAGGCAGCTCAGCAACGACTGCGCTGGCCATGGTGCCTGTGGGCGCGTGGGACCGTTAACCGTCACGTCGGGGTCCGGGCCGGTCGCCGCTCAGGGCTGAAGAGCAGGCTCTCTGCGTGTGCCTTCAATCAGCTCGCAGCCCTGGTGCGATCCAGTGAGCTGCTTAGCCAGAGTAGTCGGCCGGGGGGTGCTCCGTGGTGCTCCGGGTGCTGGGGGCTCGGGGTGTGTGGCGGGGTGCGCCTGTGTGGCAAGGGAATGAAGGCCTTCGGAGTTGTCCTGAGCGAGAAACGGGACGAGGTGGAGAAGCGGAGGGCCCTCCAATTGTGTCAGCTTCAGGCGGGAGCGTATGCCACGGTATGCCCAGCAGAACAGGCCCTTCACATGGAGGCGGATGGAGCCCGGCCAGCCGTGCGGACCACCAGTGGGGTTAGCTCAGCATCAACACTCACAGTACTGCGCCGTTTACTCGGACAACTGCCTTGCAACGCAGCATTGCAGCAAACACATCACGACAAGAGCGCCTTGGCGTTACTGCTGCCCACTCTTACTCCGCTAGGGGGCAGCCCTAGCGAAGCGTACCCCCCCCCCCGGGCACAGGCCCTCGCTCCGCACCCTTTAATCCCCTTGCCATTTGGAGCATGCCCCAACTCTGTGCAGTTTCATCGACTCTTGAGCATATACCCATGTCATCACCCAATGCTTGCAAAAGAGAATATTGGTCTCACTAGCCCAGTCCGGCCCGCATGTATGGCTGAGCCCCCATCACTCAACATCCTCTCGTCCCCATATCCGCTCGTCCTAAATCCCCATGTATCGCCCGCCCCCCTCATCATACGGCGCTCCCTCATACTGGCCCCTTCTCCCCACGGCGATTGGCAAAACTTCATAGATTTACCCCCGAGTTCTTGCACTAGAGCTCCGCATCTTCGTCCCGTTGAGCCAGCGCGTCCCAAGCATGTACCCACACCACCACCACACCCACATGTATCAGAATAAGCAGCTTCCACAATGCCACATGTGGCACAGTCCAGCCCTATCTCCGTATATAGAGTTCTCCGCGCACATTTAAAGTTTCGTATGAAGAGGCGTATAGGTCATTCCGCAAAGTCAACCCCGCAATTGCAGGTATGCTGGGACGTACGCAGCCTCCCGGCTTTCAATGAAGCCCTCACGCCGCGAAGCACAGGAACCCCTTCCGCGCTCCCTTGCTCCGCTGCAGCTGCTCCCCCGCCGCCAGCTCCGCGTATGCGTGCATCACGGTGCGGGCGTCCCTGCGCACTGCGGGCAGCAGCACCAGCGTCTGCACCAGGCGGGGGATGCCGAAGCGGGTCATGGTGGCCCGCTTGGTGGGCATGTCCTGGGGGGACAGGGGGGGAGGAGGGGAACGGAGGTGTGATGAGAGGGTGAGCCTTGCCTTGCCTGAGCATTGAGCAACGGGGTCCCGTCCGGACATGGACTAGCATGTATACGTGCCCTGGCTGTTGAGCAACCACCCATGGCGCCCCGTATACCACATGCCGCTCTCATTTCCCCTCCCCTCCCCGGGCCCCCGTCCGCTGCCGCACCATGGGCCTGAGGAAGAAGGCCATGTCGGAGGGCTTGAGGTCCGCCACGATCTTCTTCTCGCACACCTCCAGCTCCGCGGCCGTGAAGTGCTTGCGCATGAGCGGCAGACCCACGATCTCCTCCTCCTCCAGGTGCTGGCGCATGTGTGCGCGGAGGGTGGAGAAGGTGGAGAGGAGGTCCGAGACGAGAGACTGGAGGGGAGGGGGAGGGAGGGGCGGGAGAGGTGGAAAGCAAGGTCAGCCTCAGGGCGTCGGACTGGCCAGTCTGCAGATACACTATCTCATACGCTGTTTGCTGCTTCATCCCACTCCCCTGTGCTCTGTCCCCCACCCCGCCGCCCCGTCCGCACCTTGCACCCCTGCGCGCTCCCCGGCCTCATGGCTGCGGCCAGGTCCCGAGTGCGGTCCAGCAGTGCCATGAGCGTCTTGTGGTCGCTGCTCATCTTGGGGGGCACCACCACACGGGACTCCATCCAGGGGAAGAAGATCTCTGGGGGGAGAGGTGAGGAGGGAGGGTTGATATGGCAGATAAGGCGGTGAGAAGCTGGAAGCTGAGAGGCTGAGGGGAGGGGGCCTGTAACCTGTTGGGTGTTCGAGTTCCCAACCCGGGCTTCCCCCTTCCCCGATCTCACCCTCCTCGTGGTCGTGGTGTGCGTGCACGTTGTGGTACATGTCCTTGACCAGCAGCTGCATGTGGGCCACCTGCCAGGCCTCCAGCGCCCGCCCGGACTCGACCAGGGCCCGGGTGCGCTCCAGGCCGGACAGCAGCGCGTCCATGTCCCGGCGGATGGCGTCGTGGGAGAGCTTCCAGCCTGTGGGGGCAGCAAGGCGAGAGAGGAAGCTGAGCCCTAGCTGCGTGGCCGCTTAGCAGCTGTGTGACGTGTGCAGGCAGGGGGCTTCAAGGGGGAGCATGGCCCACTCTCACCGTCCTGGTGCGCCGGGTGGGGCCACGCCTTGTTGGGCGCTAGGATACGCTCCAGCTCCGCCTGTGACTCTATGCCCGCGGCCTGCATTGCTTGCTCGAGGGATGTGTACTCGAGGGTGATACCGGAAACGACTAGAGGCTTCCTTGGAGGCGTCGGGTCGGCGAGGGGGATAGACACGATGATGCCGGGGGCGACCATTGTGACTGCACGGGCGAGGCCAAGGCGCTCCATCAATTGGATGTAGTAACAGTGCTTTGCTGATTTGCGATGTGCTGACTAGAAATGGCTGGAGAGCTCAAGAAAGCGCATCCGCATCAGAGGCTCGGCGCGCTGTTATGTACTTGCCTGGGCTGCTGCGATAGTCCCCTCTGTAATATGCAATTGCTGTTTTTAACTTGCGAGGTTGATGGCGAAGAAGCAGCGTGCTTGTGCAAAAGTCGGAGTACAAACGGCGCGACAGGGAGCGGGGAGCTTTGTTGCAGCGCAGAGTGCTTGCTGTGTGAAGCTTATACTGAAGGCCACAGTACGCATCTGTATAGGTGTACGTAGGTGTGCGGCCTTATGCATCCCGGATAACCCAACCACCCCCGCTACGGGCTGCTCGCAGCTGCCGCCCGCGCATGTCGTCGAGCACCCGACCCGAAGACCACCAACAGCCCGTTGCAAAGCACTTGAAGGGACCACTACCTTGAGCTGCAAATGAAGAGAATGCGCCAGAGAACGCCACTGGTGAGCGACTTCATGCCGCCCATGTCCGGGTCGGTGGCCGCCGCACTCCGTAAGCCACGTGCGCGAGGACCGCGTCCAGGAACCAAGCCAACGAACCTTGGCCAACGGTCTTCACTTGTGCCTTTCTTTCCAGGTATCCAGGGTTATCTTAACCTGGAGGACAGACAGGGGGGACGGACACGCTGCCGTTCGAGAACACGGGCGTACAGGGGCGTGAGGGCGCGACGAACGAACGCGTATGTTAGACGCAGTGATGTCTCTAGTTCAGCATCGTTAGGGCACGGCGCACGGTTCCCAGAGTGGGGGAAAGCGACGGGTCACCGCGGAGCCAGGACTGCCAGGTTAAGGCACGTGTGGGGTTGGGTCTGTGCGCGGCGGGTGTGCTGGCATCATAGCAACGTGTTCCTGGGCCCACGACCTCGCATTTGCAGGAGGCAACGCTGTCAGGAGCTGGAGCTTGCATACGGCCCCGCGCAGTTATCTCAGCTTTGGGTCCAGCTGGCAACTGTGGACGGCAGGCGGGTGGGGACCAGTTGCACCAAAGGCGCGGGAGCGCGGGGCAAGCGTCATCACACCCCTCTTACACCGGCTTGCACTAGGGGCCGGCCGGACCGGCAGTGCACTCACAGGATGCTCCTCCGCAACCATGGACAGGACTAGCCCCAGCTCTCCGTTCCACCACGGTCCCTTGGCACGAGGATGCCTTCACAGCCCGGTCATGTGAACGCCACGCATTGATGCATGAGATGCAACTCGATCGACTTCGACTATCAATGCCTCGGTTACCAAGCCAAGCAGCAACAACCACTGCAGATGCACGTCACGTTCATGTTCGATACAGGACGAGAATAGGATGACGTACGGTCGCAGCACATGCACACTACAGGAAGCGTGAGGTCTGGCAAAAGCTCTAGGCCCGTGCCGTCAATGCAGAACATCGTACGTTAAAAGACACACGCGGAGCAAAGAAATTGTACGGTAGTATGACAGTCACCGCGTATTATTAAGAAGATGCAGGGCCGGTCCCACTGCCCTTGCAGGCCCCCAGCATCCCCAGGAGGACTTTGCGCTCCTGCGGGGAGGAAGGCCCACCCCCCACTTTGTCACGGCTCATGCCGCTGCGCTCCCACACGCCTTTGCTCACACCCACCCACCACTCCCGGCACTTGTCAACCCTCCAGGAGGACTTCCAAGCTCCTTGGGGGAGAAAGGCCCCCGCCTCTTCTCGTCACGGCGCACGTCGCTGAGCTTTCACGAGCCTCTGCTCACACACTGCCGCCATCCCCGGCATAGATAGCGCCAACGGCAACCCCGCCAAGCCTGGAGTGCTTAGGCGGCGAAACACAGGAAGCCCTTCTTCTTGGCGGCCGCGATCCGCTCGCCCGCCGCCAGCTCCTTGAAGGCGTGCACCACCGTGGCCTCGTCCTTCCGCACGGCGGGCAGCATCACCAGCTTCTGGATGAGGCCAGGGATGCCGAGGCGGGTCATGGTCTCCCGCTTGGTGGGCATGTCCTGAGGGGGAGAGCAGAAGGTTCAGTCGGTTACCCATCTGGGCAGGGTGGGATTGTTGCCTAGGGGCTCGAGGCTGACACCGCCTCCAGTCCCGTCGTGACTTCCCACAACTCTTCCTTCTCCCTGGTGCCCACGCACCATGGGCCGCAGGAAGAACGCGAGATCCGCGGGCTTCATCTCCGCCACGATTTTCTTCTCTGGCCCGTCCATCATCTCCTTGCCCGTGAAGTGCTTGCGGAGAAGAGGCAGCCCCACCAGCTCCTACATGCAGTGAGTCGGTCAGTTAGTCAGGCCAGCAGTCAGGATGCGACTTCAGGCCAAACACAGATCCCGGACAGGCCAGAGCAAGCGATGCACCCATGGCCCTGCCGCCCTCCGCCACCGGATGCTTGCCACCCATGCATGCAGGGGCAGCCCGCCACCCAGGGGCGCGCTCTGGCCACACCAGCCAACCCCACCAGCAACCCTCACCTCCTCTTCCAGGTGCTCGCACATGAGCGCCCGCATCTCCGTGAAGGTCGAGTACAGCTCCTCCATGGCCGCCTGCGGGGGCAGCGGGAGACCGGCGCTGGATTTCAACAGCTTGTTTGTGTATGTGCAGAGGAGCACCGCGGCCAACACGGCCTCTTAACGGTCTGCAGCTGTGGACAGGTCTGGTGGCTGCGCTAGCCACGAAGGAAGGGTACCAACCCACCTTGTTGCTGCCAGCGTCCCCGGCCTTGAGACCCATGATGATGTCCCGCGTCTTATCCAGCAGTGCCATGAGCGTCTTGTGGTCGCTGCTCATCTTGGGGGGCACCTTCACGCGCGACTCCATCCAGGGGAAGAAGATCACTGTTGGGCGGGCGGAGGCATTGTGGGTTGGGCAATGTGGGTTGAAAAAGACATGGCGCAAAGGCGCTGAGAAGCCAGAGCCTACATACAACTACCCGGCCAGTCTACAGCTCTCCCGTCTCACCCTCCTCGTGGTCGTGGTGCGCGTGGATGTTGTGATAAATGTCCTTGACCACCAGCTGGAAGGCGGCCACCTGCCAGGCCTCGAGAGGCTTGCCAGCGTCGGTCTGTAAGCAATCAGCGGTGGGGACCAGACAAAGGCAAGTCAGCGCTTTGCGGGAGTGGCTACTGTCCTGGAGGCGTTGCTCCCTGCCGCCTCCAGCTCTCGACCACACGAGCCCGCTCCGCACCTGCGTCTTCATCTTCTCAATCGCGGCCATTAGCAGGGTCATCGCGTGACGGATGGAGTTGTGGCTCAGGTACCATCCTGCGGGCGAGCGCCGGCACGCGGGGTGGGACGGGACGGGTGGGGTTCAGCTGGGTCCGCAAGTCGTCATAACTCTCACAACCGCTTTTGGGTCGACGCTTTTGATCTTCGCCGCGAAACCGCCGCAAAAGGAAGCCCCTCTACACAAAGCGTGTACCGTCGAGCGACCAGGTGCTTGCAGGTGCCGTTCATGTCCGCTCATGCGCAACACCCTAGTCCCAGACTGGAGTCTTACCGTCCTGGCAGCCGGAGTGCTTCCACCGCGTCCCGTCGGCGGCCATGATGGCCTCGAAGTCCTCCTGGGTCATGTTGAGCGCCTTGAGGCCGTCCTCGATGGATGTGTAGTTGAGAGTGACCCCAGCGATGACCGTTGGCGTGGCCTTCACATCGCCCGCAGGCAGCTCAGCAACGACTGCGCTGGCCATGGTGCCTGTGGGCGCGTGGGACCGTTAACCGTCACGTCGGGGGTCCGCCGCTTCGAGGCTGAGGCGTTGCCGCTATGTGCGCCTTCAACCAGCTTGCAACCCGGGTGCGATCCTGGGAGCTGCTTTGCCAGAGCCGAGCACGCCGTGCGCCGTGTGCTTGCCGCACTGAATATGCGCTGCCGCGATAATCCCAGAACTGTGTCTCGACGTTCGTCCCGGTGCTAGAGCTAGCGCCTCTGCGGAGCCCGCCGCGGAGTCCGGGCGGCTCACCTGTGTGACAGCTGGATGGGCGGACGAATGGGGAGAAGTGTGGGCAGCAAACGGCCGCTTGCAGAGTGCTGTGAGAAGAGAGCGTGAAGATAAGTTGCTCGGCAGGCAGCGCCCGCGCTTTTATTGCGTCTCGAGGAAACGGGCACCTTCGATGCAAGCCTGCATGCAGTGGCCGAGTCCGAACCAAAGCCGAAAGCAACATGCTTGCTGCATGCTTATCTACGTGCATAGCCTAGATAACCAGCTGCTCCTTTGACGACCTCCCGCCAAGCGGACCTCACCAAAGATGTCGCCTGAGGCCCAGGCGCCGTCTGGACGCTCCAGACGGCGCCTGTGGGGCGTAATCTACATAATAGCATATGTGACACTTGGTGAGGCGCTCTCCGACATGCCCGTCTCGGCATGTGTGTTTCCTGCGTGCGGGCACCGTGCATGCTCCTCATAGTACAACATTGAACTCGCTGTGGCTAGCGGGAGGCAACGGGGAGGCGTAGGAGCCTGGGGCAGTGGCCACCCACCCGACTTCCTCCCCGCTGCAGCCGTCGCCTTCTGGTATCGGACCGTGCGGGTACCGCGGGTGCCCTTCCCGCAAGACGACATCACGGCACTGGAGGTGGAGCTCACGGATCCTCTGGCCGCGGCTCTGCCCGCCACGGTCACGGTCTACGTTGTATGCCCAGGCGAGCGGGCAGGCCTTCCCACCATCCTCAACCCCCAGTCAATCCCTGCCTCGCCCTCGGAAGCATCAGTAGCACGGCCAAAGAGCAGCAAGCCATGCTAAGACCACATCCTATAGCTTGCTTCAGCGGCTTATGCTGCGGAGGGCACCCGGCTGGCCTCCCACGTCCCCCGTCCGCCGCCATCTCACGCCCCGCCCCTCCAGGCCCCGGCTACAACTGCCTCGAGTACAAGGACGTGTCCCCCTTCGCCCAGGCGCTGGGGGAGGCGGTGCTGCGGGAGGGAGGGCTGCAGGGGGACCAGGTGCGGCCCATACCCTGCACAGCCGTACCTTGTACCGCCGGCACCAGTCCGGCACGCCTCCCTCAAAACCCCTCTGTGCCACCCTACCCCTGCGCATCCCTGCATCCCACTCACAGCCCAAACCCGAGTTGCCCACCCGGCCCAAGACGCCTTGCCGCGGCCCCCACCCCCACCCGGCTGCCCCCTCCCAACCAGGCCCCGCTGGTGGTGCGGGTGGTGCACGACGCCCCCGGCGCCTGCTCCACCTCCTCCTGGGTGGCCCCGGGCGCCAAGCAGCGCCTGGCGGGGGCCAGCGCGGGGGACGCCCTGGGGTGCCTGGACCTGTCCACGTCACAGGTGGGGTGGGGGGGAGCTGGGGGCTAGGGGGGTGGGGGGCAGAGGGAAGGGCTCGTGGGGAGGGGGACTGGGGGGCAGGCTGGGGCGGAGGGCCTTGGGGCGGGTAGGGGTGTGAGGGGGGCGAAGGGTGCAAGGGACGACGGGAGGAAAGCCAGGGGCCGCGCGGGAAGGTATCCGTGGACCAAGTGCGGGGGGAAGGGGATCGCAGCGCGCCAGCTTCAGGCCCCTGGGCCACTGCCGGGTCGCACAGGCCACAACCCGCTCCCCTCCTTCGCTCGCAAGCAGCTGCGGTGTGCCTCGGGTGGTTCGCCGCAAGCGTCCCGTACTCCCGCTGCCCTCGGCCTCACTTCACTCCATCCCACCGTGCACCTCCCTGCAACCCCACCGCATCCCCTCCCTCCCCAGGAGCTGCGTCGCTCGGTGCTGTCGCTGGGGGAGCGGGAGTTCGACGACTGGGTGGCCAAGGAGCTGGCGGGGCAGGACAGGTGGGGAGGGGGGAGGGGGAGGAGGGGGGGCATGGAGGGATGTAGAGCTGATTTTCGTGCTCTTGGGGAGGGGAGGACCCAGAAGGGCTCGGCGGTGCGGAGCAGGACTGGCATGGCGGGGCTGCCGCTGCCCCAGCACCCAACTTGCTCCACACCACTCCAAGCTCCCCTTCCATATCCGCACGCCCTCCCGTTCCCCCCTCCAGGCCCGGCAACTACTTCCTCTTCCTCATGCCCGACCCCTGGATGACCGTCAAGGCGCTGCCGCACGGCTTCGTGGGGCGGCGCAGGGCGGCGGCGGCGCGCTACGTGCCCGCCCGCGGCCCCGCGCACGAGACCGTGGTGCGCCTGGCGGCCCTGCTGGTGGCGCCCGCGTTCGCCTCCTACCTGGGTGCGTGGGGGGTGGGGTGGGTGGGGGGAGAGGACGGGGTGATCTTTGACGAGTTGGAGGTTGGATAGCCCAGAGGGGTGTGATGGGGTGGGACGGTGTGGGGTGGATGGCTCGTGTGGATGGGTCGAGTGCGAGTACGGGCACGGTATGGGCAGAGCGGAGAGGGTAATCACGGTGGTGCGGACTGCAGAAGCGGGGGCGCTGGTGTGCTCACCACGCCCCTTGCCCTGCCCCCCCACCCTACCCTCCATCGGCCTTCGGCAGGCCGGGACCAGGGCCAGTTCCCGGACTCCGGCCCCGACCCGGACGCCGGACTGCCGCTGCCGCTCAGCCCCGCGGCGCAGCTGCACCTCTCCTTCAGCCTCTGCAACGCCCACCCCTCCCCACACGACCCCTTGCGAGCCGCCTCCGCCGCTGCTGCCGCTGCTGCCGCCTCCGCCGAGGGGGCCGACGGCCCCGACGAGGGCGCCGCCCGCTCCGCCGCCCTCACCTGGGCCTTCCCCTCGTTCGAGACCCAGTTCCTGCAGCCGCTCAAGGAGGTGCTGGCGCCCGCGGTGCGGCTCACCGTGTCCAGCCAGGTGGGGAGGGAGGGGGGGCAGAGGGGGAAGCATCCTGGAAGCAGAGGGGGAACCAGAGGGCCGCGGGTCGTGTCAGGCAGAGCGGGCAGGCGGCGCCATGCAGAGATGCGTTGAGGGGAGCCAACCCGAATGGTCCGCTCGCGCGCGCCCCTTCATCCCGGTTCCACGCCACGACCCGACCGCGCCGCTCTCGCCGCCACCCCGGCACCCCGGCAGGTGCTGTACTTCACGCCCCCTCGCGTGAACGCCACGTGGGACCCCGCCCGCCGGGCCCACGTGGTCCCGCACCACCAACTGCCGTTCCTGGTGGACCCGGACTGGCCCCTGGACCCGGGCCGGACCGGACTGCCCAACTCCGCCGCCGGCGGCGGCACCACGCCGTACGATCTCGCCGCCGCCGTCGCCGGATCCCGACACATTGGGGTCGGCGAGGTCCTGGCTCCGCCCACGGCGGCGGTGGGCTCGGCGGGGCACGCGGCGGCGGAGCGGGCGGCGGCGGCGGCGCGGCCGCGGCTGATGCCGCCGCGCGGCGCCGAGGCGCTGCCGCCGGCGGTGCTCAACATGGTGCTGCTGGCGCCGCCGCCGCGGCTGCGGCCGCTGCTGCTGCTGGGGCCGGACGGGGAGCCCGCGGCCGCCAACTCCATGCGCATGCCCGGCTGGGGCATGCTGCAGGTGGGCCCTGGGGTTGGGGCCGGAGCTCTGCCCCGCTTGGGTCCCGTTCGGGGGGGCCCCAGCCGTTGCTCCACCTGCGCCCGTTGCTGCGTGCGTGCAGGCCTCAGGCGTCCGTCACGCGGCCCTCGACCCAGCTTGTCCGTCCCAACAATCCCTCACTCCCGTACCCCCCCCCCCCCGCAGGTGCTCAACCAGGTGCCCCCCGAGGGCGCCATCCTGGCCGCTGTGGAGCAGGAGCCCATGCAGGCGAGTGCGGGTGCGGGTGCGCACACGGGATACCCCGAGCACGTGACCGACCCCTGGCCCTGCACCAAGCAACCCTTCACATTCTCATTGACCCCACCCCACCCCACCCACCCTCACACCCTCCGCCCCCCAGGCCTTCGCCGCGGAGGCCGTGTCCCAGCTGCGCTCGCTGCTGGGCCTGGGCGCGGCGCGGCGCGCGCTGCTGACCCACAACCCCCGCCACAACGCCACGCCCGCGGCCAACGTGGGGGGCTTCCCCGTGGTGCCGCGCGGCCACCGGCCCTACGCCGGGCCCCCGCCCGTGGGCACCCTGTCCGTCCTCACCGCGCTCCGCACCGGCCTGGCGCCCTGGGAGGTGGATGCGCTGGTGCGGCGGCGGGTGCGGGAGGACGTGGCGGCGGCGGGGTCGACGCTGGCGGCGCTGGGGCGGCTGCTGGAGAAGGTGCCGACGCTGGCGCTGCCGCCGGCCGTGGGGGCGGTGGTGGGGGACGCTCTGGGGTCGGCGCGGCGCGCGCTGCGGCTGGCGGCCAAGGGGCGGTACGAGGAGGCGTCCAGGTGGGAAGGGGGAGGGGCGGAGGGGAGGGGAGGGATGGAGGGGAAGGGGGCTGGGGCGGGGAGGGGGGTGGGAGCTAGGCTGGGAAGGGGAGGGGCGTGGGTGATCTTTAGTGGATTGGGGCGGTCGTGCGGCTGCGAACGGGGACATAGGGGGGCCGAGGGTGAGAGCCCGCGGACGCCCGGCTGTGGCCCCAATAAGTGCCCAACGAGGACTCTGCACCGGCATCCTAACGCACGGCATGTGCATCCTTTCACCCCACCCCGCCCCACCCCACCCCATCCCACCCCACCCCACCCCACCCCACCCCATCCCTCCCACAGGGCCGCCCAGGAGGCCCGCGCCTGGGCCGAGGCGGCCTTCGGCGACCCCTCCCTGTCCGCGCGCCTCAACGTGCCCGACACGCACCTGGTAGGGGTGTACCTACCCTTCTGCCTGCCGGCGGCGGTGCCCCTGCTGCAGGTGGGGGCGGGATGGGGATGGGGTTGAGGGGGGGGCGGGTAGGCGGGGACGACGACGGGGCAGGCGCGACGCTCGATCCGTGAAAGGTTGGCCAACACCTGGCCCCCGTGCCCCGTCCGCACCTTGCAGGCCCTATTTGCCGAGCTGTTCCGTCGGAGGCGCAGCAAGCCCCAGCCCGAGGCAGCGGCCGTGGCTGGCACGGCTGCTGCCGCGGCGGTGGCGGCAGCGGCGGCGGTGGCGACGGTGGCGGCTGCCGCAAAGCAGGCGGCCCCGACGGTGGAGGGCAGTACCCCCAAGAAGGCAGGGGCGGTGGCGGAGGGGAGCACTCCCAAGAAGGCAGGGGCGGGGGCGGAGGCCGGTACCCCCAAGAAGGCCCAAACGGAGGCGGAGGGCGGCACGCCTAAGAAGGGCCATAAGCACGGGCACAAGGGGGGCAAGCATGGCGGCCGGAAGTAGTGGCGGAGGGCAGAGTGCACGTGACTTGGGTTAGTTGCAAGGGGTGTGAAGTCAGGTGCAAGACTTTGGGGCAGCCTAGGGGCACAATCTGGGGAATCAACGTACGAGATCCGGAGCCTCTCCCGCAAGGGGTTATGAAACGATGGCGCTTCCCCTTGCGTACTGCCGTTGTGTGTGGCTGCTGAGGGGCCCGGCACGACCAGACGCTGTAGTGTGGCATCCCACGGAATGGCAGGGCATCGTCGTACGGCACAGCAACACTGCCTCGCGGCTTGCATGCGAGCCGTGGGGGCTTGGGAGCCCGGGCGTGATCGCGAGTAAGAGGCTTGGTGGCGTCAGTCCATGTGTTGACGGCTGCTCGTGTGAGCCGGGGAAGCGTAGGCGCGGCGGGTAGCCGGATGGTTCAGTCCATGTGTTGTAACAGCGGGCGGAGAAATCCAGCGAACACCGAGGCCTAGTAGCCCATGTGCTCCGAGATCATGTTCACCGACCCGACACCACTCGGCCCATGTTGCTGTCATCTTGGTGCCCCAGAGCGGTCACGCAGACACCCCTCAACGCCCCTCAAAACTTCGCCATCATCTGGGCGTCCAGAGCGGTCACAAGACACGCACTCTGCACCTCATAGTGACATAGTCTTCACCTCCTCATACCCTCCTGATACAGCAGAGAGAGGCCCGCAGCAGCTGCCTAGACGATGAACGGGATGCCCTGAAGCCCTACGGAGCCTTGCAGCCCCCCGCTTGACCCGGTCTCCATGATGGGCGCCCCGCGGCGCACTAAAACTCTAGAATGAATGGCAAGTTCTGATGAACGGCCAGAACGAGGCTTCACAACGCGTGCCATGTTGCAGGCACGCGGGCTGTACAGCAGCGTATGTACACCAAGAGGTGAAAGCTCTGACCTGCAATGCATCCTACGCATCCGAGGCCCCGACAAGCCTGCAAACCCCTCTCGGGAGAAAGTGTCTTGCTGACTAGGTAGGCTACCCCTGCCATGCGCTTATTGACAAGCCTGCCTACAATGAATGACACTGGCACTTCAGAGCCACCTCCTCCAAGGGCAGGTGT
The DNA here is from genome assembly GCA_016858145.1 of Edaphochlamys debaryana. Taxonomy (NCBI): domain Eukaryota; kingdom Viridiplantae; phylum Chlorophyta; class Chlorophyceae; order Chlamydomonadales; genus Edaphochlamys; species Edaphochlamys debaryana. Next base: position 436,177 of record JAEHOE010000074.1, read on the forward strand.
CCCGCCTTGATCTACTGTCCGAGTCTTCGAATGTGAACCTATCCCTCCAGGCAAGGCAGGCCCCGAGGGAAGCCCCTGCTGCCTATCCTCCTAGCAGTACACATTGGTGGTGGCCCGGGGCAGGCCGAAGCAGTTGACCCGCACGGACTGGATGTAGTCCACGCGTGTGGCCTGGTTAGTCATGCTGCCGCACTCCAGCTGGCCGTTGATGCGGCGCGTGACGGTGGCGATGTTGGCGGCGCGCGCGGCCACGGGGCAGGTGGGCAAGTTGGTGCCCACCCAGGAGCCCCTGGGGGTGGGTGGAACAGGGGGAGGGCGGACAGGGCGGTAGGAACCAGGGAAAGAACCACAGACACGCAGGCAGCAGGCGCCGGCCCAAGGGTGCAGCAGGAGCACAGTACAAAGGCGCCGAGCAAGGGGGCTGGCGTGGTAGGGTGTGAGGCGGGCCTGACAGGGAGGACAGTTGGGGACCCCAGGGGCGCTCGCTTACTGGCAATTGAAGTCGGGCTTAATCCAGAAGGCGATGGACGCCTGCCAGCCCAGGTTACGCGTGTTGTCGGCCAGCAGGGAGGGGTTGGCCTTGAGGTCAGCCCCGCCCACGTAGGGGATCATAGCGGCGTAGTTGTAGCAGTGGGCTGCAGGACAGCAGATGAGTGGCAGGGCATGGGGGGTTTACGGAAGGGGCGAAGCAAAGGCCGGCTGGCGGGGCTGACCCAAGGCCCGGTGTGGAGTCCTTTGCCCTTCGCCCATAGCCCTGAATTGATCCGCCGCCGGCAATGGCGCCGGCATTGCTATCTCCACCTCCGACTCCTGACTCCAAAGCCCGGTGCTCACTGATCTGCAGCGGCCCCCGCCCGAAGTAGTTGTTGCCGGACAGGCCCCCGCTGGTGCAGGCGGCGTAGGCTGGGCAGTTGGCGACGTTGTGGCCCTGGCGGTAGCAGTTCTCCTGAAGGAGAGGTAGGGAGGGGAGGAGGAATGTGTGAGAGCAGGACACGTGCAGGCGCGTGGGGCGGCAGATGCCGGGGTGCGGTGCGAGCTATGACTCGTCAGCCCAGCTTACCGTCATGTCATCAAGATATCCTGGGTGAGGGGAAGGGAGAGGGAAGAGGGAGAAGAGGCGGCAGTGCAGGCTCAAAGTTCGGCATCGCCAACAAGCAGCCCTCGCCCCTTAGGGCCGCCGCACATCCCCAGTCCCGTGGCCGTGGTAGTGGCACGCCCCGTTAAGCCTACGCTCATGAGCGCCCTGCCGTACTCCCGGGCCCCGTACTCCCGCCCACGCACCTCCGTACTCGTGTCGTACGTTGCCCAGGAAGATGGAGGCCTCGTCAGCGTTGCCAAAGGCAAAGTTTAGGGCGGCCGCCGCCGTGTTGAACTGGTCCCAGTGCTTGGCGATGATGGCGTCCGTGTTGCTGCGCCCCAGGATGTCCGTGTTGCCCGCAAACACGCAGCGGAACTGGTCGTAGGTGACGCCTGCCTGGGAGGGCGAGGGCGAGGCGGAGGGCGAGGGGCTAGCGGAGGGGCTGGGGGAAGGGCTGGCGGAGGGAGAGGGGCTGGCGGAGGGGCTGGGGGAAGGGGAGGGGCTGGCGGACGGGCTGGGGGAGGGGGAGGGGCTGGCAGAGGGAGAGGGGCTGGCGGAGGGGGAGGGGCAGGCGTAGTTGTAGGGCCAGTCGCAGGCGGTGCGGTCGGGGTTCCACACGGTTCCCCCGGTGCAGTTCGTGATCTTGGTGGACCCCGAGTTGTAGCACTGCGAAGAGTGAACGCAGGTAAGGGAGCAGCGCCCTTAGCTGCAGCAATTGTCCGCACGCGGGAGATCGCAAACGGGACAGGGTGCAGTCACGGTGTGTGTCCCCTGCCTCCCACCTGGATGAAAGAGGTGCACTGAACGCCACACGGGTCCGTGAAGTATCCGTCCGCCTTGCCCACACAGAACTGGGAGCAGTCTGCCGGGCTGGGCGAGGGGCTGGCTGAGGGGCTGGGCGAGGCGCTGGGGGACGGCGAGGGGGAGGGGCTGGGGGAAGGGGATGGGCTGGGAGAGGGAGAGGGAGAGGGAGAGGCAGCCGGGCTGGGTGACGGCGACGGTGATGCGCTAGGGGAAGGCGAAGGGCTAGGCGATGGTGACGCGGCGGCGGGGCAGGCGTAGTTGTAGGGCCAGTCACAAGCGGTGCGGTCGGGGTTCCACACGGTGCCGGAGGGGCAGGAGGTGATCTTGGTGGACCCCGTGTTGTAGCACTGCGGGACGTGAGTGGGTGGATGTGAAGCGTCGAACGCAAGCAGGCAACAATAGCAGACGTTGCTGGAACGGTGCTGATCTGGGCTGCCGGGTGCGTATGTTCTGCGCACCAAACAGCCTGTGGTGGACTCGGGGCATTCGTACTCGACTCAGGGGTGATATTAGATCGGTCCGTTCTCGATCTGGGCTGAAGTCGTGCCGGCGCCCCACCTGGATGAAAGAGGTGCATGCCACGCCGCAAGGGTTCACGTAGAAGCCGTCGGCTTTCCCCCTACAGAACTTGGCGCAATCGTTGGGGCTGACAAGGAGCCTGCGGTAGTGCGTCGAGGGAGCGCCTGCCGGTTGCCGGGAGGGGGCGGAGAGGGCGGGACGAAGTGCGTGGGAAGGGGTTTTATGCGTCAGACGAAACGGCGGGAAAGGCGCCCTTCGCTCGCCCTTCCTCCCCTGCGGAGCCGCTAGAATTTGCGCAGCGATTGTACTGCTGGCCCTGACCTGGCCGGTCTGGGAGCGCGCGCTCACCGGCGTTGACGGTCGCCGGCATGGCTCCCGCAGTAGCCGCGAAGCCGAGTGCTTCCGACGTTCCGGCCGCGGCAAGAAGAAAAATGCACGCAAGCATTCCAAATGGTGCCCCAGTATGCCTACGAAGAGACAGAAACGGGGCAGTGACATGCGGCACATGGGGACCTGCCAGACGCCATGTTATAGCTCATTTAGTGCTTTGCGCGCACCTCGGACACAATGAGCAAGGCTCCATCATGGATAAAGCCGACAGCGCGCACTGTTGGCGAGGAATTGCGACGCACAGCCTCGCAGGACGCCGCAGTTGTAAGTGACAAAGTTATAAGAAGTGAATTCGATGCGTGAGAAGGAACTGTCGGCTGCTGGCGAAGTTCGGCTGCCTTATGAACTCGGCCATGGCGCCGTATTTCGTACGGCGCTCTCGTGCCGATGCTGTGCGTCGCAAAATGAAGCGGAGACGAGAGGTGTCATCTAGGTGGCATTTGCGAAGGGCGGGGGTCGAGGGCGGGGGAAGGGCTGGAGACCATTTGCCCTTGTCCCTGGGGACAGCAGCCTGGGGACAGCCTGGCGACTGGGGACAGACTGGGGACAGCCTGGGGACTGGGGACAGCCTGGGGACTGGGGACTGGGGACAGCAGCAGCAGCAGCCTGGGGGAATGGGGAAAGCAGCAGCCTGGGGACAGCAGCAGCCTGGGGGGACCGGGGACAGACTGGGGACAGCCTGGGCACTGGGGACTGTGGGGGCGGGGCGGGGCCGTCGGGGGTCTAGGGCAGGGTTGCAGCTCGCCGACACGCAACACCTCCCGCTTGACTGAAGGCCCCAGCCCCGCCCTCGTGTGCAGCTGGGTAGAGTGTTCTATGCCCACAGCTGCGCGCGTCTCGGATCTAGGCGGGGTGGTGGTTTGCGAAAAGCCCAATCACGAAATCTGGTAAAGGTATAAAGGTCTTGCAAAGCGGCCGCAACACCCAGCCGCTGCTCGACGCTCGCACACCACAGCCTACACACTCCACACCTTCTCCACTCCATCAGCCCTCCACAACTCCCCGACCATGTCGGCCGCGCTGCTCCAATCTGCCCAGAGGGGCCTGGTCTCGCGCGCTACCCCAGCCAATTGTGACAGGCGTGTGCCTGTGGTGCGCTGCGCGATGCTACCGGCCAGGATTCGTGGCGTCAAGGCGGCCCGGCCTGGCGCTGCGAGGATGGGGCGTCCCGGGCGGTCTCTGACGGTCCGCGCGGTGGCGGACGCCTCCGAGTTCTCTCCAGATGCCTACATCTGCCTGGTGAGCTGATTAACGAGGAAGATCCGACAACAGCATCTAGCTTGCTCGCGCGATTGCCGCAAGCTTGCATGCTTCCGACACAACAGCCCTTTCGCTTTTCAGGGTCTCGCACACTGCTTCCGCAAGGACAGTGGCACCCTCAAGCCGCTAATGGTCCTCGAGCCGATGTCGGCTTCCTCGCTGGAGTGCCTGGCCAACGGTAAGGTCCACGCAAGTCCTGAAGCCGGCGGCCGCCCCCTTGAACCCCTGCGCATCCTCACCTCCGATGTAGGTGCACGCACGTCATACAAGGCGGTCACGGGCATCAGCTTCGGAGAGGCCTTCGCCCGCAAGCGCGACGCCCTGCCTGAGGGCTTCAAGTAAGCCCTGGGACACCGGACCCTTCGAGTGGATAGGCCCTGAACATCATCCCTTCTCCAAGTGCGAACAGCGTTGACATCCTCCAGCCCACACTCCCATGACCGCTGCTAGGCAGCTAGACAGTGTCCCGAGCTCACGCCCGCCTTGGCGCAACGCATCAGCGATTTGCGGCGCCCCTCCACCCCAGTCCCTCACAGCTTCCCCCGCATCTGCCTCCTCCTCCGCATCCGCAGGGAGGCCGTGTGGTGCGACAACTACGAGTACCGCTGCGAGGCCGCCGTGCGCACGTGGCTGCGGCCCCACGCTCAGGACAACCTCATGTGGGTGGGGAGGGCCGCTCGGGGTACGGCACGCCGCCGTACCATGTCATGCGAGCGGCTTCAGGCGCGAGCAGAGCAGTACCCCGCATCGCCTCAACCACTTGGTAGCAGCTGACGTAGCCGTATACAAAGGGGAAGCAGGGTGGTTTTCGTTCTTACTGCCCGCGTGCCTATAGATTACTGAAGTGAGTACTCTAGCCCTGAGAGCGCTGGCTTGGCCCTTGCATGTGCAGCCCCTTTCTGACCCCTCCCTCCCTCCCTCCCTGCCGCAGGGACATCGTGCCGCTGGGCAAGGTGCGCACCAACTTCAACTTCAGCCTCGAGGACAAGCGCGTGCTGGTGCGTGTCATGGGGTTTGGGAGCAAGGGCCTTTCCTGGGACCACCGACTGCCGGGGATCGGTCCCGGCAATGTTTTGGGCCCTCCGGCCTCGTCCCCGACCCCCCCCTACGGCTCCGTACAGCAAACCCAGATCCCGGCGTCGCCTGGCGGCCCTCCTCGCACCCTGGAACTTTCCTGCTCACACCGTGACATGCCCCGGATCTCCTTACCCGCGCCCTCCGTTCGCCTCCCTCTCCTCTCCCGCGCAGAATATGGAGAACGTGGTCAACGACTCGGACAACATCAAGCAGGACATGTCGATCGACGTGTACGGCCGCAAGAAGGCTGACGCGTACGCCGCCAAGCAGGTGCGTTCCGCTGGGCCAGGCGCTGTACACGCTGGCCAAAAGCCCGCTGTGACGGCTAACGCGCCCCGGCCATGGCCGGCATTGTCTCGCCAAGCGAGGCTGCCGATGTGGCCAGCTTTTCGCACCGAGAGCATTAACCCGTCTGCGCGGCACTCCTGACCCGATCTCCCGCCCTGGTTCCCTGCCGCTTCTCCACTCCCGTCCGTCTGCGCAGGAGGCGGAGCAGGCCGCCAAGGCCGCCGAGACTGCGGCCGCCGAGAAGAAGGCCAAGGAGGAGGAGGACCTGGACATGCTGCTGCTGGCCTAAGATTTAGGCACGGGCATGGAGAGCACTGCGTTTTTTTGCGTATTATGGTCGTGGTCAGAAGCTGTGTGCCCAACCGAGGGCCGCGGCTGTGTGAGGGGCAAGCAGGACGCATTGCCGGACGGAGCGCGGGGCGAAGTGTGGCCAGTCCCACCTTGGGACGGACGTGCGAGGTGCGCGTGTGCCGTGGAACATCGTGTGTACTAGTGAGGGCATGCTCGAAGGGTGTGTGCGGATTTAGGCGGCCCGCGTGCCTCGATTGACGGCGCTGCGTGGCCAGGCGAACCCAACCCAAACCTGGACCCAACACGCTGTGGCAGCTGTGCGCGCAATAACAAGGACCCTTGGCGCCTGTGGGCCAGTTTAGGGGTGAATTGCTTTGTGGGACCACTGGGAGAACTGGGGCGATAAGATCTGAGACGGGAGACGCTGACGGCATGCTGCGCAATCTCTTCACATGGGAGAACGTTGATGGAGCGCCCCGTCGGGATTCGGTTCGGGGTGGTGCTCTGGTGTGGGATGAGGAGCGGCGTCCATGAAGCGCTGCCCTGCCCATGCCCGTATGCCCTGCCAGCGATCCACGTGATGTGGGTCTGGCGTTCAAGGCATTGTAAGCTTTACCACCCGCCGGAGGAGGTTCCCTTGTCGGTCGCCGTCAGCAATGCCCTCGCGCACTCGCTGGCCTTGCACTCCTGTTCTGCCCCCGGTCGGTTGCCCTCACCGCGCCGTGCTAGGACACATGCCCGGAGGCCGGAGCCCAGCCGCACAAACCTCGGGCTCTGAAGAACACCGCCACGGCCCTCCATCGGGCTCCGTCTGGGAGTCTGAGGCCCTCCGACCCGGCCGACAGTAATGTGTACGGCTCGCAACGAAGCGGATGGGCGTCAGGACAATTACAAGAAGACCGCGGTGGATAAGTGGATGTGATGCGCCTGATGCAGAGTGAGATGCCGCCGAAATCCGCCCTGCCGCGTGAGTGTCCGTCCTTGCGACCCTTGCGATCCGTGAGCATACCAGGCAACTGTGCGAGCCACAGCGGGCTGCACAGTCTTACGAAGACATGGAGCATCAACACACGTCACGCAACTGTCGAGAGGGGTAATGCATAATCCGATGGCGGCTGCCTTCCCTCCCCAGGCGTTCGCCCGTTCTACACACGTCCCTTCACGCTACGGCTTGCCGGTGGTGCAACCCAAGCGGCAGCAAGCCGAGCGTCCCACATGAAAGCCGGCACTCACAAGAACATGCCCCATGCTATCTGAGAGGTATGGCCATATGGATACACGGCTCTGACCTAAGATGCTCTCCTCCGACGAGTACACCATGGCACAGGCAACGCCGCCGCCACTCGCCGCATCGCACCTCTACTACCGTCCCGCCAGCGACAGACACGGCGCCTAGCGCAGCCATCCATGTCCGCAACCCATAAGGTCGTCAGCAAGCTGTAAACCTCAACAAGCAGTAAGCCCAAGGTACCAGTAACATGGTAAACATGGTAAATATCTCTGAGGAGGCGTCATGAAAGGCCCTTAGGACTCGAGGCACTGCTCACGGGTCACCACGAACCCCGGGGCAACCGCCCGCGTGCGGGCCACCCCAGCTGCTCTGCCCATCCGGGCGCAAGCTTCAGCGCAGGGATTCTCCTTTCCGTCCTTGCCGTGCCAGATGATAGCCACCTTCCTTAAGCGGGATTAAAGCAACTTATCAGCACAGGAAACGCTCTGCCCGCGCAATGCCGGATGTACGATCAGGGCCTCACGCAACGCGGAGCTCTGTCTGATTCCCTTCCAGACCTTCACGCATGCAGTCTTGCCTACTTGGCCATGCCCGACACGCATAACTATTCTTACGTTTGGTACTCCTCATCTTCTTCTTGGCTCACACCGCGCCGTCCACCAAATACCGTGGCCCTCCTTCCTAGGACCCGCTTCGACCCCACCATGCGGTCGAGATCCTCATTTGTTAGCTGATCGCGTTACCTATCTCCCCATCCGACCACTAAAGCTGTCACCACAACGCAGCAGGGAGAAGCAACAGCTTTCAGTCCTGCCCATCGCAACAGAAGATGGGAAGTGTCGTGGCAAAACAGCTCCATGTCCTACAACCTCCACCCCACCAAGCTGGGCATGCGGTGATGCGGGCGCCGGCCGGTCTCATTGGTACAGCGAGCGTATGGTGAGGTACGGATTGCTCGTGGGCGCGGGCCGCGACGCCGCCGCTGACTCGTGCTGCGCCTCCTGCCGCTGCTGCTGCTGAGCCAGCTGCTGTGCTAGCTGCTGGTGCTGCTGGTGCTGCTGCTGCGCCTGCTGGCCCATGCCCAGGGGCGATGCAGCCCAGGGTATGGCCCCGCCAGGGCCCATGGGCGACCCCATCAGCGGCGGCATCCCGATGAGCTTCCCGCCGGACAGCGCCGCCGCCGAGTTGGAGCGGCGCGCAAAGCCCTGCCCCGCATACGGCTGCGGCGACACCTTGGCCAGGTCTTGCGCTTCCGTGAGGCCTCGGGCGACCCCACCAGACCCACCGTTGCCGCCGCTCTGCCCTGGAACCACCCGGACCGGCCCCGAGCCCTCCAGCCCCGCCGCATCACCGCCCACGGCCAACACGCTCCCGGGCGTCGCCTCCGTCGGGCCCGTGTTCTGCCGGATGTACAGATTCTGCAGCGACGCCAGCGCCTGTTCCGCCGAGTCCAGGGCGTGGCGGTAGTCGGAGAGGGCCAGGGAGCGCTTGTGGAGCAGCCGCTCAGGGCCCCCGCCGGCGCCCAGGCTGAGCCCGGCGCCGGAGGGCGTGGCGGGGCCGGGCCCCGCGCTCATGTCCCGCGCCGTGAGCACGTTGATGGCTGCAGACATGGTGGAGACGCTGATCATGGGGTCGATGGCCGTCTCCACCTCCATGCTCTGCGGCGAGCGAGAGGGGCCAAGGGTTGAGGGCCAAGGGCGCAAGGGCCAGGGTTGAGGGCCGTGTTGTGGGGGCATAACGGAGCGACGCAAGCCCCGCACGGTCCGGGCTTGGGCTTGGTCCCCAGTCTCGAGTCTGCTCAGGCTAGCGCGGCCGGCCATCCCCACCCCTGCACTCACCAGCACGCACGTCTCGCCCATGGTCCCGAGCGCCTGCTCCATGCCCGACGTGCGGCCGTAGCCCGGACCCGCGCCGCCCATCCGCGCGCCGCCGCGCGCGCCCCGGCTGCGGTTGAGGTCGTCCACGCCCCCCGGCCGCGGCCCCATGTTCCCCTCCGACCCCCCCACCGGCAGCAGGCCCCCGGCCTGCACCCGCACGCCCAGGCTCATGCCGTCGCTGCTGCTGCCGAAGGGCTGGTCCATCTGTACCGAGGTGGAGGGCGTGAGCCCGACCATGGTATTGACGAGGGCGGACTCGGCGGCTGCCAAGAAGGCGTCCTCGTCTTCATCGTCGCCCGCCTCGCCGCCGCCGCCGCTGGAGGAGGTGGAGCCGCTGCCGTTGGGGGTGCTGGCGGCAGCTGCGGATGCAAGGGGAGCTGGCGAGGGCGAGGGGCTGCTCGCCAGGAGCCGCTCGGTGGCCGCCAGCGTCTGGGCGTGCGAGGAGGCGTGCGTGCGCCTGCGGGCGGGGTTAGGGTATGGGGACGCAACCGGGGTCAGGTGCGCAGGAGGGGACGGGCATAAAAAGGATTGGGTGGGCGACACAGGCGGGCGCTGGCAGTTGGCCCTGCCCAAAGCACGGGCCATGCGCCCACGCCTAAGCCGCATGGAGAGGCTACAACACCGGCCCAGCCGCTGTCGCACCCCCTCCCTGCACCGCAGCCCCCCGCCCCGTAGCACCCTGAACACTCACAGCCGGAGGCCCTGCGGCGCTGTGGACCCGGGCGCATCTGACGGCTGCTGCTGCTGCTGCGCCGTGCCGCCCGCTGTAGCCCAGTCGTTCATGCTCCCCTGCATGGAGGCCTTGATGTACTGAGCAAGGGCCCCCGCGCTGGAGCTCTCCAGCACGATCAGGCCCGCGTCCGACCCGTCCGCCGACCTGACGGCCCCCAACCGAGCCTCGGCCCCGGCGCCCGCCGAAGCTGCCCTGCCAGAGGCACCCGCCGCGCCTGCCCCTGCCCCTGTCCCCGCCCCGCCCCCGGAGCCGGAGGGCACCGCCGAAGCCGCTGACGAGCCCGCGCCGTTGCCCTGCTGCTGGGACATGTCGGGCTCTGAGTTGCAGAGCACCTCGCCCGACGGGATGGCGGCCAGGTGGGGCCGGCCGCCGTTGCCCTCGATGGGCGCCTTGGAGCCCGAGCGCCGCGCCGCCTGGCCCTGCCCCTGCCCCTGCTGCTGCGCCGCCACGGCGCTGACGGAGGCGGGCAGCAGGCCCAGCGGCGCCGAGGCGCTGGGCGCCTCCCCCGGGCTGGACGTGCTGTGCTTGGACGCCAGCGTCAGCTCCCGCCAGCGCCTGAGGCAGCGCGGAGGGCGGAAGGGGCATCAGCAAAGGCGGCAGAGCGGGGAGCAGGAGCCAAGCTTGGTAGCAAGGCGTAGGCGCCAACACCCACATAACGGGAGGTGCTCCGCAGCCCTGCAGCAGCAACAGCCACTCACCTGTACACGTCAGCAATCTGCTTGAACGTGGGCCGCTGCTGCGGGTCCGCCCGCCAGCAGTCCAGCATCAGCGAGTACACCGGCTGGGGGCTGCGGGGCGGGAGCAGGAGACGCGGACATGAGACGCGGTCTCAACGTGCGTCCTGCCACACCGTCCCCTTCGCCCCACGTCACGCGCACAGCCGAACCCACAACCCGTCAGCCGTGCACAGCGCCTGGCCCCGTCCTGACACCCAGTCCCAACCCCCAGCCCTAAACCCCCAAGCCCCCACCAGTTCTTGGGCCGCGGCAGGAGGTCCCCCGCCAGCACCGCCCGCATGGCCTCGCTGTTGCTGCGGCTGGCGTACGGCTCGGCGCCGTTGGAGAAGATCTCCCACATGGTCACGCCGTACGAGTACACTGCACGTGGGGTGACAGACACGCGGTGATACGTCGGCAACAACGAGGGGAGGGCGTGCACCAAGAGCAAGGGCAACAAAGGATAGGCAGGGGCGAGGTCCTTACAGCCAAGAGCCCCCCTCCCGCCCGCCCGCCCGCCTCCACGCACCGTCCGACTTTTCCGACCAGCCCTGCCCGCTCCGCAGCACCTCGGGCGCGCTCCAGCGCACCGGCACCACCAGGTGCGGCTCGTCGGGGGCGGAGCGGCCCTCGTCCGCCTCGGGGCCCGAGGGGGGGGCCACACGGGCCAGACCGAAGTCCGCCACCTGGAGCAGGGGCATGGGCGCGGTTGGGGGTTAGGTTGGGGTTGGGCTCGGGCTGGCCGACGAGGCACGGTGGGCAGTATGGGTCCCAGAGTGGTGTCGCGGAGGGCCTGGCCCAGGTCCGATTTGGCCTGTGCAGCCCCGGGGGGCCATCAGGCATGCGGGGCACCGCCTGGCCGCCCGCCGCACCTTGACGTGCACGGGGCTGAGCCCCTGCACCAGGATGTTGCGCGCCGCCAGGTCCCGGTGCAGCACGCCCTCTGAGGCCAGCTCGCACATGGCGTGGCACACCTTGCGGGTGGGGAGGCGCGTGGAGATGGCCGGAAGGGAGGGGCAGACGAAGCGAAGTAAGACTGGAGGATGCGAGCGCACCCATGGCGGGGCCCGGGCTCCAGGACACATGACTCAAGTCCCTCTCTCCCGCGCCAAGCAATTCCGTGCCCATGCAGCAGCGAATGCCCCCGGGCGCACCTGCTCGCACATCATGAGCTTTGAGCGGTTCCGCAAGGAGGGCCCAAACTGCGCCAGCACCTGCGGCGTCGATTACCAACGCCGGGGAAAGATCGTCGCACCGCGCGCGTCGCAACCGAGGTCCGTCAGCCCCGCACTTCCGCCCCGTGTGCGACCTGTGGCTGCCAGCCTCCCCCCTCTCCCGCCCCATAACCCGACCCCAAAGCGTGCGAGCCCCCTACCTTGTCCAGCGACCCGAACGGCACCAGCTCCACCACGATGTACTCGTTGGCGCCCCCGCGCCCGTCGGGGCACGTGGACCACCTGCGCAGCGCACGCACCCGAGCGACACGTCCCGTGAGGGGGATTGGGCGTGCGAACCCCCCTGACTTATCCATCGGCATGCGTGAGGGAGCCACTGGCCACCCACGCAGCCTCCTGTGAGTCCTGCCCAGGCGGCCAGGGCACCAGCCTTTGCTCCAGCCTCCGAGCACCCGTCCGCTTCCACGCCCGCCGCGGAGCCCCTTCCCCGGCAATCCGTCCTGAGGGGCTGAACGTTAGGCGCCCCGGCCCACTGCGCCGCATGCACAAGCCGCCAACCCAGCGCCCGGTACCCTGGGCGCGACTGGGCACCCCACTCGCCCCTCCGCACCTGTAGAACTGGACCAGGTTGGGGTGGGAGCCGAGCTGCTGCAGCACCCGCGCCTCCGTCACCATGCCGCCCCGCCGCATGGCCTTGCGGGTGAGGAGCGGGAGCGAGGGCCCGAACCACAGCGTTAGTGGCGCTGCCGCTCGGAGGGCGCCCCGTAATGCCTAGACCCGGGGACCCCCGAGTCGTGCCCTCGGTGCGCCCACTGCGCGCTCACCACAATGGCGACCTGCGTGTTGTTCCAAGTCCCCCGGTAGACCTGGGTCGGGCAGGGCGCAGGGCGGAGCGTGGGTGGTGGTCACGTGTGTAAACACCCGGCGCCAGATGGCCGCCCGCCTCCGTTGATGTTGGCACTCCCTCTAGGCCCAACCTAGGACCCAACCCGGCAGCTTTCGGCGTCCAGGCACACACCTGCTTGAACGTGCCGCGCCCGATGAGAGCGTGAAACGTCAGCTCTGAGAAAGGCACCTGCAGCCGGTCTAGCAGTTTGGGCTGCCCCCCTGGGCTGGGGCTGGCCTGCGTGCCCGAGGCCTCAGGCTGAGAGACTTCCGGTTGGGCTGCCGGGGCGGGTGTGCTTGGCGCCTCCCCATTCGACGTGACGCTGTCGTCTTGGTCTGCGGGGCAACCGATGGTGGGAGGGGAGGGGAGGGCGTGGGGGTTGCCGGTGTTGCCGGAGCGGTAACGTGAGCGTTTGGGCTGTGGGCGCGGCGCGGCGCCTCGGACCCAGGCGAGCAGGTGGGTCAGGACGGCGCCTAACCCAGCCAGCGCCCGCGGGCCACGGTTACTTTCATTACATGCTATACCAGTCCGTGCTGTGTGCTGGGCCGATGCCCTGGCGGGCACAGTCAAGACGGGCAAGTAAGGGCATCCGGTCGACTGACCTTTCCGACTGGTTCCGTCACCCGCAACAGATTCCGATGCACGATTCGACCGAGGCTGCGCTTCTAAGGCAGGCTCAGCGTCCTGCTCCGTCGAGAGTGTATCGCGCGCTCCGCCCGAGTGGCTCGCGGGTTTAGCAGCGAAGCAGCCCCTAAGAGCCCTCAGCAGAGCCATCTTTAGCCGGGCCTTCGACTGCGCTTTGCGGTGGCGGTCCGCCTGCGACCGAGTTGCGCCATCTCGCCACCTAGGCGTACCAGGCCACCTAGTCCAAAGCGTAACAACGTAACATTACTATTGGCGCGGGAGGCCAGCACGGGATCGTTGCCGGGTTGCAGCGATGGCATCCCCCCCCCCCTCCATCCCCCCTGCCGTGCTGCGGCCTCCTGCGTGTCGCGGGGCCCGTCACGCTGGTCCGCCCCAGAAATGGCTCACCCGACAGTCTGGGCTGTAACTTAGCGGCCCACTACTAGCCCTCATCCCGCACGCATAGTGGCCATGTTGGTACCACTACTTGGTAGGGATTGCGGGGCGGTCAAGGTGTGCCACCTGCAGGCAGCAGCCGAGACCACGGGGCCCATGCAACGTGCAGCTAGCCGGGAGTCACCAAGGCACCTGCCAGAGCGGTATCCCTGGATTCCCCGCCGCAAGGAGGCACGCTGGAGGCATGTTTTGCACCTGTGCAAGGTAATAATAGCACCGGTCGAGCAACAGGAGCGGTCGAGCAAGGAAAGCAGGGGAGGGGTGGTGATTCGTCTGGGCAACAGCAAGTAGCGCCAATCCTGCCGTTCCAGGAGGTATTGCCATGGAGACCGCCGTTTGGCATGTATGGCCTGATGCTGGCTGGCTTTGGCTGGGGGAAGAGGGTCAATGCAACGTGCAGCTATCTGGGCCCGGGGCTGGGGCTGGGGCCTATGGGCCGCGGGAGAGGGTTACATCGAGCCTCCTCCGCACCTTGCCAGGGAGGGTTTCCAGCGGGCACAGTATGCTTCTTCATAGGCGGGGCCGTGTGGCGTGCGGGGCCAGCGGCTACCGGCAGACGTACAGGCAGCCGTGCGGAGCCATTTTGGGGCTGAGCCGCCGCCGTCAGGCTCTTCGGCGAAGTCCGGCATTGCGGGGTTGCGAAGGCCCGTAACTTATGGCGGCGTGGGTTGGCTGGTTCTGCGCTGTGGGGCGTAGTGCTTGATTGCGCGGCCCCAGTGCTGCCCGGCCTCGCGGGGTTTGGGGCTCAGCCCTTTTCCCTGTCCTGAGGAGGACAGACACCCTTGTTGGGGGAGGCGGTGTGGGTATTGCACGTTACAGACTCTTTCTCACGCAAAATTGCTGATATGTGGGGTGCGTGCGGGATGCTCCACGCGAAGCCTCGGGGGTATCCGGGGCCGGAGGATGGACGCGGGGCGAAAGACAATTCCACCGCCGACCAGCGGTGGGTGCATAAGGGTATTGCACGGTGCAGACTCTTTCTCACGCAAAAAGGCGAATGTGTGGGGTGCGTGCGGGATGCTCCGCGCGAAGCCTCGGGGGTATCCGGGGCTGGAGGATGGACGCGGGGCGAAACACATTCCAACGCCGACCGGAGTCTACTTCTCTCCCTAGACGACTCTGTGAAGCCGTGAGCGCCAGCCCTTCAACCCGTGCTACGCACACTTCACTAGCTGGTACAGATGAGGATTCCGCACGCAGCGTGTGGGGAGCGGCGGGAGGGAGGGGAGCGACGCGACATGCGCGACCAGGGGCGGCACGGTCGCTGTGCGGGGGGACTCACATGCGCGTGACTGAGCCATCACCGCTCCAAGCTTTCACAGCGCACCATACACCGGACGAGAACTGCCAAAGAATTGCACAAACACCAGCTTCAGAGGATAACTCGCTAGCCCAGCTGCAGGACCCGACCCACGAAGTTCGCTCGCTCAGCTTAGTCTTACAGCCTGATGCGCGGGCCTTAAGTGATAAACCAGTCTCTGGAGGGCTGGTCTTTAGGGTACTGTTTCAGCCGCGCTTGTGCGGCTAGTTCGGAGCCTGAGGCGGTGTGAGCATAGCCAGCCAGCATGAATGAGACGATCGTTGGTGGCAAATATAGACTTGGAAAGAAGCTCGGAGGCGGGTCGTTCGGAGAGATTTTCTTGGGTAAGCGCATTGCCGGCAGCACTGCTGGAGTGGGACCCTTCTGAGACTTGCTCCTGCTTGCAGGTACCAACCTTCAAACTGGCGAGGAAGTCGGTGTTAAGCTGGTGGGCTATGACGCGGGCGCGAGCGAGCGGGGTTCAGCGTCTCCAGCGCTTCGACCGCGGGACGTTGCAGGAGTTGGGGAAAGCGGCAGAACCCCGCATCTTTCGCGGCTGGCCGAGTGGAAGTTCTCCCCCCCGGCCCCCTCACGGGGGCGTTGCGCCCGTGGACCCCTACACCCGAACCCCCGCCCTCGACTGAACGTCCGTGGCACGCCAGCGACCTGTTTCTAGCCTTCTGCACCCTTCTGAGTGGTGTCCGCATCCTGATGTGCAGGAGCCGGTGAAAGCCCGGCACCCACAGCTGCTGTATGAGTCAAAGTTGTACAAAGTCCTTCAAGGCGGCGGTGGGTAGGGTACCCTAAGCGCACGTGTGCTGACCAAGCGCTGCAGGGCCGGTTGTGTGGGATGCCTCACGCTGCTACCCCCACCCTACAGTTGGAATCCCCAACCTCCGATGGTACGGAATCGAGGGGGAGTACAACGTGATGGTGATTGACCTCCTGGGGCCCAGCCTGGAGGACCTCTTCAACTTTTGCGGCCGGAAGTTCAGCCTTAAGACGGTGATCATCCTGGCAGACCAAATGATCTCCCGCGTGGAGTACCTGCACTCCCGCAGCTTCATCCACCGCGACATCAAGCCCGATAACTTCCTCATGGGCCTGGGGAAACGGGCAAACCAGGTATGGGGCTTGCGGGAAGGAGGGGTAAGCGCGGGAACGGGGTCTCAGCACCGCGGGCGGGCGCTGCATCAATGAGAGCCGTGCTGGGGCAGGGATGCGGGGTTTCTCGCCCTACATGCGCTGCGCTCTAACGACCCGATTCCCCGACCCAGGTCAACATCATCGACTTTGGCCTGGCGAAGAAGTACCGGGACCCCAAAACCCACCAGCACATTCCCTATTGCGAAAACAAGAACCTGACCGGGACAGCGCGGTACGCCAGCGTCAACACGCACATGGGCATCGAGCAAAGCCGGCGCGACGACCTGGAGTCACTGGGATACGTGTTCATGTAAGCACGCGAACGCCCGGGGACATCCACACATGGGCTGCAACCGCAGATGACATCTGCCTCGACCCACATCGCCCGATCGGCCTCGACAAGCCGCTTCGTTGGGGAGTCACCGAGCGACGCCGCTCGGCGTCCAGAGCTGCCTCCACTGCCCCTGACATGTCCCCGCGCGCACCGCCCCCAGGTACTTTCTGCGCGGCAGCCTGCCCTGGCAGGGCCTGCAGGCGGCCACCAAGAAGCAGAAGTACGAGCGCATCAGCGAGAAGAAGATGAAGACGCCGTTCGAGGTGCTGTGCAAGGGCTTCCCGCAGGAGTTCGTGCTGTACTTCCAGTACGTCAGGAACCAGCGCTTCGAGGAGAAGCCCGACTACGCCTACCTCCGCCGCCTCTTCCGGGACCTGTTCGCCAAGGAGGGTGAGTCGTTCACAGGCGAAGGCCCGGTGACTGGCCTGCCAAGCATGTGGCCACACGAGAACCTGTGTGCCACCCTCGGACAACCCATGCACCAGCACCAGCTAGAGCTTCGGTGGGACAGTCTGCAGTCCATTAACCTCTGCTCCTGTTTGCCTGCTGGCGGCTTGCAGGGTGGACGTGGGACTACGTCTTCGACTGGACCATTCTCAAGTACCAGCGCTCGGCCAACGGCCAGGTGGAGCGGCCCGTGGCGCTGCCGGAGGCCTCCACGTCCCGGCCCGCGGCGCTGCCGGAGGCGCCGGATGCGGGCGCCACGCGCAGGCGGTGAGTGCGGACTGAGTGGTGCACCACACGGCTGGGCAGCAGCGGGACGGGGCGCTGGGCTGGACGTGCTGCACGCCTGCAGCGCAGCCTGTGGTCTGCACGGTCAGGGCCGACCCACGTCGGCCCCACTCGTGGTACTTCTCTCCCGGGCATCTAGGTATGTGGGTCGGAGGCGTGCACAGTCTGACGTCCTCCCGGCCCTTCCCGGTGTCCCTTGTGCCCCAGGGACGAGGAGGCCGACCGCGCCAAGGAGCTGGCGCACCAGGGCTCCGGGCGAGGGACGGGGGGCATGAAGAAGACGCTGGTAAGCAGGCGGGCGGGGGCGGAGGTTGCCGTATCGAGCACCCCCGCATGTTGGCCGGGCCTCCTTGGCCCCATGCTATCGGATGCCTGGGAATGTGCCTTGCACCAGCTGGGTTGAAGCGACCGGTGCATCGTTCGTTTGGTATTGTGCCTCTTTGTCCTGTTGCTGACTTGCTCCCTGCCTTCCTTTGCCCTCCGCTGCTTTGTGGCCCGCAGCAAGCGCTCTTCACCCGGGCATGACCGGGAGCCAAGTCGACTGGAGGGCTGGAGCTTACCCTGGTGGCGTGGCTGTGAAAAGGAGGACGGCGCTGGCGTCCTGAGAAGAGGGCGGCTAGGGCGTCCTGGACCCTGGAGCGGGGTCAGCACGGCGGATACTCACGGCATGAGGTTGCTGCACAGGAGCGGCCTTGGGATTGATTGTTCGTGAGAAGGCAGGCCGCCTACTGGGCCTGTCCTGGTCAGAACTCAGATGCATGGAGCTCGCACCCCGCCAAGCACAGCCGCGATGGAGGCTGTGGATTGGCCCGGGATGTGGATGGGGGTGGGGGTGCTAGTACTGGGCCCTGGCCAACGGGGCGCCTTGAAGATTTGCAGGCGGGGGCAACAACGGAAGCCGGTATGGCCGCTGGCAGAGATTCACATGACCGCGCTGGAACACGCAGCGCTGGATTGCGCGAATGCATTTGTTAGGTAGGGACGGCAGCGGCATCCCCGGCCTCGCTCGCCCCGGGGGAGGGCTGAGCGTTGCATCGACAGGGGACGGTGGAGAGGGTTAGCGCCGCGTGTCGTGCATTGATGCGGGTTAGCGTAGATGCGATTCTGTGACCAGTCGTGTGGGCGGGGCTGACTTGTGCTAGCATGTTACCGTGAACGAGGTGCGATAGCGCGTTGATGCGCGTGGAGGCAGACTAGGTGCATGGTGTGGGCTAACGAGCACACCAACAGGAAGGTGTGCAATAAGCATGGTGGTCAGCTGGGGGCTGGCCGGTCGAATACAGAACCCATGTGTGGGGGCTGTGAAGTCTCCGCCCTGCGCACGGCCATTGCTCGGCCAGCTCGGGTGGAACTGCACTGGTCAAGGCGACAGGGAGCATACGGATCGGTTGGCAGGGGCCGAGGGGCCCAGTGTGCAAGCATACGCTTAGGGGGGTGGGGTCGGCCGGGGCCAGCGTGTAGTACGTGTGTTTTTGCACTGGCGCGAGTCCGACTCTTCAAGTCAAGCGTGGCTATACATTCCGCACCACAGGCAGCGTGACACTGCTTCCCTGCACAGCGACTCCTTGGCAGCTCGCCTCAAACAAGTTGGAAGCTGGCCCGATGCGGTTGCTCCTAGCGACCTGGGTGCTGGGGACGGCGCTGTTATGGAGCCAGCGAGTTGACGGTGAGTACTCCTGCCTTCAGAACGGGCTGGCGCGCTTTCGACTGGTGAGCCATCCGTTTGTCGCGCCTTCCTCTCCAGCATTTCAGTTCGCCTCTATGCTGGCGTGACTGATCCTTTGTACTTGCACTGCATCGTTGCTGCACCAGGCGTGCTGTAGCTTTGCATTCGCCTTTGCCAATTCGATACTCTGCTCTGCGCGCCTCAGCTATCCTTCGTGGGATAGCTGCTAGCTCTAGTGGGGAGTGGGATAGGCACCACACATCCTGCACGGGCAGCCCGCGCAACCGGTACTCGCTTCTCCACGTCCCACGGCGAAGCGGGGCCTCGTCCCCAGGCCCCGTCCCCGGACTCCCCGCAGTCCCCAGTCCAGTAGTCCACGGCGCCCCCGTCTTACAATACATAGTCTTCACCCACACGATACCTCACCTTGGAAGCATACCATTTATGTGGCCTTTGCCAACGGCTGCGTTTCCCCGGTCGGGCGCCCATCCCCTACACCCACGATCCCCAACCCTTACCGCCCCACCCTCGCAGGCTCGCAGCGGGCCGAGCGCGAGGAGATTGAGCGGCTGATTGGCTGGCAGGGCGAGCAGCTCATGGAGAGTGAAGGCCCCGACAGCGGCTTCCACTGGCTGTACTCAGGTCGGGCCGAGGGCGGAGGCCCCGACCCTTTGTGACAGCGGCGCTTAGGATGTGCCAAAGCTGCGAGCAGCGCAGGGGGGAAAGCTTCAGGACAGCAGGGGGCAGTGGTGCGCGAAATATGTAGGTCCATGGGGATTGAAGAAGCCCTTCCGTTTCTTCTCACACGGTATTGTCCTCCCTACCTGCCTCCTACAAACCCACAGCCAACGAGACGAGCCGGAAGGGCTGGTGCGTGGGTCTTCGGGCTCGTGCGGGCGAGCCATGGAATGGGGCAGTAGGCGGGGCCCGGCAAACCACGTGCACATGGCGGCTGGAGACGGGCGGCGGGTGCATGCATGGGACGGAGGGTCCGGAGGGGGGCCTCGACTGTGGGGCAGCAGGCTGGCTTCGACTACCGCAGACCTCCGCCGGCAACCTGCTCGCTGGCCCCTGGCTCCCTCTGCAGGATTGAGACCATTAGCTGGCGGCCCCGCGCCATCGTGTACCACAATGTGAGTCGAGCTGCGGCCCACAGGCCCCCCTACCCGACCTGCCCCGCACCGGGCAACGCCCCAGGCTCCTGCTCTGCCGTCGCTCGGCTGAGGTCCTCAGCTATGCCCCTCTACATCAATTGCTGTTGCTGTTGCTGCCGCTGCCGCTGCCCCGCAGTTCCTTAGCGACCGGGAGGCGCGCCACATCATCGACCTGGCTCACGGGCAGGTGCGTGCAAGCAGGCAGGGTTGGTGCCGGGGCTGCAGCGGGCGGGGTGCTGCCGGGGCGCAGAGCTCCGTGAGCTGGCGGCCCATCCGTGGGGCTGCGCGCCGTGCATGGACCCCGGCATCTCGCCCATTTCCATGTGCTTACACGTGCTCCACACGCTCTGTCCCGCCCCGTGTCCGCGCCCAGATGAAGCGCTCCACTGTGGTGGGGTCCAAGAACCAGGGAGTGGTGGACAACATCCGCACCTCGTACGGTGAGCCGAGCAGGGGGTGCGGCGACGAGCCAAGCACATATGCCCGTCCGGAGCTGGCGTCATGGGCGGCTCTGTAGCGTCAAGGCCACAACATGGCCCACCACCAGAGCCCGAACTGCCGCCTGAGCCTGCCGCCTGCCCCGACGCGCCTGCCCCCCGCCCCCCCCCCCGCCCCCTCCTCCCGCCAGGCACCTTCCTGCGCCGCAACCAGGACCCCATCATCAACGCCATCGAGCAGCGCCTGGCGCTGTGGACGCACCTGCCGCCCAGCCACCAGGAGGACATGCAGGTGCGCACGGGGCGGGGCGTGCGGGGCGGAGCGTGCGGGACAGGAGGGCCTGCACGTGTCCTGCCCTGCGGCGAGGGCAGGCAGCGCCTCTGCCTCCGCCTCCGCCCTGCTCTCCGGCTTCGTCCGCCTCCGCCCTGCCCTCCGGCTCCCTGCGGGCCACCTCCTCGCTCTCCTCCTTGCTGCCTACGGTAGTCCTCCTTCTCCCGACCAGCTGCAGACAGTGTGGGCTGTCAGGCCTGTCCCTACCCGCCTCGTCCTCCGCCTCCACGCGGCTTCCGCCCCACCCCCCGCCCCCAGGTGCTGCGGTACGGGCCCACCAACAAGTACGGAGCGCACATCGACGGCCTGGAGCGGGTGGCCACGGTGCTCATGTACCTGGTGGAGCCGGACGCGGGCGGGGAGACGGCCTTCCCGGACAGGTGGGGGCGGAGGGGGGCGGGGCGGGCGCTGAGCACCGGTGGGCTTAAGGGTTCTGATGTGCAGGAGGTCGTCGCCCCGCGGGGCGCCGGGGGTGCCAGGCGCGAGAGACGGTGTGCTCGCTTCGCTGCTCTCTGCGCCTCGTCGGCGCACGCTTGCAGTGCGCTCAGAAGCGCGGCTTCGGCGGGCGTTTCCCCTGGTCCCCTCTGTCCGTCTTGCCGCACACCCAACTGCCCGCCGGCTCACCGACTCCAATCGTCGTGTTTTGCTGTCCTGCCCCTCCCGCCTCCTCCTCAGCATCTGGGCCAGCCCCGAGCAGGCCGCGCGGGCCGACGCGCAGGACATGTCATCGTGCGCCAAGGGCCACGTGGCGTACAAGCCCAAGCGGGGCGACGCGCTCATGGTGAGCGGCCCTGGGGGTGGTTAAGATACCCACCCTTCTCGCTCGCCACGCCACGCCACGCGCGGCCGCGGGGAGCACGCGCGTGCCTGCAGGCACGGCGGGGTTCAGCCGCGAGCACGAGCCCGGCAGCCTAGACCGTAGCCTGGTTGTGCGGCTTTTCGACGTCTGTGACCCTGTTGCACTCGCTGTCCCGCCTTACCGGTACCCTTGCTTTCTCCGCGGCCGCAGTTTTTTGACATGCAGCCCGACTACAAGTGAGCGGGGCAGCGGCCTTCGGTGGGGGGACCGAGCGGGCCTGGAGCTTCACAGGGAGCCTGCCAGGAGGCGCGGAGCCAGCAGGACACGGGCAGCGCGGGCTGCTCCTTGGGTGCATGTGCTTGAGAAGGGGGCATCTCCTCCTCCCGGGTGCCCTTGCTCGGAGGCTCACCTCCTGTATGGCGCCCACTCCGCCCCGCAGGCAGACGGACACGCACTCCATGCACACGGGCTGCCCCGTGGTCGCGGGCGTCAAGTGGAACGCGGTCAAGTGGATCCACGGGAAGCCCTTCCGCGGTGCGTGTGGGCAGCGGCCAGTCGTGCATCGCCTTGGGTTGCTGGTGCCTTGCCTTGCCTTTCTCGGCCTGCCTCGCCGCGCCCCGCCTCGCATTCTTGCAGCATCCCCCTGCTCACGCTCCCAGTCTCCTCGGCCCACACCCACCCCGTCCCTGCATCCGCAACCCCGCACGCCACCCCCCCCTCCCCTCCCCCACCCCCAGAGGAGGAGTACAAGCGCTACCTCAAGGAGGCCTTCAACCCGCTGCCCGACCCCGGCATCTGCGTGGACCTGGTGGGGAGCGGGAAGGGGTAACCGGGAGGGGGAGGCAAGGCGGGGGCGTGGGGGCGTGTCATGACCACTCGTCAGCCGGCGGGCGTTACACACTGTACCCCCACGGGCCTGTTTGACAGTGGTTGGCTCGGCTGGCTCACCAATCCCAAGCGGCTCGGGCTCATGCCTCCCTCTCTCTCCCGCCCCCTCCGCCTGTGTCGCCGTGCTTCTGCCGCAGCACGAGATGTGCAACACGTGGGCCAAGTCGGGCGAGTGCGAGAACAACCCAGGTACGGCTGGACGCGCGGCGGGGCCAGGAGCCAGCGCCTCGCCATGCGCTCTCCCAGCGCCCAGCGTTTATGCTTGCAAGACTGGGTGCCCAGATCGCGCCACGCCTCAACCCGCCCCCTTCCTCCCCCCCCCTCCCCCGCTAGGCTACATGACGGGGTCCAACTCGGGCATGGGCCAGTGCCGGCTGGCGTGCAAGGCGTGCGAGGAGTGCGACGAGGGCGACACGGCCTGCTACGACCGCAACCGCGAAGTGGGCGGCTTCCTCAACTTCAACGAGGCAGAGCTCAAGGGGCTATGAGCGTAAGCTACGGCTGCAGCTGGCGGCGTTCGGCTACCAGTCTAGTTTGGTGGAGGCAGGTGGAGGGTCATCGCGCGCGGGTCCGGTGCAGGAGGGCAAGTGATGGACCGGCAAGGGGGGCTACCAATAGTGTGCATAATGGCAGAACATCGCCGATTAGCTGGAGCGTGAACCGGGTGGGATGGATGCATCGGATGGGCAGGCATGGGCGGGCGGTGGGTGGCTAGGCTAGACATAGCACGGAGCCGCTTGTCAAAGTTGTCAAAGCTCGCAGGCTGCTTCGCCCATGGTGTTCAGCAACTTTTATGAAGCGTCGCTATCGGGCTCGTATGCTTAGACGCTCGGATGGCTTGTGCACAGACGGTAGCGACGGCCCATGGAGCTGAGGTCAGGCGGGTTTCACTCTATCAGGTCTCAACCCGGTCCCCAGACTCCAGGCCCTGGGCCCCAGACTCGAATCAACGCCTAAGTATGTGTTTCTGACCAGCTGTTGGAGGATTAAGGCTTATTTCTGACAGCACACGGGCCCGTCCAGACATGTCTGCCGACGTGAGCCCGCGACTGTCCCCCCGGAGCTGTCCTCCAGATTGCGTACAAGGCCACATAACTGCTTTGCAGGGCGGTGCTAGCGGGGGGTTTCGGAGGCAGGGGCGAACCCGCCCGCGCCTGGCGCCACCTGCCATAGCGGGGCGGAGCACAGCTCTGCACAGTCGTACCCTTGCACGCGCCTCACAATGCCCGCTCGCGACGCCCAACGGCCGGCGCAGGGAGAGGGTGCAGCGCTGTTCACGATTGACCGAGCCTGGGAGCCCTACTTCACCCACCACCCGGGCGGGTACCTGACGCGCAAGGCTGCATGAACGGTAGCGGGCAGCGAATGGGGGAGTCGCTGGCAGTACCTCGCACGGGTCTGGAATGGCGCAGAAGGGTGGAAGCCCGGGCGGGACGAGGGCAAATGAACGGAGCCACTGGCTCGGCCTTGATTGTGGAGCTTGATTGGGGCATCTTGGAACTAAGTAATACGCCGATGCGTGCACTATGATGCCGTACATTGCACAGGTGCTGTGCGTGTTGATGGACCATGCGTTGCAAGTGGGGTGAAATTTAGGCTGGCGCGCAGCCGCAGGTGCGGGCAGGGTTACGTATGGGCGGAGCGTGCTCGAGTGCTGGACTGCTAGAGGGCTGCAGGGCTGCAGGGCTGCGTGTGGAGGAAGGGGGATCTCACTTCAGATCTCATCAACCCTCAACACGGCAGTTGATTGTTGAGCGACTGCATGTCAGTGGGCAAGTAGAGCGGACAGCCATCGGTGGTAGGGGCAGGCGCGACCAGCCTTGCCCAGCAAGGGCGGGAGACGGCGGGAGCAACATGCCGGGCTCTTAAGAGTGCTATGGGGCAGACGTCTTTGGAGGCTCGCAGCCAGACCCCTCCTCACAGCAGCATATAAAATCAGTTCCATATGGCATTGTGCCCTTGTATGGCCGTGTAGCGCGCGGTGTTGATCATCGTCATGTGGGCGGGACAATGCGCTCGACCCGTCTCGCGATACCGGACAGCTACATGCATACACATTTGGTAACATAACAGTATGGAATGATGCGAGAGTGTGGAGCGGTTACGCGGCCAAGAATCCAGCCGCACATCGCGGCCACCTATGAGCCCTGGGGAGAAGCGGAGAGGGCATCCACATGGAATGGCTCCCACATGGAATGGGGCAGCTGCCAGCCTGCCACCAAAGATGCCGATGGTTGGGGGGCTGGCAACGCGTCGGTGGGCAAGCCACGAACCGCAGGCGGTTGCATCAACGCCCTGCGCGCCCTGCACTTGCGCCGCGCGCCAGTGGCGGTACCTGCTGTGGCAGGGCTGAGGATTACACACCTAGTCGGCAGCGGCCTTTGCGCTAGGGCCCGCAGACCCCAGCACAGAGTCGGCCATATGGCAGCGCCTCATCCTACGGGCCGACCGCCGCCGCCACCGCAGGCGCCCCCGCATCCACCCCCTCCGCCACCGCCCCCGACGCCGCCCCTTCTGACCCTAGAACGACGCTCGGCATCAACCCGGCCTCCGCCTCCTCCTCCGCGGTTGCCCCTGTGGCTCCCTGTGAGACCTCCTCCACGGCAGCCTCGGCTGCGTCCGCCCCCGCGACCTCTGCCGGGCCCTGCGCGGAGGCCGCCGGCTGCAGCCCCGCCTCCACCTGCACCGCAGCCGCCTCGGCCGCCCCAACCGCCGCCTGCACAGCCGCCGCCCCCTGAGCTGCCGCGGCCGCCGCCGCACCCCCGCCTCCCGCGTTGAAGCGCTGCTGCCCCAGGTTGCGCCACTTGGCCTTGACGTGCACGTTGAGGGCAACCTGGCGGGGGGGGGGAGGGGGGAGAGGAAGGGGGGGAGCAGGCACGGAGGGCAGCGCGTGGGGGCAGGTCGTGTTAACCCATTAAGTGACAAGCTAATCCCCCCTCTCCCTCTGCTGCCTGCGTACCGTCTCATCCTCGCGGACGGTGATGGTGACGTGCAGGGGGTTGCGCGAGGAGCCGGGCGGCAGGTTGGGGATGGCGGGGCCCTGGCCGGGCGGGGGCGGCTGCGGGCCCCGCTCCAGCTTCTCCAGCCGCCGCCGCCGCCGCTCCTCCATCTTGGCCTGGTAGGCCCTGGGGCGGGGCGGGCAGCGCAGGAGGGAACAGGGGATTGACGTGGGCACAACGTAAGGGGGAGGCGCGCAAGACACGACCCGCCGGCGCCTCCGAAGACCCACGTCCTACCAGCACCCCCTGCTCAACTCCCCTCCCCTGATCAAGGCCCGGCTCCACCCATTCCCAACCACCCGCCACCTCCTCTCCTTTGGTCCTGCCATTGATTGAGGCCGGGGCCCGAGCGAGCTCCAAACCGCTCCACCCAGACCAAAACACCCAGACCCACTTCCTTCCGCCCTTGCAACCCCATGCCCTCCCTGCTGCCCCCCCTCCCCCCTCCACCCCCCCTCACTCGAGGTCCCCGAACACCAGGTCCAGGTACTGCGGGGAGCGCTCGAAGGCCGCCACGCGGTCGGGCGAGGGGAAGATGGAGGCCGCCTGCAGCAGCGGCGGAGTGATCTTGCCGGGCCGCCACTTGCCGTCCTGCGGCCAGGGCGGAGCCAGGGCGCCAGCGCGCAGGACTTATGGCAAAACGCGGTGGCAAAACGCTGTGCATGAGCGTCAGGGCCAGCGCCAGCGTCAGGGTTGCAGAGGCAAGCGGGAGCAGGTTGGGCTGCGGAGTGCCGACCTCAAGCCCACGCCCCTCCAGCGCCGCCCGCAGCCCCCCTCCCGCAGCCCCCCCCGCTCCCCGGGCCCCGCCTGCAGCTTGGCCGGGTGGTAGGCCTTGTCCACCACCCAGGCCGGGTCGCGGTCCATGTGCAGCGCCTTGCGGGAGCCCATGATGCGGAAGGAGCCGTGCGGGAAGTCCACCAGGCGCTCCCAGTCCACGGAGGGGGAGAAGCGGCCCAGGCGCTCGCGGCAGGCGGCCAGGATGCGGTCGCGGCAGAGGCAGGCCATGAGCTCCGTGGTGAGCAGCTGGGGGGCGGGAGGGAGGTTGGGAGGGGGGCGGGAGGAGGAGGGGTTGGGGTTGGCCGCAGCCACGCGCGCCCACACGCACGCGCCCACGAAATGCACCCAATTTCCATGCTTGTATCCCCCCAAGCCCCGTCGGGCTCGCTGGTTTCCGCACCCCTGCGGGCTCGACCGGCATGCGGCCTGTCCCGCTGACCCCCGGCCCCCGAGCAGCCCCCCACACACGTCACGCCCTGCCGCGCTCCGCCCTCCTCGCACCTGCGGGAAGTTGACGTGCACCTTGTAGGGCGTGCGGATGGATGTGATGCAGTTGGGCGGCCCCGGCTGGCCGTAGAACTCGGCCGCCACCTCCCCGATGAGCTCCAGCAGGGGCGGCGTGACGGCCATGACCAGGGTCAGGTCCGTGTCCCAGTCCCAGTCCAGCTCCACAAAGTACTTGTACACCTGCAGGGGGGGAGAGGAAGGGGGAGGAAGGGGGGTTCGGCTGTGGTGGTGGTTGCTGAGGACCGGTTGCTGGTGGGCCGGGGCAAGGGGCGCAGGAGAGCAGGCGGGGGCAGGGACGCTGGAAGTGAGGCATGCCTCGCTGTACCGCAACGGGCAGCCTGGCTCGGGTTGGTGACTCCGTCCTGGGCGCGGTGGGGTGTGATGGGGCGCGCATCGCAAGATGGTGCATCGCTCCTGAGCAGTCCTGGGCCCCAGCTCCTTCCCCTGGCCCCCTAGCCCCCTCCCCGCCTCCCTCCCCCCTCCCCCCTACCGCCTGGTTGTAGTTCTCCGTGAGGTACAGCTGGTAGCCCTGCTGCAGCGCCTCCGTGTAGGCCCCCAGAAAGGAGCCGTACCTGGGGGGGCAGGGCAGGGGCAGGGCAGGGGCAGGGCAGGTCGGGGCAGGGCTCCGCGGGGGCAAGGGGGCGCACGGCGGGCGCCTGCCCCCTGTGCAGCGCCCTGCAGCACGGAGGGCTCTCAAGGGGACTGGGGACGTCCGTGCCACCTCTTCCCTGCCTCAACAACAGACGCGCCCGTCTGGAACCAGCGCCCTCACCACCCAGCACCCACGCTCCTCGCCCCTAGACCCTACGGCTGCGCCGAAAGCTCAGCCCCTCTCGACTCAAGTAAAACCAGGTCTGAGCCGCACGATGTGGTACCTTGTGCCCCCACCTGTCCTGAGGGACCAGGTACTGGCCGTTGAGAATGTCCTTCTTGCCCAGAAACGAGTTAACGTTGAAGTGCCGGCCCCGGGGCACCGGGTAGCGCTGCAGGAAGGCCGGGCGCTGCGTGTGGTGGCGCCAGCGCGGCCAGCGGTACGTGAAGTGCATGTACGTCGCGTACGGCGGAAGGGGGTTGCCGAAGGGGGAGCGGTTGGTGGTGGGGGAGGAGGTGGATGGAGATGAGGGTGCGTCGGCGGAGGCTGGAGGGGGTCTTGAGGCGGCACCCTCGGGCCAGGATGCGGTCGAGCCGCTGGTGCTGGGCGGCGAAGGGGTGTCTACGACACTCGTGGTGTCGGGAGAGATGCTCTCTGGGGCTTCGCCGTCTTGGAGAGCAGTGGGGGACCCCGAGTGGGCGCGCACACGGCGAAGGGCGGTGTGCGCGGGTAGGCGTGCGCCGCTCAAGGCCGTCGGGCAGCCCGTCGCCCGCGAGCGCGCTTGAAGGCTAGGTGAGCCTTTGAGGCTCCACATGTTGCCCCGCTAGCTGCGAGCGGGCTCGCGCCAAAGCCCGCTTTGCTGCAAGTCGGCAACAAGGGGTGCTGGCTTGCGCGCAGGGAGGGAGGACCTCTGTCGCTGCCAAGTTAATTCACCGTAGCGTGAACGCTATGTGCTCCTGTCTTGACGCGGTGAGAGATGTAAGGAACGCAGCGAGCTCGCAAATGCAAATGCAGTGCATAAACTTGCTGAGCTCAGTCGGGTGAGGAATTCTGGCAATGTCTGTGAGTGGGTTTTGCTAGTCGCACACAGGTGACATCTATTGCGTGTGCGTGCTGCGCCGGGAAACAGGTGTTCCCGGCACGTCCTACCCCGGCACGTCCCTTCGCCCCCAGAACCTCGAAACCCGACTCTCCACTCAGTCAGAGGTAATGTGGGGAGGTGGGGTCAACGACAGGCTCTAAGGGAGGAGTACAGTTTAGGCGGGGCGATGGGCTGGAGCTGGCGCCGGAAAGGAAGGCAGGGGAAGACCCACCGCCTTCCCCAGCCCGCCTTTTCCCCAGGCGAGCCTCTCGGCCAGCCCTTGCTCGGGGTCACAACCATCATCGTAAGCCTGCCCTGTCATCCTAGCGAGCCGAAGAGGGGGGGGTCCCCGAAGTCGAGGCGGGGTTTCGGGCATAAGGCAGATGACGCGCGCGTGCTGGGGCGTGTACGTGCGCCTCTGCTCTCCGGGCCCGAGGGCGATACCCGACCCGATAGATCACTCTCATCGCGAGCACAGCATCAGCAACGTGCATCACATCCCAGGTCTATTCACCCGCGCGAAGCAACAGCACGATTGGTTCGCCTCGGTCCGGTTGCGTTGCCTTGCCACTGTCAACTGCCATAGCCGCTTCCTGTGATGGATACACGTTAAACAAGCTGGGAGAGTGGAGCCGGGAACCATGGCGCACAATAATGGTCCTGTTCGCACCGCTGCCGAGGCGCTGGCCTTCCCTGGTGAGCTCGTGGACCGCAGGGGTGATGCTCAAGGCACCCGTGTGCACCCGAACCTGCGCCCACCGATGGCAACCGCGCTCGAAACTTCCAACGAGCTTCCCGCGCGCCCGGTGCCGGGCCTCCCCGTCGCCCCCTCACAGCCCCTCCCCACCCCCGCCCCTCCCACACACCCACAGACATGCGCGAGTACGCGCGGTTCCACGACCGGGAGGAGGAGGAGGCCAACGAGGCGCTGCTGGGCGGGGCGCCGGGGAGCAGCAGCGGCCTCGGGCTGCGGCGTCGAGGGGGCTTCGGCGAGGATGAGGACGATGTCACCCTGGGATGGCAGCGGGCATGGAAGGCGATCTTCAAGGTCCGAAAGGGGGCTGCAAGGCTGTTGGGATCCGCCTGCAGGGTGGGGTTGGGGGCCTAGATGTGCAAGTACGACCGGGCTCTGAGTGCCTGGGTTCCGCCTGCACCCGGATAGCGCACGGCAGCGCCTGTGTGTGGAGGTCGGCCGGGCGGGGTCGTCTGAGCCTCGTGCCCGCCCTCACACGGTCGATCACCCCGCAGAAGGGCAACGACGTGGAGAGCACCCGCGTCAACCACCACTTCACCGCCGCTGGTGGGGCTGGGTTGGGCACAGCGCAGGTCGGGGGCGCGTCGCCCGCGGGTCTGGGCGGTAGGCCCTCCGCCGAGCGCTCCTCCCTGCGGTGACGGGGCTCCCGGTAGGCCACCGCCACAACGCTGCAGCATTCCGGCACCTGCAACCTCCCACGGCTCCAGCGCCGGAACCCGTGGAAGAGCTGCTTGCCGGGGCCCACCGCCTGTCTGCAACCGTCATGTCCTCTCCCCCACGGACCCTGGCCTCATCCCTGCCCCCATCCCACGATCCCCACCCCGATTCCCAACCCCACCACGTTCCCCACCCCCTGCAGAGCGCGCCAAGCTGAGCAAGGTGGAGTCCATTGACTACCTGGCGCCCAACAGCGCCACCTACCGCAAGTGGCTGTCCCGGCAGGTGCGGTGTGCCTGCACGTCCACGCGAGCCCGCCAGCAAACCCGGCTTCCTTGCACCTGTGCACGCCGACCCACACCGCCTGTGCTGCTCCGCGCGACCGCATGTGTTTCCCGCCATGTGCCCAACCCGCAAGCCCCTCCCCCGTGCCCAACCCGCAAGCCCCTCCCCCGTGCCCAACCCGCAAGTCCCCTCCCCCGTGCCCCCACCCCCGCGCCCTCCCTGCCCTGCTCCCCCTCCTCGTCTCTCGCTCGGGTGAAATCCCCTCCTCCCCCTCCCCTCCCCCCCAGCCCCACCGGCGCTTCTGGGACCGCTGGGTGATGATGGGCTCCATCGGGGTGGCCACGGGGCTGGTGGCGTACCTGCTCTACGTGGTGGGGGGTGGCAGGGGGGGTGGATTTCCTGAGCATTGGAGAGCGAAGGAAGAATAGAGCGGCAGAAGGGGTGGGGTGCCGGGTGGGCACGACGGCGCCACGGGATAGGGGAGCAGGCCGTGGCAGTCTGCCGGGCTCCTGAGACAGGGGCCGGACGTGGATGTGCGACCATGGGCCGAGAGAGCTCTCCACCTGCTTCCTCGCCACCTCACACACCCGCCCGCCCGCCCTCCGCCCGCCAGCTGATCGCCCTGCTGGCGGGCTTCAAGTACGGCATCACTCGGTGGCTGCTGGGCCACACCAACGTGGGGGTGGCCTGGCTCTTCAACGTGAGCCGCGGCCGGCAGCGCCGGGGCAGGGGCTGTGAGCATGCTGTGAGGGTCGCGGGAAGGCGGACAGCTTATGTGTTAGGCAATCTGGAGCGATTCGCAGCTGACCGGACGTACCCGGCCTGAGCCCTTCCCAGACCCTCTAGCTTCCTCTCCATGCCGCCCCGGCCCCCTACCGCTTCCCCCCCCCCCGCGCAGGTGACTGTGTCCGTGGCCCTGGTGGCCGCCAGCTCCGCGGCCGTCATCGGCTGGGCGCCCGAGGCGCAGGGCAGCGGGGTGCCCGAGGTCATGGCCTACCTCAACGGCTGCATGCTACCCAAGGTGGGGGGCGGGAGGGGGGGGCGCGGAGGAGAGGGGGCGGGGTGGAGGGGAGGGGGTGGAGGGGCGCGTGGTGCAGGCAGGCGAGTGTAAGCCAGGCACCCAGCTGCCTGCGCGGGTGTGTCCAAAGCGGGGACGGTGCGTGTCCAGGGCAGCTTCAGGGCGGAAGGGGTGTGGAAAGCGGGATCGGGGGATTCGGCAGATGTGGGGCCGGTTCTTGGCAAAGGATGAGGGACGTTGATGCGAGTGCAAGCCTGCCACCCCGGCTGGCGACGTAACCGGCTCTCGAGGCAGGCGTCAGAGGGGATGCCCGCCTGCACGCTCCGTGCGCACGGCCCTCCCCTTGCTATCCTCACCCCTCCCCTCGCTTACCCCTCCCCCTCCTCCTCTGACCCCACCCCCACCCCCACCCGCACCCCAGCTGTTCAATGTGGCCACGCTGGTGGTCAAGTGGGTGTCGTGCGGCCTGGTGGTGGCCTCGGGGCTGCCGGTGGGGCCCGAGGGGCCGCTCATCCACATCGGGGCGGCCATCGGGGCGGCGCTCAGCCAGGGGCACTCCACCACCATGGGGTGAGGCCGGGGGGTGGGGTGGGGAGGGGGGTGGAAAGAGGGAGGCTTAGCGCCCTGCAAAGGAGGGAGGAAGGCGGGAAGAGGGCTGGGCCGAGTGAGAGGGGGCGGGTGTGGGGGGGACGCTGTTGGGGGTGGCCGGTACCGGTACACACCTGGTAGCTAAGCCTGCTCCGCTCCCACCAGCTCTGCAAGCCCCGCACCCCACCAACATCACCCCAACACCACCACCGCCCCCCCCCCCAGGTTCACCACGCAGCTGTTCCGGCGCTTCCGCAACCCCAAGGACAAGCGCGACTTCGTGACGGCGGGCGTCAGCGTGGGCGTGGCGGCGGCCTTCAACGCGCCCATCGGTGGGGCCTTGGGGGGGCTGCGGGGGGCTGCAAGGGCTGCAGGGTGCCGGGGGGCGTGCCCCGCCCTCCGCTTGGCGCCTCCGTTGCCAAGGTTCCGTGCCTCGCGCCTACGCGCTGAGCCCACACCTGCTGACCCCGTTGCCCTCTGCTCGCTGGCACGCGCGCAGGCGGGCTGCTGTTTGCGTTCGAGGAGGTTGCGTCTTTCTGGCAGCAGCGCCTGGGCTGGCAGGTGGGGGGGGGGGGGGCACCTGTACCTGTGGTGCCGGCAGGGCCTCGTGGCCGCGGCCTGGGCCCGGGGGCGTTGCTCACACGTGCTGGCGCTGTGAAGCACTCCGATCACTTCGCGCCCAGCCAAACCCTCAACGCCCTCGCTCCCTCCTCACCATCCCTACCCCCCCCACCCGCCCCCCAGGTCTTCTACGCCTGCATGTGCGCCGTGCTGACGCTCAACCTGTCCCGCTCCGCCGGCAAGGCCATGATCGGGAAGGGCACCTTCGGCCTCTTCGACAAGGAGGTGGCGTTCGAGGTGCGGGTGTTTGTGTGGGGGAAGTGGCAGAGCGAACGAGGCGAAGGGGCTTCGGGTTGGCAGCTGTCCCGGTCCTAGCGTGCCCTCTGTCTACCGGTACGGTTCATGGCATTCTCCTCTCTCCTGGATTGTCCACCCGCAACGACGCCCTCCGCGTGCCCCTCCCCTCGCCCCCCTCCATCCCCTCCTCCCCCCCCCAGCAAGCCGGCATGTCCTTCTCCTCCCACGTGCTGGCGGTGGCCCCCGCCGCCATCATCGGCCTGGCGGCGGGGCTGCTGGCCATCGTCTTCACGGTGGCCAACATCAAGGTGCGCTGGGGTACTGGTCTCTGGGGGGGGGGGGGGGGCAGGGATTGGGTGGAGGAAGGGAGGTCGCGCCGCGTGCCGCCAGCGGGGTAAGGCCCAACCCCGACCCCGCTCGGCATCCCGCGTGCACCTGACCACACCCCTCGTACCGTGCCCTGCACCTGGCTACCCCCAGGT
The DNA here is from genome assembly GCA_016858145.1 of Edaphochlamys debaryana. NCBI lineage: Eukaryota > Viridiplantae > Chlorophyta > Chlorophyceae > Chlamydomonadales > Edaphochlamys > Edaphochlamys debaryana. The sequence goes on from JAEHOE010000074.1 coordinate 468,967, forward strand.
CACGCGCCTCCGCGCCATGCTGTCCGGTCACCTGCGCTGGAAGCGGGCCATCGAGCCGTGCGTGCTGGCCGCCGTGTACATCACTGGGTGCATGCTGCTGCCGCTCTTGTTCCCCTGCACGCCCGCGGAGTGCATCGTGGACGCGGTGGGGGGGGGGGGGGGGGGGGGGGGGCAGGGGGGCAGGCTGGTCCCGGGCTGCCTTGGTGGATACGGTAGGGAGGCAGGTGGGGTACTGGTCGGGAAGGTGGTCGTCCCGAGACCCCACTTGTGGCTGGGAACTATGGGCGGATGCCGACCGTCTGCTGTTGCCCGCCCCCTCCCCCTCCCCCTCTCCCCCCTGGCCCCTCAGAAGGGCGAGATGCAGTGCAACACGGGGCTGTCGGGGCAGGGGGGCATACCCAGCCAGGTGAGCAGGCCGCCCATCGCCCCAGGGCCTCGCGCCGGGCACGCACCTTTCCCTTGACGCGCACTCCCTTAGCACCTCCAACCCCTTTGGCACTGCCCCCTCTCGTCCGGTGTCCACTCCCCTGCCTCCCCACACCCAGCCCTCCTTTCTCCTCCCTCTCCGCCCTCCCGCCCACCCCCCTAGGCCCCCTCCCTGCCCCTCTACACCTGCCGCGTTGTCGAGCACCACATCCCCACCCCCAACGTCACCGTGGACGACCCCACCGCCGCCCCGCCCACGGCGCGCGGCCGCCCCGGCTCCGGCCGCTCCCCCTCCCGCGGCGGCTCCTCCCAGTGGCTGCCCGGCGGCGGCGCGGGCGGCGGCGGCTCCATCACCCCCGACACCCCCGGCTCCGCCAACGGCACCGCCACCGTCTACTACAACCAGCTGGCCACGCTGCTGTTCAGCACGGGTGGGTGGGGGCTAGGAGGGGGGAGGGGAAGCGTGGGAGGGCTTCCGTTCAGCATGGTTGGGGGTGGGGAGCAGGGGGAGCGGAGGCGTGGTTCTGCAAGGGAGGTCGGTTTCCGTGACCCTTTCCGCCGCCCTGAGCCTCTCCCCCCCTGCCCCCGCCCCTGCCCCCCCCCCCAGGTGAGGAGGGCCTCAAGCACCTGTTCGCGAGGGGCACGCACCGGCGCTTCGGGTACAAAGCGGTGAGCGAGAGGCCGGGGGTGGCAAGGAGGGACCCTGCGGCGACCAGTCGAGCCGCCGCACACCACGCATTGCCGCTGCCCGCAGCCCCCTCCCCCTTTGCTCCTTTCCCTCTTCCCTCCCCTCCCTCCTCCCCTCCCTCCCCCCCTCCGCTCCCACGAACCCATACCCCTCTCCTCCCCCCTCCCCCCGGTGGTGTGTTCGCAAGCTTCGCAAGCTATGCCTCCCTGGCGTCGGCGCGATCCCGCTCAGCAACAAACACCCCCTCCCCCCCCCAGCTGCTGGTCATGGGCGCCTACTACTACGTGTTCGCGGTGCTGGTGGCGGGCAGCGCCGTGGCCTCGGGGCTGTTCGTGCCCATGCTCATGGTGGGGGCGGTGCTGGGGCGCATCTGCGGACTGGCCACCGTGGACGTGGCGCAGGCGCTGGGCAAGCACTGGAGCGTGGGTGAGCAGGGGGGGAGGGAGGGGGGAGAAGGGCGAAGGGGGGAAGGGAGGGGAGGGAGAAGAGGTAGGGGCACGGGGAGAAGGGGGGAGGGAGGGAGAGAGGGGCTCGGGGGCGGGGGATGCGAACGGTGGGGAGAGGGACTTGGGATGAAAGCACGCTTGCCCTCCCTCACTCGCCCCCCGGCCTTCGGTGGCTCCCGCAGACATCGTGGGCCCCTGGACCTGGATCGACCCGGGCGTGTTTGCGCTGGTGGGCGCAGGGGCCTTCATGGGGGGCGTCACCCGCATGACCGTGGCACTGGCGGTCATCATGATCGAGGTGTGTGTCTGGTGGGGGGGTTGGGAAACGGCGAGGGCCTTGTTGTCAGTGGCGCTGACGGCCGTGGTTGGGGGTGACGGCTGAGGTTGAGCTGGCAGGGGCGGTGCTCGGTGGGCCCCGGGCGCGGGCCTGCCCTTCGTCCTGCCCCTCCCCCTCCTCCACCCTACCCAAACCAAACACACTCGCCCCCACCCCTCCCCAACCACCCGCCCCCACTCGTACCCCCCCCCCCTCAAACCACCACGCTCCCCCAGGTGTCCTCCGACGTGCACATGCTCCTGCCCGTGCTGGTGGCCATCATGGTGGCCAAGTGGGTGGCGGACGCGGCCACGCACTCGCTCTACCACGGACTGCTGGAGGTGGGACGGGAGGGGGGGGAGAGGATGTTGGGTGCGGTTGAGGGAGCGCGGGCCCACTGACCCGGCCCCCTCCGTCGCCCTCGTCACATCACACATCCCTCTCATCGCACGCCCTTCTTTATTCGTACCATCCCCCTACAACAATCTCCACAATCACCCCTTCCCGTCCAGGTCAAGTGCGTGCCCTTCCTGCCCGCCGAGCCCGTCAGCGCCTTCTCGCTGGACCTGCTGCCGGTCAGCTACGTCATGAGCAGCCCCGTGGTGTGCCTGCGGCAGCGCATGTCGGTGAGGCCGCCGGCGCCCAGGGGCCCGCACGGGCCAGCCCCCTCGCCCGCTGCTGAACGCCGCTGTCGCAGGCTGGCTGGCCCAGGAGGGGCTGTGCTAGCCGTGCAGTGCTGCAGTGCCTAGGGTCTCAGGAACTGAGGCCGCACCGGCCGGGGGCCCACACGGGCCAGCGCCGCTTGGGAGGACCTCGCTTGTGCTGTTTGCAATGAGGGCTGGTGATCGCCTGTGCAGTGTCAGGCATGTGCAGTAATGACCCGTGTGGTGCCGTGGCCGTTGGCCCCCAGGTGCGGGAGCTGACGGACGTGCTGCGGCGCTGCAAGCACAACGGCTTCCCTGTGCTGAGGGACGGGCAGCCGCCCGCCTCGGCCAACGGCGGCGGCACGCCGGGGCCGGGAGGGGGTGGCGGGGGCGGCGGCGGCGGGCGGCCCGGCCCCGGCAGCTGCTGCGGGCTGGTGACGCGGGGTCACCTCATGGTGCTGCTGCAGAAGGCGGTGGCGGCGGGTGAGCGGGGCCTGGTGTGACGTCTGTGCAGGCGCCTCGGCAACCGCCCTGCACGAGGTGCTAGCTAGGTTTCTGGACCCCGCCTTGGTATGGGTCCATGCGCGCGCCAGGCGCCTTGCCCAGCTCAGCTCGAGCAGTGCCTCACCACACGCTGTCCATTTACCGGTATCCGCCACAAAACCACCCGTCCACCCCTCTGCCCACCACACCAACCAACACCCCACCACCCCTCCTCACCCAGGCCGTGTGGACGGCCTGGAGGTTGACTGGACGGAGCTCAACCGCAAGATGATGGACCCCGTGTCGGCGCAGCGCTCAACGCACGCGCAGCAGATGGCGGTGCTGGCACGGGAGATGGCGCCAGAGGACCCCTCCACGTCAGCAGCGGGGGCCCGGGGCGGCGGCGGCGCGCTGGGGGCGCTGGGCGGCGGGCCGGCGTTCAGCGGCGTGGGGTATGAGTACGGCGGCCTGGGGCTGGGCCCTGGGGCCGCCGCCGCGAGCCCCGGCGGGCCGCAGGCGGCGCCGGAGGGGGGCGGGGCCGTGGCGTCACTGCAGCGGGGGACGGTGCTGCGGGGCCCGGCCTCAGCCCTGAGGAGCCCCGAGGCCAGCTCACACGGCGGCGCGACGGGCGGCGGCGGGGGCGGGCTGACGTTTGGGGACGAGGGGGGGTCGTGGTCGCACACGCCGGGCGGGCCCAGCGGGGGGTCGGTGTCGGCGGGCGGGTACGGGTCCGGGTACGGCGCAGGGTACGGCGGCGGCGCCGGTACGGCGGGGCCGCACGTGCCCCGTACGGCCTCGTCCTCGCTGTCGCTGGAGCTGTTTGCGGACCGCTCTCTGGACTCGGGCGTCATCGACCTCACCCCCTACATCAACACAAGCGCCTTCCTGGTGCGGCGGGGGCCCTGTCGCGGCCACATTGCAGTGCGCGTTGCTGTGCGTCCGGGGACGTGGCTGCTCGCCCTCTTGATAGCCGCGCTAGGCTTGGTTGGGCGCGATTACGGTACCCTCGGGTTTGGCCTTGCCCGTGTCCTGCAGAGCCTGGCGCCTCACCCTGCCACTTGGCAGCACCCTACCCAACAGCCCCCCCTTCCCCCTGCCCCTCCCCCACCCCCACTCGGCGTGTCGACGCCAAGCACCCTCCACCCTCCAACCCCCAGCCCCCACCCACCCACCCTCTACCCCCATCCCCGCCCCCGCCCCCCCCAGGTCCCCGACACCTTCAGCGTGGAGCGCACCTACGTGCTGTTCCGCACCATGGGCCTGCGCCACCTCATCGTGGTGGACGAGGAGCGGCACGCGGTCAAGGGCATCGTCACGCGGAAGGACCTGCTGGGGTACAGGTGGGCCCGGGGACGGCGCGGGGGGTGGGGGGGTGAAGTGCCGGGGCCCGGGATGGGGCGGGGACTGGCCTCTGCCTGGCCCCTAACCCTAGCTCCTGTCTGGCTTCGCTGCTTGGCGCGCCTGCGGCCTGTGCTGTGACCCCACACACGGTCTCACCATATCCCCCCCCTACCGCTGCAGGCTGGACGACGCCCTCGCCCGGGCGCTCAACGGCCACGGAGCGGGCGGCCCCGCGGACGGCCCCATGGACGGATTCGACCGCAGCGGCCGCAGCGGCCTGGGGCCGTCCGCGCTGCCGGGCCCCTCGGCCCTGCGCCCGACGGGGTACAGCTCCAGCCAGCTGGGCCTCGGGCTGGGGCTGGGGCTGGGCGGCAGCGTATCGGCGGGGGGTGCGTATGGGGCCAGCAATGGGCCCAACGGCGCCATTGTGTCGCCCCGCTACGGCGTGGGGGGCTCTGGGCCGGGGCTGGTGCTCCCGGACCGTCCCTCCGCGACCGGTGGCGCGTCGGGGCTCACGCTGACGCCCGTGACGCCCGGGCTGCGGAACCTGCTGGTGAACGGCAACGTGGCCGGGCGGGGCTGAGGGCCAGGGCTACGGCCCGGGGCTACGCCGCTGCTGAGGGATGTGGCCGTATGGAGGCGGGGATTGGGGTTGCGGTGCCAGGGGGAGGAGGGGAGCGGCGCGCAGAGCTGCGGCGTTTTGGATTGTGCGGTGAGAGCACTGGCATGGCGCTGATACTGGTGCACTGTTTGCAGGCTGCGGCGGGGGCTGAGACCGGAGAGGTATGGTAGCACGTACAGAGAGAGAGTGGGGTGGTCTTACTGCATGGCAGGCAAGAGGTGGTGGGGCCTAGGCAGAGCTTGCGGAGCGGCCAGAGAATTACAGAGACCAGCGGGCTAGGCAGATAAGTACAGCTGAGTGCAGGGATGGGACGCCGCTCTCCCAAGCAGTGGTTCCGCGGATCAAGGCACTGTGGCACGCTGGGGCTTGGCTGCACGTGTAGCAAGCTGGAGGGTAGACGGACAGCTTAGCTGGAGATAGAAATGGCACGGTGATGGACGGTTGGGGTTCGCTTGGAGGTGCAGATGTAGATTTGTAATGGTAGTGAGCTCCCTGGTCAGCTGCGTGAGGCCGCTGCGAGTGCACCAGCCCTTGCTCCCCAGAGCAGGGCTGCGACCTGACAGCTAGGCGGGGAAGAGCGCTGTGACTCGTTGGACAGCAGCCTTATCAGTTGTTGCATGACGTCGAGGCTCTATGCGAAGGCAATGCGGCCCATCACAGATGAGCTGAAGGTCCTCTGGTCCACCCAGCCCTGCGCCCGCCATGTCACACATTCGCCCAAGTGCCGCCCGGGCGCCCACATATGACCCCCCCTTAGCCCACTCAACCTCGCCGCCGGCAGCCCCTCAGCCCTAGAACTCCACTATTGGCCCCCGCCAGCGCCCATCAGCCGCACAGCAGGTGCATCAGCTCCCCCACGTCCTCGCCGCCGCCCTCGCCCAGCCCCGCTCCGGCCCCCACAGCCGCCCCGGCCGCCGCCGCAGCGCAGCTTGCTGCCACCTTCTGCTGCTGCTGCGCCACCGGCTGCGGAGCCCACTGCGCGTACTGCGCCTGCTGCGTCACGGGCACTTGCGGCTGCTGCTGCTGCCACGCCGCCTGCTGCTGCCACGCCGCCTGCTGGGAGGCGTACTGCGCCCACTGCGCCTGCGCCCACTGCGCCTCCTGCATCTTCTGCCACTGCGCCTGCGCCCATGCCGCCTGCTGGGATGAGCCGTACCCGGTGTCGTACATGCCGACGGTGCCCATGCCGTATTGCGGCCCCGCGGCGTACACCGCCGCCGACTGTCCGTCGTACGTCAGGGGCTGTCCCGCGCTGTACTGCTGCTGCAGGTTGCCGTTGCCGTACTGCAGCTGCTGGGCCGTGCCGTACTGCTGCTGGGCGGCGTTGTACTGCTGCTGGGCGGGGCCCTGGGCCAGGCCCTGAGGCTGGATCCAGGCCTGGGGCTGGGCTTGAGCCTGGGTGTGGGCAGCGGCCAGGGCCCCTGCGGCGGGCGGCCCTGCGGTGGGGGCCGCGGGAGTCGGCTGCGGGTTCGTGCGGGGGCGGGTGTCGGGAGCGGGCACCGTGCCGCCGGTGGCGGTGGCCGCTGTGGGGCTCTTGCTGTCGAGCAGTGCCATGATGTCGGCCAGCTCGTCATCCGGGGGCGGACCCTGCTGCTGCTGAGGCGGCGGCGGCAGTGGCGGCACAACTGGTGAGGGCTTGATGAGCGTCGGGGCCGCCACCACAGCGGGGGCCGGAGGGGGCTGGGGCGGCTGGGGCCAAACCGCGGGTGCGGTCGGCTGCGCCGCCGGGGCGGCGCGGGGGGCGTTCGGAGCTTCGAGTGGGGGGGCCGGAGCCGGCGGGGGCTGCGGCGGGGGCGGCGGCGGCGGAGTTGGGGTCACGACCTGCTCCTCCTCCTCCGCCTCCCCCTCCGCCTCGTCTATGGCCAGCAGCTGCTCCTCCTGCTGCTGCCACGCGCGCCGCAGCGCCTGCTCCTGCTCGAACGCCGCCAGGCTCAGAGCCATCACGCGCTGCAGCTCATCGTCCTCACCCCCCGCCCCTGCCACTTCCCCTGCTGCGCCCCCTCCTCCCCAGCCTCCTAGGGTCGTGTCTCCGCGCTGCGTAGCGGCGGCGGCAGCGGCCGCAGGGGGGGCCGTGTCAGCGGCGGCAGCGGGCGCCTGCGGCGCGGGGCCCCCCGGGGCCTCCGCCGCGCCGCCCCCCTCCAGCCAGGCCTCCAGGCGGGAGGCGCGCACCGCCACTCCGTACGTGACGGAGCCGGCGGCGTCGGCGAAGCCGCACAGCTCGAAGCCGGGGCCGTGCCGGTCCTGCAGCGGCAGGGGAGAGGATGACCGGGCGCGGCACGGCGGCAAGGGGAGCCTGAGCTGTCCCGCGTTCCAGCCTCAAGGGCTCACTACCAGCCCGACCCACATCGGCAACAGTGCAGGCAGGGAATGGTGTCATGCAAGGGTTCAGTTTGGGCGGTCCCTGGCTGTCCCAGCGCTTGCAAAGCACGCGACGCCACGACCCACATCGCGGGCCCCGACCCACATCGCACGCCCCGACCCACATCGCACGCCCCCATTCACCGCTCCCCCCGGCCACGTCTACACCGGATACGCACCTTGGCATACATGTATGCACCCGTGGTGGGGTCAATGACAACGTACGCCTTGCTCCCGTCCTCCTCCTCCACCTGCGGGTGCCAAGCGGCGTGAGCAGGACAGCGGCACGCTACGCCCTTCCTCCGCCTGAGCTCCCGCCCGTGCCTGCGCCTGCACCTTCCTGCATTCCCCCACAATGTCGCATGGCCGTACACGTACGGCACACCGTACGCACCTCGTACACGGGGTCCACGGCCAAGATCTCGTCGTTCGGGTCGGGGGCGCCAGGGTCGGCCGCGGGGGGCGGCGGGGGAGCGTCTAGCTCAGCGGCCGCCGTGGCCTTGGCCTTGCGGCGGCCTGAGGGCTTGGTGACCTGTGCCGCGGGAGAGGCGTGCACGTAGGGGCTTACACCTGGCATCCCCCAGCCCTGCCAGCCCGACAAGCCATGGGCAGAGGCTTCCAGAGACGGTCGCAACGCCCCAAGCTCCCTAGTCTCCTGCGCGCGCGGGCGGCGAACCCATTCCTGCCCTCCCACCCCTCGACCCCCCCTGTGGGCGGTTGCACGCACTTTGGCGCTGGCATCTTGGTCGGGCGGCTCCCAGCCGGGGATAAAGGCCTGCTGGGCCTGGGCCTGGGCCCCGCCGGCCCCCTTGTCCCCGCCATGGGCCGCCTCGGCGCCGCAGCGGCCCGCCGGGGCGCTGCCGCTGAGCCGCGCCGCCGCTGCCGCCCCCGGCTTGACCGGCACCTGGGTCCACCCTCCCCCGTGGACCCCGCCAGTGCCGGGGCCCGCTCCGGCGGGGTTGGGGCGTAGGGGGTTGCGCGGGGGCAGGGGCAGGGGCTTGCTCAGGATGGCCAGCCCGGCTCGCGCCGCCGCGCTGAGGGGCTGCGCTGTGGCGGGCTTGGAGGGGGCGGGGCGGCGGGGTGCCGCGGGCGGCGGGGCGGCCTTGGGCGCGGCTGCTGTGGCGGTGGCTACGGCGGCGACGTTGGCCTGGATGGCTGCGCGCTTCTTGTCCTTGCGGGCGGTGGGGGTGCGCGTCTGGGCTTTGATGATGGACCCGCTGCACTTGTTGCCTGTAGGGGTGGATGGGGATGTGGGTTGGGGGCGGGGTGGGCTTGAGGTACGGGACATCACCGCCACATCCCCACGCCACGCATACGCGGCAAAGGCAGCTCCCTCGGCGTGAGGTTGATACACGAGGACCCAAGGACACCCACCGTTGCCGAGGATGGCGTAGCAGTTGAGACCGTTGCCGTTCTGCGACGCAGCAACGAACAGAATCCAGGTTCAGCAGAAAGCAACAGCGTGATCAGGGCCTTACTGTTTGTTGCCACGCGCTCAGCCACCATGCGCCTCCCTCGCGGCGCCGCGCCGCTGCTGTGGGCGCTGCTCGCGCTGGTCCTCTTCCTGGGCTGCGCCCTGGCCGCCCCCGACAGCGACAGCGCTGCCGCAGCTGCTGCCGGGCCCAGCAGCGGCAGCAAGCGCACACGGCGGCAGGCGCAGTTCTACACGCCGGCGGCCGGTCCGAGGGCGAACCCGGCCGCGGCCGAAAGGGCAAAAAGACGAAGCGCATGACGGTGTTCAGGCGCAGCGACAACCGCTACAGGCAGCGTAAAAAGGCAGGGCTGGCGCCGGTCGAGGCCGCGGCGGCGGAGTAATCACCCCCAGCTGACAACCCTCCGCGCCACCTTCTTGAGATAGCCGGTCCAGCAGTCTTCGTGGCAGAAGCTGCCTGGACATCTACTAAACGTGCAAACGACGGCTCTGCAGCGGGGTGAGGGGGGGGACGAACAGGGTACCGGCGTTGCTGCGGTGCACGCCCGGCGTGTCGGCAAGGGGGTATAGCGGTCGCGGAGAAGGGTTTTGAGGGAGCTCCTACGACGCTACGATCTCCGTGAGGCCTGCTGCCACCAACCGCTGACCTAAAGAAGTCAGTCGACTCGTCTATGGGCTGCGCGCAGACTCCGCACAGCATGGCTTCCTTGTCCGCCATGGCTTCTGTTAGCACAAATGGTTTGTGAGTAGGGTTATAGATGCAGTGGCAGCCGTGATGGTCGTAAAGGCTAGGCTAAGTCGAGGGATGCGCGGGCCATTCCCCTGCCAGGCGCGAAAGCGCTTTCGTGTTTCGGGAGAGCGCTGGGCGGGTCAGTATGCCCTAGATGGAGGAGATGTGCGCTTCTGAGCGACTTCGGAGCGAGGCGCCCTCTGACAAGCGACCTGCGCATGCAATCTGGACAGGGGTTGATGTCATTACGAATCGCCCCCTTCCGCCCCCCGGTCGACGCCTGGCCCTTACCACGGCTCCTCTGCTAGCGGCAACTGGGCGCTTCATGGTCCTGGCCTGCCAGCGCCCCCGGACCCGCTAGGCCATTGCCCTCCCGCTCCTCCCCCACGGCACGCGCTTTCCACCCTCATGCCCTTGGTCTGCTGTGCACAGTGTGCTGCGCTGTGCTGTGCTTCCTCCTATGTCCTTCACGACGCCTGCTGGCCCTGCTTAACGCGCTTTCATGGCCGCCCGGAGACTGGGTGAAGGGGATCCTTACAATTCCATGCATGGCGGGTGTGACGCCGCTATCGGTCCTGTCCATCAGTCCAGCACGCCCGAGTCTTCAGCACCTATCCTCACGCAAGCTCCGGCAGCGCATCTTCACGCCAACCAGCACCGCAGCCGCCCCAATGCAGGCAGGCGCAGGGCTGGCCAGCGCTCTGCTGCACCACATCGGCCCCCTCCCCGCACGGACATCACAACGCACCCCCTCCATTCACGCTTACACCGCTGCCCCCACCCTCGCATCCGCCTGGGCTGCCGCCCTCGCAGCCTCCACGCGCCAGTACCCCATCACCCATCCGCCATCGCTCCCGTCCCGGCATTGCAGTGCCGCCGCTCCGGCCACCAGTGCGCGCCCCAGTGCCCGCTCCGCCCCACAGACCCAGCCGCCCCCACGTGCCCCGACCTACACAGCGAGCCCTCGCAGCGAGCCCGTGTCGGCACCCCACTGCGAGCTGCGGTAGGCTCTCCCAACGTCAAGTCGCAGTCGCTCCCGCCCGCTCAGGTGCCGCAAAGCAGCCCCACCGCCGCGGCCTCCCGGCTCAAGGCTGCCTGCCATCACCCTGAGCTGTCCGCCGGGCCCCACACACCCGCAGCGCCCCCTCCCAGAGCCCCGCCCCTCATGCGCTGGGCTCACTCCTCCTCGAAGGCGCTTGTGTCCCCCTGGCCCCGACGCAGCACCTCGGGAGAGCCTGAGGTGAAGTCCACCACCTGAGAGAGGGGGTGGAGGAGTTTTGGGGGTTAGGAAAGGGCGTTTGGAAGCAGAGTCCGCCTGATGGAGTCTACACCGTGGTCTCAGGCTCCCGCCTGCGCCACGCAGCCATTCCTCCCATGGTCCAGGCAACAGGCAACAACCCCACCAAACCGACCCCGCGCAAACCCCCCTCCTCCCGCCATCCCACCCTCCTCCTCCCGCCCCCTCCTCCCCCACTCACGCTGCTGACCCACGCCACCCGCCGCCCCGGGTCCACCACGAAGTCGATCCCCCGCTCCCCGTAGGCCTCCAGGATGGAGCCGCAGTCGGGCACCTCGGTGTCGGGCGCCAGGTGCTCGGGCACGTGCACAGAGGTGCACAGCAGGGGGCCGCCGAAGCCGTCCAGGATGGCCTGCGGGGGGAGAGGGGGGGATGAGGGGGCGGAAGGGGAGGGGATGCGAGTGGTAAGCACGAGGGGCCCAGAAAGCACCGCGCCGCGAGGGCTGAGGGCGCAGCAGGCCCCGGCCCCTGTCAGCCCAAACACTCGTGCGCGCAAGCGGGGGGCCACTGGGTGCGTGCAGCGGCTCTTGGGCAGAGCACGCGGGCCCTGGAGCGCCCCTCGGGTTCCCCTCGGCTCGACACGCGCCGCACCGGCATAGTGGTGAGCAGAGCAGGCCCCTGCCCAATCAGGCGCTTGAGCGTTGGGCCGCTCGCCACTTGCAGGTCTTTAGCACAGCACGTGGCCCCTCCGCCTCCGGGCCCCTCCGGAAGCCCGCACCTGGCAGATCTTGTCGTCGGGGATGCGCACGCCCACGCTCTTGCGGTGCGCCCGCTTGAGCTCAATGAAGTCGACGCACTGGGAGGGCAGGTTCTTGGTGGCGGGGAGCACGAAGGTGTACTGGGGCCGGAGATGGGCGGAGGGCGAGGATGGGGTGGGGCGGGGTTTGGGGTGAGGTCGGGCAGTCCGAGGGTGCAGTGTGCCCTGCCAGCGTGCCGGCGCCGCTCATTGTCCGCTTTGGGCCCTACTCTGCCTGGTCCTGCCTGGGGTGGTAAGCGATTGCCAGTCCGGCAAGCAGCCAGATGCTGGCGTTGGCACAGGCACTTCAGGTACAACAGCCACTTCACACCCCTTCCCTGCAGCACCCCAGCCCCGCCCCACGCATGGAAGACCTGCCCGCAGCCGGGGAAGGGCTGTGCAGCCGCCCCCGCTCCCCGACCCAGCCATCCCACTCCTCCCTGCAATGCCCTCCCCCTCACCGGCCCCTGCAACCCCCTCACCGGCCCCGGTAGCAGGCGCTTGGCCACGTTGAACCAGTTGGCGGAGGCGGTGGAGGGGAAGCCCGTGGTGTAGTGGGCGATGGAGCTGGGGACGAGGCGGGAAGGGGCGGGAAGGGCTGGGCGAGTACCCGCACAGTTGTGCTTTTGCCCTCCGCACTCGTGATCTCCCAAGTACGAGCCAGATTCCTCACTGCTCGAACCGCATGGCCGTTTCAGTGTCGGAACCCCTTTGCGAGTGTGACCCGCCACCTCCCCAGCGGACAAGGGCCCTGCCCGCACCTGAGGTTGGGGCACAGGATGGACAGGGGCTTCTTGGCGTCCATCTGCTTAACGGCGTACAGCCGTACGACAGCATCCTTGTTGTGCAGATCGCACACGATGGCTGTCACGGGAGTGGGCCAGGTGAGGGACGGGGTGGAGGGCGTCAAGGACAGAGGTAAGGTACGGGCAGTTGGCCCCGGGCAGTGTCGGAGCCACACGTCGCCCGGCCGCGTCGACAGGCCCCTCACCTGGGAGCGTATCTGTGGGGATAACGCCTACCGCGCCGTTCTTAAGCTCCTGCGTACCAGCAAAGTCGCAAGGGGGCGTTAGCTGCGCCGCTGACGCTTGGCGGGGCGCAGCGAGGTGTCAGGACATGCCGGGGGCCGGGTGCATGCCGGTACCGGAACTGAGCCCACTGACCTGCACAATCTCGTCGACCCGCCAGGCATCGCTGCCGTCCGGATTGACCGTGACGACAAGAGGGTCATTGCGACGGGACGTCCCCGCATACTTTGCTCTCTTGCTCAATTTTGCCGCAGCACTTCTGCAGACGACGGCCCTCGATCGACACCCCCCCGCAGCCTGGGACCGATGCCCCACAATAGTGTGCTTCTGCAGCAGCATGGCCTGATGCTATTATTGGGCTGACCCAACTCGGGGGCAAATGGATGTTTCTCACGTCAGCCTAGGTCCGTTGTTCTCCAATTAAGCTCGCTCACTGACAGCTATGCTCTAGAAGTATGTCAAAGAATGCATATGCAGGCACTCTGGGCTGTCGTCTCCACGGTCTCCACGGCCGTACGAGGGCACAAAGGAGGTCTTAAGCGCGCTGCCGAGTGCCGAGCTGGCCTCCAGAGGTTGCAGGGTGCCCTGGCGCAGCCGAGACGATGAGGTCGTGAATTTCTTTTGCCCAGCGTGCATCCCTCTCCTCGGCCCAGCGCTCGCGGTACATGTCGGGTCGCACGTATTCTGTGTCGATCTGCAGCGGCGAAGGAGGGGGAGTCAGGGGCTAGGGAGGAGCGGGCCAGCGGCACCCATCCATCAAGACATCCGCGTCTGCCGTCCTCACTCCGCCGACCCCTCCAACTCACGTACATCCCTGCTGCTGCTAACATGAGCGCTCCGCCAAGAAGCGCGCTCCGCCGCTCCCATTTCCCGAGCCCCGCCCATGCCTCCTGGAAGCCCATGGCGTGCCTAGTTGCACTCTCCTAGCTAGCGTGTTGACTGCCGTGTAATCAGATTTGCGTTAAGGACCGAGTTCTGGGGTCAGGAGTGGCTATATGTGGCAGGCATATAGAGGGGTGTTGCACACGTCGTACGACAACTCCATGCCGTCTTACACGTCCCGCATGCAGCGGACTGCCGGGCCATCAGCCATCAGCGCACAGCCCTCACTCTCCCGATCCAAGCTTGCAAGCGCATTCAAACACTCTTAACAACAGGGCTTCGCCATAAACATGGTAACATGGCCAGTGCCCACCCAGGCCCATTCGGCCGCCAGTCAACACCCATTGGCGCGCCCTCGAGCGTCTTATCGCAACTCAGCAGCAGCAACAGCAGCAGAGGTACTGTGGTAGCAACAGAAACCCACACGGCCCAATATAGGCTTCCAGTGACCTCTCGGCCATGCACCACGGCGCACTAGCACGGACTAGCCCCGTGCCCCTCATCCCCTACCCTATGCCTTACCCCGCAGTTCAAAGCCTCTGGCCTCTGCTTGCCCAGCTCCATCCAAGTACCTCATATAACAGTATGCTCGTGTCATGCGCTTCGCCGTCCGCAAGGTCACTCTTTGTAGGTGCGCTCTCTCAGTCCCCTGTGCATTACTCCGACCACTTTTGGGGCCCCAGCCCCTAGCTCCATTACATGCAACCCACCCCGTCCACAGTCCGCCCCCAACAACACCGCCAGCTCCTGCACCCCCATCTGCTACCCCCCCCCCCACGTGAGCCGCTCAGGCGGACACGGGCGCCTTCATGCCCTTGGACTTCATCCACCTGGGGGAAGGTGGGGGGGAGGCGTGAGGGGAAGGAGCACACAGCGTCAGGCACAGGCCATCTCCACAACAACCGGCTAGCTTCGCCACGTGTGGCGTTGCGCTGCTGCTTGCTGTAGGCCGAGCACCCGCTGCTCTAGCCGCTCACGCCACTGCGACCCCGCCCCCTTTGCCCCCTGCGCCCTCCTACCCTGCCCCTTGCCCCCTTCCCTGAACCCCCCCCCCCGCGGCAGCACCCACCACGCCACGAACTCGTCCAGCTCGATGGTGCCGTTGCCGCTGGTGTCCAGGATGCGCAGGGCCTCCTTGACCTCGTCGTCCGTCAGGTCCTTGCCCAGGTCCAGGCTGCAAGGGAGGGGGGCGGCGGGACGGAGGGACGGAGGAAGGTGAGGTTCAGGGCCTTGGCTGCGGTACGCAACAACACACTTGGTGTGAGTCACCCGTCCTCCCTGTCTCCACCGATTCCTCTCCTCTCCCCTTCTCACACACCCCTCGCTTCTTCCGCTTTTGAAGCCGCATCGCTTGACGAACGACACCACACAAGGTCAGCACACGACGCGTTCCCTCCCGCTCACCACAGGCGCTTGAGCTCGCTGGTGGATAGGCGGCAGTCCTCGTTGACGTCGTACTTGGAGAAGACGTAGGCGATCTCGCCCGCCTCCGCCTCGCTCAGCCCGAACTTGGCGGGGTCGAAGCCCATCTTCTCCTCCGCGTAGGCCAGGGTGAGGTAGGCCGACAGGTTCTGGAGCGTGGAGCGCTTGGGGGAGGTGGTGGGGAGCGCCTGTTGGGGTTGGGAGAGGGGTTGGAGGGGATGAGATGAGTGGGGCCGGGCGAGGTGGTGAAGCCGCGTTGACCCCTCGACCATGGCCTTCCGCACCCCAGCCGCCCCAGCGTCCTTCCAAATCCCATCCCATCCCAGCTCCATGAGCGCCAACATTCCCCTCCCTTCTCCCCCCCTCCCCACCTTGAGCAGGTCCGCGATCTCGTCCAGCGTCTGCAGCACCTTGAGCGTGTTGACCGCCACCTGGGCGCGGTCGAGCACGTTGAGGCCGGTCTGGGGGCCGGCGAGCTGCACAGAGGGGGCGGGCGGAGGGGGGAGGCGGGGAGGAGGTTAGCGCGGGGCGGCCGGAGAGGCTGGCTGGGTGCGAGGGCCTCAGCTGGAGGTGGAGGACGGCACCTCGGCACTCCGGCAGCAGGTTGCCTTCCACCGGCCATGCTCGCTGCCTGCACCGCACGCCCCCAAGCCTCGCCCCAACGCGCACCCACCTGCTGCACAGCCGCCAGCAGCTCCACAGAGTTGGTGCCGTACCTGGGGGCACGGAGGTAAGGGGTGTGCGGTGAGGCCATACACGTTGGGGTGCCGGCAGCTGCAGGCTAGTGTCCGGCGACGGGTGCAGGGCCGCCCTCCCCGCTAAGAGCCATAGGCCTTCTTGAGGGACAGCAACCAAAGTGCTGTTCCCTGAGCCTCCACCCGCACGCCTCCTGACCAAGCCCCCTCACCCCACCCTCGCCCCTCCCTCCTCCCGACCCACTTGAAGGCGGTCCAGGTGAGAGCCGAAGCCACCGACAGGTTCAGCAGCGCCTGCGCCATGAGAGCGAGGGTGACGCATAGTTTTAGCACTGCATAAAGGCCCCGGCCTCAAACACACCACGCCAACCCCTTTTTCCCTCCGATCCCCCCGCCCGTCGTTCCCCCCCATGCTCGAACACATCCGCACCCCTACACACCGCCACTACACCCCCGCCCCCATCTCCAGCCCCCCCCCCAACCTGCAGGCAGTAGTAGAATCCGAAGAAGGACGCCAGCAGCTGCAGCGGGAACTGGCCGGTGAAGGGCGGCGAGTCGGAGATCATGCCCGACGTGTAGAAGCCGCCGAAGCAGGCGATGCCATCAATGAAGGCCTGGAAGGCTGCGGGGGGAGAGGGGAGGGGGAGGGGCAGGAGGGGTGAGGAAGGTTGGGGAAAGGGGTAGGGTTGGGGGTGGGTTTGAGGACGGGGTGAGAGCGGCCGCAGTGGGGGGCAGGGGCGGGGCGCGGAGAGGAGGGGCTTGGCCCTGGCGCAGGCGGGACGGGTTCTCACCCACGGTGCTGGCGGGCTTGAGGCTGCGCTTGACGAGCAGCTTGCGCAGCTGCTCCGAGTCCTGCACGCCCATCTCCTCCCACTTCTTGAGCACGCGCTTGGCCTGCAGGGCAAGGGGCAAGCGGGAGGTGGAGGGGAGGCGTCGGGGCCGTGACGTACTCGCCCTCGGGAGCGGACCTGCCCCGTCTGCCCAGGTGCAAGTTATGAAGGGGCCGTGATTGGTCGAATCGTGGTCGGGAAGGCTGAGGCCTGCAGGCCCCCACGTCCGCCGGCGTTGCCTCCGAGACATGCCATGGGGTACCATACGTCCGCCCCGCGAGCCGCCACCCCGAGATCTCCCGTCACCCAGGTTGTGTCATGCGGTCCACCACGCCCCGAGTCGAAAAGATCCGGGCGGGGACGTGCTTTGCGCATCGCTCGAGCGATGGGCCGAGCGCGTGGGGGTCTAGCAACGCACCTTGGCCTGGTCCATCCCCGTCTTTTGGAGCTCCGCAAGGAGCGTGTTGAGCTTGTCATTGACCTGCTTGGACGTCACGTCGGTCTCCGAGTCCGTTCCACGGGGGTCCTTTTCCGCCTGGACACGCACGACGCGAGCGCGAGACCGCACTAGAGCTGGAATGCACCGCGGGGTGGCGCGGGCTGGGGCCGAGGCCACGGGGGCGCGGAGGGCGACACGCATTGCGGAAGGTTCTCTTGCAAGGGCTGTTTCTGTGTGTGTCGGCGTGCGGGTCAGCGACGAGCTTAGTTTCTGCGTATTGGGTGCTTACAGTAGAGAGTGTTGAAGTCGGGCTTAAAAGGCCAGCCGGCTCCGGGGCGTTACGCCAGCGCCCTCGGCCTCACGCAATGTAGCGCAATGTCTGGCGCACGACTCTCTTCTCCCAGCGCCTTCCCCCGGCTTCCCAAGGCCCTCCCCCGCAGTCAGCTCCAGCTCCTTCCACCCCTCCCGCCACACAGCCGGTCCGACGACAACCCACCCCAAACCGTACCACAGCGGCCGCCGCGCCGGACGTCCACCCCGCAACCCCTCTTCCCCGCATACACAAGCCACGCGGCCCAAACACGCGCCTATGATACACGCGGCCCCCGCCAGTCGGAGTCGCGACACCAACACTCCCAACACCACGCGACGATAACCCACAACCGCTCAAAATACAGGGCCCGCTAGGCAAAGCAGGCACATCTTCAGGCGTATACAACCCGCGCTTGGGTTCCCGAGCTCAGACCCCTCACGCATTGCTGGGTGCAGCGCCACACACAGTCCCCGTGTTGCCTCACGAATCTCTCTGTTGCTGTGGTGCGCTGAACCCGGCCCCACGGAGCCCCCTGTCAGCCCCTGTGGCCGCAGCCCCGTGCCGTGCCGTGGTGGTAAGAGCCCCCTCTGCAGCCCTCGCACGCGGCCCGCAAAGCAGCAACGCCCCTGACCGGCCTCTGGCGCCGATATGGCTTCTTGGCTTGCTGCGACAAAACTGGGGGCCATCCTTGCTCATATATCTCTCACATGCACTCGTCCTTCTTCTCCGTAATCCCCCTCCTTCCAGTGCTCGCTCCTTAGGACATTCCGGGGTGCCCCTGGCCGCTCACCAGCCCGGCAGGAGGCCGCGCAGGCCCCCGAAGCCGCCCTTCTTGCCGCCGTTGCCGTTGCCGCTACCCTTGTCGTTGCCGCCGCCGCTGCCCTTGCCGCCGCTGCCGCTGCCGCCGCCCCGGCCTCCGCTGCCCCCGGCACTGCTGGGCCCTGCGCCCCCCATGCCGTCTTCCAGCTCCATGCGGGACTGGGGGGGGGGCGAGAGGAGGGGGGTGCGGGGTGGCGACTTGTCATGAACAACACGAGAAGCAATTAGGGAAGCCCGTTGAGTGCAAGGTCAGCAATGCAGGAGGGCCGACAGAGCCCTCGCAGCCTTCTTTCCAGCGCCCGCAATGCCCCTTCTCCCCCCCCCTTTCCCCCTCTACCCCTCCCTCCCACCTCGATGCTCTTGAGGTTGTAGCCCACCGCCATGAGCCAGAACAGCACCTGGGGGCGGAGGGGGTGGGAGGGTGGGGGGGTAGGGCGAGGAGGCATGGGGGCAGCGCTTGCACTAACCTTACGCTGAGCGCAGCAGGAGGACTAGCTGATACGGCAAACTGTTAGGAGACCTTACCCCTCCCCCACCCCCACCTTGCTGAGCTCCACGCTGGAGAACTCTGCGTCCTGCGCGGTGAGGTCCCCCAGCCCCATGAGCCGCGTCACGAACAGCTCCATGGCCTCCTTGACGGCCTGGCCCGAGGCGGTGGATGGGGAGCAGGCCAGCTCCTTGAAGCCGCCGGAGCCGCTCGCCTGTGAAGGGGGGAGGGCGGAGTGGGGCGAGGAGGAGGATCAGGAGGAAGATGAGGAGGAGCAGCAGGGGGGTGAGGGGCAGGCGAGCGTTTCCTCGGTGATCCTTGCATCCCTCCCTGCCTCCCAAACAGAAACACCTCCTCCAGCCTGGACTTCCCCGCCTCCCTCTCCCCACCCGCCTCCCCCCGGCCCCCCCACCTGCAGCGCGTGCAGGTAGTCCAGCAGCTCATTGCGGGGCAGCCCCAGGGGCGACCCCACCACCAGGGGGATGCCGCCGCTGCCCATGGTGGCGGGGGCGGCGGCGCTGCCGCCGGCGGCCGCCAGGGCCCCGGCGGCGCCGCCAGCCGCACCCGCGGCCGCCAGCACCACACCCGAGCGCTCGCCGAAGCCGGGCAGGGGGGAGACGTAGGTGAGGGAGTCGGGGGAGGGGGAGGGGCCCAGGGGGCTGCCCGCGGGGGCCTCCGGCCCCAGCACCTCGACGCCGCCGGCGGTGGCCAGGGGGGTGTTGGCGCTGGGGAGGGGCGGGCCGGCGGGGAAGGCCGCGGGTTGCGCGGGCGCGGCCGCTTGGCCCACCTGCAAGGGGGGGGGGAGTGGACCGCGAGGCGGGGACTTCGAGGCGCTCCCGTGCATCACAACGAGTGCCCCGCGACCTTGATAACCAGGACCCTGCCCCCGCCCCTGCGCTCGCCCCTCCCCTCCACGCCCCGCCTGCCCCCCCCCTCCCCCTCCCTCCCTCCCTACCCCCCCACCTGCGCCCTCAGCGCCGCCAGCTCCCGCTCCAGCAGCTCGATGTAGTCCCCCGCAGGCAGCCGCTCCACCTCCCCCCGGGCCAGGTGCCAGCGGAGGACCTCGCCCTGGGGGGCAGCAGCGGCAGGGGGGAGAAGGGGGGAGCGGGGGGGCAGGGGAGTTACGGAAGCAGGGAAGTTAGTGGGAGCAGGTGATTCATGGGTTGAGCTGGGTGGGCGGAGGTCGGCTCTGGCTCCCTCCCCCCATGGAGTCGTAGGCATGGAGGGAGGAGTGCCCCAAGGCCCACGGCCCGCACCGCCCCGGGACTCACCTCGACATTCTTCTTCTGCACGCCCGGGGCGTACGGCGATCCGTCGCCGTCGTACAGGAACGCCGTGCCTGGGCCCGCCTGGGCCTGGGCCCCGCCAACCGTCGCCGCGTCGGCCGAGTCCAGGTAGTCGGCGTTGGCGAAGGCGGCAACGGTGGTGGGCGGGACCGCGGCGGCGGCGGCGGCGGCGGCGGCGGGTGCGGCGGAGGCGTGTGCGGGCAGGGCCTTGAGCGAGTTCTGTAGCTCCAAACGGAACTGGGGCCGAGGGGGGGAGAGGGAGGGATGCAAGGACGATGGAGGCATCGTGTCTCAGGCGGACGCCAGGGGACCGCAGTGATGATTACCGCTGCAACCGGGCCTTGTAGCAGGGGCCCTTCGAAGGGCTGTGTCGCTACGACGGAGTCAGCTCCACCGCCACACAACCCCAGCTCGGGACCGGTACCCCAGCACCACATCGCGCACTCGCAGCGCGCACTTGCGCCTGCATCCTGCCTCCGCTGGGGGCTACCAGCACCCCCCCACCCGCACGCACGCACCTGCGCCGCCCTCAGCATGTACCCGGTTGTGAGGATGGACAGGAAGAGGTGCGACAGGCTCTCGGCCACCGTCTGGATGCGCACGGAGAAGTACTGGGGGGGCAGCGAGCCCACCACGTTGAGGACCTGGGGGGAGGGGGGTGGGGCAAGGTTTGGGGCAGGAGAGGGGGTCGTGGCGAGCCGTGAGGGGACCGGGTGAGGGGCGAGGCTGGCTGGGAAAAGTAGCTCGTCGCCCCTGTGCGTGAGACAGCATCTCGCGTCTCGCCTGCGCGCCCAGCCGCCCCTTCCCACACACGGTTCACAGGCTGCCGGGAAGGCAGCTGTGAGGGATTGATCCGCTCTCCCCTGCCTCCCGATGCCTTGCCTCGGGCCCCCCCCCCCCCAACGCCCCCCTCGGCCCCCACCGTCTGCCTCATGGCCTGCACCACTGTGGGGTGGGTCTGCTCCGCGAACTGCACCACGGACGTGGGCTGCACCTCGCGGACGTACTTGAGCAGCGCCTGGCGCCGCTCCTCATCCTGCGCGCAGTTGTGAGGAGGTATGAGGGGGGGAGGGGGCGTTGCGCGGGGGTGGCAAGGCGAGGGCCCTGGGCGTGGGCGGAGCGCGAGGCCAGCGTGTGGGTGGCAGCGCTGGACCCAGCGCTGGTCTGGCGCGAGGACCCTGCCGCGTCGTCGACCAGCGATCGTCCCTGCTTTCAGCCGCGTCGCCAAGCAAGGACGGTTCCCTATGCTTGTCACGCTCCACTTCGGGCGGGCGCGAGGCCCCTCTGGAAATGCGCAGCATGCTCAGGGCCCAGCCTCGCGCCCTTGAGCCCAAATGCCCCTCGCCAGGGCCAGCGCAAGTCCCCACCTTCCAAGGGTCCGGGCCGATATCGCTTGCTCCGAACGACCTGTTCCGCTTGCTGGAGGCATTCGTCGTGACGCAGCCGCGCGCCCTGGACGGGGCTCGCATAGACCGCCATCGCTGGCGCGAAGCCGGGTCTAGGCCCACCTCGCCGAGCCCAGCCTGGGAGAGCATGGCCGAGTTCGGTGCGCTGGTCGCTGACAGAGGCCCCGAGCGCTGAGTCGCGCCCGCTTCTGTTGTGGGCCTACACGCGTAAAGTATGCTTCTCTTGTGACTGGCGAGCGAAAACCCTGCGCCTGTACGATTTCGCGCGTGCACACGTTGCGCCCCGCCCTTCCCCGTCCAAGGGCAGCTGGCAGCTGGCTGATTTCAACGTGCGCAGTGCGTCTCTGCCAAACACCCGTTACACGACGACGCATGCGCCCGTGTTGGGCAATCATTTTCCTGCGGGCCCTCCGCCCGGTTCGCGTCCTCCCCCGCCATCCCTCACTCCATTCAGTTCACCCTCCCAAGCCCAGACACCAGCCGCCTACACTGCCATCAGCTAGTCTGCTGCCCCGGCCCTTGGCCCCCGTCGCTCGGCCTCTTGCAGCCGCCACCCCTGCCGCCACCCCTGCTTCTGCCTAACACCTACGACTGTGCACACCTGCTCTCTACCCCCTGCCTTCCATAAGGCACGCTTGAGAACCCACACCTTAACGTACACGCCATACCGGTACCCACCCGCGCCACGCCCCCTTCCGGGTGGCAGGCCCCATGAAAACCCCATCCCTTTCACGCCCTCACCGCCCCTGCGGGTGCGGCATACTCGCTGTATTCCATCCGCGCCTGACCAGCAGTTCACGACCCCCTGCCCCCTGGCATGACCTTGCCCCCGCCTCTTGCACCGTGCCCCACCCGCACGCCTGCAAGTGTCTTCGTCCATCCTCCTATTGCCCTCCCACGCAGCCCCCCTGCCCCCTCATGCCCCCAAGCTGCCGGTGCAGCCACGCGCCCCCCAGCAGAGCAGCCCGTGGCAAGCCGGACCGTCGCCGCCTGCACTCTCTCCAGAGCTCCCGGGCAGCTGCCTCCGCAGAGCGCCATGCGCCCGCTGCCGACTCGGCTCCCAGCCTGGCCACGGCTGTCCACAAGGCACGCGCTCCAGCCAGAGCCACCGCAAGCGCCAGCGGGCAACCAAACGCAGGGCGGGGGTCCCGCACTGCTCTCCTCTGCTCCTCCGCTGCACTGCTCTCCTCCGCTCCTCCCAGCCCTGCGCCTGCTCTGCTCCTGCGCTGCTGCCGCGCGCTCCACACCTTATCTCGGCCTCCCTTCGCGCCCCTTCACCCGGTGGTGGCGGGCCGCCGCGAGAAGTCCACGTGGTCTGCGTGGCTGGTGGACTTCCAGGTGCGGCACCAGGGGTTGGTGGCGTGCATGTCGGAGCGGATGGTGAGCGTGCGGTCGCTCTCGTAGATGAGCGGCTTGTTCTTCATCAGGATGGACGAGCGCGCGTCTGGCGGTTGGGAGTTGGCGGTTTGGGAGTCAGGCAAAGCAGGTGTACAGGACCTTTGCGTAACCGCCTCTAACACCTCTCACCCCCGCCCCACCCCGCTGTCAGTCTACGCCGTATGCGATGCAAGCGGCGCACCTTCCGAGGCGCAGCGCCTCTGGAACTCCAGCGGCTCTGCCCTCATGGTGGTGGTCGTCACGGTCTCGTACGAGTGCGGCGCAGTGCCCTGCAGCGGAGCGGAGGGGGGGGGCCCGAGGCGGGTGCGTCGTCAGAGCGGCCCCCACCATCACACCCACCAAGCAACGACGAAGGCCCCCACCCAGACCCAGCACAGTCCCCGGCCCCCGGCCCCGGCCTCACCACCCAGAAGTTGCCCTTCTTGGAGGCAATGGTGTGGTCCTGGTAGGGCGTGGCGCCGTAGCCGTCCCGCGCGTAGGCCAGGTGGTCGCCCGAGGCCTGCCAGGCCTTGGAGGGGACCACGGGCGCAGCAATGCCGCTGGGGCCGATGCGGTGCAGCCCCACGAAGCGGCTGGGGGGCGGAAGACGGAGGGGTAAGAGGGGTCAAAGGCAGGTTAGCAGGCGTCAGCCGCATCATGCCTCCTGCCTCCCGCAGCCGTCTCCTGCCTTGGGCCCCTTCTCCTTCCCCCAGGCCCCTGCTCTCACCCCCAAACCCTCCACCCCTCCGACCCTGAACCCCTCCGATCCTGCCACCCCCCACCCCCCCACCTGGTGTTGTTGTACGTGTCCTTGATCCGCTCCACGTACTCGGGGTCCGAGGGCCGGTAGCGGGTGGTGTACTCGGTGGCGCAGCGGTCGTTGCGGCGCAGCTCGCGAGGGTGGAAGCCTGGGCGCGGGGGGTGGGTGGGGGGTCGTGCGTGCGGGGGTTCAGGGCACTGAGGGGGTGGATGCATCAGCCCCACTGCCTCCGCTGACCCGCCTCCTTGGCTGCAGGCGCCGTTACCAAGAGCCCCCCGCCTCGCAAAACTCCGCTTCGAGGCTATGCCGCCCTACCCTGTATTACCAGTGCCCGTGCCTCCCCCCTGCCTCTCTTTCCCCCCCTCCCCCCGGACCCCTCCCCCCCTCACCGCTCTTGAACTGCTTGTCCCTCCGCTCCTCCACGTAGTTGTTGAGGCACACCTCCTCGCAGTACTTGCCGCCGCCGTCGTACGGCAGCGTGGACACAAAGTCCGTGTCGCGCTTGAACCTGGGCGGCAGGCAGTGGGGTGGCGTGCGGTGGATGAGGAGAGGGTCAGCGGACGGGGGAGGGGGGCATCCGGGGCGCGAGGCCCCTGCCATCAAAGCCCATCCGGTCACACCTGATCCTTCCGCCACCGTCCCTGACGGTGTTCGGCAGGAAGACTTGCAAAGGACTAAGCAACCGCCAGGCGGCGGGTTTGCTGGCCGGTTTCGAGCGGGCCTACGGCCCTGATCGCCTGTAAGCGTACATACCCCTGACCCCGGCCCTGACCCCTTGCGCTGTACACACTCCACGCATCACCCCACACCCACCCCACCCTGGCCCCCAAGCCCCTGGCCCCTGCCCCCCCTACCCCCCCTGGCTCACTTGAGCGTGTTGTTGTTGATGCGCGGGCCCCCGTCCGGCACGTTGGTGGGCAGCGAGCGCCGCGTGCCCGCCAGCGAGTCCCAGTCCTGCACCGCCGGGTCCTGGTACAGCCGCGTGCGGTCCAGCGGCCGCATGCGCGCCTGGTAGGAGTGCAGGCCCGTGGAGTAGCTGGGGGCGGGATGGGGTGGGGGGAGGGACGAAGGGGGAGGGGGGAGGGGTTATGGGGGACGAAGGGGGAGGGGGGTGGGCACAGAGCACCGCGCCGTCAGGCGCAGCGCGCTCCCCTGAGCGCCACGCGCTTGCACGCCTCGCAAACGGGGTATGTGTATAGGTGTGCGCTTGTGCCCACTCACAGGCCCAGCGCGTCTTTACTCCGCTCCTTCGCCCGAGCCTCCGAGCGAGCGAGCTCCACGCGGATCATGTTTGTCCCTGCATGTTCCAAATACATCGGCTCAGCGGCAAAGTTCCTCCCGACCTCGATGCGCCGAGGCATGAGCGCTATCTGCGCGCCACTCACGGTGGAGCTTTGTCGACTCATCCTCTATATACACCATCCTGGCTATCCAAAGAAGGCTCCGGCGTGGGCAAGCGCCGGCCGGCTATTCTAGCCCACAGCAGGTAAGCTAAGCGGCACTCGCTGCAATGTCCGGAGTCAGCTACTCATAGATAACTGCAACACTGTGACATGTGCCCTGTCTAAGAGGGCAAGCGCAGTGCAACTCTAAGGCCGTCGAGCAGCGCTGGCGACTCGGGCTCTGATTTGGAATAGTGCTTGGGACTGTAGTGGGATTCTACACTTGCAACATGAGCTGCTCGGAGAAGCTCAGCCCATGGTGAAGCGACGGCGACGGCCATGTAGTACAAATACGGTTGGCGGTTGCAGCACTGCCGTCATGGCGATACGCAAGGTCGCAGCAAGGTCGCACAGTCCCGACCGCGCTTTGCTCTGACGCCAGACGGCGCTGGTCAGCACGCAAACCAGAAGGACTTCCGCTGAGGCCAGGGCCTGGGAATGCAACATCTCGAGCATTCGGCTTCCCCAGCACCTCAGCTTCGTTGATGTCTTCTACACCTGCTTGCCCACCAAGGTAACAAACCCAGCACCTCTCCTTTCACATCTCTTGCCATCTCCGCAGCCCTTCTTCTCGCTCTGCCTAGTCCAATACATGCAATCGTGCACCTACACTGCCCCGCGCATGCCTCCCCCCACCCCTGCCGCAGCGCCACCCCTTCGCCCACGAAGACCCCCTCAAGCCCGACTACATCTTCTGCGAGTACCGCTCCGTGTAGTGCGAGGTGGCCTCGTTGCTTGTGTGCTACGCGGGGGCTATGCCCACCACCCCTCACGCCCCCCCCTCAAGCCCCAACACGAAGGAAGGCCGCTCACAACGGACCGGTCGGGGCCACATCACTCGGCCCAGATCCACCACAGCTGCCCAGCATGAGCCAGTGGTGCGCGACGATGTGGGCCCAACTAAATGGACGCCCCCACCAGAGCCACCCAAGGGCTGCCCCGTCCCCAACAACTGGGCCCTGGAGCTCGGAGGCTCTGGGCCCTGCATCCTCCGGCCCCGCTAGGCCTCAGCCGTGGTCCCTGGGGCCCTGGCGCGGGTCCCCGGATGAACCAGCCCGAGCCGCGGTGCGCTACCGGGCCGAGCTCCAGTTTGTGACCCGCGCCGTGGCCCCCAACGGCCCCGCCGCCAGGGCTCCCCCTGCGCCTACTGCCAGGGCGAGAAGGGCGCCGGGTGCAGGAAGGCCGAGGTGAAGTGCTGCACGCCCGGCGTCACGGCGGCAATGGTCTCCCGCCACTGCGGCACGGTGCGGGCAGACTGGCGCGCCCTGCGGAGCGCGAGGGTGCGGAGAGGGGGGTTAGGAGCGCTGCAGCACCTGACAGCATGGGCTGAAGCCGTCAGGGGGACAGGACAAGCCCACGCACTGGCCCTCCAGCAGCGACCCGTGAGGTCGCCCGCCCTGCCCCTCCGCAGCCCCCGCCCCCCACCCCTCCCGTGTGCCCGCTGGCGCCCACCTGATGCAGGCCTGCGCCGAGGGGTAGCGCCACAGCTCCACCACGTTGTTCAGCATGCCCACGTCCTGGGGGGGGGGGGAGGACAGGGGGGGGACATGACCGCCAGGCCCCCGCCACCTCTGTGTGCCTCTCCAGCCCCCCTCTTCCAGTTCACACGTCAACCCACACGCCGTACCGTGTGTCCGAAAAACACAAGGCGGCCCTCGGGGTCCGCCTTCACCTTGGCGGGTAGCCTGGGGGGCGGAGGTTGGGGGTGAGACGCAGATGTCAGGGCTGGCCCCGCCAGGACAACCCTGCGAGGCCTAAAGCACAATGCCGCTCCCACCAGGCACAGCCAGATACCAGCTCCGCAGCACAGCCGCGTCCAGCCAGCACAGCCACCCGAACACGCACCCCGCGCTGAACGCCTCCACCAGCTTGGGCACGGAACCGTAGCCCGGGTGCAGCTGATACGATCGCATCTCGTACACCACCTGTACGGCACCCGGGGCAGGGTTGAGGGAGACACAAGACCTCCCGGGCAGCCTAGAACCGTCCCAGACGCGTGGCTGATCGGCTGTCCACCAATCACCGCTGAGCCGCCTGTGCGCATGCAGCCATAGCTGGTCATCATGCATAGCGGGGCCCCCCACTCCCCGTAGGCCCCACCTTGCCGGGCCTTTTGGGCGGGGGGGCGAAGCGCGCCGTGGGCGGCAGCTGCAGCGCCCGGTAGATGGGCTGGGCCTCGAGCATGACCTTATTCTCCTGGGCGGGGGGAAGGAGGGGCGGGAGGTCGTGAGGCGGCGTGGAGCCGCGTATGAGAGCCCTGAAACAACCTGCCCCACCCACCGCCCTACGCCATAGTGTGCTGCTCAAGCTGACTCAAGCTCCTGCCCTCCCCACGCCTGACCCCAACATGCTGCCCCCTGACCGTCCTTCCAGCCTTCTGCCCATCCCTCCCCTCCCCACCATCCCACCCCCCACAAACCCCCTCCCACAAACCTCCCTTCCCCTCACCCCACCTGGTACTGCACGTGCGGCCGCGACAGCTCGATGAACTGCTGCCAGCGCGGGTCCCGCACCGCGGCGCCGCGCACCGCGTCCCGCTGCTCGAACGAGTCGTAGGCGTACAGGTGCGTCACGCGGTGCAGGCAGGAGCCCACGTCGCACGTGAACAGGCCCAGGAAGGCTGGCAGGAGGCGGGTGTGGGGGCGGGGCGGCATGGGGATGTGGGGAAGTGGGGAGGCGGAAGGGGAAAGGGGGAGGGAGGGAAACAGCTTGATGGCCGTGGCCCGTGGGGAGGATGAGCTCAGCGGGCGGAGCGCTTGCTAGGCTGCACGGCCCGAAGCAGGCGTCCGGTACCGCTTGCTGTGGTAGAGGCCACTTCCCATGGGAGGAGGACCTGGCGCCCGTGCGCCCTGGGGGCTGCACGCCCCTCCACCGCACTCACGCAGCAGCTCCTTGCGCACGTCAGCATACTCGGCCGAGACCTTCATGAAGGCGCCCATGCCCTCGGGCTTGAGCGTGTACTCACGGATCTGGTCAACGGCATGGTCAACGGGAAGAAGGCAGGTGGGGTGCAGCCGTGCAGGCGGGGTGCGAGGGCGACAGGTCGTGTGGACACGCGTTGTGGGGAGGCGGGAAGCCAGCGGTCAGAGTCTCTGCCCCGTGCTAACCTCGATGAGCCCTGGGGCTGAGGCCTCCGCTTGTGCAGCGAAGCCTCGCCATAGCGTCGGGACAGACTGGCGCAGCGCCCGCGGAAGCATTCGTGCACTAGGCGGGAGCGGGGCGAGCGGCTTGCGGGGGGAGGGCCTCTGGCTGGATAAATGCTGTGAGTGATTTGTATGCCTCCACTACAGTCGCCATGTTGGCGTTGAGCTCCCTGATGAGCACCACGTTCCGCAACAACGATTCGGGGGTGCGCAGCTCGTGGTTTCGATTTATCTCGCTGATAAGCAATTTATTACGGTCCAGAGTCTCTTGAACAGCCTCTAGGCGCGCGAATCCTGGCCACTGCGCTTGGGCAGACTCCATATTAAAGCCATAAGTGGTTGAGCCGAGGGCGTTATAGTTGCAATTGAGCTATCCAATTGTTCTACTGGCCACAGTAGTCTGTGGTGGGACACCTGGACTGGTTTCAGCGAAGGCGGCTCGTCTGTGCCAGCTCCGCAGCTCTGATCGGCCGCCCGCTTGATCACGTCCATCCCTCCCCGCGCTGAAGACTGACCAGCCATGTCTCTCGTGTCATCATTGCGAAAAGCCCTTGGGCCGGCAGCGGGGTGCAGCTCGTCGTCGGCTCCCGGCCAGTGCCATGCATGCCCCCTAGACCTTCGTGGAATACGCAGCCAGCCGTGGTGGCTCAGCTCGTGGCAGCTGGGAGCCGCCAGTGGAGGGGGAGCTCGGGGGGGGAGGGGGGCGCCGGCACGCTCCAGCACCACCCTGCGCGCCTCCGAGTACGACAATAACCCCGCGCTGTACACGGCAGAGGATGCGGTGAGCGCGACACGCATGCATAGAGTGCGTCCCTCTCCCTACGACCAAACCAAGCGGCCAACGGCGGTTCCACCGGCAGGCCAGCTGGCTGCCGTGAGGATGCCCTGTCCGCGCCCCCTCCTCCTCCCCTCCTCGTCGTCCCTGTTTCCCATTCCCCTCCTCCTTCGTGCCCTGTGCCCTTGCCCCTCGGCCCCAGTTCTCCCTGGCCTCCTACTGGGACGCCCGCTACCGGCGGGAGGGGGGCGTGCCGTTCGAGTGGTGCGGCCGGGGCGGGCTGGGGCTCCTAGTGGGAGGCCGTGGGGGCCTATCGCTGACCCCCCGTTCCTTGCCAGCTGCGCGCCGCTGCTGCTCCCCGCTTCAGATCTTTGATGAACCCCTTTGGCCCCTTGCTGCCCACCGCTAACCGCCAACCACCAACCGCCCCCAGGTACCGGGATTATGGCAGCCTCGAGCCCCTTCTGGACAGGCGCGCCGGGGGGCAGGGTGGGGCCCGAGGAGGGGCTTCTGCTGTCAGGGTGGGGCCAGCGGCAATCACGAGATCTCGGTGAAGGGGATTGTTCGTTTGTGCCAGCCCAGCGCACGGTCCCAACTCATCCCTGCCCCCTGCGGCCATGCCGCCTTTCTGCCAGTGTAGCCCCACCCTACCCCTCCATCCCCCGCCCCTCCAGGCACCTGGACAAGCAGCTGGCCGTGCTGCACGTGGGCGTGGGCACCTCCCGCATCCAGTACCACATGTGGGGGCTCGAAGGGGGATGGAGGGATAGCGGAGCTGGGGATGAAAGGGGCTGCGTTGGCAGGATGCACCTGCGTGTTGTTACCTGACACGCTGTGGCACCGCTGGACTGCTCCCTACGCCCTCTTCCTCCGGATATTTACCCCTGCTCACGTTGCCCCTCCCTCTTTCCCCCTCCACCCTTCCAAAGGCACTTGGACGGCTTCCGCTCGATCGTTAATGTCGATTACGCCCCCGCCTGCATCCAGCAGCTCTCGGCGCTGCACGCGGACGTGCCGGGGCTGAGCTACGAGGTGCGCGGAGGCGGAGGCGGCCGCCGCATGCCCTCCGGTTGTGGAGCGCAGTGCGAGCCGCTGGCAGCTGCAGTTCTTCTGTCTTCGCAGTTCCTCCCTTCATCCTGACCCCCTGACCCCCTGCGCCCCCCCCCCCCTGCAGGTGGCCGACTGCCGCTCCATGCCGCAGTTCGCAGACGGCAGCTTCGCGGGGGGCGTGCTCGACAAGGTGGGGCCGCAAGCCCAGCACCCCACACCTCCGCCCCCCGCACGCCTCAGCCCAACGCCCCTCGTCACCCCACGCACGCGTTCTAACCACCTTCCTCCCCCCTCCCCCCAAACCCCGACAACGCCCACAACCCCTCCTCCACCCCCTCTCCACCCCCTCTCCACCCCCTCTCCACCCCCTCTTCACGCCAGGGCACGCTGGACGCCCTCCTGTGCGGAGAGAGCGACGAGGCCGACTCCCTGGCCATGCTGAGGGAGTGCCACCGCCTGCTGCCGCCGGGGGCCTCCTACCTGATGGTGACGCACAGCCCCCCGCGCTCGCGGCTGCGCTACCTGCAGCGCCCGGGTCTGGACTGGGACGTGGCCTTCTACGAGCAGGGGCAGCAGGGCGCGCGGGAGGGGCCCGTGCGCGTGGAGGGGTGTGCAGAGCTGGATGCGTACCCAAAGATGTCGTATTCACACTTCATCTACGTGTGCACGCGGCGGGCGTGAGGGTGGCGGGGTTGCGGGGGGGGGGGGGAACGGGGTGTGATTGCGGGAGGTTTGGTTCAGGGTTCGGAGCGAGTGCGATGCAGGTGGGCGAGGGTGAGAAGGGTGCGGGACGTTCCGTGGGGGCGGGGCAGGACTAAGGCTGTATGGCAGGGTTTATTGCGAGCGGGTGTGGCCACTGGGGCCAGGTAGCCCAGCTGCGAAGTGGCTTAGGCTAGCAAAGTAGCAGGGGCTTCGTAAGGCGGGATCTGGTTGGTGCCTTGGAGATATAGCCCCAGACGCCGGCTGACTGGGCGTTGAGATATGCAGGACAGGGTTGAGTCGGAGCCGCGAGGGTTGTTGGTAGAGGCGGTACTTGCGTTAGCGGGGTTTGCTGGTGAAGGCCGGGAGAACCAGGCCAGGGCACGCGCCGGCCAGGTGGGCAGAGACACCTGAGACACAGTGGGCGGGATCGGCCCACCGGCACCCCGGCCATGGTCGATATCGACCTCGCTGCGTACCCCGTCACACCCACAACTACGCACCGACCCCTTAGGCACTGAGTTACTCTGCGCAGAGAGAGCTCTTTCACTGCAGGGCGTCGCAGAGACGAGACGCCAGGATGGCGTCCGTTCTCGCGTATGCCGAGAAACATCTCGGCTCACCGAGCTTGAAGCAAAGGACGCAGCTATGGGGGGACACGCTAGCTGGAGAAATTGTTGATCAAGGTAGGAGCGACCGTGTCCATTAGCATCGCAGGCCGCAGCGTTCGCTCCAACGCACCAGCGCGCTTGATCTGGCTTCCTCTGATGTGGATGGGTCTAGCGGCTGTGCTGGAAGGCCCTTTTCCTGGCTGAAGAACCAGGCGATCGGGCGCCGCCTTGCCTTCGCGTCGTTCCGAGCGAGTACCGAAAGCACCCGCCAGACGCCGCAAACGCACACATTGCTTGTAGACCACGCGTGTGGCACTCCTCGCGGGGTTCTTCCGGGGCGAGGCTCTGGAGGCATCGTCGTGCGGTTCTGCACCCCCGTCCACCCCCGCCTCGGGGCAGTTGGTTGCGGGCGGAAGCCCGGCCGCGTCAAGCTGTGCCGGCCACCTGAACGTCAACACACCCACCCACCAGCCCCATCCCCCCCTCATCCCACCCACCCCAATTCCCTCTGCCCGTTCCTTGCCCCTTTCGTCGCCACCGTCACCCCCCCACCCCCCCTCCCACTCCCTCCCCCAGGGTTCGTGGATGGCCAGGCGGCGGGTCTGGCGGCCGCGGTCGCGTCCACGCTGGCCCTGTATGAGGACCTGGCCTCGCAGCGCCTGGTGCGCGCCTTCGTGGCGGCCGCCTGCAAGCGCTCGGACGCCTTCGTCAAGGCCATGGCGGCCGTCGTGGTCAAGGCCGCGTCGGCCAAGCCCCCGCCGGGCAAGAACGAGTCGATCCAGCTGTTGCACTGGATCCGGACGCTGCTGCTACAGCTGGATCCGGAGGGCGCCAAGAAGGCCGTCGCGAAGCTGGCGGAGCTGGCTGTAGCGCTGCTGGACAACCTGTCGGCCTCGCTGCCGCCCGCAGCCTGGCCGCCCATCGGCCGCCTGGTCCGCGGGCTGTTGCGCCGCAAGCCCGCGCTACAGCCCGAGCTGCTCGCGGCGGCCAAGGCCTCGCCCAACGGCAGCGGCGCGGTGCGCGCGCTGCTCCCCGGCGGCGACCCCTCGCCCGCGCCCGGCTCCGCCCCCGCCGCGCCCCCCACCGACCCCACCGACCCCGCCCTCTTCGACGCCCTCCTCTCCATCTACCTAGAGAAGGTCCTAGCAGGTGCCCGCGAGCGCCAGGCCGCCGACTCCCTCGCCGCCTACCGCCCCGTCCTGGCGCGCCTCTCCCAGGCCGACCTCGCTACCAAGGTCCTGCCGGCGGTCTCCAAGGCGCTCCGCCGCGCCCCTGACGCGGCCATGGGCGCAGTGGTGGCCCTGGCGGCGGACGCCCCCGCGGGCGTGTCGCTGGGGGCCGCGGCCGCCGAGCTGGTGCCGGTGCTGGTGTCGCAGGCGCGGCTCAAGGAAAGCGTGCGGGCGGCGGCGCTGGACGCGATTCGGGCGCTGGCGGCGCGGTGCGGCGCGGGCGCGGGCGAGGCCGAGGCGCTCGAGGGGCTGGTGGCGGGGGTGCGCAAGGTGGGTGCTGTGGGGAGGGGGGGGGGTAGTGGGGTGGGAGAGGGAGGCATGGGATGGGGAGTGGGAGGGTCGGGGAAAGGCGGGGGAGGGGCGCTGGAGGTGGGGGCTGCTTCGGGGCCCCACGAGTGGCGGATGGACGGGTAACGACAGCGGTCGGTCGGCGTGGCTAGGTGGGAATGGCGATGGGCCTTGGTACACAGGGTCGGGCCAGGCACAGGCCGCGAGCTCGCCGCCGCGCCGGCCGAGGCCCACGCGACGCACCCGTCCCTCTGTCCCTCCCTCCACTGCCCCTTCCTCGTGCCGCCCTACCCGCCCAGGTCCTGGACGGCAGCGCGGAGGGCAAGGTCAAGGTGGCGGCGGAGCGCTCCGTGCTGGCGGCGGCGCTGGGGGCGCTGGCGGAGGCGCCGGCCGCCGGCTCGGGGCCCCTGGCGGAGGGGGTGCTGGGCTTCCTGGCCACTGCCGTCAAGGAGGAGCGTGAGCAGGGGCCGGAGGGGGGGGGGCTGAGGGGCTGGGGGGGTGGAAAGGCTGGAGACCGGAGGCCCGGGAGACGGGGGCCGGCGAGATCGTATGCAGGCGTAGACGCGGGAGCACATGGCCAGCAGCTCGGGCCTCGCTCAGCCCATCGCCTCCTGTGCAAAGGCTCCTACCCGTCCTCCGCCCCCCCTTCCCCCAGTCTCCGAGGACGTCAAGATCGCCCTGCTGGCCGCCGTGGCCGCCTGGCTGCCCCGCTGCGGCCCCCCCGCGGCCCTGCCCGAGGCCCTGCCCGCGCAGCTGCTGGCGGCGCTGCGGGACCCCCAGAACCGGGAGGGCCTGCGCCGGGCCGCCGCGCGCACGCTGCTGGCGGGGGCGCGGGCCCCGGCGCCCGCGGGCCCCGCCCTGGCCAAGGGGCTGCTGCTGGGGGGCGCGGCCGAGACGTGCCTCAAGTGGGTCGGCGACTCGCTGCCCAAGCCCGCGCTGAGGCTGGACGGAGTGCTGGGCGCCAACGTGGTGGCGAGGGCGCTGGCGGCGGCGGAGGCGGACGGTGAGGGTTTAGGGGGAGATGGGGGTTGCGTTCGGGAGGCGGGGCGGGCATTGCTGGGCGGGGACTTACTGGGGGGCGGAGCAGAGGTCGCCAGCTTGCAGGCGCTTAAGACGCGAGTGGGGTGCGGAATGGGGCGGTAGCGGGATCTGGGGCGGATGGAGGCAGGTGCAGGAGCCGCCCTAAGCGCCCGGTGTTACCAACCGGAGGCACCGACTTTGCCCTCCACCTGCGTCCTGGCAACCCTGCAGGCCCCTCGGATGCGGCCGCGGCGGCCGTGGTCCCCGCCGGGGACAAGACCTGGGCCGCCGCCCTGAAGCCCGACTCGCCCCTGCTGGCCCCCGCCAACGCCGCCAAGCTGCCGCCCGCGGACTGCCCCCGGGCCGCGGAGCTGGCCGAGGTGCTGCTGGGGCAGCGGCAGGGGGCGCTACGAAGGGCGCTGGACGGGGCGGAGGGTGAGCGGGGGGGAGGATTCGGGGGGGTTGCGAGGGCGTGCGGGTGGCTGCGGGGCGGAGGGATCTCGCCTATGGGGGCAGGGGGTCTGCGGGGCGGAGCGCGGGCTGTGGGGGTGCTGATGGGAAGGCCCCGGAGTGCTGCGGGCCAGGGCTGAAGCCCCCGGCCCGCCTGATCCGCCTCTTACCGGTGCCTCCCCACCCCACCCCACCTAACGACGCTCTCCCGCTCTCAGATTCAAACACCCCACCCCACCCCCGCCCCCCAGGCTCCGTGGACGCCGTGTGCCGGCTGCTGCTTTGCTCCGCACTGCACTTCGCCAAGCCCCCGCGGGTGGCGGCGCAGGCGGCCGTGCGGCGGCTGGTGGCGGACCAGGTGGGGACGAGGGGGGGCAGGGGGTGCGAGGGGGGCAGGAGGCAAGCGGTGGCACAGAGGTGGCGAGGGGCAACGGGACGAGGCCGGGGGGTGGGCGTGTCGAGATGCCTGCTTGTCACTGCCGCCTGACGTCATACACCCCCTTCCCCTCCCCCACCCCGCAGGCCTCCCGCCTGTTCCTGCCCCTGTGCCAGGCGCTCCTCTACTGGATGAACAACCGCACGGCGCTGCCGGTGGCCGTGGTGCGTGCTTTGGAGGGGGGAGGGCTGGAAGAGGGCGGGGGCGGGCACTGGGGGCCATGGGGCCGTGACCCCGTGCCCCACCCTCACATCACCCGTTCCTCGTCTCCATCTGCCCCCGCTCCCCGTCCCCCGCAGGACCCCTCGGCCACGGGCGACGACGCCACCCCCTCCCCCGGCTCCCTGGCGGCCCGCTTCGGCGAGGCGCTGCTGGTGCTGGCGGCGGGGGCCGCGGACGCCGCCGCCGCCGCCTCGGCCGCCGCCGCCGCGCACCCTAGCAGCGGCTCCCTGCCCCTGGACGGCCCCGCCCTGGCGGCCCTGCTGCTGGCGGGCCACCACCCCGCCCTGGACGCGCCCATGCGCCGCGCGCCCCACCCCTGGCCCCGCCTCGCCCGGAGGCTGGGGCACGCCCTGGACGCCCGCGTGCACGCGGAGGCGGAGGCGGTGTGCGCGGGCCTGGCGGGACCGCAGGTGGGGGGGTGGGAAGGGGGGGAGGTGGGGGGAGGCGGATAGGGGGAGGGTGGGGGGTGAGAATGGTTGTGGGTAGGATGAGGTGGGGGGCGGGGAAGCGAGGCTGCCGGCGCCACTGCGGTGCACACGTGCACACGTGACTTCAGTCCGACACGCCTTGTAATGCCTGTGACGTTGCCCCTGCAGGGTCTGGGCTCGGCGCTGCGTGAGGAGCGTGACGCGGCGTGCGGCGCCTTTGGAGCGGCCATGAAGTGCGCCCCCGCGGCGCTGTACGGCCACGTGCAGGTATGGCCGTACCGGTTGCAGCGGGACGGCAGCCTCGTGCGAAAGCGTTTGTAACAGGGTCCTGACTGCACGCTGACTGCTTCGCTTCACCCCTCTCTGCCTCCTCTTACCCCCCCCCCTCCTCCCCCCCATTCCCCCTTCAGGGTGTGCTGCGGGGCCTGCTGGAGCGCGCCGAGGCCGACGGGCTGACGGAGGCCGACCGGGAGGTGTGGGAGACGCCCGAGGGCATGCTGTCCTCCGAGCGGGTGCCCGTGGGCGTTTACGTGCCCGAGGTGGTGGCCAACAAGAACATCAAGAAGCCCAGGGGGCGCATGCGGGTGAGGGGGGCGGGGGGGGCTTTGGGGAGGTCAAGGAGGGTGGGGGGTGGAGGTGCAATGTCCCCGAGAGGCTGGACAGTCTTGTGCTAAAAGGAGGGTAACGAATAACCGCTTACCACCACCACTGCGACGCCCCCGCCACCACCCCGCAGATGAACAAGACTGCGTTCGGGGAGGAGGAGGACGACGACGAGCCCGCGCCCCCGCCCAAGCCCGCCCCCGTGGTGGCGCCCAAGGCCGGCCCCGGCAAGAAAGACGCGGCCACCCGCCAGGAGGAGTTCAGGCGCAACAAGCTGGCGCAGGTGCGTGCCGGCACTCCCAAGGGAGGGCGCAGGTGTCTGGAGCCTACGTGCAAGCCGAGGAACCATCGGCGCGGCAGGATGCCGCTGGCCGGCCCCCCCTCCACTCTTTCAACCCTGCCTCATTCGGTCCCGAGCTGCCACCACCTCTAACAAAGCCCCCCACCCCTCCACCTCCACCCCCGCTTATCAGATACAAACGCCCTCCACCCCCTCCCCTCCCTGGCCCTCTGCAGGAGACCGCCAACCGCGCCCGCATGCGCTCGCTCAAGAGCCGCCTGGAGCTGGGCCTGCGGGCCCTGGGCAGCGTGGTGGAGCAGGCGCCCCGGGACGCTGCGCAGCACCTGGAGTCGTACCAGGAGCTGTGCCTGCCGCTCATGAGCTCGTGGCTAGTGGGTGAGCACAAGCGGGGGGGGAGGGGGGGGAAAGGTTTGGGAGAGGGGCCGGGGCGGGGGTGCCGTGAGCAGGGGTTCCGGACGGAGGGAGAGCGTCGCCCTGAGCGGTCTGCGCTTCGGACAACCGTCGTGTTTACACCTGCACCCCCCCACCCCCCACCCCAGGCGAGGCGGCCTTCGACGCCGTCCGCGCGCTGTCCACCTGCATGCCCGGCCGCCTGGGCCGCTCCGCCATCACCCTCACCGCCTGCCTGCGCCTCGTGTCCGTGGTGCGTGGGGGGTAGGGTCAGGGTGTGTGTGCCCAGGGCGATGTAGGGCGGGGGGGGGAACAGAAGGGCGGGGAGCCGTGGGGGGACCCAGGCGGTGGGGGCCTGAGATGCGCACCTGCGCGAAACCACGCGTCTATGCCTCGACAGCTCCTCCTGAACGCCTGCCCCGTCCCCCTCTCTCCTGACGTGTGGTACGACAGGCCCAGTCCGGCAAGGGCGGCCTGTCGTACGCCGACGTGGCCACCCGCCCCGCCGTGGCCTCCGTGGTGCACGCGCTGGCGGCCGTGACGGCGGCGGTGGGGCAGCAGCTGCCGCCCTCCTCCTACTGCTACGTGTTCCCAGTGCTGCAGGTGGGGGGGTGGAGGGGGGGGTAGTGTTCAAGTTCTGGGGGTCTGGGGGTGCTGGTGAAAAGCCGAGGGGTGCTGGCGGCGAGGCGGACAAATGTTGGAGCTGGGAAGGGCACAGACGAAACCTGATTCTGCCCCGCTCCTGGGCTCGTCCAACCCCGTCTCCCCTTCCCCCCCTCCCCCTCCCCCTCCCCCCCCCAGGCCGTGCTCCTGTCCCCCGTGCACACGCCCCTGCACGACGAGTGCGTGGGCGTGCTGGCGCTGCACGTGGCCCCGGGGCTGGACATCCCCCGCCGGGCCTCCCTGGAGCTGCTCTACCACCTGCTGGGGGTGGTGCCGGCCTACAGGTGGGCGGCGCGGGGGGGAGGGGGGGCCTGCCGCACCACGTCCGTCTGTCCCTCGCTGAGTCCTGACACCACTCCACCCGTGCTTGCCGGGCATCGAGCGGGCACCGAGCGGGCTTTCTCCGTACGCACCGCCGAGAACCCAACCTGACCCCATCCCCACCCCGATCCCCACCCACCTGAACCCCCCCAGGGACCGGCTCATCCCGCTCCTCCGCTCCCTGTGCGCGGGCTGCCTGGAGGACGACCTGCCCGCCGCCAGCCGGGGCCTGCTGCACCCCGCGCCGCACGTGCGCCACGCGGCCCTGGCCGCCCTGCCTGCCGTGCCGCTGCTGGCGGAGGGGCTGCTGCCGGCCGAGGACGAGGGCACGGCGGCGCTGCTGTGGGCCGCACGCAGCGACGCGGGCAGCGAGGAGAACGCGAGGGACGCCGAGGCGCTGTGGGGGCTGTGCGGGGCGGAGCTCACCCGG
Source organism: Edaphochlamys debaryana (assembly GCA_016858145.1). Lineage (NCBI taxonomy): Eukaryota > Viridiplantae > Chlorophyta > Chlorophyceae > Chlamydomonadales > Edaphochlamys > Edaphochlamys debaryana. Next base: position 506,731 of record JAEHOE010000074.1, read on the forward strand.
GGCGCGCTGTTCCGGCTCGTGGGGCGTGAGTGGGGCAGTCGGGGTGGGGAGAGAGAAAGGGAGTGTGTGGAGGGGGAGGTGTGGGCCGCATCGTACGAGCTGCGTAGATGGGGCTCGCAGCGTTATGCTGGGCAGGATGGCTTTGGAGGGAGGGCTCCCAAACTCCTTTCCCTGCATCCTCTCATCCCCACTCCCCATCCTCCTCCCCCCATGCTCCCCCCCCCCAGTGCTCTCCAGCGACGCCCGCGACGTGCAGGCCTCCGCCGCCGCCGGCCTGGCCGCGGGCCTGGAGCTGCCGCAGCACCGGGCGGCGGGGCCGGACCTGCTGGCGGCGGTGCTCGCCTGCTACGACCCGGGTGGGGCCGCGGGGGGGGGGGGGGGCGGGGTTTGTGATTGAGCGGGGTTATGTAGCCGAGAGGGGGGGCGGGGGATAGAGGCATAGAGGGCGGGGCGGAGCGGATGGGTTGAAATGAGGACAGAGGGGTCAGAGCTTGGACGCTTGCCAACACGCACCCGCCGACACGCGCCAACCCCTCCCTCCCTCTCCCTCCCTTCCTCCCCCCCAGAGTCCCCCCTGACCGCCCGTGTGGGTGTGGCCATCGCTCTCAAGGGCCTGGCCCCCGCCCTGGGCGACGACGACGTCAACCCCGCCCTGGACTTCCTGATCGGGAGGGGCCTGGCGGACGAGGACGAGGGCATCCGCGCGGAGATGGTGGCGGCGGGTGAGGGGGGGGGGAGGGGCTGTGGAGGGGTGGAGGCCCCGCGAGTGGTCGGGAGGAGTCGTTCTGATGCGATCGAAGGCTTCAGGGGCTGTGTGAGGGTGCAGCATGCCGCGACCCCTGCGCACCGAGCCTGCGCACCCCTGGCCCTCATCTCCTAGTTCACTTCCCTTCCTCCCTCCCCTCCCACACACCCCCCCAGGCATGTCCATCCTGGACTCGCACGGCGCCGCGCACGCCTCCCGCCTGCTGCCCCTGTTCGAGGCGCACCTGGAGCGCAAGGGGGGGCGGGGGGGCGAGGGGGTGGACGAGGAGCGGTTCGACCTGGTGCGGGAGGGTGAGTGGGGGGGGGAGGGAGATAGAGGGGAGGGATGGCGCACTCCCTCGGATCCTGGCGTCTTGCCTAGCGCCGCCTCTTTTGGTGTTGTACTTTACTCTCGCTGTGCTCATACCTCCAAAGACGCGCAACAACAGTGGCCCCCCTCCCCCCACCTCCGTCACCCCCCCCCCAGGCGTGGTCGTGCTCCTGGGCACCATTGCCCGCCACCTGCCCCCCTCCGACCCCAAGCGCGCCTCCGCCCTGGACCTGCTGCTGGGCGTGCTGGGCACCCCCTCCGAGGCCGTGCAGCGGGGCGTGGCCAACTGCCTGCCGCCGCTGGTGGCGCCGCTGGCCAGCGACCAGGCCTACACGCAGGTGGGGGCCGGAGGAGGGAGCGGGGGAGGGGGAGGGGTTTCGCTATGTTCCGTAGGAGCAGGAAGCGGTATGGGTGAGTGTGACTGCGTGTTTGTGCCCGCGTGGTGTGCTCCAGGGACACGACCCGTTTCCCGTCGCCGCTGTGTAACACACGCTAGACCTTAACCCCCTTCTCTTCCCACCTCCCCTTTCCCCCCCCTCCCCCCAGGGCCTGGTGGACCGCCTGCTGCGGCAGCTGACCACCTCCCCCTCCTTCGGGGAGCGCCGGGGCGCCGCCTTCGGCCTCTCGGGCCTGGTCAAGGGCCTGGGCATCATGGCCATGAAGAACTTCAACATCATGGAGAGCCTCAAGGCGGCAGTGGAGGTGGGGGGGTGGTGCGGGAGGGGTGGGAGGGGTCGGGTTGGGGCGATCCTGGCCGAAGTGAAGATCGGAAGGAGAGTAGGGAGGGACGGGGAAGGGGGTGGGGCGCGGTAGAAAGCACGACCCCCTTCCCTCTCCATCCCCCAACCCCGCAGGACAAGAAGGACCCCATTGTCCGCGAGGGCGGCCTGCTGGCCTTCGAGTGCCTGTCTGACAAGCTGGGCCGCCTGTTCGAGCCGTACGTCATCCACGTGCTGCCCATGCTGCTCAACTGCTTCGGAGACCCCAGCCCGCAGGTGGGGGAGATGAAGGGAGAGGAGGAGAGGAGAAGGGGGAGGGAAGGGGTGGTAGGAGACGGGTGACCCCGTGGCTATGAGGGCGAGAGAGGGAGGTGGGGGGGGGGGGAAGAATGGTCATGCGCGGAGGCCCGCAGCAGGCTGGCTCACACCTGCTGACGCCCTCCCCTCGTAGCGGGGATGCTGGCTCGCACCAGCTCGCACCTGCTCGCACTCTGCCTGCTGACGCCCCTCCCGCTCCCCGCCCCTGCCCTCCCCCCCAGGTCCGTCAGGCCACTGAGGACTCTGCCCGCATGATCATGGGCCAGCTCACGGCATCGGGTGAGCGCGTGTCTCTTGGGGTGGGGGTGGAGGTGGCAGGGCGGTGAAGGGTGAGGGGGAGAAATGAGAGGGGCGAAGGGCAGGAGCAGGGATGGAACTCTTGTGTGGAGGTTGCGTGGGGCGCCCAGCCTCACCCCTGGCGCTCGCCTGCTCAATCCGCCACCCCCACCCCCACCCCCCCAGGTGTGAAGCTGGTGCTGCCCGCCCTGCTCAAGGGCCTGGAGGACAAGGTGGGTGAGGGTGTTGGGAGAGGTGGCATGGGTGCAGCGTGCGTCCGAAGGACTTGAGAAACACCAAGCAGGCCCCGCCTGCCCCCTTCTCCGATCTCCTTCGTCGGCCAAAACCTCCCCCCCCTCCCGCCCTCCCCACCTCCCCTCCCCCCCCCCAGGTGTGGCGCACCAAGCAGGGCAGCGTGCAGCTGCTGGGCGCCATGGCCCACTGCGCGCCCAAGCAGCTGGGCACCTGCCTGCCCACCATCGTGCCCAAGCTGGGGGAGGTGCTGTCGGACCCCCACCCCAAGGTGCAGGCGGCGGCGCAGGAGGCGCTCAGCGAGGTGAGGGGCGGGGGCGGGAGGGGGAAGGGAGGGATTGGCGTTAAGGGTGGGACCCAAGCGCGCCTGGTGAACTCCTACCCATCCCTCGTCTTTTGTGCTCAGAAGATTCCACGCCCCTCCCCCTCCCCCCCCAGATCGGCTCCGTGATCCGCAACCCCGAAGTCCAGCGCCTGGTGCCCTCCCTGCTGGCCGCCATCGCCGACCCCAACTCCAACACCCGCGCCTGCCTGGACGTGCTGCTGGACACCATCTTCATCAACACCATCGACGCGCCCTCGCTGGCGCTCATCGTGCCGGTGGTGCACAGGTGGGGAGTGGGGGAGGAGGGGGGGGGGAGGAGTGGGGGGGGGGGGAGGGGAGGTTTGGTGGGGAAGGGGTAGGGCGTCTGGCGGTTGGGGGATGAACGGTTGTCGCCCCTCCCCGAGCTTCTCGTCGTGATGCGCGGGGTTGGTAGGCGGTTCGTCCTGGCCGCGTGGCCCGTCCCTGCTGACCCCTTCTAACCCTTCTTCCCCGCTTCCTACCCTACCCCCAGGGGCCTGCGTGACCGCTCGGGCGACACCAAGAAGCGCGCCGCCCGCACCGTGGGGTCCATGTGCACCCTGGTCAACGACCCCAAGGTGGGGGGGCGAGGGGAAGCAAGGGCCCGTCCCCGCACCGGCCCGCCTCTCCTCACCGCGTCCTCCTCTCATCACCCTTCCTCTCCCTCCCACCCCCCCACCTCTGCCCTCCTCCCCCCCCCCCAGGACATGGGCCCCTACGTGCCCCTGCTCATGCCCGAGCTGCAGAAGTCCCTGGTGGACCCCCTGCCCGAGGTGCGGGCCGTGTCGGCCCGCGCCGTGGGCTCGCTGATGCGCGGCATGGGCCAGGAGGCGTTCGGCTCGCTGGTGCCCTGGCTGCTGGAGACCCTGAGCTCGGAGGCCTCCAGCGTGGAGCGGAGCGGCGCGGCGCAGGTGGGGGCGGGGGCGGGGGAGGGGCTTGGGAGCTGTGATTAGAGGCGTGGGATGGGTGAGAGCGCTGCTGCCTTTCGCGCTGTGCGCGTGCATGACTGGCATCCAGCGGCGGAGAAGACGCCCGCACACTCGCCTGCCTGATCCCCAAGTCCACATGCACTCAACGCAACGCAATCCCACCAATCCTCCCCCCCCCCAGGGTCTGGCCGAGGTGCTGGCGGTGCTGGGCCCCGCCCACCTGGAGGCGCTGCTGCCCGACGTGCTGGCCTCCGCGGGCGCCCGCAGCCGCCCCGCGCAGAGGGAGGGCGGGCTCACGCTCTTCCAGTACCTTCCCCTCACCATGGCGGAGCCGCTGCAGGTGGGGGCGAGTTCCCGGGGGATAGGAGGGGGGGGTTACGGAGGGAGAGGGGCGCGCGGGCGCCGTGGTGTTGAGCGCTTGTGCACAAGCTTGGGTGTCCACTGATCGGGTGGTGGGGTAAGGGCCTGGAGGACTGGATGTGAGGCGTTGAGACGGGGGACGGCCGAGAGGAGCGCGGAAGAGGAACAGAAACTGGGGCTTCTGTCACCTTCTCTCCTCTCCTCCCCTTGCCCCTCCTCCCCCCCAGACCCATTTGCCCCGTGTGCTCCCCGCCATCCTGGACGGTCTCAGCGACGAGGCGGAGGGCGTGCGCGACGCAGCGCTGGCGGCGGGTGGGGCCGGGGGTGGACCAGTGTGGCGGCGGGGACCTGGGCTTCCTGGGGGCTGCTGGGTGTCCTAGGTCCGACCTGATCCTCGCCCTCTGCTACCTCCAACATCACCCCCTACCCCCTACCCCCTACCCCCTACCCCCAGGCCGCATCCTGGTGGACACCTACACCTCCACCGCCCTGGAGCTGCTGCTGCCCGCGGTGGAGGAGGGCGTGTTCGCGGAGAACTGGCGCATCCGGCAGTCGTCCGTCAAGCTGCTGGGCAAGCTGCTGTTCAAGGTGGGCCGGGGTTTGGGGGGGGGGGAAGGGAGGGTGGCCGCGGTTGGGGGAGGGCGAGGGGGGTGGTAGGGTGTTTGGAGGGTGAGCGAGATCGCGTTGCCGGGCGTGTCAAGCTGGGGGGGGGGGGAGTGGGAGGCGGCTGCCCGGCGCATGGCCTTGCCCCTCGGAAAGCCCTTGAGGGTAGGGTGAGGGCAGCTGTTGAGCCTGCCCTCCTCACCATTTCTATATGCCCCTCCTCCCCCACCCCCCACCCCCCCGCCCCAGATCGCGGGTGCCTCTGGCAACGTGGTGCTGGAGGGGCACGAGGACGAGGAGGGCATCGCCGAGGAGTCGTACGGGGAGGCCATCCTGGCGGCGCTGGGCAGCGAGCGGCGGAACGACGTGCTGGCGCGGCTGTACATCGTGCGGTCGGGTGAGGGAGGGTGGGGAGGGGAGGGCAGGGGAGGGGAGGGGGCGCAGGGGAGTGCGGGGTCGTGTGTGGAGGGGGAAGCGGTTGGCGGGCCTGTGGGGGCTCGGAGCCTTGCGTGTCCTGCCCTTTGTCCTGCATGCCCTTTGTTGGTGGGAGTGAAGCACTCGCTTGCGACGCTTCTGCAACCCTCATGCTGTGTCAGCCACTGTTCCTAATCCCCTAATCCCCAACCCCCTGTCCTCCCGCCTCTCCCGCCCGTGCAGACGTGCAGTACACCGTACGGCAGGAGGCGCTGCACGTGTGGAAGACGGTGGTGGTCAACACGCCCAAGACGCTGGGCCAGATCCTGCCCGACCTCATGGCCTTAGTCATCGCCTCGCTGGCGGACGACGGCGAGGACCGCCGCCACGCGGCCGCGCGGTGCCTGGGGGAGCTGGTGCGCAAGATGGGGGAGCGCGTGCTGGCGCGGTGAGGAGGGGGGGGTTGTGAGGGTGGGAGGAGGGTTGGGGTTGCGGGTGAAGGTCAACAACTTCGAGCTGGGTATTCCTTTTGAGGAGGCAACGCGGGTGCGGGTGGAGGTGTTCAGGACTTCACTCTGTGGGAAGGTTTCAGGGGTATGGGTTTGGGTGTAGGAGATGTGTTAGGAGAGGTGGAGGGTGCGAGGGGCGGTGTGCGGACCCGTCGTCCACCCCGGGCCCGTTCCGCCCTACCGGGGCATGGTGCTCCCGCTTCCTTCTTGACCCCTGTCCCTACGTCCCCTTCAACCCCCTTCCTCCCCCCCCCCCAGCATCGTGCCCATCCTGCGCGAGGGCGTGTCCTCCCCCTCGGCCGCCACCCGCCAGGGCGTGTGCCTGGGCCTGCGGGAGGTGCTGGACAACATGGGCCGCCACCAGCTGCAGGAGCACCTGGCAGAGGTGGGGGGGGGGGTATGCCTGGGGGGGCTCCGTGCGGGGCCGGGAAACGGACGAAGGGGCGTGCTCCGCTCCCAACCCCACTTCCTTTCCTCCCATTTCCGTCCCCCTCATCCCTCCTCTTCATCCTTTTCCTCTTCCCCCATCCCTCCCACCCCCTTCCCCCCAGGTCCTGCCCACGGTCCAGGCCGCGCTCACGGACGCGGACTCTGGGGTGCGCGAGGCCGCGGGCGGGGCCTTCGGCATCCTGTTCAAGGGCAGCGGCGGCGCAGGGGGGGGCAGCGCCGTGGACGGCGTGGTGCCGTCCATGCTGGCGGGGCTGGAGCACGACCGGCGGTACAAGGAGAGCCTGGAGGGGCTGAGGGTCATCCTGCAGGTGGGGGAGGGGGGAGGGGGAGCGGGGTGTGCAGCAGCCATTGGAGAGGGGGGGCAAGGGAAGGGGAGGAGGGGAGGGGTGCTTGCGGGCTTCTTCGCGTTGAGCCCTCGCTCTCCCAGTTCACAGTTCCCGAGGCACAACCTGCTGTCCCGTTGACGCACGGCCCCTGCTGCCCCCGCTGCCCCCACCTTCTGTGTCCCGCAGGTCCGGCCGCAGATCTTCCACTTCGTCTGCCCCAAGCTGCTGCATCGCCCGCTGCAGGTGGGGGAGCCCTAGGGGTGCCTGTGGAGCGGGAGAGCGCCAGGGGCGCCCAGGGATGCGCCAGAGCCGCACGCTTCCGGCCCCGCGCATCCCGTTTACTCCTCTGGGGCCCCCACTCAATCCCCTCTCCTCTCCTCCGCGCCCCCCCCGCCTCCCCACCCCCCTCAGCTCAACAACGTCCGCGCCCTGGGCGAGCTGGCCCCCGCCGCCGACACGCACCTGTCCAACCACCTGGACGCGCTGCTGCCGGCGCTGCTGGCGGCGGCCTCGGGCTCGCGGCCCGTGGTGGGGAGCGAGGGCGTGGGTGAGCAGGGGAGAGGGGGGGGGGCGGGAGGGGAGAGGAGGGGAAGGGGCCATCTGGGCTAGGGCCGGTCTGGTCGGAAGGGGGGGGGGCGGTCCAGGGGACCCTGGTGTGTGGTGAGGGAGGCATCATGGGGTTGGGAAGGTCTCTTGCGACCCCTTTGGCGGACCGCAAGGCCGCGTGTTGACCGTGCTGCTCTCCGGCCCCACCCCGTCCTGCCCACCCCGCACCCCGGCAGAGAGCGAGGAGATTGCCGCGGAGGGCCGTGTGGCGGCCGCTGAGGCGGCAGTGGCGGTGGCCCTGTGCGTGGACGAGGAGGGCCTGGACCAGCTCATCCCCCAGCTGGTCAAGGTGGGGGGGGGGCGGGGGGCTGCGGGGGGCATTGGTGGGGGGATGGGCTGGAGGGGCGGATGGAACAGGACGGCCAGTGCGGCGGCTGCCCGCGATGCCTGGGGTGCTGCTGCTGCTCGGGAGGGGCCATCCATTGCCCCCGCCGCCAACGCCTCCGCACCCTAACCTACCCGCCCTCCCTTCATCTCAAACCCCTCCTTCCCCCCCCAGGGCCTGGACGACCCCGACACCCGCCAGGGCGCCGCCCAGCTGGTGACCGCCTTCGCCGCCAAGGCCAAGCACGACCTGGCGGAGCACGTGCCGCAGCTGCTGCAGGTGGGGGGGGGGGGTAGGAGGGGGAGGCGGAACGAAAAGTAGAGCGTAGTACTTCTGCCCCCCTGCACTTCAGCGTCTCCGCTCAACCTCACGCCCTCACCTGCCCATGCCCTTCCTTAACCCCCTCCCCCTCCCCCCCCAGTCCCTGGTGCTGCTGCTGGCCGAGGAGGCCCCCCCCGAGGAGCTCATCACCGTGTGGCGGGCGCTGGAGGCCGTGTGCGGGGCCATCCCCAAGGACGACCTGCCGGAGTTCGTGCACAGCCTCAAGGTGGGGGGGGGGGTAGAAAGGGGGCAGGCTTGGGGCGAGCCGGGAATGATCTTGCTCGGTTTGGGAGGAGATGATTTGGTACCGTACGAGCCGTGGGCGTGTGACCTCCTCAGCCCGCCAACCCGAAGTCGCGATTCCAACCTCACTCGCCTCCCATTCCCAACGTTCCTCTCCCCCGCCCCACTCCCCTCCCCCCCCCCACCCCAGTCCGCCATGGCCGACGCCCGCGAGAAGGAGCGGCGCAAGCGGCGCGGCGGCCCCCTGCTGCTGGCGGGGCTGTGCGTGCCGCCCCGCGCCCTGGCGCCCCTGCTGCCCATCTACCTGCAGGGAGTGCTGCAGGGGGCCAGCGCGGAGGTGAGGGTTGTGTTGGGGTGGGGCTGGTCATAATCGTGCCGCGGGGGAGGAAGAGGGGCAGGGGGGGGCGCAGGGGCGGGGCGCCTGCGGCCGCCTGGCTCGGGCCGGGAAGGAGACGCACCACCTCCGCCGACCCCTGCCAACCGCGGTCCCTTCTGCATCCCGCCCTTGCCCCGTCGCAATGCATGCTTTCCGAGCGCAGGCTACGCGATCCCCGCTCAAACACCCCTGCCCCCCTTCCCCTCCCTCCCCCCCCAAAAGGTCCGCGAGGCCGCCGCCGAGGGCCTGGGCGAGCTGGTGGGGTGCACCTCCGAGGAGGCGCTCAAGCCCTTCGTGGTGTCCATCACCGGCCCCCTCATCCGCATCATCGGAGACCGCTTCCCCTCGCCCATCAAGGTGCGGGCTGGGGCTGTGAGGGGAAGGGGGCTTCATGGCGGAACCGGCGCCGCCCCGGGTGGAGCTGGGGCGGAGCTCCGCCCTCCCTGCCCTCCTAGGCTCCCGTGGAAAGAGGACCCGTGCTGTTCTTTCCTGCCCTCCCTCCACCCACTGCCCTCCACCCACCCGACCGCCCGTCCCCCCCCCCCCCAGGCCGCCATCCTGACCACGCTGGGCCTGCTCATCTCCAAGGCCGGCCCCGGCCTCAAGCCCTTCGTGCCGCAGCTGCAGACCACCTTCCTCAAGTGCCTCAACGACCAGAGCGACGTGAGGGGGGGGGGGGCCTTGGGGGCGGGGCAGGGGCAGGGGAAGCACAGCCCGACTCCATAGCAGGAAGAGCTCCGGGCCGAGGCACAGTCGCCCCTCCTCATCCCTCCCTAGACACACCCCTTCACCGTACCCCCGGTTCACCCAACCACCCCCCTTCACCCCCCAGACCGTGCGCACCCGCGCCGCCGACAACCTGGGCGAGCTCACCCGCATGAGCGCCCGCCTGGAGCAGCTGGCGCAGGACCTGGCCTCAAGCGGCCGCACGGCGGAGCCGCAGGTGCGGGCGGAGGGGTGAAAGGAGGGGGCAGTGGGGTCACAAGCGCAGGGAGTCATCTCGGCCGCGCGTCCACGTCCGCCAGTGCGCCTGGTTGCTCAGCCGGTCACGGGCCACGTCAACACATGGCGCCTCCTCCCACCTAACCCCCTTCTAACCCCATCCCTGCTTCACAACCCTCCTTCCACCCTCCTTCCCCACCCCAGGTCCGCGACGCGCACCTCCGCGCGCTCCGCGGTGCGCTGCTGGCCGCCGGGGACCGCCTGGCGCCCTCCGCGGTGGCGGCGGTGGCGGACACCCTCAAGGAGGCCATGCGGGCGGCGTCGGGTGAGCGGGGCGGAGCGGAGGGGGAGGGGCGGGGGGCCTAGGGCTTGGTTCCACTCGGCTCGACAAAGGCTGCTCCCTAGATTTGGGGCGCTGCAACTGCCGAGGCGACGCGCTCCCACAGTCAACCCCCACCGGTGATCCCACCCCTTCCAGCCGACGCAATCCCCCCTAGCTATCAACACTGCGAGGCGAACCCTCCTCTCAAACACCCCACTCCTCTCATCCCCCCCACCCCCCTCCCCCACCCCCAGGCGACGACGACGAGTACCGCCTGGCCGTGGGCTCCTGCCTGGGCACCCTCTGCCGCGTGGCGCCCGCCGACACGCTCAAGTCCATCCTGGCCGCCGGGCCCCTGGCGCCCTCCGCCCCCGCCTCCGTGGCGGCGCGGCAGCTCAACGGCGTCATCCTGGCCACCGCCGCGCGGCAGGCGGGCGGGCGGCTGGAGGAGGCGGGGCTGCTCAGGCCCTTCCAGGTGCGGACGTGGGGCGGGGCGGGGCGGCGTTTGGTGTCTGGTGTCGTGGCGTGCGGTGTGTGAAGTATGGGGGAGGGGGAGAGGTATAAGCAGCGCCAAGTTTGGGTGTCATGTGGTGTGTGCTCATGGCACGCAGGGCATGATTGCGGTCATGGTAGCGGTGCTGATCTCCTCTGATCCCTCCCGTCTCCGCACCCCAGGACGCCATCCGCGCCGCCGCCCGCGATGAGGACACGGGCGTCAAGACGGCCGCCGCCCGCGCCGCCGCGCGCCTGGCCGTCGCCGTCACCGCCGGCGCCGCCACCCCCGCCGCCGCCGCCGCCGCCATGACGGCCTCTGTGGCGGTGCTGCAGGCGCTGCTGGGACCCGACCAGGTGGGGGGGAGGGCACGGTGGGGGGAACCTGACCTTGCGTCCCTGCACCCAGTGCGGGCTGCTTTGCCCCTCCTGCTCGGTCGTCTGGCGCTCGGCCATGTCGCTTACCCGGACCCTAATCGGTCTATACCCCCTGGCGGCGCGCGTACGATCTGGACGAGCATGTACCCACATGGACGGGTCACCGCGACCCTGCTGGCCTCAACGCAATGCCTTCCCTCCCCCCCCTGCCCCCCCCCCCCCCAGGGCTCCGAGGTGGTGCGTGTGGCGCTGCTGGCGGTGCGGGGCCTGGCCATGGAGCTGGCGGGGCGCGGGGAGGGCGCCTTCGGGGCGCTGCTGGAGCCGCACCTGCCCGCGCTGCTGCCCTCCATGTGCGCCGTGCTGGCGCCGGGGACCTCGGCGTCGGGCATCACGCGGAGGTGCGTGGGGGAAGGGGGGGGGCGGTGTGGCTGTGTGGCTGTGTGCTGTGGGCAGTGTGGGCCAAAGGGAAGCAGGAGAGGGAGTCTCAAGCGGGTGGCTGGCTCGTCGTGCAATGGCGCGGTGTGCAGCCGACCGCGCCCGCCTGATCCACCTCCTCGCCGTCCCCCTCCCTCCCCCCTCCCCCACCCCACCTCCCCAACAGCACCGCCGAGGCCGCCCTGCAGAAGGCCCTCCGCGTGGAGGCGGGGCTGGAGGTGGCGCAGCGCTACCTGGCGGCGTCGCCCGCGGCGGTGGCGCGGCAGACGCTGACGGACTCGTTCCTGCGGCGGCTGCAGAAGCTGACGGACGAGGACCTGTTCGCCAGCGAGGAGTACTAGGCGGGAGGCGGGCGGTGGTGGAGTTGGTGTGGTGGAGTTGGTGTGGTGGAGTGGGTGTGGTGGAGAGGGCGGCGTGGTGGAGTTGGTGTGGTGTTTTGGGGTGGAGGGGGTGCGCGGAGTGCGCGCGGCTGGGGCGAGGGGCCCCGAGGGGCCCGGAGGGGCGGGGCATGCTGGGTGCGAGCGAGGGTGGGAGGAGGCTTGCACTTGTTGACGGCGGGGGCAGAGGCCGCCCCCGAGGGCCGCCCCGAGGTCCTGCGTTGCGGAGCCTGCACCCGCGAGGGTGAGCTTGCAGGGCTGGCCATGCCGGGGGCATCGGCGGGTCTTGGGAGGGGATGAGGTTGAGCTGGGTTGAGCGGCGGCCCCCCGAACGGCCCCCTTGCCGCCTTGCGTGTGAAGAATGAGACAGACACCCCTGTGCCCCGCTTCACAGGTCTTTTGCATCGGCCAACGAAATGCGATGCCATCACACCGCGGCACTACGCCCCGTTGTCTAAAATAACCCCTGTGCCCCCCCCCGAGAGACTCCCTCCACATTCATCAAGCCTGAGGTGTGGAGCCAGGGCCTTACTCCTCTCATAGCTCCTCTCAGGTTGCAGCTCTCCGCTGAAGGCCTCATCAGCGTGCATGCCGTGCATTATCGGGATCGTGTACGGCGTCGTACACACCGCTTCATGGGCCGTGTTGCCGCTTCTTAAATGCTCGAGGCCCGCTTCTCAACGTTGTATTACAGTGCACATACCAACCCGCAGACCAGCTAGCAGTTCACGGGCGGGTGCCTGAGGCCAGCAGCGCGGGATGAACCGCCGCTGGCAGAAGGATGCGGTCGACAAGTACCGCACGCTTGAGAGCTTCAACACGTTCCTCGCTCGCCTTGAGCCGCTAGACGACACCACGAGCCTCCCGGTCTGCGACCCAGCGGACCTTTACTCCGTGCTGAGCGTTCTGCACAGCAAGGCTCGCAACCCCCAGCTCCAGGTGAACAAGTCGCCGGGGTTCTACTACTTCCTCGCGGACGCCGTGCAGCCTCCGGGCGGCTTGGCGTCGCCAGCCCCCGCAGAACATGGCGGCGGGCAAGTCGGCGATGACCACGTCCGGCGCGAGGCCGTGGTGCCGATCAGCAGCAAGAGCAGCGAGCTGACAGTCGACACGCTGGCGAAGTGCTTTCAGCTGGAGGCGCATGCCAACGTGTCGCACATTCTGCTGGCGATCGTGGACGATGACGGCTCTGTGTCGCTGGTCCGCGTCTTCAACTACGTCCAGCCCCCCTTTGAGGGGCCCGAGACGCTGCCCCCGCTCGAGTCTGAGGCTGCCGGCGGCGTCAGCGACGTGGAGGAGTGAGCCCGAGACCCAGCACCAGCCCCCTGGTTCTAATCCCCTCACTCCAGAGACACCATCGGCCCCGTCCCCGAGGAGCCCGCTACGACCTCTCCACGAGGAGAGTCTGACCTACCCAAGCGGCTTTCACAGAACGGTGAGAGGGGAGGAGCATGCACAGGGAGCTCTGTGTGCCAGACACCCTGGCTTTCCATCTGCCTGCGGCTGTCTTGCTACACGCACCGCACCGTGCCGCACCCTCTCTGCACCGGACTACGCTGCACGGCCCCTGCGAGCACAAAACCCTCTCTGCACCCACACCTGGCTGTGATGACAAAAATATTACGGATCCAAATGAGGCTCGCCTCTGATATTAACCATATTTGCCAATCTACTCGGAGCCAAGCTACGCACTTACTGCACCAAGCACCTGGGAGTGAGGGCCGCGCTCTCATGTCCGCGTGGACGCCTGCTAACTGGCCCCTGCTCCCTTCCATGCAGGTGTGTCATCATCGGTCACCCCGCCGGCATACGCACGCCGCCGTCACGACCGGGGGAGCAGCGGCCACGGTGCAAGCCACCCGGCCGCCCTCGCTGCCCTGCCCTTTCGCCGCTGGTCCGCTGGCCATCACGTCACGCCTTTCCTGCAGCCCATGGGAGTGCGTCCGTCCACCGTTCGTGCGCTCCTTGAGCCCTCATCACGCAACCAAGGCCTGACACGACCAGCACCACTGCAGTCTGAGTACCGTTGCTCCGGCCATCCCGCCGGACCCTGGAGACTGCCGGCTGTGCCTCATGGCTCCCTGCCGTCCGCCTGCGCCTGACGCCGCGGAGTGCATAGCCGGGAGAGAGTTGCTGGCCAAGAGGTTATGACCGCGGGCAGCTAGGCGAGGAGCTGGACTAGAGTTGCTGAGCCTCGGGGCATGCACGTGTGAGGGATAGGAGCACGCCTGCACGCTTCACAGGGCTGGGGCCGGCGGGCAGCAAAGCTGCTGACCCCGCGGTACCAGGCGTGAGCGTACGTAGGCCCTGGCTGACCGAGTCACGGCCTTGGCCATAGCCGTTGTGAAGTGGGCGCCTGACGGGCCGGTTTGGTGCCCTTGACTTGCGGTGGAAAGGGCCGCCCTTAATGTAACGCCGATCGGCTTGCGTCAGGGGGGAGGTGGGCATAGCCCCCGGATGGCACACTAGCAACAAGGCACTTGTGGGGTCCGATTCCGGCAGTTCTTTGAAAGGTTCGCTACCAGATCCAGCCTGAAAGCTCATGCACGCACCCAGATCTGGCCAACAGCAACTCCGCTCGTAACCTGTGAAGGGGCAGCCATACAGCCCATCAGCCACAAAGGCCCGCAAACGGATAGAACACTCATGAATGTGATGGACTATGGACCATGCAATACAGTCTGCGTTGACTTCCGTATACATGTACATACGTTCTGTAGTCACCGCTGCGCACGACACAGGACGGGCGGGCTGGCGCGGGATGCATTGCCTTGCGGTATTTTCAACCCCCTCCGCCGCTTTTCTCGTAACCACGTCTCCCAGTTCCCCTTCCCCCTCGCATTAGCTTTGCCCATGCATCTGCAGCGACCCCCCGAAGTCGCATGCAGTTACAGCAGTACGCCCCGCCATATCCACCCCCACCTTCCGTGGCCTCTGCGGGCTCTCACGCGGCCCTCCCTGCTCCCGATCCCGCTGCTCCCATCCCCGGCCCTTCCCCAGCCGCCGCCAATGCAATTTACATGTGCCTCCGCGCGCAGACCTCGCCGCAGTACGCCCCCTCGCCGCAGCCGGGGTAGGTCCGCAGCTCCAGCCCCGCCTCGCTGTCGCCGTCCAGGCAGGTGCACGAGGGCTGAGGCGCCGCCAGCTCCTCCAGGGCAGGCAGGGCCCCGACCACCTCGCATGCTCGAACTGTAGTTCGGCCGACCCGCCATTCTCCCACGTGCTCAGCACGAGGGCTGCCTCGTCTGCCTTCCCGGCCGTGGGTCGCCCGGCCGCCCGCAGCCTCACACCGACCGACCGCACCGCCCGTGCCGGCCAGTACTCGGGGGGCGGCGCGGCGCCGCGCGCCTCCGCCTCGGCGCCCGCCCGCGACGCCTGCCGCACCTCGGCCTGCGCCACTAAGGCCACGGAGACACAACAAGACACCAGGCTGCCCACGAATCTGGCGCAGAGCGACTCCGGGGCGCGGTCCTCAGCCGGCCCAGGCTCCGTCCCCGTCCCCGGCTCCCACGCCGCCGCCAGCCGCAGCAAGTCCGCGAGGAGGGGCAGTGCCTGGGCCTCCTCCAGCAGCCACCGCCGCCAGCCCTCAGCAGCGGCGCGCTCCCCCGGCCCGCCGCTCCGCAGCCCCAGGGCAATCGCGCTGGGGAGATGCTGCAGCCAGAACAGGTGCGGAGTGGCGGAGCCCCGAAGCCGAGGCAGCCAGGCCCCCATGTCCTGTGCCGGGCATCCCAGCCGCCCCGCCGCCGCCTCGGCCACCAAGCGCCGTACCAGCCGTGCCAGCGGCGGCAGCCACTCGGCCGCAGCCCGCAGCAGCATCGTCCCAAGCTGCCGGCTAGGGGGGCTGGGGTCAGAGGCCTTGTCGCCGGACGTCCACGACTGAGACACCACCGACAATGACACAATTAGCCCCGCTAGCGCGAGCCCCAGCTCCGTGTCCGTGCGGCGCAGGAGCTTGGTGGTGGTGGTGACCAGAGCCGCCGCCTCCCGCGGATCGCCGTAGGCCAGGAGTCGGCCCAGGAGCACGGCACCGCCCTGCTGCCAGCTCAGCAGTCGCCGCAGGAGGAGGGCTTCGGGGCCCTCCGGCCGCCGCCCCGTGCGCCGCAGCAGGCGCTCCAGGCAGGGCAGCAGACCGGCGGACAGGGCGTCGGGGAGGGGCGGGGGGGGCTCGGCCGGGAGCGACTCTGCGGGGAAAGCGGGCAGGGCGAAGGCGAGTGGGGGCCTCGGGGTCCGTCCTTGACGCCCTTCCGGTCACTGACGCCAACCTACGGTGCAGGTGCCCAGCTCAACCGCGAAGACCAGAGACGCACGCCCTCAGCCCCCAGGGCCCCACGCACCTCCAACCCCTTCATACAGCTGCCCCTGCACGTGCGGCGTCCAGAACCCCGCCAGCTTGCTCGGGGAGCGGCTCGGGTCGGGGTTGAGCGGGCACCAGGGCCCTGCGTGGGCGAGCACCCCGAACACCAGGCGCCACCACTCCTGCCCCACGGGCCGCACCCCATCGGGCACGCCAGGGATTCCGACCGCCTGCCCCTGCCCCTCCAGTTCCCTCAGCGCCTCCAACGCCGCCGGCCACACGTCCGAGGTGTCAAGCAGCAGCTGCAGCGGGGCGCCCCCAGACCCGTCCTCCGCCCGCGCCTCTTCCTCTTCCTCCGCCTCCGTCCAGGCCCGGCCGGACGCTACCGCCCAGCGGCACAGGCGCAGGAGCAGCGAAGCGTAGGCGCGGGGGGGCAGGGGCGGCGGCCGCCGCGCGTGCAGAGACCCGCCCGGGAGCACGCCCCTGAAGGCCAGGAGGGAGCCCTGGTCCCAGAGGTGTATATCCGCTCAGCGAAAGGCACACTTGCTGTCGCAGCTCGCCGGAGCCCGCGTGATCGACCTGGTCCCATACCACTCACCCCTCAAGAAGGACGGCAGTGAAAGCCCACGCCAGGCCACACGTCAAAGCCGGGAACCTAGCCCCCGCAAGCGCACGCCAGCCCACGGCCCCGACCGCACCTGCCGTGAAGCCCACGCGCATCGACTGCATCGTCCCCCGTCAGCACTACCACGGGCAGGGCCTGGCGCAAGGGCCCTGGCAGCCCGTAAGCGGGGCCCCCGTCCGCCAGGCACAGAGCCGCCACCCCCGCAGTGAGCGCCAGGTGCTGAGCGCAGGGGCCCGACAGCGTCGACAGGAGCTTCTCGGCTGCGGTCGTCCCGCCGTAGGCGGGGGGCGCCCCTCGCAGGCGCCAGGCCAGGGAACAGAGAGCCTTGAAGGCCACGATGGCCTGGAGCAGGCTGGCCGGCAAGTCCTCCTCGTCAATAAGGCCACCTGCGGCCTCCACGCAGGCGAGCAGCGCCCTGCTCAGGTGCTCCAGCAGGTGGCTGTCGTGCAGGGCGCCCACCAGCTCCCCCACAAACACCCGCCCGGACACCTCCAGGCGCAGGCGCTCCCGGTCCGGGCCTGCAGCGCCCGTCGGCACCGGAGGCTGCGCCGCAATCTGGGCGCCGAGGTTGGTAAGGACTGTGATGATGGAGCTGGCGGCTGTCGTGCAGATGTGCATGGTCGAATCCGTGGCCTCCAATGCTGTCTCCCTTGCCGCCCCCACCGGTGCCGCTGCCTCCGCTGCTTCCCTCCGCAGCGCACGTGCCAGGCTCTGGAGCGTCTGCATGCGCAGCAGCGCTCGCAGGAACGCCAGTTGAGGGGCCTGCACATCCCGAGCGAGTACACAGGTTGCACACGTCGCGGCTCCTCCGAAGTCGTGTCGTGCGGCAGCGACAGCAGCCGCGCAGGCGTCTGCGCCCAGTTCTTCTAGCCAGCGGGTGCCGAACGCTGTGCAGCGCAGGAGGGCTGCCGCGAATGGCGCGTGCGACACGAGCGCTTGTTTTACCCCCAGGGCCTGCGGCTGCCGAGCATAGTCAATAAGGGCATCGAGGTGCCCGGTGAGGTCGTCCAGCTCGCCAGCGGTCATCGCATTGCCAAGCCCCGGCGCCAGAGCTGTCAATCGCTCCGCCGCAGCTCTGACGTTTCCAGGCAGGCCCTCCATTTCGGAAGAGCCGGCTTATCACTCTGCTCTAGGCGGTGGGTGGTAGGAAAGAAGGCGCGGAGTAACTCTCGCCCATTCCTAGACCTCTGTTCGAGCGAGCCTGCAGGCGACTAAGGCGAGGCACGAACGCTCGACCAGCCAAGTAGCCGTAGCAGTCCACGCCATGCCACCATGCGCCTCGAGCTAGCCCTCATCTCCGCCCCCGCCCCCGCCGCCCCGTTGTCTATAATAACCCCGCCCCCGCCCCCGCCTTGGTCCGCCGCCCTCGCCCCGTACTCCTCTGCCTGCGCGTCCGTTGCAGTGCACCCGCCCCCCCTCCGACATCCGGCTCGTACCTTCTCTTCGAAGCACCCATCGCTACCCCGCACCCGAACCCTGCCCCTGTCCCTGCATGTCCTCCCGACATCCCGTGCCCTCAGCCCGGAGCACTTAATGCCACCCCACGCCCGAACCATCAACCGATGGCCCTCCTACGCCCCTGACTCCGCCCCCGACCCCGCCGGGGCCGCTCCCTCCGCCAGCGCCTCCGCCCACCCCGGCCCCAGCGCCCAGTGCTCCGCCGGCAGCTCCCGCAGGAGCGCCCGCAGGGGCCGGGGCAGCTCCCGGGCGCGGGCCGCCACTGCCGGCATGAACCTGTGGGGGGAGGGGTCCAGGGAGGCCGGGAGGGTCAACCACACGGCGGCCCCCACGCCCTTAGCTGTAGGTGCACTCGGAATAGGCCACAGGCCTGGATGGTCCCCACCTGATCCCTCCGGAGTCCGGTAAAGACGTCAGTGAGAAGGCGCACCTCCTCTATCCTGTCCCTTTATCTGCCTCCTCCCAGCCCCCACCTCAGCAGCTCCTGCTCCAGCGCCGGCCGCACGCCCCGCTGCGCCGTCAGCCGGGCGGCCTCCAGCGCTATGCGGCCCAGGGCCGTGGGGGGGGCGGAGGAGGGGTCCAGGGGGCGCACCAGGGCCAGGCACCTGAGGTGGGGGAGGGAGTGTGGGGAGGAGACGATGGGCTGGACAGGTGCCCGGCGAGGGGAGGGTGCAGACAGGTCAAAGGCACGGGAGTGGGGGCTTGCATGCACGCGACCCCTGCCCCACCTGCACGCGTTCCTCAGCAGTGCGTCCGCCTCGCCCACGCCCTGCCGCCGGCCCGCCCCCGCCAGCCCCGCCAACAGCCCCAGGTGCAGCAGGGCCAAGACGGAGGCGGCCGAGGGGGGCAGCGGGGGGCCGGGGGCGGGGGGCGGGGCCACGAGCGAGCTGCGGGCAGCGACGGAGAAGGCGGCGGGAGCCAGCGCTGCCAGGTTGCCTGCGCCTGAGCCGCCGGTGCTGCTGCTGCCCGCGGCGTTGTCGCAGGCGGCACCGGCGTCGTCGCAGGCGGCCTCGGCCTCCTCGCTGGCGGCGTCCCTGCTGGTAGCTTCCCTGCTGGAGGCCTCCTGGGCAGCCGCCGCCTCGAGTGCCGCCAGCAGTTCCTCCACTCGGCCCTGTGGGGAGGAGAGGCGAGGGGGCGGGCTCACGCGCCTGAGCTCCATCCCGGGCCTGTGGTGAGGGCCCGTGCGCCGGCCTCTGCGCCCAGCACACCGGTAGGGCCGCCACTGCCGGCCCCCGCCTTGCCGCAAGCCGGGCAACCCGCACCTACAACCGTGGACAAGTAAACAGCCCCCCCCCGCCCCTGCATTCCCCTCCCACACGCCCCATCCGCACCGGTCCCACACCTGTGCGTCCCTGTACAGAGCCAGCGTGGGCACGAAGGCCCTCGCCGGCCTGGAGGCCATGGCCAGGCGGTCCGCCTCGCCCAGCCGCCGCAGCGCCCCCAGCAGCTGCAGGGCCGTGGCCGGGGGGGCGGAGCGCCAGTGCGGCTGCAGCGCGGGGCGCAGGGCGGACAGGTAGTCCCGGTTCACCACCTGGGGAGGGGGTAGGGGCGGAGAGGGAGAAGAATTGTAGGGAGCAGACGGAGGGGAAAGGTCCAAGGGGGTGGGGATAGGAGAACCACGGCGGTCGAGTAACCACCCCAGCCCACCGCCCCTTTCCGCCCGCCTCCTTTCGCTCCTTATCCCTCCCTCCTCTCCTCTCCGTTCCCTCGCTCCCTCTTTCTCCCACCCCCTCCCACCTCCGCCTCCGCCATGAAGACCACCTGGTCCCTCAGCTGATCCAGGCTCAGCCCCTGCAGCCGCCCCAGGGCCCGGGGCGCCTGCCCCCCGCCCCCCCCGCCTCCGCCTCCCCCTCCCCCTCCGCCCCTGGCCCCATCCGCTATGTAGGCCGCCAAGCGGGCGGCCACGGGGGGCGCCAGGCGGAGGCGCGCGGTGGCTCCGCTGAACACCTCGACGATGTCGACCAGGTCCTGGGTGGTGAAGCGGTAGGGGCCCGCCTGGAGCGCGGAGAACGGGGTGGAGGCGGCGGCGCGGCGGAGGGGCGAGGCGGCGCCGCGGCCGGGGGGGTCGGGGCGGGGGACGATGTGGTCGAGCGCCTGGCCCGCGGGGAGGGAGGCGACGGAGGGGCCGCCGGCGGAGGAGAGCTGCGGCGGGCGGGGTTGACGAGGGCAGGGTAACGGGGGTGGGGGCCCGGGCGGGGATAGGGGGGGCTGGTGCGAGAAGGGGCGGCTGAGCATGGCAAGACGCGCGGTTGCCGAGCTGACAAGGAGAGGCTTTTGGGTGGTCCTGCTACTGCCGCCCCGCTGGTCCCCGTCCGCGACTGCGGTATCCCGGCCCCAGCAAAATTGGCCCCCGAGACAGTTCCCCGCCCTGCAGGGAGGGACACTGGCCCGGTACTCACCGGCCCCCGTGGAAAGTCCTGAGCGCGGCCCTTCCTGCGTGCCAGGGGAGGCGCGCAAGCGGCAATCATTGCGGATTATCAAAGCGCGGAAGCTGCAGGTTGCAACCAGGACCAGCAGCCCCCTCCGGCCCCCCGAGTCCCCTCCAGCGCACCCAGCAGGTGCGAGTGTGCCTGCAGCTGGCTCCGGAGCCCAGCACAGGTGCCAAGCCCCGTGCCCCCGTGTTGTACAGCCCTCCCCCCTTGTCGCCCCTACCCATCCCCCGCCCGCTCACCCCAGAAGCCAATTGGCCAGGGGGCCCACGGCCTCAGCCCCAGCCTCAGCCCCTGCCCCCGCCCCGCCTCGGGCAGCCGTTTGGGCCTGGGCCTGGGCCCTCGCCGGCCGCCGCTGCGAGGACTCCGCCGGGGGCACTGCGCCGGCAGCCGCCGGCCGCAGGGCGGAGCTGCCGCCAGCGGGGGGCTGCGCCCGAGCCACCGCAGGGGCCGGTGGTGCGACCGGGGATGCGCGTGGTGGTGTGGGAGTACGGGGGGGCTCCACGGTCGGAGGGGCAGAGTTGTGGCTGGTGCGGTCCACTTGGCCATCGCCGCCGCCGCTGCCCTGCCCTCCCCAGCCTCTGGCCCCGCGCATGCGCTCGCGGTCCACGGTGTTCAGGGCTGCTCATGTAAAGGCCAGGAAAAGCGTAGGCGCGGTGATTAGCCGGCCGGTCTTAGATACGGAACCGAAAGCCCCGGGAGTCCGAAGCCCGACCCATCCCGACCCATCCCGAACCCGTTACGTTTGTGTCACCGCTGGAGTCGCGCCGGAGCCGTAGCGTAGCTGGTAATAGTGAGGTAGACTAGAGCTGGTGCGGCCCACCGGCGGCGCAGAAGGGCACAGCAAAGCAAGCAGACATGCGGACCGAGCAGCCCGCGAAGCCGAAGCCCGCCCTGGTGTGCGTTTTGTCGGGGTCGATCCACCTTCAGTGGCCCTTGTCTTTCCCGCCACTGCCCTGCTGCGTCCCCGAGCCCTGGTACACACCTTTGCCGCCGCCGCCGCTGCCGCCAGCGCTTTGCATCTCCCGGCCTGCAGCACTGCCGCGTTGCCCTCCCCTGTCTCCGCCGCCGCCTGCCTCTCCTCCGTCGCCGTCCCGCCGTTGCCCGTCCAAGCCTCCACGTTGTGCGTCTCGCCCGCCCTGACGGCCGTCTCCGCCTCTGCCTGCATCTCCTCCGCCTCTTCTCCCGCGGTCTCGCCAGTGGGGCCCGCGCGAGCCACCCCCGTCTCGGCCTGAAGAGCCGCCCCGGCCGCCCCTGGCCTCGCCTGAGTTCTCCTGGCTGCGTCCCGATCTCCTCAGCCCCCCGCCATGACTGGATGGCTCGCGAGTGGCCCGCCGGTCGGCGCCGCTGGGGCGCTCGGTGCTGCCAGCGTGGGCCTCCGTGGCGAGGTAGCGGAGGTGCCCCAGCGGCGGAGGACAGGTTGGCGCCGAGCCGTCACAGCCTGGGCCGCCGAATGGCGTATGCCATGCTGTCCAGAGCCGTTGAGCTTGACAGCAGCCCGACTCGCCCAGGACGCTGACCAGCGGCACGAGCGTGCTGCGGATGGCGCTGAGCAAGTTGGTCGTGAGCTTCGGCCCCGCGACCAGCATTGCGAAAGTTTATCTGACTTGCTCTGATCCACGTTATGCGGGCGGGGGCATGGCGTGGCGCGACCAAGCCCCATCGCACGGCGTTTGGCGCGGGATTGCAGCCAGCACTTACTCTCGCTGCGCTCCCCATTCTCGTTCACTTAGCGGCTGTACAATAGCCGTAGCCTGCTCTGTTAGCCACACCAGGCGCGAGGCCTGTGTACACCGAACTCCATCTCTTCGCGTGCCCCTTTCTGTCGACTGAGTCGCGCCCTAGAGGGAGCGTAGCAAACATGGAGGGCGGCGGGCCCCCGCCACCTCCTCCCGGAGGCTTCAGGCCTCCGGGGATGCCATTTCCCGGGGGCATGGCGCCCAGGCCCCCTATGCAGACCCGCTACTTCAACCAGCCCGGGATGCCGCAACAACAGCCAGGCATGCCCCCGATGCCGATGCCGGGGATGGGCCAGCCCCAGGCGATGCCAGTCCGGCCGCCGCCCGTTCCGGTGCTTTCCGAGGAGGAGCAGCAGCGGCTTCTGGAGGAGAAGGTGAGAAACCTGCGTCGGAGATGGGCTGAGGGTCATGCGGAGCTTTCTGCGAGCGGACTGGTCAGCGGGGATCTAGTCGCTGTGGATGCGCAACGTGGGCTTTCGGCGTCCATGGACGACCTGATCGCGTGTTGGAGCACGCGAGTCTGGAGGCTCCGGGGCGGTTACGCCTTTCGGTGGTCCCGGGTTCGGGTCCGGCATCTCTTCGCCAGCACCCGCACCAGCACACCTGCCGGAGGACCGGGCTGGCAGTGCCAGGGCCCCGGTGGCAGCCCTGGTCGCATTGCAGCAGCCTCCTCGTGGTGTCAGCGGCTTGCTGGGCCGAAGGGGGTGGCCGGGCGCTCCTTCGGGTCCCGGGAGTCGGGTCAAGGCTCTGGCGGTGGCGTGCGTGCGGCCACGCCACCCGCCCCACCACGGACCCCACCACTCCCAGCCACTTCCAGCGGCTCAGCCGCTCCCGCACCTAAGCATCCGACGCTCCGGATCAAGCACGGGTGGCGAAAAGCGCTCCTGGCTTTGGACCGGCGCTGCGGGGGTGGAGGTTGGGCGGGTGCATAGGCGCGGGCATGGGCCTGCAAGCCGCCCAGCGCCCCCTGGCCTGAGCAGGGACCCAGGCTCCGCCCTGGAAGTTCCAACTCGGCTCGCCAGTCTCAGCCATTCCTTCGGCCAGCTGGTGCAGAGAGGGAGCTGCGGCGGCCCGTCCTTGCCTCGGCCTCTAGGAGGGCTCTCCGGCAGTTCACGCCCGGGGGAGGGCGGAGGAGTGCACCCTCAGGCAGCTGAACTCTTTCTACTACCTGCTGTGCTCCCCCGTTCACCCACACGCCCAATCACAGCGTCCCGGGGGCGACCGAAAGTAAACACGAAACCCTTGCCCTTACGGCCGCTCACCTCCCCCTCCCCTCTCCATCCTCCGTCAACCAGGCCAAGAAGTGGCAGCAGCTCAACTCCAAGCGCTACGGCGACAAGCGCAAGTTCGGGTTCGTGGAGGCGCCCAAGGAGGACATGCCGCCGGAGCACGTGCGCAAGATCATCAGGGTGAGGACTGGGGAGGGGGCATCAGGGTGGAGGGGGGAAGGGGGCACAGGGTGGAGGGGAGGGGAGGGGAGACGTGGAGTGGGGAACTTGGGTTGTCTGACGAAGTGGGAGATTGTTGAGGGGCGCCCATCCCCCGCCACTGACCCTCCCCCCCGCCTCCCCCCCAGGACCACGGCGACATGTCGTCCCGCAAGTTCCGCCACGACAAGCGCGTGTACCTGGGCGCGCTCAAGTTCGTGCCGCACGCCGTGTTCAAGCTGCTGGAGAACATGCCCATGCCCTGGGAGCAGGTGTGTTTGGGGGGGGGGGGCGCTCGATCGTGGGAGGGGGTCAAAGTCATGAGGCCAGGTCGACCAGCTGTGTTGGGGCGGTAGGGCGGCAGCATGGACGATATACCTGGCTTCGTGCTGAGGAGGTTTCGTGCCAACATCTTCGCCTCCCTCCCTCCCTCCCTCCCTCCCTCCCTCCCTCCCTCCCTCCCTCCCTCCCTCCCTCCCTCCCTCCCTTGCCTCCCCCCTGTCAGGTCCGGCACGTCAAGGTGATCTACCACATCACGGGCGCCATCACGTTCGTGAACGAGATCCCCTGGGTCATCGAGCCGGTCTACACGGCGCAGTGGGGCAGCATGTGGATTATGATGCGCCGCGAGAAGCGTGACCGCCGCCACTTCAAGCGCATGCGCTTCCCGCCCTTCGACGACGAGGAGCCGCCGCTGGACTACGCGGTTAGGCGCCTGGGGGGGGCGGGGATGATGGAAGGGGCAAGAGGGGTCCCCCGGCTCGGGGAGGGCGGGTCACCTGCGACCCGCCGCCCAGGGGGTTCGTGACGCCCGCGTCGGCCCACGTGAAACTGGGCGCGAGGACGGGTCTCGTTGTCCTGCTCTCCACTCCTCTCCAACCCTCGCGCTCCCCGTGCCCACCCCTTCCCTGACAGGACAACCTGCTGGACGTGGACCCTCTGGAGGCCATTGAGATGGAGCTGGACGAGGAGGAGGACGGGGCCGTGTACGAGTGGTTCTACGACCACCAGCCGCTCAAGCACACCAAGTTTGTCAACGGGCCCAGCTACAAGCGCTGGAAGCTGCCGCTGCCCGTCATGGCCACCCTGTACAGGTGGGGAAGCGCCCTGGGGGGTCATGCTTGAAGGGGGCGGGTTGCAGAGGGTTGGCGGGAGGTTTTGGTTTGGGGTGGCGGAGCGGTTGGTCGCTGTTGAGGAAACGAGGTCTCCGAACAGGTTTTTTTATATCGCCCCTTCCTCCCCTCCTCACTCCCTCTTCCCCCCCCAGGCTGGCCGGGCAGCTGCTGACGGACTTCCCGGACCGCAACTACTTCTACCTGTTCGAGCCGCAGGTGAGGGGGGGGGCAGGGGAAGATGCGGGGCTGGGGGACCCGTAGTCACAAGGTTGGACGCCGCGGACCAAGCTACCAGCTTGCGCGCCAACCCTACGCTCCCGGATGACACGTCATCTCTCTTTTTTGTCGTACATCTTTCCCCTCCCCATCGTCCCCCCTCCCCCCAGGCCTTCGTGACGGCCAAGTCGCTCAACATGTGCATCCCCGGCGGCCCCAAGTTCGAGCCCCTGTTCCGCGACATGGACACGCGCGACGAGGACTGGAACGAGTTCAACGACATCAACAAGCTCATCATCCGCTCGCCCATCCGCACCGAGTACAAGGTGGGGCGGGGCGGGGCGGGGCGGGGGGGGGCTCTGGCCAGGGGGCGGCGTGCCATGTGCGCTGTTAGGTGGGATGGCATGGACCCTTAATGCAGCGGAGTACGGTAGACTGCAGGGCGTACCCCCCCACCTCACGTTGTGCCCCGTCGTCGCCTTACCCCCGCCTTTCCTCTTCCCCAGGTGGCCTTCCCCTACCTGTACAACAACCGCCCCCGCAAGGTGCGGCTGTCCACCTACCACCACCCCATGTCCATGTACATCAAGACGGAGGACCCCGACCTCCCCGCCTTCTACTACGACCCCCTCATCCACCCCATCGCCGCCTACCGCTCGGCTGCGGGGGGCAGGCGGGCGCAGGTGAGGACCCGAGGTCCAGGGCTAGCGCCGGGGAAGGGCTGCGCTTGCACTGCTCACGTAGGGTTTGCTCCAGCCCTCTCCTCTCCCACCACCACGCCGCTCTGAACCCTGTCGACGCCCCCTCCTTCCTGCCCCACCCCCCGCCCCCCAGCTGGAGGAGGAGGTGGGCGGCGACGACGACGAGTGGGCGCTGCCCGAGGGCGTGGTGCCGCTCATGTGCGAGCAGCCGCTGTACACGGACAACACGGCCAGCGGCATCGCGCTGCTGTGGGCGCCCAAGCCCTACAACCAGCGGTCGGGCCACACGCGCAGGTGCGCGGATGGACGAGGGGGCTGGGGGCTGCCGGCCCTTCCGTGGGGCTTAGTTCCCGACCGCGGGTGCCAGCCTTTGTGTATGCAAGCCTGGCACACCACCACTGATTGCAAGCGCAGATGTGGGCTTGGCCGTGCCGTGTGTGCTGACTGGTGCGAACTGCCCCCCCCCCTCCCCCTCCCCCCCCCTGTCCAGGGCGTTCGACGTGCCCCTGGTCAACCAGTGGTTCCAGGAGCACTGCCCGCCCACGTACCCGGTCAAGGTGGGGCCGCGCTGCTCACACGCCTGCATTGGACTCATACCCCCGTCTGCGCCTGCCCCCGATGCCTCCACCCACCCACGCGACATGCCTCCTCCTAACCTCGACCCTTTCCTCGCTCCCCGTAACCCTCCCTCGCCCCCCCAGGTCCGCGTGAGCTACCAGAAGCTGCTCAAGAACTACGTGCTCAACTGCCTGCACCACCGCCCGCCCAAGAGCGTCAAGAAGAAGTACCTGCTGCGGGCGCTGCGTGCCACCAAGTTCTTCCAGTCCACGGAGCTCGACTGGGTGGAGGTGGGGCTGCAGGTGAGCACGCGGGCGGTGTGGCAGGGGCTGGGATTGGGGGCGGGAACACGGGGTGTGACCGGAGGCCGTGAGCCGGCCGGTGTTGAGGTGGGTCGTACTGGACGGCGTGCATTTTGCTGGCCGTCTTTGACTTGAGCCTGAGTTTCTGACAAGTGCGCACGTCGCCCTTCCCGTATACAGGTGTGCCGGCAGGGCTACAACATGCTCAACCTGCTCATCCACCGCAAGAACCTCAACTACCTGCACCTGGACTACAACTTCAACCTCAAGCCCGTCAAGACGCTCACCACCAAGGAGCGCAAGAAGTCGCGGTTCGGCAACGCCTTCCACCTGTGCCGCGAGATCCTGCGCCTCACCAAGCTGGTGGTGGACGCCAACGTGCAGTTCAGGTGGGGCATAGAGCAGGGGGTGGGAAGGGCTGGGGCAGCTGGGAAGAATGGAGGGGAAGCAGGGCCGACCGACCGCCGTCTTGGCAGGACCCGGGGGGGCCACAAGTGAGGTCTTGGCTAATGCTACCCACATCTGGCCCTGACCCTGGCCCTCCCTAACCGTCCCTTCCGCTTCCCCTCGCCCCCAAGGCTGGGCAACGTGGACGCCTACCAGCTGGCGGACGGCCTGCAGTACATATTCGCGCACGTGGGCCAGCTGACGGGCATGTACCGCTACAAGTACCGCCTGATGCGGCAGATCCGCATGTGCAAGGACCTGAAGCACCTCATCTACTACCGCTTCAACACGTGCGTGTGCTCAAGGAAGCCGCGGATCACGGAGTCGCCATCCCTTGCCGCTTTTGCTTGAACCCGACAAGACATACCCTCCCCTTTCGACACTCCTGCTTACCCCTCCTTTCCTTTCCTGCAGGGGGCCGGTGGGCAAGGGCCCCGGCGTGGGCTTCTGGGCGCCCATGTGGCGCGTCTGGCTCTTCTTCCTGCGCGGTGAGACCCCGTGCGGCGGGACTCCCGATCTTGTGTCTAGTGCCAATCAACGTTTATTTACTGGCTCGAGCCGCGTGGACGGCGACCATATGTGTGGAGGCCGCTTTCGCGGTGTTGGCGCACGTGCACTCTCGAGCTTCAGACCTCCCGGTGTTTCTCACCATAGCCGTGTTCCCGCCCCCCGCGCAGGCATCGTGCCGCTGCTGGAGCGCTGGCTGGGCAACCTGCTGGCGCGCCAGTTCGAGGGCCGCCAGTCCAAGGGCATCGCCAAGACCGTCACCAAGCAGCGCATGGAGTCGCACTTCGACCTGGAGCTGCGCGCGGCGGTGGGTGCCGGTGCTGTGGTGGAAAGAGCAGACTGGGGGCGCTTGCAAGGCCAAGGGCGAGCGCGAAGGGGGCCACATGGCTTACCCCGTTCTCCGCCCGTCTCCCCCACCCCCCACCCCCAGGTGATGCACGACATCCTGGACATGATGCCTGAGGGCGTCAAGCAGAACAAGGCGCGCACCATCCTGCAGCACCTGTCGGAGGCCTGGCGCTGCTGGAAGGCCAACATCCCCTGGAAGGTGCCGGGCCTGCCCGCGCCCGTGGAGAACATGATTCTGCGGTGAGTAGGTGCACACCGCGGCTTTTCCCAACCTGGCCTCGTGGGCCCATGCAACGATGCCCGCATCCTGCCTGTACTGACGCTCATCCCCGTACTACTTGTTTGATCCAAACGTACTCTGCACTACCCTTGCTGAGCCCAGTCCCCCACCGGTCACTCCTCCCTGCCCGCAGCTACGTGAAGCAGAAGGCCGACTGGTGGACCAACGTGGCGCACTACAACCGCGAGCGCATCCGCCGCGGCGCCACGGTGGACAAGACCGTGTGCCGCAAGAACCTGGGCCGCCTCACGCGCCTCTACCTCAAGGCGGAGCAGGTGCGGGCCGCTGCAGGGCAGGACGGGCAAGCAACTGAATCCTATGCGCTTTTCTCTTTCTCTCTTATGCGCAAAACGCTTGACGCGAACCGGCCTGTCCTGCCGTGCAGCAAACCTGGTACTGACCCCTGCCTTCCACGCCTCCAAACCCCCTCCGCCCCCTGCAGGAGCGGCAGCACAACTACCTCAAGGACGGCCCCTATGTGACGCCCGAGGAGGCGGTGGCCATCTACACCACCACCGTGCACTGGCTGGAGAGCCGCAAGTACAGCTGCATCCCCTTCCCGCCGCTCAACTACAAGCACGACACCAAGCTGCTCATCCTGGCGCTGGAGAGGTGGGGCGGGGAGAGGGGCGGGTTCGGTGCGCTCTGCGTCTTCGTTCCCTTGGGCTACGGCCGCTTTGATGCATGGGCTACGGCCGCTTTGATGCATGAGCAGGGACACGCAAGAGCTGTGGCACGTGTATCTCAATTGTTTCTGCCTCATCCTCCACCTCTCCACGACCCGCGACCCCAGGCTCAAGGAGCAGTACGTGGTGGCGGTGCGGCTCAACAGCCAGCAGCGCGAGGAGCTGGGCCTGGTGGAGCAGGCGTACGACAACCCGCACGAGGCGCTGCAGCGGATCAAGTGAGGGGGGCGGGGGAGCATGGAGGGAGTGGCAGGGATGCTGAAGTTAGAGGGGCATGGAGAGGGCGGGAGGGTTTGGATGCAGGGCTAGGTTGCCAAATGATTGGCTGCGATTGCCTGCGGCTGCGTGTCGCGTGCATCCCGTGTGCTTCAAGCTAACGCTTCTTGGCCGCCCGCTCCTCGCTCCCAGGCGCCACCTGCTGACTCAGCGCTCCTTCAAGGAGGTGTCCATCGAGTTCATGGACCTCTACTCCCACCTCATCCCGGTGTACGAGATCGAGCCGCTGGAGAAGATCACGGGTGAGTGGGCGCAGCCTGCCTCGCAGTCTCCCCCTACCCATGCTGTGCCTTGAACGGCTAGCCCCTGCCCACTGTCTCGTCCCCATCTGCGGCTCTTCCCTTGTCAAGTATCACCTTTCCGCCATCTTTCCGCTATCCTTGTCCCGTCTCACCCTCACCCTACCCCTACCCCCCCAGACTGCTACCTGGACCAGTACCTGTGGTTCGAGGCCGACAACCGCCACCTCTTCCCCAACTGGGTCAAGCCCGCCGACACGGAGCCGCCGCCGCTGCTGGTGTACAAGTGGTGCCACGGCATCAATAACCTCACCAACGTGTGGGACACCAACCAGGGCGAGTGCGTGGTCATGATGCAGAGCGAGTTCGAGAAGATGTACGACAAGATCGACCTGACGCTCATGAACAGGTGCGTTGTTGCGGCTGCAGTACTGCGGTGCGGTTCCGCACAGGGGCCTGTGGCGGAGCTGCGTGCGGTCTGGGACGGCATGCGGGTGCTTCTTAATGCTTAGGTGCCCCCCGCTTGTTCCCCGTCCTCTCCTTACCTCCTGCCCTCTTACCCTTCACCATTCATCCATCTCCCCAGGCTGCTGCGCCTGATCGTAGACCACAACATCGCCGACTACATCACGGCCAAGAACAACGTGGTCATTGCGTACAAGGACATGTCGCACACCAACTCGTACGGCCTCATCCGGGGCCTGCAGTTCGCCAGCTTCATCATCCAGGTTCGACCTCCAGGCCTCGAGGCAGCGCGTCCCCCTTTCCCTTTGCACTAGCCACCACCCGTCCTGCTGCATGCGCTGTGCCTGGGTGCCCGTTGTTGGCAACCACCCCCTCCTCATCTCTCTTTAACCCTGCCCCCTCCCGTCTTCCACACCCCCTGCAGTACTACGGCCTCATCCTGGACCTGCTGCTGCTGGGCCTCACCCGCGCCACGGAGATCGCGGGCCCGCCGCAGTGCCCCAACGAGTTCCTCACCTTCCGCGACGTCAAGACCGAGTCGCGCCACCCCATCCGCCTCTACTCGCGGTACCTCAACCGCGTCCACATCCTCTTCCGGTGAGCGCCGGCCGCCGGTGCCCCCATTGGTCTTCTAGTCCCTGCTCTTCTCCTCCTGTCTCCTGTGGTTTCTCTTTCCCGCACACCCCCAGGCGACGCCCTTCCCTCTTAACCCTCCCTACCTCGCTCCTCACCCCCCACCCACCCCCGTCCAGCTTCAACGCGGACGAGGCCAAGGACCTCATCCAGCGCTACCTCACCGAGCACCCCGACCCCAACAACGAGAACATCGTGGGCTACAACAACAAGAAGTGCTGGCCGCGCGACGCGCGCATGCGGCTCATGAAGCACGACGTCAACCTCGGCCGCGCCGTGTTCTGGGACATGAAGAACAGGCTGCCGCGGTGAGCAGGGGCGCGGGGTCGAGCGTCGCGGAGGCGGGGCACCTGTGGTAGCTGCTGCCACGGTCGCGCTCTGCTGCGCCTCTGCTCATGGCATGGCGTCCGGTGCCCACGGTCCCTCTCATCACCCCCCGCTCCTGACCATCTCCTTCCTGTCTCCCCCGTCCCTCGTTCCGAACCCGCAGCTCGCTGACGACGCTCGAGTGGGACAACTCGTTCGTGTCGGTCTACTCGCGCGACAACCCCAACCTGCTCTTCTCCATGGCCGGCTTCGAGGTCCGCATCCTGCCCAAGATCCGCATGGCCGCCGAGTCGTTCGCCAACAAGGACGGCGTGTGGGCGCTGCAGAACGTGCACACCAAGGAGCGCACCGCGCAGGTGGGCACCGCGGCTTGGAGGCGGGGGCAGGGGGTGCCGTGGTGGGGCGCTGGAGCTCTCCGGGACAGCCACAGTCACAGTGGGCACTGGGAGTCGCGTCGCATAACGCCGCTGCATTAGCCTCACGCCTGGCCTCACCCTTGCTCTCCTCATCCCCCAGGCCTTCCTGCGTGTGGACGACGAGGGCCTCAAGGCCTTCGAGAACCGCGTGCGCCAGGTGCTCATGTCCTCCGGCTCCACCACCTTCACCAAGATCGCCAACAAGTGGTGAGACCGGCAGCCGTCTCCCCGCCCTCAACCTAGCCCAGCCATCTGCGTACGCATACATAGCCTCTCGGCCCACATGCCCATTCCCGCTCCCTACCCCTGACCTGATCTCCCCCCCCCCCTCCCCAGGAACACGGCCCTGATCGGGCTCATGACCTACTACCGCGAGGCCGTGCTGCACACGCAGGAGCTGCTGGACCTGCTGGTCAAGTGCGAGAACAAGATCCAGACCCGCATCAAGATCGGTCTCAACTCCAAGATGCCCTCGCGCTTCCCGCCGGTGCGTGCGTGCGTGCCGCACCGGCAGCCGCGCCACAGCAGCCTCCTTCAACTTCCCGCCTCTGCCCGGCCCGTTGTATTTGACCCCGATCGCCACTGACTTGTGCTCTGCCCTCTTCTCCCGCCTCTTCCCCCCCCCCCCCGCCCCAGGTGGTGTTCTACTCGCCCAAGGAGGTGGGCGGCCTGGGCATGCTGTCCATGGGCCACATCCTCATCCCGCAGGTGAGAGCAGGGAGGGAGGGGGGGCAGGCGCGGGCGGGGTTCTCGGCGGGGGGTCAGAGGCAGGGATAAAGCGCTGTTGCGCGGGGGCAAGGTTTGTCGACGTGGTCCCTGCCACCCACTTCCACTCCCCGACCTATGCATGACCCCCGCTGTCCATGCGTCGCCCCCCCCCAGTCCGACCTGCGCTACAGCCAGCAGACGGACCTGGGCGTGACGCACTTCCGCGCGGGCATGTCCCACGAGGAGGACCAGCTCATCCCCAACCTCTACCGCTACATCCAGGTGAGCGAGGACGCGCACACGGCAGGCACTAGTAGCCCCTCTTACTGTGCTCTCCACCAGGCTCGGTACAGCTTTGCCTCCTGCAGCCCCCCCTGGCTCCTTCTCATGCGCTCCCTTCTGACCCCCACCCACCACCACCCCTCTACCGCGCAGCCGTGGGAGAGCGAGTTCATGGACAGCGAGCGCGTGTGGTCCGAGTACGCGCTCAAGAAGGAGGAGGCCAAGGCGCAGAACCGGCGCCTCACGCTGGACGACCTGGACGACTCGTGGGACCGCGGCATCCCCCGCGTCAACACGCTCTTCCAGAAGGTGGGGCGTCGGTGGTGGTGGGAGGGGCGCGTGTGGGCTGCAGGCTTTTGACTGGTTGCCCCAGTTCGGTGGTTCAGCGGGCTGCGGTGTCTAATTGCCTTCTTCTTTTCTCTCTTTCCTCCCTTCTTCCCTTTCTGTTGCCCCCTTCAGGACCGGCACACGCTGGCCTACGACCGCGGCTGGCGCGTGCGGCAGGAGATGAAGGCGTTCCAGGTGACCAAGATGAACCCCTTCTGGTGGACGCACCAGAAGCACGACGGCAAGCTCTGGAACCTCAACAACTACCGCACCGACGTCATCCAGGTGGGGCCCCACGCCCCTCACCCCTCCCCTCTCGAGCTGACCTGGAGCTGCAGGTTGCTGTGCACCTGACCCACACCCGAACCTTTGCCTCACTTTTCTGTCCGCCCTTGCTTCCTTCCTTTCCCCCCCCCCCCCCCAGGCGCTGGGCGGTGTGGAGGGCATCCTGGAGCACACGCTGTTCAAGGGCACCTACTTCCCCACCTGGGAGGGTCTCTTCTGGGAGAAGGTGGGTACGAGGCCCACAGCGGGGGCTGGGGCCACCACCACCCTGCACACAGCCCGCACGGTTCACCCCACCAAACCACGCACCACCAGCCAACCGTTCACCCCACCCCACCCCAATCCTGAACCCAAACCCAACCCACACGGAACCTAACCCCAAACCGCTGCCACACCATTAGGGCATGAAGCACCCTGCGCACTCGCCCGTCTCCTCGTCCTCCTGGCAACGCGACATGGAACCCCACTGCACCCGCTGCTCAAGCAAGAAAGCACCTCATTTATTACCACCAAACCCGTCCAAAACCCGTTGCAACCCTGCAGGCGTCGGGCTTCGAGGAGTCGATGAAATACAAGAAGTTGACCAACGCCCAGCGCTCGGGTCTGAACCAGATCCCCAACCGCCGCTTCACGCTGTGGTGGTCGCCCACCATCAACCGCGCCAACGTGTACGTGGGCTTCCAGGTGAGCATTCGGTGGGGGTGCTGGAAGTGCTGGGTGCGCGCATTTTTAGGATGGACGACGCCTGACCTGAGGGCACGGCGCGATGACGTGGCGGTAAGGTCGTTAACCGTTCCACTTTGCCCCAACTGCTCCATCCCTCCTGCCCAGGTGCAACTGGACCTGACGGGCATCTTCATGCACGGCAAGATCCCCACGCTCAAGATCTCGCTCATCCAGATCATGCGCGCGCACTTGTGGCAGAAGGTCCACGAGAGCATCGTGAGTAGCGGCTCGTTGGCTTGGGTCGGATGCACCGCCTCCCTTGCCCGCGTGCTGGTTGGGGCACTACCCTGGCTGTCACGAGCGCGACGCTACGCTTCTCCTGACCTCCTCCCTCCCCCTCCCCCTCCCCCTCCCCCTGTCAGGTGATGGACCTGTGCCAGGTGTTCGACCAGGAGCTGGACGCGCTGGAGATCGAGACGGTGCAGAAGGAGACCATCCACCCGCGCAAGTCGTACAAGATGAACTCCTCGTGCGCGGACATCCTGCTCTTCGCGGCGTACAAGTGGAACATGAGCAAGCCCAGCCTCATGGCGGACACCAACGACGTGTGAGTGCTTGGGGGGAGGCTGTAGAGATGGGGTAGGCGTGTTAAGGCCAGCTTTGGTATCGGCGTCTGGCATGCAGTGAAGGCCGCCCTGCGGGCTATCCGAGGGTTGCGGCGCTCTGGGCGTCCACTGTGGGCCCCGACCTCCCATCAAACCCCTTCCGCTGTCTCACACCAGTATCGCCTCCCTTCCTCCGCCTCCGCCCCCGCAGCTACGACCAGAAGCCGTCGAACAAGTACTGGGTGGACGTGCAGCTGCGCTGGGGCGACTACGACTCGCACGACATCGAGCGCTACACGCGCGCCAAGTTCCTGGACTACACCACGGACAACATGTCCATCTACCCCGCGCCCACGGGTGCGTCTGCGGGCTGGGCGGAAAGGGCTGTCAGCGCACGGGAGCGGGATCAGCACAGGAGGGCAAAACTGATCTGCCCGACTTCTGGGCCGCATGGTACTGCTAGCCCCGCGTCCCCGGGCCCTGGGCTCGCCCTCCCTTTCAATCTCCCAGTCCAACCCGCGTTCCTCACTGTCCGCAGGCGTGATGATCGGCGTGGACCTGGCGTACAACCTGCACTCGGCCTTCGGCAACTGGTTCCCCGGGATCAAGCCGCTGGTCATCCAGGCGCTGGCCAAGATCATGAAGTCCAACCCGGCGCTCTACGTGCTGCGCGAGCGCATCCGCAAGGGCCTGCAGCTCTACTCCTCGGAGCCCACGGAGCCCTACCTCAGCTCCCAGGTGCGGGCGCAAAAGGCCGGGCCATGCAACGGCTTGGAAAGGTGTTGATGCCCGTCCACCTCAAGTGATGGGCTCGTTTCCACTAATCCTACCAGATTGTTTCCTGCCTGACCCAAGCCAGAAGGCTGGTGTCCTCACCCTTCCCCGCCTGTTCCCCTCTCCCCACCCCCAGAACTACGGCGAGCTGTTCTCCAACCAGACGGTGTGGTTCGTGGACGACACCAACGTGTACCGCGTCACCATCCACAAGACCTTCGAGGGCAACCTCACGTGAGAGACCGCTTCCCGGGGCCTCCAGCACCCGCTTCCCCCCCCCCGTCCTGCTCGGCCTTTCAACCGCCCTACGCATGCACCCTCTACTGCCGCCCGCCTCCTCACGCGCCTCCCTCTCCCTCCCTCCTTCCACCCTTCGCAACACAGGACCAAGCCCATCAACGGCGCCATCTTCATCTTCAACCCGCGCACCGGGCAGCTGTTCCTCAAGATCATCCACACCTCGGTGTGGGCGGGCCAGAAGCGCCTGAGCCAGCTGGCCAAGTGGAAGACGGCCGAGGAGGTGGCGGCGCTGGTGCGGTCGCTGCCCGTGGAGGAGCAGCCCAAGCGCATCATCGTGACGCGCAAGGGCATGCTGGACCCGCTCGAGGTGCGTGGGTGGTACAGCTTGGTCCCTGCAATGGTCGGGGGGAGTGTATGGGGCGTCGCTCAGCGTCGCAAGGCTGGGGCGTGCCCATCACGGCTGTCTACTGGTGTGCGTGCGGCAGTGCGTCTGTACGTAACCCGCCCTCCCAATCTCTCCCCCTCCAGGTGCACCTGCTGGACTTCCCCAACATCGTCATCACGGGCTCCGAGCTGCAGCTGCCCTTCCAGGTGGGGACCCGCTCCTGGGGGCTGCGCAGCTGACAGCGTAGCACGCAAAGCGTTGGGCCCATCCTTTCCTTCTCCCATCCCATCACCCACCCACCCTCGGGGTTGAGCTTTCCCTGGCTTGTAAGAGCAGTCCTGTACTCATCCCAAAATAACCCCTCCACCCCACATCTCTCCCTACCCCCACCCTGCACTTCCCAGGCGGCCATCAAGCTGGAGAAGTTCGGCGACCTCATCCTCAAGGCCACCGAGCCGCAGATGGTGCTGTTCAACATCTACGACGACTGGCTCAAGACCATCTCGTCCTACACCGCCTTCTCGCGGCTCATCCTCATCCTGCGCGCGCTGCACGTCAACCCCGAGAAGGCGCGCATGATCCTGCGCCCCGACAAGTCCATCGTGACTCAGCCGCACCACGTGTGGCCGTCGCTGACGGACGAGCAGTGGATCAAGGTCGAGGTGGCGCTCAAGGATCTGATCCTCGCGGATTACGGCAAGAAGAACAACGTCAACACGCAGGCGCTGACGCAGTCGGAGATCCGCGACATCATCCTGGGCGCCGAGATCACGCCGCCGTCGCAGCAGCGGCAGCAGATCGCCGAGATCGAGAAGCAGGCGCGCGAGGGCGGGCACATGACGGCCGTCACCACCAAGACCACCAACGTGCACGGAGACGACCTCATCGTCACCACCACCTCGCCGTACGAGCAGGTACGGCAAAGTCCGTGTGGGAACCGGGTCGAATCTTCGAAGCTGTGCAACCATGGAGGGGGGCTTTCATTGTTCACCGAGCGGCCATCAAGTCACGCACCTCACCCCTCCACTGCGTTCCCCACTCATCCCCTCCACAGGCGGCGTTCGGCTCCAAGACGGAGTGGCGCGTGCGCGCCATCTCGGCCGCCAACCTGCACCTGCGCGTCAACCACATCTACGTCAACAGCGACGACATCCGCGAGTCGGGCTACACGTACGTGCTGCCCAAGAACCTGCTCAAGAAGTTCATCTGCATCGCGGACCTCCGCACGCAGATCGCGGGCTACATGTACGGCGTGTCGCCGCCGGACAACAGCCAGGTGCGTGCGCGCGCTCGTGCTTTGCTGGCGGCGCTGGTGGAGGGGGGTGGAGTGCTCCTGCCCCTCTGTACTCGGGCTTGTGCAACTGCTCTTAGCCGCTCTCCTCCCAGCCCCGCTCCCCTCCCGGCCTCCCCACCCTGCTCATCGTCCCCACCCACCCACCCACCCCCCAGGTCAAGGAGGTGCGGTGCATCGTGATGCCCCCCCAGTGGGGCAACCACCAGCTGGTCAACCTGCCCGCCAACCTGCCCGAGCACGACTACCTCAAGGACCTGGAGCCGCTGGGCTGGATCCACACGCAGCCCAACGAGCTGCCGCAGATGTCGCCGCAGGTGGGGCCGGGGTCCTGCGGGGCGGGCCGTCCGCACCCCTGGGCCGGCCCGTGTGCACGGTTCCTGCTGTCCCCGAGTGTATTGATAGCGTCGGCTCCGACTTCTCTCACAAGCTATGTTCCTGTGGGATGATTCGCTCACCTTCCACCCTCTTGCTCCCTCCTCCCCAGGACGTGATGGCGCACGCCAAGATGCTCGAGTCGCACCGCACCTGGGACGGCGAGCGCTGCGTGCTGGTGACCGTGTCCTTCACGCCCGGCTCCTGCTCGCTCACGGCCTACAAGCTCACGCCGCAGGGCTACGAGTGGGGCCGCTCCAACAAGGACGTGTCGGCCAACCCGCAGGTAGGCGCGCGCGCCGCCTCCCCCGCTGCACCTGCCGCCCTGAGCGCCCGGTTGCCTCCTCCGCCCACAGTCCTCACGCGCCGCCGTGCCTCCTGCTGCCACCTCCGCCTGCAAGATCCTGCCCTTCTAAGCTCACCCTTTCCCTCCCCTTACCCCCACTTCCAACCCCCCAGGGCTACAAGCCCGACTTCTACGAGAAGGTGCAGCTGCTGCTGTCGGACCGCTTCATGGGCTTCTACATGGTGCCGGACGCGGGCTCCTGGAACTACAACTTCATGGGCGTCAAGCACAGCGCATCCATGAAGTACGGCCTGCGCCTCAACAACCCGCGCGAGTTCTACCACGAGGTCCACAGGTGGGCGAGCGGGGGGCAGAGGAGGGGCACGGCGATAGATTGCGGGTTATGGAGGGGCAGGCGTACGTGGCGCAGGCCGCAAGAGACGGAGGTGCATACTCGTTTGCCCACTGCATCCCCCCCTTCCCCCGCTCTTCCCTGCCTCCACCACAGGCCGACCCACTTCCTGGAGTTCTCCACGCTGGAGGACGCCGACCCGGGGGTGGACGTGGAGAACCACTTCACGTGAGCGCAGCAGGCGCAGCACGGAGCGCAGAGCTGGCGGGGACGTAGCACGCGCGGCGGCCGGGAGCCGGTCGGGGTGCATGCGGCGCCGGATGGGCCGAGGGGCGGTCTTTCCGGGCTGGACTGGCGCAGTCGTATAGGTTGAGGAGGATGCGGGGAGAGGCAGGCGCCAGGCGTGCGTGTGCCGCGGCGGCCCATCGCC
The DNA here is from genome assembly GCA_016858145.1 of Edaphochlamys debaryana. NCBI lineage: Eukaryota > Viridiplantae > Chlorophyta > Chlorophyceae > Chlamydomonadales > Edaphochlamys > Edaphochlamys debaryana. The sequence continues at coordinate 544,616 of JAEHOE010000074.1, forward strand.
CGCGTAGCCTCGGGAACCCGGGATGGGTCGGGGAATGGGGAAGGTGGAGGAGGGGGATTGGCGGTCGTTCCTGATGTGAAACAAGGAATTCAAGGAAGGGTGTGGCGACACGGGAGGCAGCAGGGCTTTGCCGCGGAGGCCGTAGCCCGGTGGCTGAGGTGGTGGAGAGCTAAGGTGTGGCTAGCGGGCCACAGGCATGGAGGATTAACGTAGGTCGATGGGGTCTTCCTAGCATTGATGCTGCGCTGATAGCTCTAGAGTTGCGGCGACGGGGCTCAACACGCTTGTGCGTAACCGGCTGGCTGCAGGCGCACTCTGTGCTGAGGGTTGAGTCAAGCAAAGCCTGAAGTTGACCAAGATAGATGGAGTGCTTTGGGGAGGAGAGGGGAGAGGCTGATGTGCTTATGCTCGGCATGGTCTGGTGTGGGTCAGGGGTAGACGAAGCGGTCTGGTTGAAGGCGTTACGCGGTGTAACTCGGGTCTGTCCACGGTACTGGTAGGCGGCGCAAACGGCCATGCAATTCCAGCCGCCTCGAGCGACTGCCTCGCCGTATTGCGTGAGGTGCGCTCCTCCATAGTTGACGCTGGCCCAGCCGTCAATCTCCATCACACCGATTCTTCTTCTGCCACACGGCCCACGCATGACTGTATTATTTTGGGACTGGGGCCCCGACCATGCAGCCGCCGGGGCAACGCCGGCCGCTCGACAGCAGCAGCAGCGGGAGCAGGGAGTAGTAGCCACTTCAGAGTTACATCAGGGCAAGGTTGCCCACAATACAAGCATGTCTATGCGCACCGCTGCATCACACGCACTAGCACTCTCTATAAGAGAGTCCGCCCTTCTCAAGAGGGCCGGGCACCCGACGCGGCGGTCCCCGCACGGTCGTGTCCCGGGTTTGCCGCCCACGACCCCCACGCTCCCCACGCCCCCCCCACCAGTCAGCCGGTCAGCTCTACCTAACGACTCACCACAGCAGCTAGGCTATGTCGACACACGCAACACGGTCAGAACCTTAAGCCAGGCTCGCGGAGGCCGCCACAGACGTGGACACCCTCCGGAAGCAGTAGAGCGCCTGCAAGCCCACGAAGCGCCCTCAGCCCGGTGGGGGCCGTTTAGGAGATGAACTTCTTCACGTACCTGCAGCATGCATACAGAGCAAGAGCAGAGCAAGCAGTTGAGCGACAACCCTGATTGCCGGAAGCGCGTTGCGCGACGTGGCCACCCGGGACGCCCCTTGTCACTCCGGAACGCCCCTAACGTTTCAAGCGCGTCATGCCAGGGCACGGCTAGCCAGCGCACTCACTCGGTGAGGAAGGCGCGGGGGCTGATGGCCTCCACCACGATGGGCATATAGGTGTGGTTCGTTCCGCACAGCTCCGAGCACTGGCCGTAGAACACGCCCTCGCGGTTGATGGTCAGCCAGACCTGGTTCAGACGGCCCGGCATGGCGTCCATCTTGATGCCCAGCGCCGGCACCGCCCAGCTGTGAATCACGTCCGAAGCGGTGACCAGCAGGCGGATGAGCGTGTTGGTGGGCAGCACCAGGCGCTCGTCGACCTCCAGAACGCGCAGCTGGCCGGGCTGCACCTCCGTGAGCATGTAGCTATCGAAATTGTAGCTGACAGCCTGGGGCGCCGGCGTCTTCGCAGCCAGGGCGTTCTTAATGCGGTCCTTCAGCTCAGAGCGGAAAGAGGGGTCCGCCTTGAGCTTCGCCTTCAGGTCGGCAGAGTACCCGGTCATTTTTGGTGTCGGGGCCGCTAAGGCTACGTGTGGCTAATGCCGAGCTGCTGTGGCTAACGCGCCTAGCGGTGGGGGTCAGTATGGACACGGCGGCAAGTCTCGAGTGACGCTTTCATGCGCATGGGCATGGGCAGTACCGCGCGGTACCTCCACGCCGCGCGGGGGAGTGGAGGGGTCGGGGGGGTCCGTTATTCCCCTGCCTCACACCTCCATCGCCAGCACCGGCCCCTGCCTGACCAGGCGGTAGCACACCGGCGCCTTGCGCCCCTTGCCCCCCTGGCGCCCCTGCCCGTCCACCCACACCTTCGCGTCCGGGTACTTCTGAAGTTCGCCCTACAGGTGGGGCCTTGCGCACGGCCAACCTCACGCCTGACTCGATCGTGCGGCACCGCAGGCACCTTCGACACTTACCTAATCAGGCCCATAGGCTGTGACAGCCACCGCTACGCTCGTGCTCCGGTGCACGAGGCTCTCTGGTGTACCGTATATGGGCATATGGCGTGCGACTGCTCCAGCGGCCAGCGGGCCTGCATCTTCCCTGTGCCCGTCGTACGATGGTGTTCTCTGTCGCCTGTCGCGGATTATGGGCCCTCCGCCCCTCCCTAGTCCGCAGGCGTCCCCTAGCCACAGTTGCCAGCCCCTTGGGCCCACTCGCTCCCGCTCTCACGCACCCGCCCACCCCCCGAGCCCGGCACCTTCACACGCCCACGCTCGACAGTCCATCAGGGTCCATCCTGGACCTTCATGGACACACACATGTAGCCCATCACCCGGGCCGCGTCCCGTCGGCAGCATCCACCCGGAGACCAGGCCCTGAGGCGGCGAAGCAGCGGAGGCGCCCGCGCCTCCCTCACACGGCACAGGCGGCACGCTACAGATGCATCCGAGTGAGCTCACATTCCCCCCAGATTTCAAGGCCTTCACCTACGCCTGATCTCCTGCAGGCGTACATACCGGTCGTGCTGCCAGTTGGTGCGCCAGGTTCCCCCTAGCCAACTGCTCCAGACCGCCTCCGCCTATACCCTAGCCTGCAGACCAGAGCCTTGGACTGGCCGCACTTGCATCTGTCAGTGTCGTTCTTGAGCCGCTGAGTCCCTTCCACTCCAATGCTAGAACCCTGCTCGCCTCCACGCTGGAGCCCACGACCGCAGCCCGTGCCAGCCGTCCCCCGCAGGGCGGCTGGACCTCCTTCCCAGCACCTCACGCTTCACCCGTCGCCTGCACTCAGCCCTCAGATCCTCTCTGGCCCCTTCGTCAGCTCTATTCTGGCCGCTGGCACCATCACCACTCACTGCGCCGCCAGCTCTACTCCCATCAGTCACCCTTAGTCACCCTTCTTCCACGTGATGCCCTGGAAGTAGTCCGTCTCCTCGCGGTACATGCGGTACGGATCTGCGGGGTTGCGGTACACGCCCACGCTGGCGGGGTCGGGCAGGGCGGCGGTGACGTCACCGGGCGCCGGCTCGGCGGCGGCGGCCTCGGGCGAGGGGATGTGCGTGGGGAAGGGCACGCCCCAGGTGGCCCGCAGTGCGGAGTTGGCCAGTCGGGAGTCGCGGAGGAAGACGGAGCGGCCCGCGGGCCCCGGCACCTGGCCGCGGACGTAAACCAGGTTGCGGGAGGCGTCCACCTGGGGGTGAGGGGGTAAGACGGGGGAGGTTGGAGCTGAAAGGGATCACGTCGCCTGCACCGCAGAAGCATAGCACGCATGGGTACATGCCACCGTGAGGTGATGAGGGGTGAGGCGGCGAGGGGAAGGCGCGTGCAGTACCCGGAAGGGCAGGGGAGAGGAGTGGCTCAACGACCCTGCTCAACGACCTCCCTCCTGTGCATCACCGCACCAGCACCAGCGCCCCCGCCCCTCCCACTCCCCGCCCCACCTTGTACACCAGGCAGTTGTGCACGGTGCGGCGCTCGTTGCCCATGCAGCCGGGCAGCTTCTTGCCCTTCCACACGCGGCCGGGGTCCTGCCGGTTGCCGATGGCGCCGGGCGCGCGGTGCGACAGCGACACTCCGTGCGAGGCGGGCTGCCCCTTGAAGCCCCAGCGCCTCATCACGCCCTGCGCGGGGGTGCGGCGGAGCAGGAACGGCAGCTGAGCACACTAGCATACATGAGCCCCAACTCGCAGCCGCCTTGCACTGCACTGCGCCCATATCCACGCCGCCCCGCTCATCCCTTCCGCCCTCCCGCTTTCGCACCACGCGCGAGCGAGCTCTGCCACTTGCGCCGCATCCCCAGCACCGCGTCCCCGCATGACCTTTGCTTCCCGGCCCCCGCCCCTTCATCCGCTCCGCCCCGCCCCCGCCCCCCACCTGGAAGCCCCTCCACTTGGTCCACCCCGTCACGTCCACCCGCTGCCCTGCCACGAAGTGCGCCCCCCCGATGCGGGTGCCCACGGGCAGCAGTGCGTCGGGCGACACGGGCCACTCCGCCACCAGCTTCTTGAAGGGCACGCCCGCCTGCGCAGGCAGTGGGTGGAGGGAGGCGGGGGGAGGCGGGGAAGGGCCGGGGAAGGGGCACGCAAGGCGTTGGTGGGCAGGCGAGTGCTGGGGCGTGCGGTGCAGGGCACAGGGGTAGATGGAGGTCGGGGGCAATGGCCCTCGGCAGGTGCAGTTACCGGTAGCCCGCCCCCCTGGCCGCACCTTGAGGAAGAAGCCCGCCTGCGAGGGCGCCAGGCACTTCTGCCGCTTGTGCCCCGAGCCCAGCATGAGGGCGGTGTAGCCGTGCACCTCGTGCGTCTTGACGCCCACCACCTGGGGGGGGCCGGGCAGGAAGGGGGGAGAGGGCGGTTAGCAGGGGGGACAAGGCGGGTAGGCGAGGAGGTAGAAGAGGCGAGGCAGGAACGCTGAGTGAGCGGGCGGGAGCAGGAAGGCAAAGAGCCAGGAGGCACGGCCCCCCCTCCGCCAGCGTGCGCCCTGCAGCAGCCCTGTCCAGGACAGCAACTCTGAGCGGTTTCAGGTTCCCAGCGCTCCCCCGACCGCTCCATTCGGGCCCCTCAAGACCCCCCCGCGCGCCCCGTCTTGCCTGGCACTCGTCAATCCACAGCACCGTCAGGGGCACGCGCACGCCGTGCTCGTCCCACTCCTGAGTCATGCCCGCCTTGGTGGCGATGCAGCCCACGCGCAGGGAGCTGTCCTGCAGGGGCCGCGGCCCCAGCGGGGGGACCTCGGGGGCAGGGGGCTTGGCGCGCTGGTGTGCCCGGATTTTGTCCTGCACGATGGCCGAGATGCGCTCCGGCAGGTGGAACCGAGGCTTGGGCGGCAGGTAGCCGAAAGCGCGTAGCTGTTGGAGCTGAAGGCCGGTGGAGAGGCTCCCCGAGGAGCTGGGCCCAGTGCTGTGGCCCCTGCTGTCGCCGGGGCAGCGGAGAGACGTGCTGGCCAGCGAGTTGCTGCCGGTGCGGGCGACCACGTCCAGCCCGGGGACTGAGCATGCCGCCCCTCGATCGCAGTCCGACGGCGTTTCCCCTAGGTTTGGGGTGCCAGCGCTCGCTGTCTCCGCCGCGACGAGCAGTCGGCCGCTCGTCGCCATCAGCTGCTCACATCGCTGGGCTTGCTGGGCGGTCGCCGCGACGGCGCCGCGCAACAACCGGCCCAGCATTACAGTACAGATCTACTTTTGGCGCAATTTATCTTGCGCAGCGTCGGGTGTCGGGTGATGAATGGCAAAGGCCAGCTCCCTAGCTTGGAGAGACGCTCCTATACTCTTGACATGTACAAGTGGGTGCCGCAAAGAGTACTGCTCGGGGTCGCGCGGATGCACTGCATGCTGCCGTGCACGTCGCTGCACTCCCACCCTGGCCGTCCTCGTTGTCTGGGCACACGTACAACAAAGGCACAAGCGGAGCACACTAAACATACGTGCAATGCAACACAGCCTCCGTCGGCCCCCGGTGCCGGCAGCCCCGGAATTGTCATGCCGGGTGCCGGCGCGAGGAACACAACCTCGCCCCGCAAGGCTCTGGCCACGCTTAGCGGCCTCCAAGGACCATAAAGCAGCGGAGATAGAGGCCGGAGCTCCAGCATCCAGGCAGGATACGGCAGGGCCAAGCTCGAGGGGGTGGGGTGCGGCCTCCGCGCCACCCGAAACACCACCCCAGCCACCCGATTCAGCAGGCATCACAAGCAGCGCTGTACCCCCAGCGCCTGAAGCTGGAGGCGACAGCCATGAAGACCCGGGACCAGGCCCAGGCAATGAAGGCACAGGGCCCGGCGTCAGTGGAGGGGGTGGAGGCGACGGTGGCGGCGGCCGCGACTCCAGCGGGGCCTCGGGCGCTGGCGGCGGCGATGGTGGCGAGCCGGCAGCGCCTTCCCGCTACCCGCCGTGGCTGCGGGTGAGAAGCAGACAGTGCTCAGTTTCTTCTGCCGTATGACCGTCAGCGTTCACTCCTCACCTGGGAACCTTTGCTATTTGCACCGCCCGCGGACGCCCGCATGGCTCCTGCCGGCCTCGCCAGTCTCCCCGCCAGCCTTCCTGTCTGAACTCGCGGCCCCTCACTCCAAAATTCTCGTCAGGTGTGGCTGATTGCTTGCGGGGCGCTGTACGCGCTGGCTCTGAGGCCGCGGCTGTTTGCGGAGCGGGAGGAGCTGCGAAAGCACGTGGAGAAGGAGGCGGCGGCGTACCAGAAGTACGAGGAGGACTGGGACAGGTGGGGTGGGGGGTGGGCGGGTTGACGGGGCAGTGGATGGCGGGTGGCGGCTGGGTGGGGATTGACGATGGGAAGAAGGAGTCATAAGTGAGGAGGGGGGCTCGCGGGGAACAGGGGAAGCGGGTGTGGTCTTGCCAGGCACCGGGGATGGGGAAGCTGAGGCGATATACGTGGGCCGAGATGTGCAAAGTGGTTTCCCGACATACCTAGGATTCGCTCCGTGACCTCGCCCTCTGCCACCCCCGTCCCGTGTCGCAGCCTGGTTGCCGCACACTCAGCGCGGCAGGCGGAGGCCGCGGAGCAGCGGGGAGCGGGTGCGGCCCGCAAGGGCCGGGCGGGCGGGAGCCAGGGGCGAGGGGCCGGCACTCCGCCGCCGCCTGCGCCGCCGGGGACCGCCACAGCCTGACGCCACGAGCTCCTTCAGGGCAGCCTGCAGCCCCGTGACTGCACGAGCTTGGCAGGGCCACGTGGGTTGGCAGATCTGCAACTCTGCGGCTCGCTGACGCCTTGAGCAGTAGGAGGGATGGAGGACGGTAGCAACGATGTGCGCACGCCTCTGCACGCGGTGCTCCAGCCAGCAGCGAGGTGGGTGGGGCTGCCCTCGGGCTATCCGGGAGCGTGTCTGGATGTCTGGCAGCGGAGGATGCTGGGGCTGGGAGCAGGCTGGGAGCTCGCCGCGTGTCCCCGGGGGCTGCGCTTGTGCCAGGGCTTGTGATGGCATTTGAGAGTGTATCCACCTCCTCCCGCCCACCCGGGGCCCTTGATGTCCCTTGCCTGCAGGCTACGAGGGGTCACGCGAGCTGGCGGGTGTGCAGAGGACGCCGCCGGCCGAACTCGGGAGGGCTTCGTCAGTTGGTCGGCTGGATGCAAGCGGAGGCGTTGAATGAGGGGCTGGACCGGCGCAGCAGCAGGCCTAGCACGTGTTTGGATAGGCTTTGGATAGGCTAGCGCTGTGCGGACTTGGCTCCTGGCAGTCTGGCAGCGTACGGACTCCCCAATGACGGTTCTTTGATGGCGTTACACATGTGTAACACTGCCACTGGGGCTCGCAAGGCCCTCTTGGTGCCTTCCTGTCCGAAAGTCAACTGCCAACAGCTTGCATCCTGCGTGCTCCCTTTTCATCAAAATTAATTCAGCATGTTTCAGCAATCGAGGTGCTTCATGCGTTCGAGCAGAGGATGGGCGCATGGGCCACACCCCACAATGGCCCTCACGCCAAACTCACCAACAGTAGTACAATACTTCACGCGTACCACGTACAAATTTATCACTGTACTATACAAGGAAGCAATGCAAAGTATCTTCGCGATGGCAACACTGCGTCACTGCAACTGACAGACAGAGGACAGGTTCTCTACTTAGCGAGTGACATGGCGAAGCGAGTCTACTCGACGCCCGCCCAACCCTGCCCAACGCCCTTGCCATCCACCTCACCCGGCCGTGTTATGGACGGCGAGGCCCATCTTGCATTCCGGCAACCTGGAACCCCACAGCTCTAACCCCCAGCTCTAAGATAAGACAGAACCCGCCGCCCCCCCCCCGCGCGGGCACACCGTCTGCCGCGGCCATCCTGCAATCCCCCCCGGGCGCCCGCAGCGTGCCGCCTTCGCGCTGACGCTCTGGCCGTCTCCCTCATGCAGGGGCGGCAGGGCTGCTGCACTCTGCCTCTCCAGGCCTACTTAGCTCGCCGACGACGGTGCCGCTGCCCTCGCCGTGGTCGAAGGGACCCACGCGGCTGAGTGCGTCTGGGGCGTGCCGAGGCCACGCTGCGTGGGGAGGAGGGAAGATTGGGGTCAGGTTGGGGTCCGCACGGAGGCATCTGACAAGCGGGTGGGCAGCGCATGGCAGGGCCCGGTGCATCGGCTCGTGGGGATTCGGCAAACAACAGCCCTCCGGATACCCTCGATCCAAGCGTGCAGCCCATCCCCCCTGCCAATAGAAATGCTCGCTCGCCCCCACAGCTCACCTCCTAGCCAAGCCCCAGGGGCGGCTCGCGCCACTAACCCGCGCGGCCCGCAGGGGTTGCCGTGGTTACCGGGGTCCCGTCCAGGGTCGCGCAGCGTCTAGCGCCGACCTGCGCGGCGGCCGCCTCCCGCGCACAGCGGCGGGCATAGCCCTCAAGGGCGGCCGTGAGCTCCGGGGGAGGGTTGGCCCGCTCCCAGGCCTGCCGCGCGTGCAGGGCGGCGCTGGTGTACTCCCGGAACTTGAGGGCGCTCTGACTCTGCCACAGCAGGGCCGGGCTGCAGGGAGGGCGGGCGTAGGGTGCAAGATTCAGGGCGAGTCGGTGCTGCCGGCACCGTGGTTGCAAGGGTGCTACACGACGGCAGGCAGCGCCCGGGGCTTCGGCCAGCCGCGGCACGGCGGCAGACCACTGCTGCATTTGCAGCAGGAGGTACCGTCACTAGCGCCGTGCGTCCCGCCCCCCACCCCGCACAGCACCAAGCCAACTTACTCGTGACCATGAATGCGCCGCGCCACACCGGGGGGAAGGCGGGCCAGGACGGGCTCCGAGGTCGGGACCGTGGGACTGACTGTTGGGAGGGCTCGAGTGACGACGAGTGCGGCGCTGCAGGGAAGAAGGAGGGGCAACGGGGGCTTGAGCGCCTGACCCCCCTCCCCCCACAGCGCCGGGCCTGTAGCGAGCCGCCGGAGGCACTGCGTGCCAGACCCGCGCAGGTAACAAGCCCCAGGTAACTTCGAGTTGGGCGCGGCTTCAAAGTCGCCTGCCTCGTCCTCGTTTCCCCCCTCAGCGCGTAGAGGTCCAACCCTGAGTGCAGCCGCCGGAGAGCTGACGGACATGTGCTGGTAACCGCCAAGCGCCCAAGACCCTGACGGTAACAAGCGACCAAACTTTGCTAATCGCTTCTTTCTGCCTGCTACAATTGCTGTCATGTCACGTCATGCCTTGGGCAGCAGGCGACTGGTTCCCCGGGCCGTGCCCTTGCGCACTCGTTTGCCTGACACTCTCGTCTTTTAACCCTGAGTGCACCCGGACTCTTGTGATTTCTGAACGTTCCCCGCCGCATCCCCGACTTACTTCGTCGCCATGGAACCGTGCTGGTGAGAGTTGGCGTTGGGGCCGAGCGGTGAGCTGAACATCAGGCCCAAAACCGTGCGCTGCAGTGGGCAGGGAAAGGAAAAGGCGTCGTAAAAGTTGCGCCCGCGGAGGCCCAGTCGACGCCACTCGGGCCCAGCCCGCGCTCTCGGGTCACCGCCCTCACCTCCATAACGCCAGAGACGCCACGCTTGCCGTCCTTCTGCGGATGAGGGGCAACAGGGTACAGCTTGGAAAAGTCTCGGCGGCTCGCGGGTCGCCGAGAAGAGGCATCGCGCTGCGCGTTCTCGCAGCACCAGGGCGTCGGTCAACAGGTGTTGGCCCGGCCTCGCAAGCAGCTCACCTGCATGGTTGTTCGTGGGGCTGGGAGGCAGCCTGTGGCTGTTTGCTCGCTAGAGGAGAGGCGATGGTATCAGGGCTTATGGCTACGAGTGGACGTAGTAGTGGCTCGCTGAGAAGCTCTGTGTGCTTCTTGTAGTTCCCTGGACCGTACGTGCTGGCCCCTTCCGGCCCGGCCCGCTGGGCCAGCCAGCCAGTCGCCAGCGACCAGCAAGCTGGCCCAAGCTGGCCCTCTCCATCTCCCGCTCTCTACCCGCCCAAGCCGCTGTATACTCCATAACTGCTTGCAGCACGGTGGGGGGGCCTGCCAGCCCTCCGGGGCTGTCCCCGCAAAATCGGTGCAGACTACGAGGAAAGAAGACAATTCACGTTCTAGTGGCAATTAACACTGACATCACTAAATGTGGGCTTCGTTTAAGAGTCTGGGGGAGCTTGCCAGCCCGCTGGCGCAAGGGCCAGTCGCGCGCGGGCTTTGGTGAGAGCTCGGTTTGGCTAGGCGTACGAGAGCGTGATGAGGGGCTAACTGATCAACAATGATGAGCTGTGCGCACCAGCAGACTGGTCGGCGAGCTAACCGATGGATCGGCCCAATACACCGTGCCCTCCTCCCCAGCCGGCCCCCCGAGGTCTCCGCTGCTCACCTTCTCCCAACAATCACTCACGCCCCTGGCCTCCTCATCATCGTGTCTCAGGTATGAGGTTTACTGCCCAACGCCATGTCAAGGCAGATGGTCAGGCCGCTCTGGCGCCTCTCCTGGGCCCTCCTGGGCGCCCGCCCGCCCTACACCCCTTCCCCCTTCAACCGCCTTGGGATCACCATGCCCGCCTCCCCCTTCAACCGCCTTGGGATCGCTTGGGGCGGCCGGGCGGCTGTCCTCCGCCTCAACGCTCAGTCGGCTGATGCTGAGTGTACCCTCGATCAGCAGGGCTGACCACGGAGACTGCGGGGATGAGGCAACCCGACGATTAGCACCAAGTCCCCTCTCTGAGGAATGTCAGCACCAGCACTTCCACCAGGACAGCCGCGCACATCGCCACGTCCACCAGTCATTGAAGGCCCTTCGGGACCCACGTGCACCCCATCAGCGCCCAGCTGCCATTGCGGCTGCTGCTGAGAACCCCCACCCCCCTGCGCCTGGTGAGAGTATGGTCTTCGGAGGCGACCAGCTCATCGATATGAATACGCCCTGCATTCTATCCAATACCATCCTGCCTGCCAAAGACGCGTTCCGACCCAATCTGCATGAGTCCTCCCTTTCACTAATGTCAACCTCCACGGGACCTTGATGAGATCACCTTCAGAATCATGTCCAAGCATGCCTCTACCCTAAACACCGGGTCTGGCAGATTCTACCGCGAAGGTTACAATGGATGCCTATGCCGCATCCAGCAGATATCTAGATGTCACAATAGTGGTCGCAGTTTGGCAAGGTGGGCCTGGGAGCCCGGTAGTCACCTCCCGAGGGACGGAGGGACAGCGCGGGCCCCGCCCGCCAATATCTTCTGCCACGCTCAGCCGGTACAATGCTACCTACAACAGCCCCTCGAGAGCGTCAACCCTGGCTGCGGCTGCCGGCTATGCGCCCGGCTGCAGGCCATTCCAACCTTGCAGTTGACGCGGGGGCAGCTGTCGCACCTAGGCCCGTCCCGCCCTGCCGCCTCAGGCCTGGCGCAGGTGCGGCATGTCCTTGAGCGATCGCAGCTTCCGCACGGGCACGGGCGGCGGCGACGGCAGCAGCGGGGCCCCGCCGCCGTGCGACACGCGCCGCTCCGCCAGCGGCGCCAACGGCCCGGCCACGTACATTCGCAGCGGGTCCAGGAAGCCGCCCCCAGCGCTGTGCCCCCCAAGCGACACCCGCGGCTCGCCCGAGCCGCCACTCGCCTCCGACGCGCCCCCGCCGCTCGCGTTCACGATGCGGCTGGCGGCCGCGGCCCCGAAGCTGCGTGCCAGCTGGTCGCCCAGCCGCCGCGGCGCGAGTGCGGCGCGCGGCGTGCCTGCGTTGCTGCCGCTGTGTATGCTGCCCGAGTTCGTAGCCGACAGCGCACCCGAGTGCGGCGCCGAGCCGGCGCCCGTGTCCGCGTCCGAGGCGTAGGAAGACATGGGCTGCAGCTCCTGGAGGATCGACAGCGGCCGGCCAGCGGGGTGGGCGGAGGAGGCAAAGAGCGGCTGCCCGGGGGCGGTGGCGAGGGCGGCGCCGGTGAGGCTGGTGCTGGAGCCCCGCGCCGCGGCGCCCAGCGGCGCGAGCGGCGCGCCGCCAGTGAGGCTGGTGCGGATGCGCGGCAGCGGCCCGGCGGCGACGGCGGCGGCGGCGTGCGGGCTGCCGTACCGGGACGGCCGGGGGCCGTACTCCACGAACGCGGCGTTGGACTCGGATACGGTGCGCTTCTTGGAGTAGGGCAGGCTGGGCAGGGGCAGGCTGGGCGGCGTGGGGGTGAAGAGGCCGGCCGAGGCCGTCGATGCCTCAGCCACCGGAGGATGCCCAGCGCCCGAGCTGGGGCCCGAGGTGGGCTCCAGCGCTTGGAGCCGCTCCCGTGCGAGGGCCACGCGGGGGCTGGCCGATGCTCCGCTGTCGCTAATGCGCGCCGGCAGCCCCAGCGGCGGCGCAGGGGACAGGCCGCTGCTGGTGCCGGCGTTACTTGTGGGCTGCACCTGCAGAGCCATGATGGCGCGACGGCCCGCGCGCGGCGGCGGAATGGGGCCGCCGCCGACGGTGGCGGCTCCCGTGGACACGGCTGGCGGCGGCGGCACGGTCCCGTCCGCCGGCGGCGGGACAAGCGAGCCCGCCTCCGTCAGCACGCAGCCGCGGGGCGTGGGCGTGGTGGCGGCGCGCTGCAGCGCCCGGCTCGTGACTGGGTCCTTGGCGGGGGCGGGCTCGGACGTCGTGGGTGGAAGCAGGACGGGCGGGGGCGCCGGGGGCGCTGCGACGGGTTCCAAGAGCACCCGCTGGGACTTGGAGCGCCATGCGAGGCCGGGCTGGGCTGGCGGCAGAGCAGAGCCGCCCGCGTAGCTCTGCCGCCGGCTGGGGCCGCCCTCGTCCGCCGCCGCCCCGGCGCCCGGCCCCACACCGTCGGCGTAGCTCACCCGCCGGCTGGGCCCCGCGTCGCCCGCGAGTGCCGCCGCCGTCGCGTCCATTCGGTCCCGCCACACGGGCGCCTGAGCGCCCGAGTTGGGGCCCGAAGCGCGGCCGCTGCCTCCAACCGCAGCGGGGCTGCAGTCCCGCTGCTGCTGCGCTGCCGCCTCTGCCCCCGCCTTCTCCTCCAGCTCCATCTTGAGCCGCAGCGCCAGGCCCGACTGGGAGACTCGCGACGCTCGCGAGTTGGCGCGTGAGAGCTGGGTGCTGCGGGGCGGCATGGGGACGGGGCTGAAGGTGGCCGAGGGGACGGGCGCGGGGCCCAGCCGGTCCTCCCAGTCAGAGTCCTCGCCGTTGTGGAGCGACGTCCCGAAGGAGGACTGCCGCCGGTAGGAGGCGGCCGTGCCGAAGCTGGAGCCGTTGTTGGAGGAGCGCAGCCGCGCTAGCGGCGGGGCGGGCGCGGACGTGCCGGGCACGGGCGCGGGCGAGAAGGTGGGCGTGGGCTCCGTCACGGGCAGGTGGCGGCGGCTGGCGGCGGAGGTCTCCGTGGCGACCGTGTGGGCAGAGGAGGCGGCCGAAGCGGCCGAGACGTGGGAGCGGGCGGACTGGCGGGAGGACCGCTCGCGCTTGAGCGGGGGCCCTGGGTCCAGTGCGGCCGCGGGCGGTGTGGCGGGCGGCGACGGCAGCGCCCAGCGCACGTGGCTGGGGCGCGGCTGCAGCCCGCCGTCCGTGTCGCCCCCGCCCTCGCTGTTCAGCGGCGCCGCCAGCCGCAGTCGCTCCCGCTCCGACGCCAGCTGCTGGGGGTCCCGCAGCAGGCTCTTGGCCCGGGGCAGCGCTGGCTTGGCGGGGGTGTACTCGAGCTTCTCCCTGGCGGGGGCCGGCTCGGCGGCGGCGTGGGCCGAGGCCGCCGCATCCTGCAGCAGCCGGAGCTGCTCGCGCTGCGACCCGGCCTGCGCGTGCGCGGGCGGCGGCAGGCTGGGCGGCACGGGCTGCAGGTGGTGGTGCAGCTGGGGGATGGGCTGGGAGTGGGAGGTTTGGAGGGCGGCCTGGCGGCCGCCCGGTGGGGACCCGGCCCGCTGGGAGGCCTCCTGTGGGAAGCGCTGCTCCGGGAGCTGAGGGTGGGATTGGGAGTGGGGGTGCGGTGGGGGCTGCTGCTGGCCCGGCGGTAGTGGCAGCGCCATGTGCACGGTGGCGGGCCGGGACGCGGGCTCGTACTCCAGCCGCGCCGACCTGGACTTGGCCAGCGAGTGGTTGTTGGGGTTTGGGGCGCCGCCCTGCGCGGAGGCACACAGAAGCAGCTGAGCTCGGGCCATGTGCACCGGACCCTCAGCCCTCAGCCCCCTCCCTCTCGCCCCAGCCCTCAGCCCCCACCGCCGCAACCCCACCGTGGCCCCGGCCCCGCCGCACCTGTGTGCAGTTGAGCGCGTTGAGCCACCGCGCCACCGCCCGCTGCCGCTGCCGCTCCAGCTCCAGCTCGGCCTCGTAGGCGCGGTCCGCCTGGCGCTGCAGGGCGCCCGGGCCCCGCGCCTCCGTCTCCGCGTCGCTCTGGTCGGCGGCGCCCCCCGCCTCCGACAGAACCTCCGTGCCCCCGTCCGCGTAGGGGTTGGGCGTGGGCGAGGAGGGCCGCTTGGACTGCTGCCGCTGCTGCAGCTGTGTGGGCGTCAGTAAGGGGGTAGATGCGGGGGTTGCGGGGTCAGTGCTCGGCCGAGTTGTGGTGGCAGAACCCGGCGTGGACGAGGCTGGAGGCCGACACGGACGGGCCGGCCTTGGAACCCGAACGGCCACCCCTGGCAACTCGTGCTTGGACGCCGCTCCCATCCCTCCACGCCCCCTCCCAAGTTCGCCATCCCAACACCGGGTCCCACCTGCTCAAACCGCGCCTTCAGCGTCGCCTCCCGCTCCGCCCTCTCCCGGGCCGCGCGCTGCTCGTCCGTCTCGGGCTCCACCACGTGGTAACCCCGAGCGTCCGACGCAGGCCTAGGCGCGCCCTCCACCCCCGTGCCCGCACTGCCCGTGCTACTGGCCGCGCGCTGCCGGCTGTGGCTGCGGCTCGGCGCGCCCCGGCTCCTGAAGTCGCTGCGGGCCCTGTGGCTGCTGCGTCGTGACGTGCGGCTGTGGGTGCGGCTGGCCGTGCCCGCCGAGGACGTGCCGTCGTCTTCCGCAATCTCCTCCTCGTCGGACGTATCCGAGGCCGACTCGGCGTTGTGCCAGCGTATGCTCATGGCCCGCTTGTTGCTGCCCTGCCGCGCCATGATGCCGCCCTGGCTGAAGGTGCGGCTGCGGCTGCCGGCAGCGCTGGAGCTGGGACCCGAGCTAGAGCGCGCCACGGGCTGGAGCCCGTCCCCGTTGTGCCCGGGCTTGGAGCCCTGGTCGAGGACCAGCACGTCCGCCTGCTGTTCCTGCTTGGCGCCCGTTGACCGCCAGTTGACCATGAAGCTGGAGGCGATGCGGAGAGAGGGCCCTGCCACGGAGGGCGCGGTCTGCATCGGGCCCTCGTCCGGGTCCGCGGGCGCCGGCGCCGCAGAGCGGCCGCTCTTGGGGACGAGCTTGGCGAGGAAGCGCCGGAAGGCGCCCTGCTGCGGCTGCGCTGCGCCCGGTGCCTGGGAGCGCTCCATCGTGGGGGCCTGCGAGTGGAGGAGGGTGACGTGTGCGATGGGGCTTGAGGGAGGGGCCTCACCGGGCAGCCGTGGGGCCGCGGTCGTGTCAGGCCAGCGGGTGCCCGTCGCCCCGCTGTCTGACGAGGCAATTCCAAGCACTGACGCGTTCATAGAGAGCTGGAGTAGTGCTGAGGTTCTGCTGGGGCGACGTTGCGCTGCCCGATTGCGACAAGGATAGGCTTGGCCGAGGCATCCTTACCTCCCAAAGCTCTCGCAACAGCTTATGCAGTGTGAGACAATGTTGCTGAGGTGCTTAGGCTGGCTCCGGCTCATAAACCGTGCAACTCGAGCATCCTTTCCTACCCCGCCCAATGGCCGCTTTGCGAGGTAGCCCTGGGTAGTCGCGGGCTAGATAAGCAAGTTCTGCTTGTCTCCTCCGACGATGTGCGACCTAGCGCTCCGTTCTGTGCCCCCCCACACACATTGTTGCAGCCCGGGCCGCTCCCCAGCCTTCCTTACCTTCTTGAGACCTCCAAAATAGTTGGCTCCCCTCTCCTGAAAACGCCCGGGAAGTGCCATTGGTTGCGGGCCGCTCGTCCGCCCACGCTGCGCTAAGCGGGCTAGTGTTGGTTGCGCATTTCCTGCCCTATAAACATTGGTCACAGGTCAACCTCTCTCGGCGCTCAGCAGGCTCGAGCTGAGAAGGCTCGAGCTGAGCGGAAAATTGCGCTACCTTGGGGACGTGGTGTTGCAACAGTTGTTGTCGGTATGGATTGACCATTCAGAGGTTACAGCTTTGTAGCATGTTGCAGGCTGTGTTATGCAAACGAGGCGGCCCTACCTCGGCCCCATCTTGCCCGCGTGCCCGACTTCCCCGCCGTCTTCCCCCCAAAGTTCCCGGCTTCCCAAGGGCCAGGTCGCGTCAGGCGAGCCCGTCGGCCACAGCGATTGCCTACACACTCAAGGCCATATCATAATAGCAGGCGAGAGCCAAAGCCAAGGAGAGTAACCCACAGCGTTGCGCCGGCGGTCAACATTATCAGCCGTTTCTCGCCGCGTCGCCCGCCACAGTGTTCATTGTGAGAGCGCGTACCAACTCTCTGCTATACTCATAACAATGATGTGTCAGCCCATCGTGGGACATCAACCGACGCTCCGAGCTCGGACATCGCCGGTCGCTCGGAACATCACTCGCCCCCTTTCGCAGTGACGGTTTGCAGTGGCATAGACTTGCGGGATGGGCCTGTGGATGAGGGCAGCCTTGTCAAGCTGGAAGCGCTGACGTCCCCAGCGGCACCAACCTTCCCGCCAGCAGTTGGATGCGAAAGCGCCGGCCGACGTCCGCAACGTCCCCCGTCACGCCCAGTGCACGCCCAGGGCACTCGCGGGGGCTATGCCCTCCGTCCTCAGCAGGGAACCACCAACTACGCCCAGGCACCAGTTTACCAGCCAACCTACCAGCCAAGGTCCAGAGCAGGGCGCCCCCGGTTACGATGGCGGCAGAGGCCGCGGAGGAAGGCGTCAAGCACTACAGGCGAGGGGCCACGGGGCGATCGGGCGGAGCTTATGGCAGAACAGCGGAGTCAGGGCCCGATGCAAGCAACGCACCTGCTGCACAGGGCCCCCTGGGCGGCAGAAGAGCGCACTGGAGGCGACCGCCACCGCGGCTGCGCGCAGGGCGGATACTATCCCCACCTGCTTGCACATGGGGCCAGCCGGAGAGGGAACGCATATCAGGAACGGGTTGCGGGGCCTGAACCCTGAAGCAGGAGGCACGCCAAGGCCTCCAGCCCTAATTGCCCCTCTGCCAGAGCAAGGGTTGCTCATGATGCGGGCTTCGGGTCGGGACACTCGCTGACGCCAGTCTTCGCACCCAGAGGCCCCGCGCACCGATTGGGCGCCAGAGCGCTGCAAAACTACCCCCTGCGCGGGTGGGCCAGGGGGGACAGCATGGTGCTCAGGAGCGGATAACGCTTTGGAGACACGCTTCTTGCGTGGTGCGCCTGCCTCCTGCCTGCTACCTCCCTCGCCCCGTACCTGGACGAGCCCGTGCACCGTGAACAGCGCTGCGGGGGCAGAGGGTACCCAAGAGGGGGGCAGCGGGGTCCGGGGGGGCGCAGGGCTTCGGTGAGCACAGTACGCACCGATGCTGTGCCCTGACCCTGCAGCCCGTGTTCGTATAGCATCCTACCCGTCTCCTTCCCCGATACTGTCACGGTCATGTCAGCCCTGACAACCCACCTCCGAACACGCCGTATAGACGCACAACGGGCCACCAAGTTAGCCCTGCAAGCAAAGCACGCAAGGCCCGCGACGTAATGGCCCCAGCAACAGCGGGGCTCCGACACTGGCCGCACGCGTCCGAGCACGTAAGCGCAACCCTAAGACTAAGCACGACCGCACGGCGCCTCTCGCGCCCCTCCCTCCCCCGCCTCCTGCGCACCCCGCCGTGCCATCATGTCCACCACCAGCTCCTGCCGCCGCGGCCACGTGTACACCACCTGGAAGGCCCTGCGGACAAGGCATGATGGCGGGAAGCAAACAAACGTTGGGCGTGTAGGCGGGCTGGGGCCGCTGTGGGGCTAAAGAAGAGCGAGGAGCACGGGTGGCGGTCCAGACTGCGTTGTGGATCGACTGTGTCCCGGGGTCTACGCAAAGGGAGTAGGCGTGGCAGTATCAGCCGCTGCACCTGCGCAGGCTGCTCACAAGCACAAGCCTCCTGGCCCATAGTGCACATGCACCGTGATGCGACCCCGCTGCACGCTCACGTGGTGGCTATGAGGCCTATGAGCGATGTGGTGGTGGCCACCTGCGGGGCGGGGCGGGGCACACGCGGGCGCAGCAGGCCACGAAGAGGCGTAACGTGTTTGCATCACACAGGAGGGAGGCAGCGTCAGGAACGCTGGCGCACGGAGGGCACCCCACCTGGGCGTGCGACATGGCCGGTCCCCGCAAGGCGCTGAGCCACTCGTACAGGCAGCCTGGGGCAGGTATGGGGCCGGTGCTCACGCTGGGTGAAGGCCGGCTTAGGGACACTGAATGACCGGTGCGCACGAGTCCACCCCGCGGCAAACGTCAGGGCTGCAACCCCAACACGTACCCAACAGGCTGTAGCCCAGCGCCGAGAGCGCCACCTGCGCACGGAAGGGCGCCGCCTGTAAGGTGCTGGCAGCTGCTCTTCCCCACTTCAGTCAGTCCCCAGCCTTTGCAGCACGGGGCAGAGGTCGTGCACATCGTACGGCCAAGCCATCGGTACGGCCCTGCCCCCCACCACGCCGGACGCTCACGAGCCCAACGCCGTAGGTCAGACTGGCGCCAGGCGTCGCCGAGCCCGCGGCCCACTGGGCGGCCCCGAGGGAGCGCACCGCCAGGCCCAACGCAACCAGCAGCACCTGCAGAGGGGAGGGCGGGGCGCGCCAGGCAGGGGCCGCAGCGTCACAACATCAAAGATTACACGCGGGGCACTATCGCGGACAGTCCGCGTCAACCCCCCGCCGTCTCAGCTGTAGGCCGGCATCTTCACGTGCTTGGCCCTGAGCCCCTTCCATCGCGGCTACGGCGCTGGTGGCCCATCCCGAGCTGCACAGTGCTGAGCAAGGTTGGGGTTTACCGAAACCCGGACATCCTTTCGGTCCCTGCAAAAGGCGTCTGCTGGCCGCACTCACCCCCATGACCTGGCCGGGGGTCATGCTCTTGCCCAGCAGCACCCTCCGCACTACGGCCGTGAAGACCTGGCCGCACGCCGCGAACACCACCCTGAGGCAAGGCCGAGGTCCCGAGTGTTCACAGAGGCTTGAGTGCGCGTTCCAGGCTTGGTTCCAGACCCGGGCCCTCAGGCCCAGGCTCCGACCCCCTGCCCTGCCAGCCGCATGCAGCACTCAAGACTCTTTGTGTCCCCAAGCGTGTCTCAACACGCGGACGCGCTCCCCCCTCAAGCTCACATGCTGAGCGCCGAGCCGCAGATGGCAAACCCGAGGCAGTTCAGCCCGTACGCGGTCGTGTCGAGGAGCCTGCAGGTTGACGGTAAGCAAGGAATACGAGAAGTGGACATGTGGGTCAGGGATGGCCAGGAGCGGCTGAGGGTGTTGGGCTGCCGCTTTGCTGACAGCCATCCTACCCGATTACCAGCGTGAGGAGCGCCGCCTTGCGCGAGGTGGCGGGGTCTGCAGGCCCCTCATTGGCGCCCGTGCGCTTGCCAGCGGCACTGCCTGCAGCCAGGAGAGGCCAGGAGGGCCCGGGCCTCAGCAGCTGCTTGCCACCGAGTTGTACCGTATGTCGGATGGTACTGCGGGCACGGCTCAACCCACCCGACAGCAGCTGCACGGCCAGGGAGAGCACGAAGGTCGCTAGGTACTTGGTCCAGGCGATCAGCTGGGTGGCCGGGTGAAATGCCGCCTGGGTGGAAGGGACCAATGAGCAGGGAAGGTCGAAGCCCCACTCGGCCCCACAGCCCAACGGCCCGGTCTCGGTCCACCGGAGGCCCCGCAGTCCCGCGTGTGGACCCGCCAGGGCGGCCTGTCCTGGCGCCCCCACAGTGTGCTCCGGCGCTTGGGTCGCGCCGCTGGTACCCGCCCCTACCTCCAGTGGGCATTCCCGTCCGAGTTGTCTGGTGCCCTTCCCCTGCTTGGCGCCCGCCCTGTTCCTCCCTCCCGCCCGAGGAGGCTCCCTCCGTGACCCCAAGGTGCATGCGCGGTTGAGTGGGGCCGCCCTGCGTGTGCTCCGGGGGGCGGTGTGGTGCTCCCTCGGAGCGTACCTGGTCCGTGACAAGCTGGCCCAGGAGAGCAAGAGATGTCCCCGTTATCAAATAGCCAAGCGCAGGGACGGCGTCGTGGTTCCACAAGCCGGGGCTCGCTTTCGGTGCCCCGAGGCGCGATGTTGCTTCCGGCGTCCCCCGACCAGCGGGTGGCTCTTCGAGCACTATTCTTTCGGTGGTGTCTGTGGTTGCAGCATTAAGGCGACGCCTCAGCGTCTCATCGGCGCGCATCCGGGCTACTGCGCAGTGAGTTCGGCTGTCAACTAGCGATGGAAGTTCAGGCCGGGTCCGAAGCAAGGCTACAGACGCGCATTGTATCTGTATCTGTTGAGCGGGTAAGGAAGCGCAACGCACGGCCCCAGCTGTCGGGCGGCCTTTGATGGCCGTGTCGGCAGGGCCAATACACACGCATGCTGCCGAGGGAGTCGCTGAGTCCGGGGTTCCCCCGCCATTGCAGGACGCTGGCCCCATGCTCCTGGGACTCGCAATGTGTACCTTTGCAGCCTTTTGCTCGGCATTGAGGACCAACCCTCGCCAGGCCTCCGCATGTCGCATGCGCTCGTCAATCGCCAACCAGCCCCGAACACCTGCAGTCCCCGTCAAAAGTACCGGCCAGCTGCTACCCCGAGCCGACAGCAGTCACCAAACTCCTGCGGCGCACATAAACACACAACGAATCTTCCTGTACAGACCGTAGGCTTCCGCCCGTGTACCCACTTGATAAGCTGTGCCGCCTGGTTGCTTCTGCGCCCCCCAGCGCCAATCGTTTACTTCATCCCCCCGGCCCACAAGTAATCCCCTTGCAACATAACCTCGAGGTATGCTGACTGTCCAAGCGATGCAAGCTAGCCGCCTCGCGGCGCTTCGGCACCAAGGGCCGCCTAGACCATGGACGCCAGCATGTCCTCAGCGGAGGACACCGTGAAGGCACCGCCCTCCTCCAGGTGCAGCACCTAGGCAGGGGGGGAAGGAGGGACGGAAGGCACAGGGTGCGGGTCAATGCAGGCTGGCTTGCAAAAGAACAAGCTGCCTGGCCAGGAGATATGGCAATCGACTTCCACGCCCCCCCCATTTGCAACCACCCCTACAGGCCTCGTTAGTCCTCTGACCGCCAGCCCTTCGCCCAACAATCACCACTGCAGCCCACCCCCTCGGCTGCCTCCCACCTCCGCGACCTTCCCCACCCTGCCCCCCGCCCCTCACCTTGACCACCCCGTCCTCCACGTACATGGAGTAGCGGCGCGAGCGCACGCCCAGGCCCTTGTCCACCAGGTCCAGCTCCACGCCCAGCGCCTTGGTGAACTGCCCGTTGCCGTCCGCCAGCATGACCACCTTGTCGCTCGCCTTGAGGTCCTTGCCCCAGGCCGACATGACGAACGCGTCGTTCACGGAGATGCAGGCGATCGTGTCCACGCCCTGGGAGGGGGGCGGCAAGGGCGGGCGAGAGTAAAGCGGCGGTGGTTTGGGGGAGAGAAGGGTGCGGCAGACAAGCTTGGCGTGCGGGCGGGGGATAGATGGGATGGAGGGGATGAGTAGTGCGGGGCTGCAAGGCTGCCAGCCAGTGCTAAGTGAACCCCGGCCGTGTATCGCCGCGTTTGAGAGAAACACCCGCCAACCCAGATGGCAAAGTTTTATTGGGCCAACCGAGGAGTCAGATTTTCTCGGCAACCCGCCAACTATGCGGTATTGGAAGGGTTGCAACACGAGGCGCCATGGAAGAAGACCCCAAAGTGGAGTCGGACCCTCTACTGCGCGAAGCGATACAGCTGCCCACCTTGGTCTTGAACTCGTCCGCCTTCTCCACAAAGCCGGGCACGTGCTTGAGGGAGCAGGTGGGCGTGAAGGCGCCGGGCACCGCGAACAGCACCACCTTCTTGCCCTTGGTCAGCTCCTCGGTGGTGATGTCCCGCATCTGGCCCTCGCCGTCGAAGTACCTGCACAGGGCCGGGGCAGGAAGAGAGGGACCTGGCAGGTTGCCGGCCTCCGCCACCGTCACTGCTGCCGAAAGGGTGCCCCCCCTTGCTTGCACAGAGCCTTGGCTGCGAGTGCTCTCGGTTGCCGAGGCAGTGTGCTGCCCCCCCTCCCTTACGAGTAACCCCCGACCGAAGCGCCGCGATCAACAAAGTACCGGCAGCCCGCTCACTTGAACTTGGCCTCAGGCAGCTTCTGCCCCACGGCAACCGCTCTCGGGACGACGGCGACCCGGGACACGCCACGGCGCAGCACCTGCCGGGCGCCCACGCTGCAATCAGGGCAGCGTCACGCAAGGCATCGTGATTGACATGGAGTAACCAGCCAGCGCCGTCAGGGGCGAAGGCCCCCAAGCCGGGCCTCCGTGCCACATCCAATGCTCCTTTCACACCGACAGCAGGGGGCCCCACTGGGGGCAAGCTCTCCACGCAAACCCATCGCAAACAGCTAATCACCGAAGCACGCGGGCAGCTGCTCGCGCGGCTCGCTGGAGAGCCCTGGTCTGATGGCCATGGCCCCGGCGCAGCAGCCAACGTAATGATCGCCCACCTCGCATGGCTCCGCATGTTGGCTAGAAGCATCTTGCTGCACTGCACTCGTGAAGGATGGGCAAGTGCACCGAACTGGGCCAAACGCGAACGCTCGCACGCGCTTGCGTCTAAAGAGGTCTAGGAGAACAAGACTTCAGTTGCAAGCTGAGCTGCTTGAAAGGGACGGCAGGGCGCTGGCTGGGCAGGGGCGAGGGCTGCGGGCCACTCGCAAAGACGCCCCATGCACGCTGCCGAGCCTCCTACATTCTTTCTTCGTTCCGTGCACACCACGACCGTCGTGGCCCGCGACAACCTGCATACAGGAGACCCGCTCATAACACCAAGGATTAACAGGCTCAGGACTTTGCAACCAGGCCCGCGCAACACAGTTGACCGAAGAATCCCGCCTTCTCCAGCTATGCCTAGAGGCTATGCCTAGAGCTCTAGAGGCAGGCAGGATGCACCAGCTCGCCCTCAGCGCTGGCGTTGCGGCCCTTGCCGCTGGCGCGGGGTTCGCGTCGCTGAAGAAACTGTCTGCTCCTACCAATGCGGTAACGAGCGCAAGGCCGGCGCCCAACGACGCCGACGAAGTCGCAGACCAGGCTGAGGCACGTGCGGAGGAATGGTTGGCGTCAAGGAAGAGAACGCTCACGGACAGGTGGGGAGGACGGAAGCACAACGGGGGACCCCCCCCCCCCGACCGTCGAGTCAGTTGACCGCTCCTCCCCGCCCGCAGCCCCGTCCCACTACCATCCCCCTGTGCCACGTACTCCGAGGTGGAGCTGCTGTCAGACTCACAGCTGGTGTACATGCGCGAAGGTATGCCCAGGGGCAGGGAGGACATATGGACATATACCGTCGTGCCTAGGAACTAGCCTTCCCGGCACGTAGCTTGTCGCCGGCAGCGCACTCGTGCAGCACGGGTGCCTTTCCGCCGCCGACGCCTCACTGCATCCGCCTCACAGGCGCAAATGTCCTCACAACCACGGTTCCGCTGCAACGTCGGTTGGCAACACTGCCGCTTCAACTGCCGAAGGGACGACCGGGTAAGGATTCCTTCTTGGTCAGATAGCCGCAGGCCCTGCGGTCGTAGTCAGCAAGGGGACGACCGACCCGTACTTCTGCTCGCAGATGCGGTGCCTACGGCTGCGCTTGAGCCCAACAGTGTGTGGGTCGTGCGCCGGCGGAAACAGGTGGTTGCCTTCGAGCTCTTCGGGTGAGCAGGCTGCGCCTCGTTGTTGGTACAGTCAGACTGGTCAGATTGCTTGCCTGGATGTTCAGTCTGGGTCATGAAGCTCTTACCGCATTTGTGCTTCCCGTTTGCAGGCAACAGGGCCGCCACTTCCTTGAAGCGGACCCCTCTGCCACGATCGGCGTGTCTCTGGGCGGCGGGCGGTGCGGCAAGGCCTGCCGGTGGCTCATCACGCCGCAGGGACTCGCCAGCGAGCGCTGGCCGGAGCACGTGAGTCCTCAGTCCAGACCCCCATATCCCCCCCCACACCCCAGCCCCTTGCACCATCTTGCCTTGACTTCACCACCCCGTCCTTTCTGGTCGTGCCAACTCGCGTGCGTGTCGGCCCTTCCCTGCTGTGCCTCGCAGCTGCTTCCGCTGCAGGTGTTCTCGGTGGCTCTGGTGGACGTCAACTCGGTGGCCTCGGTCAAGTCGGCCCTGGGCCGCCGCCTGGCGGAGCTGCACGAGGTGGTGAGCCGCCCGCAGCCTAGGGTCTCGACGTTAGGGGCGACTTCAGGCAGCGCAAGAAGGGCAGCACAGGGTGGGGTGCACTGGCAGGCCCTGATCATTACGTGTGTGCCGGTGCTGCCCCGCAGCTCGAGTGCGAGGCCGAGGCGCGCTGCCATGCGGAGGCGCGGTGCGGCCAGCTGGAGTCCGACCTGCGCAAAGTAAAGGACAGCGCGGCGGCGCAGGTGCGCAGTAAGAGAGCTGTGTGGGCCCTTGCTACAGGCTTTGGACGTGTCAGGGCCGGAGGTTAGTGATGCGGGGCTTGTTCGTGTCTTCCGCAGGCCTCCGAGCTGCGGGCGCAAGTGGACAACGCGGTCCGGGCGCGCCACGCTGCGGAGCGGGACGCGGCGGTGGCGCAGGGCATCAAGCAGGACGAGGCAGTCAGGGCAAAGGTGGGGGCGGGCTGCAGCTAGAGCTGCGTTGAGAAATTTGAAATGAGTTGGTGCCTCTTTAGCGCCAAGTTGAGGCAAACGCTGCCGCAGAAACCCACGTGCCCCTTGGACCCCCTGTACCGCAGATCGCTCAGGCACGAGCCAGCCAGGCGGAGCTAGAGGCGCAGACGGCGGCCACGCAGGTCCGCCAGCTGCAGCAGCAGATCCAGGGCATGATTGCCGGACACGCAGAGTGAGTCACGGAAGCGGTAACCGCATTATGTTTGCTGTTGTCACTGTTGATCCGGTCCAAGCCAGACAAATCGGTCCGTCCCTGCCTCTGGCTTCGTGCCACTTCCTTCTCTCCCTTACGTTTCCCTCCCCTGGCCGCCCTCCCCGGTCCAGGGAGCTGCGCACGCTGCAGAACGAGCTGCAGCTGGCGCGGGAGTCCAACGAAGGCCTGAAGCGCGCCATGCACGAACAGGTGTGGCCGGGGTGCACGGCTCCGCGTGGGCCCGGTGGGCACGGGGTTGCTACTGCCCACTTTCATCTGGGTCCGACGCTTAGACCCTGTTGGTGTCGGGCCAAAACCGCCTGATTCCATCTGGGTCGGACGCGCACTGAGAGTGAGGCATGCCACCGCCTGAACCCCCATCTGGGTTGGAAGCGCTTGAGTGTGCGCAGTCCACTAGCGCAGCTGTAATTGAGGAGCCCAGCTGGGTTAAGATTCATTTGCGCCGGTAACTCATCGGGAGTTTGGTATTTGACAGCGCAACCATCTGGGTCGGCGGCTCAGACGCTGCTCTCGGCGCACCCTTGTGCCCAGGTGATGGCGCTGCAGGGCGCGCTGGAGCTGCGGGACTCCCGCATCGTGCAGCTGGAGGAGGAGAACGACCGCATGGACACGGTGCTGCAGGCAAGCGCCCCGGGGGGCCCACGGAAGCTGCAGGCTCTGGGGGTTTCGTAAGGTTTCGGGTCGAGGCATATACAGCGGCAGCCCCTGGTGAAGGCAGAGCTGTTGACTCGAGAGGATGGTCCCGAGGCTGAGGGTCTTGTTCGCTTTCGCAGGTCATCCAGGCCCAGATCAGCCCCAGCGCCTCGGGTGGCTTCGCGGCCATGGGGGCCGATGGGTCCGCGCGGGGTGACGCCGTTGAGGGCGATGCATCGGCAAGTGGGAACGGCGACGCGGAGGCCGCTGCAATGGGAGCGGGCGACGTGACGCCGCTGTGGCGGTCGGTGCTCGACCTCACCGGAGACCTCAGCCTAACGGCACTCAAGGTGAGCTTGTGCTAGGCTGTTTCGGTATGTTGAGGTGTGGAGGCAACACATATGGACGAGCCGGCATCGTGCGGCGTGGGCGGGCATGCATTTTTATTATAGCTCCTCTTGTATGTCCCCTTGGCGCCTCCTGGGCCTGGGCCTGGGCTTCCCGCGTACGACCCTATCTGACAGCCCCCGCGTGCCACGCGCTTGACCACACCGCAGGAGAGCCTAGCCCTGACCAGCCGGCGCAGCACGGTCGAGGGCCAGGGCGAGGTCCTGGCCGAGGCAGAGGAGCCCGCGGAGCCGCACCAGCAGCAGCCAGCAGGAGTGGAGGGCGAGGCCGCGGAGCCCTTGTCGGTGCCTGATCCCACGGAGGCACCGGAGCCCGCTGACCCCACCACGGTGGAGCGGCCACCGCTGGAGGAGCCGGAGCCGACGTCAAGCCCCCGGGCCGCCGCGACGGCGCTGCCAGGTCCCCGCGCCTCAGGGGCAGATCCGGCAGGGCCGCGGGCCTTCGCGCTGAGCCCCAGCGTGAGCGCAAGCCTCGGCAGCGCTGGCTCATTCACCGCGGCAGCTGGCGCGGGAGAGTGGGGCAGCGGAGGCGGCGCGGGTAGCTCCGGGGAGGAGGCGGAGTTCATTCCCATGGCTGCGCGGCTGTCTAGTGCCGGGAGCTGGGCGAGCGGGCGCGGTGGCGGCAGCAGCGGAGGTGGTGGGCAGTCCCCGGCGCAGGTGAAGGCCAGCGCGCCAGGCGTTCCCGGGGGTAAGGCCACCGGGGCCACATGTCGTTAGGTCGTGTAATGAGGCTTGAACGCAGTCGGGGAGTAGCGCTGGGCAACCGCTTGGTTGCCTGGTTAGGCAGACCCCTGCAAGTCCACCAATCCTGTGCTTAAACGGTCACATTGCGGCGAGCACAACCTCTAAAGCCGTGAACCCCACGAACCCCAACCTCACAGTTGCCCAGGACGGCGGCGTATGCGGCGCCACTTCCTGCAGCGCTTTCAGTTGCCCCCAAGCCGCCGGCGCCGCTTTCTCCGCCGAGCCTGACAACGGCGTGGAGGCGGTACTAACGCTGGACAGCCTACGCCGGCGCATGCGTGAGCTGGAGCTGGAGCTGTCCCGCTGCCAGCTGCTGTCGCAGTCGCTACAAGCGGGGCTGCCGTGGCGGAGCTCCGTAGCCAACGCCAGCGGCCTGTTCAAGGCGGCAGCCGCAGCCGCCGCGCCCGCGGCGGAGGCGGGGCTGATGAGCAAGGACTCTTCTGGCTCATCCGATCCCCACCTGGAGGAGGAGGAGGCGCAGCACGAGGGCCGGCCGGTCCTCCTCGATGAGGGCGCGGGCAGCAGCGGTGTGCATGGCAGCCGTGGCACGGGCCACGCCTCCCGCTCCCTTGCGTCCAGCACGGCGTGGGCCGGTGGCGCAGGTGCAGACGACCATACCGGCACGGGCGAGCAAGGACCGCAGCACCAGTCCGGAGGCGGCAGCGTGCTCGCCTCGCACGCGCTCCTGTGTGCTGCCAGCCTGCGCAGCTGTGACGGGGACGCGATAGGCGCCGGCGGGGAGGGGCCCTCGGGCGACTGGCACCCGTCCTCCCTCCGCACCAGTGCCAACGCTGGCGAGGTGGAGGCGGGCAGGGAGGGCAATGACGGGGAGGGGCTGGGGTGCGAGGCGCACGCTGGCGAGGAGGCCGCATCCGGCCCGACGGCGCCAAGCGGGGCGGCCTCGGGGCGGCCCCCGCTGCCTGAGCTCCGCCTGGACCGTGTGGCGGTGCGCTCGAGCGTGTACGTCAACGCCCTGTTCGACTCAGTAGACGGAATGTGCAACCTGGCGAGCACACGAGCGCCGACCGCGAGCCACAGCTTCGGCGCGCTGACGGCCCGGCAGGTGGGGGCCGGGCCCGGTGGCCACCACAGCCGGCAGCCGTCGTTCGGGCGGGCGGAGGCGGTGCGATTGTCACTGTCGGTCGCACCACTGGACGCGGTTCCACGCAGCCCCGCGCCCTCTACCCCCCCGGGCGCAGCCCTCGGCGCCGCCACGACGCCCAAGAGCTGCGCGGGCAGTCTGGCCGCGGAGGACGACTCGCAGGATCTGCAGGACCAGGAGGTGCAGGACGCAGCGGGCACGCCGCCGGCGATGCTGCTGGGAACACTGGACGAGTTGCGAGGAGCGGGGGCGGCCAGCGCCGCCAAGAACGGCGGGGCGCATGGTGGGCTGCTGGCAGGCCGGCGCGCGCTAGCTGCGCTCGAGGAGGACGATGAGGAGTAGAGGCGTGGACGCTTTCGTCAGCACGGCTAGGAGTTAGGTAGGACGTGGATTGGGCCCATTGGCTCGGGGACTTGAGCAGGTAGTTGCAGGAGCAGGAGCATGCCCGAGTACAGGTATGGCAGGCGCCATTCGCCTCGCGATCATGACTTTGGGTGGTGTACAGCGTATGCTGTGCCAGGCGGCGACAATGCGCGGCCGGGGTGGGCAGGCGGGAAGTGTGTGTCATACGGGAAGTGTAGAGGGCTGGTCAGGCGGGAAGTTTGTGTCAGTCAGCCCCGCAAGCGGGGTCAGCCCGCGGGCCAGAGGACTTTCAGGCGCTCGGGCATGAGAGCAGGGAGTGTATACTGTAGCTGCTTGCTTGCGACTGGTGTGGTGCTCTGGCTCGTGCTCTCTGGTTCGTCCAGAGCTCGGCCTATCCGTACGGCCGAGGACGAGTCGCGCTCTGAACAAAAGGCGTGCAAGCCTGCCTTCCTGTAACCAGGTATACAACACTTGGCGCGTCATTGTCTCCAAGCCAAGCGGCAGTCCTGCTTGTGATCCGCTGCCCCAGCGCTGCAGCTCCCCTCGACGCGTCGCGTACGCGACTGCCCGACTGCCGCGGCGACGGTCGCGCAGCCGCTTGTCATTTCAAGCATCTTCGCACCTCTTTACTGTTGCTACATCTTCACTGGATTGGGTTCGGTTGCCAGCTGCTGGAGTTATGGTGGAAACCGGCCTTCGCATCTCTCGATGCAAGCGCATGTCGCGGCGCACTCGCCGCAGCTCAAGCGGCGCGTTCTCGCAAGGCTTCGGGCCGCTTGGTGAGCTGGTTGGGAGATCTTAAACGCGGTTTGTTGAAGATCCGCGCCTGTCCGCCTGCCGGCCATTAAGGCATCTCGCCCATGTACCCTCCAACCCGCCTGACCTTGTTGCCGAGAACAAGGTGCCGCGCCTCTTCACCTGCCGTCTCACATTCCGCGACGCAACTCTGTAACCGCCAACCATGGCCCCAACTCCCCACGCAGGCACGGCCTTCGTGGGCCTTCTGGCCGTGTCCTGGGTCGTGCACACGGCTCATGCGGCGGCCGTCCTCTCGGTGGACAACGTGTCACTCGGAGTGGATAATGGCGGCCAGCTGAACATGAACTACCCTGGCGACCCCCTCGGCATCGGGACCTTTGGGCTACGCGCCACTTTCGGAGGCAAGTACCCCCTGGATGCTATGGCTACTGGGCCAGATTCGGTTGCGCAGTGCTCAACTCCCTGGTCATTAGGTTTCCGCTCCGGCTGCCGCTGGCCTGATACCGCAACCCTCTCATCAAAGCGACATGCTCTACTGCCGTTAGCACTGCACTGCGGTGGTGACAAGGTCTGGCGGAGACAGTCGGGGGAAAGGGGGGACCAAGGGCCCAAGCCAGCGGCTCCACCTCACAGCATGTCCGCACGCCTACCCCTGCACTGCGCTGCATTGCGCTCTGCTCTAACCACCCCCTTGCTCCCACTGCTGCCCACAGGCGGCACGGTGTACACCTCCACCGAGAAGGGCGGCATCGCCGAGGGCTGGGGCGCCAGCGCCCTAGACTCGAACAACACCAGGCGCCTTGTCCAGTACAACAATAACATCTTCGGGAAGGGGACTGGGCCAGGCCTTGCAGTGACTCGTGACAACGCCACCGGCGCGTTCGTGTCCGCCACAACGACCAGCAGGTGAGCCGGGTGAGGGGTCGATCGAGTCCTTCCCCCCTGGGACTGCTTGTCCTCACGTGAGACGTGATTCGTCCCTGCACGCCCTTGTGCTTTGCCGGGCGTCCTGCCGCAGCGTCCCTGGCGCCTTCAACATCACGCAGACCTTCACGCCCGCCGCGGTGACCGGGGTGTTCCGAGTGCGGACAACGATTTTGAACATAGGAGCTGCGCCCATCACCGACGTCCGCTACAAGTGAGTACTGTTGACTCTGGGGGTTGACGCGGCGGATCTTGCTCGGCCGGGGATGCAGTTGGCGCAGCAGCACGGAGCGTGAAGCCCACACCGGCTGCTGGAACCAGTGTATGCTGTCTCAAGCAACCCGCCGCTCCCCGTCGGCCGCTGCAGGCGGGTCATGGATTGGGACATCGACCCCACCCCGTTCATGGAGTGTGTGACCATCGACTGGGCCTGCGGCCTGGGGGCCACGGGCGCCGGCGGAAACTGCACCAAGGTGCGCCGGGCGGACCTAGGCGCTGGGCCCTGGGGGCCAGGGGTGCGGGTACAAGGCTTAAAAGGGGGTTTCCGCTGGCTTCCCTGGTAAGGTCACTCAAGGGCGGAAACCCAGCGCCTCCCTGGCGTCCATGGCGCCTCTCTCTCTGCGGTACGGCAGCCTTTGGGTCATCACATTACCCACCGCCCGTTCCCTTGCCGTGGCCTCCCCGTGCTGCAGCCCACGGCTCTGGCCCACTTCGACACCAACGGCTTCGCCTCCGCCGAGCCCGTCACGGTGGACGCCAACCCCACGCCCTTCATCAGGGCCGGCCCTCAAGACCAAGGCGCCCAGGTGAGGCTCGAGGGTGGCAGGCAGGGCGTGGGGGTGTGAGGGCAGAGCGGCAGCCAATGAAGCCATGCCAACGGGCTGGTCCGGGTGGGGGTTGAGCAGCAGTGACCTGCCTGGATGCCCTCCTCGTGACCCCCTCCTCGGTCCCCACTCGACCTCCCCCGGTCAGCTGACATTCAAGTTCGGCACCCTGGCTGCTGGGGACAGCACCACCTTCAACGTCTTCTAGTGAGTCGTCCCTCTGCTACTATATCCCACGGGGTTTCTCCCCTGGGTTTGCCGTACGGCGTTCCACACCTCTGCCCCTCACCCAGACAAACAATTGCCCCCTCGCCCGGTTTCATTAGCGGCGCTGCGGCCAATGAGTCGGGGGCCTACGCCGCCATCGCCGCCGCCGGCATGGAGATCTACACCCTGGGCCTGAGCTCCATCAACGGCGCATGCAACCGCAATGCGCCAACCTTCATTTACGGCTTTGCGGGCGTGGGCGGCTGCGCGAGCAAGGTGCGGAGTGCCGCCTGCGCTGCAGAACCGCAGCAGGGAGAGGAGTCCTTGACCTGTTCACGTGCAGCGGGCCGCACTACAGCTAAGGGGTGAATACCTATCTTGACCCCGGTTGCTTGCTCCCCGCCCTCCGCGCCTTGCCGACCCAGGTGACCTTTGCGTCAAGCGGGGAGGCCGCCCCCGCCTTCTCCCAGCCCATCCGCCCGGGGGCGCTCACCACTCTCAGATTCACCCCGCTGTACGGTGCCACGTGTCCGGGCGAACTGGTCTGCCAGGTGCGTGATGGTCCTGCATGCGAGTGGGGACCCTGGCAGGGGCACATTCATGACCTACCAACCGTGTCCTCACCCTGGCCTCCGACCCGCATCAACCCAACCACCGGACCCCGCGCCTGCAGGTGACCTGGGGCGATGGCACGCCCGCCGAGACCGTCCCCTGCGCCAAGGGCGGCGCGCAGGTAAGCGCTGCCCACGCCTACGCCGCGCCCGGCTCCTACAGCGCCAGCGTGCGGGCCTTCGTGGGCGGCTTCGAGGCGACCACGGCGTCCACGGTGAGGGCGGGTCTGTGGGGGGCGGGACGACTGCACCGAGTACAAAGGGGGAGTAAGGCTGAATGGTGTGGTTCCGGGGGACCCTTTGGAAGACAGGGCTCGGGCAATTGGCCTTCGCCAGTCGCCTACGCCTCTTCGTCATTGTACTTGGCTCCAGACACCCAAGTCGGTGACACGAGTTTGCGTATGTGTGCCTGCCCCCTCACGTCTAGGTGACGCTCATGGCTGTAGCCGCCTTTCCAAGCCCGGACCCGCCAATGCCCCCACCGGCACTGCCCTCTCCGGCCCCGCCGAGCCCTTACCCGCCCGGTCCCCCGCCGCCCTCCCCACCGCCCAGCCCACCGCCCCCTCCTCCGCCCTCTCCTAACCCGCCCAGCCCAGTGCCTCCCAGCCCGCCGCCTTCACCCCTGCCTCCCAGCCCACCGCCACCCTCCCCCTCGCCACCCAGCCCCATGCCGCCCTCCCCACCTCCCAGTCCCATGCCACCTGTTCCGCCCTCTCCCAAACCGCCCAGCCCAGTGCCTCCCAGCCCGCCGCCGCCTTCGCCCTCCCCACCCAGCCCACAGCCGCCATCGCCCCTCCCGCCCAGCCCGCCGCCGCCATCGCCCCGCCCGCCTAGCCCGCCGCCGCCTTCGCCTCCCCCTCCCAGCCCACTGCCCCCGTCGCCCTCCCCGCCCAGCCCGATCCCTCCCAGCCCCAGTCCGCCCTCTCCGGACCCCCCTAGTCCTCGGCCGCCGTCACCTATGCCTCCCAGCCCCTTGCCGCCATCGCCCGCCCCGCCCAGTCCCTCACCTCCTTCACCACCCCCCAGTCCCCTGCCTCCCTCCCCGCTGCCACCGAGCCCTGCTCCCCCCATCCCCCCATCTCCGCCACCTCCGCCACCCTCTCCCTCCCCTCCTCTGGCCCCCATCCAAGGCCTGTCCATCCCGCCTGAGTATATCTCAACCAATACCTCAACGACCAATGGCACTGTCACCGTTACCCAGCTTGTCAACCTCCCCGAGTCCGTTGCATCTGACCCTTCAGCTCTGTCGGCTCTGTTCCCTGCTGCGCTAGCGGCAGCGGCAAATGCGACGCTGGTGACTGTACCCGTGGAGGTGGCGGCGGCGGGGAGCGCGACGGCGGATGAGTCTGCTCCGGTGAGGACTGGGTAGCGGCAGCGCGGTACACACCTGCAGCCAGGTCCCTGTGTCTTAGGTAACGCGTGTCACCTCCATCACCACTTGAAACACGGCCGCCCGACCCGCAGGCCATCAGCTGCACCGCCGCCTTCCTGGACTCCTTCCGAGCCGAGCTGGCCGCCCGCGCCAACCTCTCCGTGGCCCTCCTGAGCTCCATCACGTGCACCGCCCTGGGCCTGGCCCCGGCGCCCAGCCGCCGCCAGCTGCTGCGGCGCTCGCTGGACCAGCAGCAGGCGCCCCTCAGCGCCTGGGCCGGGGGCGCCTGCCCGCAGAACGCGAACGCCTCCGGCTCGGCCCTGGGCCTGACCGTGACGCTTCGGCTTCCCACGGGCCTGGCCACCGCGGACGAGGTGCGCTGCGTCGCCGCCGTGCTCACTTTCGTCCGCTGAGCGCTGAAACCTTGGCCCTAGTTTCACCATGCGCAGCTTGGCTCCGACCCCTGCCGTGCACAACCGGTGTCTGTAGTTGCACCAACTAGGCTTTCGTCCACACCCGCCTCTGTCCCTGTGCCCAGGTTGCGGCCATTCGCCAGCGCCTGCTGGCGGCGCTGGAGGCGTGGGCGTCCGCAGGGGGTACAGACGTGGGCGGTGCGGCCCTGAGCCTGTGTGGCCCCAGCGAGGAGCGCGTTTCGACGACGGTGGAGGTGGCGGTGACCACCCGGGTGACCCTCACGGCCGCCGGAGTTGCGGTGCTAGCAGGAGCCTGCAACGGCACCGCTGCCGTGGGCATGCCTGAGGGATCGACTTGCACCGTCATACGGGTGCGTCGCGTAGGGGCACTGGACTTGACATTGTGGGTCTGCGGCTGGGGCTTGAGTACACGCTGCGCCTGGGGCTGGGGCTGGGCGTGGTAGGAAGCACCTGTAGCATTACGGGGTTTCCATGTGGCGCCTGTGATGTGCGCTACCTTGCCCCAATAGCATATCTCTGCCTGTGTCGATCCGCCGCCCCGTAGCTGACGAGCGTCAGGCAGGCCGGCAGCGAGGCCGGCGGCGGCTCCTCGTCTTCCTCGTCCGGCCCCTCCGCGGGCGTCATCGCGGGGGCCACCGTGGGCGCCGTCGTGGGCGCCCTTCTGCTGGCGCTCCTGCTGGTGGCGCTGGCCCGTGCGGTGCTGAATGGTGGAGGCCCGAGCCAGCAGCCGGCGGGCCCTGCCTCGGGAGCCACGGCACAGGTAGGCTGGCAGGGCGGTAAGGGCGGGCGGAACGTGGTGGCCTATGACCCGGCTTGGCTCTCTGGATCCTCTGGGCGCCCTCGCGCGGGTCCCGGGGCGTACCGCATGTGTTGCGTCAAGGTGCCGGCAACATGTCGAGGCGCTTTCTCTCCCACCGCCCGCTCTGCCATCCATGCGCTCCAGTGGCTGACCCCCCTCCTGGCCCCCTCCTTCCCTCCCACAGGTGCAGGTCACGACCGCCGCCTGAGCCCAGCAGTGGTCAGCACGGCCCTTCATGGGAGCTGAGGCGTCGTCGTGGAAGCTGACGGGGGGGCGTGTGGACTTGCTGAGGCGTCGTACGTCCAAGCACTTGCGGGAGGGCGAATGGACCTTGAGTGAAGACCAGTCAGCATGTGGTAACCGAGCTTGGGAAAGCAGTCCTTGACTATCAGTAACGAAAGTGAGAAGAGCGTTGAAGCCCTGCTCCTGACGGGGGGCGTGTGGGCATCAGGGGCGGACCTAGGCTGTCGGACGGCATGCGGCGAGGGTCGAAGCTTGGGAGAACTGTGTGAAGGGCTGCTCGGGCAAGCCCCTGCGTGTTCAGGGCTGCTCGTGTAAAGCCGCCTGCGTGTGTGGTTGGCAGCGAGCGAGGGGAACAGAGACCGATGTGTGCTTCCCTATGTCAGCAACGAGTCAAGTGATCCTGAAGTGATGAACGTTGAGCATTATGTGTGGCTAGTAAGCCCAAGTGTGGAGTGCAAAGACTTCCAGCAGGTGGTTTGAGTTGTTGCCCTATGCCCTGCGGGGCTCGTGACCACCAATCTTGACTGTAGAGCTAGCCGATGGCCGGCAGGAGCCATGAGTTGTGGGGAAGGAT
Organism: Edaphochlamys debaryana; assembly: GCA_016858145.1. Classification (NCBI taxonomy): domain Eukaryota; kingdom Viridiplantae; phylum Chlorophyta; class Chlorophyceae; order Chlamydomonadales; genus Edaphochlamys; species Edaphochlamys debaryana. Next base: position 579,716 of record JAEHOE010000074.1, read on the forward strand.
GCCCGCCGTCCGTATCGACGTTACTGGCGAAGGGTCTGAATGGATATCGGATACCGCGTACACAATGAGGTCAGCAATAGCAGGGGCGTTGAGTTGGTTCCGTTGTCTGGAGGCTGGAGGACACCTTAAGCTTTCATGGATGGGCGGATCGGCTTGGGTCTATGTTACAACGACAGGCTGAGGGTTGCCAGGTCAGGTCGGTCCCAATGAGCACCATGCCAGCAGCCATACGACGTGCCCGAATCCTGAGACGCAGGAGTAAATCGGGCTCCACGCCGGGACACATAGCCGCTGTAAGCTCTCCACGAGGCACAGCAGCCTCTAGATTCAGGCCCAATGCAACCGCCGTCTCTATGGCCCCCGCCTGCTGCCACAATTGTGCAAAATGAAGGTCAAGCAACTACATCAATCTGGATGGGCGAGTTGAGTGGGATGCCAGTGCACCCTGAAAGGGTTTGGTCCAAAGCAACCCGAATCCCCTTGGCCAGTTCCACCCGGCCGACACTCCTGAGTCAGCACCGGTCCTGACCCGGGCACTGCATCCCATGACACAGCACCCGCGATGAAATAGTCTCATGCTCAAATCCTGACAATAGAAACGCGTGCAAACCACGAGTCATGACAAACGCTGACTGCGTAATGCATCCAGTGCCGTCTTAGGTATCAACTAGTCAACAGTCGACTGAGCTCTGATGGGGAACAGGAGACACGCCCTCTGTCGCAAGGGCTTGCTACCTCAGCCCGCTACTGGATTGAACCACAGGCGTGAGCTTGCCAGGCGTAGCCCCGGTGGAGAAGACCACCACACACCCATAAGCCCACGCTCGTATGGCCGGGACCTCCTCAAAGAGGCTGGGTACCACGGCCACTAAAGAATACGTCCGCGCGAGCAGAGGAAGATAAGTAAGCATCGATCTGTGAAGTCTATGGCACGCGTGTCGAACCTCCCAGGCGCCCCACACCAGGCCCACGCGCAACCGACCCGATCTGCGCGGCCTGAGTGTCGCCAAGGGTAGAGGTAGGGCTTGTAGAGGTACACAGCGACCAACTCTTGCATCGCAGATATGGGATTTAGATCTGGCCCCAGGCAGGGCATTGAGTTCCGTGCCGTCAGGGGCGACCCTGGTTGACTGGATGCCGGGGCCAAAACCGCCAGCCGAGCAATCCATCCAGTAATTCAAGGGGGGGTAAAGTTCACTGCACAACCTTCGCACGCCCAGTGGATAAAAGGGCAAAGGATCTCCAGCAGGAGGCCAAGGCTGTGAGCAGAAGATTAGGATGACAAGATCTCTGATCATGCCGCTGCTCCAGGCCAGCTTGCCACGAATAGAGCTGAATAAGTAATTGCGATTGACGGGAGCACGTGACTGACGCAACACCAGGGTGCAACACAGCACAAGCAGGCCAAGGCTGCCAACTGTGTGCAGGCTTAGGACCACAAGCAAAGACGTACAGCACCGTCCCCCATACACAAAAACCTTGTACGAAACGTCCACGCACACAATAACCCGGGGTTCGCTTTCCTCGTCACTGGTTCTTCGGGTTGGCACACAACAACCCGGTGGGATTCCCTCTCGGGCCAGCCACCACCGATTTCCACCGGCAGCGGCCCACGCCAATGCTAGGCGCTGCTTGGTCCGATCTGCTTCTCTACCCCCAAAACTCTCATGGCGAGTGGGGCCACATGCGTAGTGCCCCAAGGCCACGGAAGCCTTCCGCCAGAGGCCCCGGGGCGCAGCTCCCCGCACACAAGGCACGCCTCACGCGAGACTGCGCACGCGGCGCCAACACAACCGCCCGACACTCCCACCAACAGAACAGCACAACACGGCCCTCCCGCACAACCCCGCTCCGTAGCGCGCAGAGGCTTCTGCCTCCTCTTTCCGAATTTACCCCGACGCGGCTTCCCGCCCCATTGTTCTCCTCGCAATCCCAGGCCCGAGTGCGAGCCAGATCTTCTCCGTTCTCCCAGTCCTGCATCCCGGCCGAAACCATCCGCTCCCGTACATAAGCTTAGCTTGATGGCCACAACACGACCTCCATCCCTGACCTCCACAGCACAGCGGGTCCTTACCCCAATGAGGAAGCCACCGATTCCACCCCTAGCCTCCATATTCTCTCAAACTGCCTACAACCATGGGAAGCGTTTGTTGGCCCCACCAGGCGCGTGCGGGGTTCAGCAGCGGTGTAATTACCAGCGCGCAAAAGTCGTTCAACATGGAGCCTCGTTCGTGTGATTTGTGATCCAGTACAACTCCGAAAGACGCCAATCATCAAAGGGCTGGCTCCTGTGTGAGCTCCCATCCCAAGCGGCGTGCGTTAACGCATGGTTGACTGCGCCGCAGCAATGCTCAAGCATTGCAAATTTACGGATGTGGAATGAAGCCTCCACGCCCCTACTACATGCACCGTTAGACCCGTAAAATAGGTATGCCCATGAAGGTCAGCAAACCGGCAGTCCGCGGCCCAGGCTGCCACGACGTCCGCGACCAATGCCCGCTGACCCCAGGACGCCCAGCCAATCAGCCTTGCACATCAGCCCTCATCAGCCCCGCCTTTGATTTTGCCTCCAGAGCCCGGGCACTGCGGCCTGGGCCCGACCATGCTTCGGAAGCTCGAGTTACTCTGAGGAGCCACGTACCACCCCTTCCCCTTGATTCGAGCGTTCCCCGGCTCCCAGTAAGCCCGCATGCACGCGACCAGGGACCCACAATGCGCTTGGCCGTAAGGCCGAAGACAACAACAGCACTCCCGGAGTAAGAAAGCCCCCATGCACCACCTTAGGTCCATAGCTTGCTCGCGGTCCTCAATCTTAACGCCCGCAAGAACCCCCATCCTGACGCGCCGACTCACTGGGATATAGGACACACGATAGACAACGCAGGGAGTCCTGCGGCGTTAAGCCTCAATGAGCCCCAAAGGGCACGGATGATTGCGGAGGGGATTCGTTGGGAGCCCACCTCGAAGACGGTATCTTTAGGATTGATCAAATGGACACAAGCCAAGACATACATACACAGCAGAGGCAAGCGATATAAGCCCACTTGCACCCAGTTTAGGAGTAACTCGCCGGCAGTAGGCGGGACGTACGTATCACATGTCAGCACTGACCAGACACAAGCCCTTGCGCATTGATAGTATGCGCAAGCAGCGGGGCAAAAAGTGCCAATCAGGGACACTCCACAGTCGTTCTCTTGCCACCGCAGCAATGTAGCAAACCCTGGCCCGCCCGGAGCCCCCCAATGCTTGGGCTCCTAAACTTAGCAGGCCACAACATGCGTACCCCGCCAAGCCCACCCGACGTTCTTGGGACGGTGCCGGTGCTGGCCTTCCTAACGCCCTCAATCATTCAGCCTGTTGGCCGGTGCCGCCGGGGAGACAGCAGCCGCTCGTGTGCTTCTCTTGCCGCCATACGGCGGACTCGTACCCAGCCACAGCTAGGCACTTCCGCCTCGCCCACACCCAGCCCACACCGCGGGGCCACGACCCGGGACGCCTGTCTCAGGCGGCCGTGATGAGCGAGATTACAGACACGTGCGTCAGGCTGCTGTAGCAGCCCTCACCGCCCTCCATCTCGTGCCAGGGCGCCTCCGCGGCCCCGGACCCGGCCCCGGGCGCCACGGCCGCGGCTCCGCCGCCGGGGCTGCGCTCCCGCGGCCTCTCCTCCGCCGCCACGCGCTCGCCGCCCTGCGTCGCCTGCAGCAGCTCCGGCGCCGCACCGGGCGGCAGCATTACGAAGTAGGAGCCCCGCGCATCGGTGGATGCAGCCCTGACAGGGACCACGGGGCCGCCCTTGGGGCGGGCTTGTGGACGGGCGGCTGCGGGGCCGGGCCCGGTGAAGTGCGAGCTGGCGTCGGTTATCCCCAGCAGTGTGTCGGGGTCGCTGGAGCCAGCGTCCGGCCGCGCGGCCGGCGGCAGCGGCGACGGGAGGACGTGCGGGTGGGGCGGCGCCGGAGGGGGCGTCTTGCGGCGCCCTGGCGTCGCCCCATCCGGAGTCAAAGCTGGAGCGGGGGGGAGGGCCGGAAGGGGCGGCAGAGGCGGCACGGGCGCGCGGCTTGGCTTGGCCCGCTCCGGCCTGGCCGCCTCCGCCGCCCGCATGGGCTCCAGCGTGCGGGCCGTCGCCAGCAGCTGCTGCAGCTCCGACACCAGGTGGGCGGCGGTGGGGCGGCACTCGGGCTGCTGCGCCCAGCAGCGGGCGGCGAGGGTGCTGCACGGGGGGCGGGGGGAGGGGGGCGCGTGAGAGGTTGGGGGCGGGTAGATAGGCGGGGGCGCATGGTGAGGTTCGGGCGGAGCGTGGGCTGCCCGCCTCGCTTCCAGTGGCCCTCCTGCCAACGGTCCCTCCCGCCTTGCCTCCGCACGCACCTGTACTCCGGCGGGGCCAGGGGGTGGAACTCGGGCCGCATGCCGTGCCGCGTCACCAGGGCGGGGAGCGCCTGAGGGGCAGCAAGGCAGCAGGGTGGACCGACAGGGGTAAGTGACGAGGGGTCGCTCGGGCCGCGAAGGGCGGCTGACAAGGGGCAGTTTTGCTTGGCCCTGCAGGCCTGCAGGGCCTGAGCGACGCCCCGCTCCTGCTGTGTCCCTTTTCCCCCGTCCATCTGCCAACTGCTCACGTTGCGCTTCACTTGGTTGTAGGCCACCTTGCAGTGCATGAGCTCCCACATCATGATGCCGACTGGGGCGGGGGCAAGCGGGGAGAGGGAGGCGGGGAGCAGGGCAAGGGCGGTTCAGCGATGGGAACAATCGATGTGGGTCGGGCAGCCCTCTGCGCATACGTGCTGCAGGATAGCAAATGCGACTGAGGCATTCGTCCTGACAGCCCCTGTGTGTCCCGCCGCGCTGCTCACATGCGTAGACGTCCACGGCGCCATTCAGCAGGCGGTCTGGGGGGTAAGAACCCGGGGTGTTGAGGGCTGACGTGAATGTGACTAAAGGCCCTTTCAAGCGTGACAAAACGACAATCGCCCCACGGCCGGCCATACCTTGGCAGATGAACTCGGGGCTCATGTACTGCACGGTGCCATACATGCTTTGGCAAGTGAATCCCGAAGCGCCATCGGGGCCCAGCTCGTCCATCACACGCACGCTGCGAGGGGCACGACGGGGTTCATTCAGCAGAGTTAGGTAGCGGTGCTTGTGGGCAAGGCTTCCCAGCAGGGCCTGGCCCCAGCCATCTTGACTTCAGTAGACACACTCGGCACCCCAAGGGGCACTCCGGCACCCAAAGCCTAAGGGGGTGTTCACATGCGCACCGGGGTTCGCGCGGGGTACGTGCGAACCCTATTCACACGCGCCGTTCTGGCACGCCCGAACCCCGACGGTCAAACCCCACCGGCAGTACTGAATAAGCTTGGGACCGTTCAATGGATGGCCTCCGTCTGCTCCACCAATACTGCCCAGTGCTTCCGCAGAGCCTGAAATCGCCTCTGATATAACCTATGTGTATCAAGGACAGCTACTGACGTCTGTAGCGAGTTCTGAACAAGCGCGAAGGCCATGTCGGCGTTGATGCGACCTGAGCTCTGCCATTGCCCAAGAGCAACCATTGATAGCTTAAAAGTGTAAAGCTGCTTATGCTTGGGAGCTTAAGCCGCAAAGTCGCGACAGGCCGGTGCGATCTGGGCGCGATCTGGTCTACAATATGAGAGCTATGGGAGCAGTCGGCACCTTCAGGGATGCAGCATGGAGTACGCTTGGCGACGAACCCCGCACGAACTCCGGCGCGAACCCAGGTCGCGATGCCGGGTTCGCCGGCAGCGGGGTTGGTGCGGGGTTCGTGCGGGGTTCGACCCGAAGGGCCCCGGCGAACCACGTCACATGTGAACACACCCTAAGCACGCTTCACCTCCAGCTCAAGCCCACGCTCCCCATGCGAGGCAAAGCAACGAAGGACAGGGAACCAAGCAGTCCCGCGAGTCCCCATTCGACCCCCTTCCAGGACCGCTCCCTCTTCAGGCCCGCCTCACCATCCCAGGTCGGACAGCTTGCAGGTCCAGCCCCGCGGGTCTCGGGCGTTGGTCTTGAGCAGCACGTTTCCGGGCTTGAGGTCGCAGTGCACCAGGCGGCGGGCGTGCAGGTACCTCAGCGCCAGAGCCACCTCCAGGAGCGAGGTGTAAAGGGGAATCGGGCTCGGCCACACGGGGCCCTCGCGCGGGCAGCTGCCGGGGCGGCGGAAGTCTCCTCGGCGGGCGGCGGTCAGCAGCGTCCCGGCATCGCAGTACTCCTGGGCAGGTTGGGCAGCGGGGGGCAGGCAGGCAGGGCAGGTGTCAAGCCGTTGTCTTGACGGAAAGGCCGGGGTCTGGGGCGTTGGCAATTGCACGCGTGGCACACACGCTTCATAGCGAGGTAGCGCGCCGTTCCAGTGCTCACCAGGCACAGGATGGAGTTGGTCGGGGCTGCCGTCGGAGAACATGGGGGAAGGGATGTGTCGGGAGGCGAAAGAGTTCATGAGAGTTGATCTGCAGGTCCCAGCATGCGGGCTCGTCTGACCGCAAACTGTCGAGCTCCACCGCGCCCCGACCCGAGCCCCAGCTCACAGGGCATCTTGCCTCCCAGCAGGGGGTGGTCGAGTGGGACCAGGCGCAGGGGGGGCGGCATGCAGCTGCCGGGCGCGGTCGGGGGCTGCACCACCGCCGCCTCGGAGAACTGGGCGTAGACCTGGGGGTGGGCAGGCGAATGGGCGCCGGAGAGTAGGAACGGGTGGTCATGGCTAGCTACTAGGATATCCGACGGGCGCCTCGCCTGCCCGCCCTCAGCAAACGCACCTGCACGATGTTGGGGTGGCTCAGCTGCCCCATCACCGCCACCTCCATCGCCTCCCGCCGGACCTGTCGACATTGGCAACAGGGAAGGTCTCATCAGCCAAGGCCTTGCTTTGCGAGCCCACTTCACGCGCCTGCCCATACCCATCCCCGCACAGCGCGCCCCTTTTTCTGACCTTCAACCGCACCCGTCCGCTCCTCAACCACCACCACCACCCCACCCAGGCCCCCTGCCCACCTGCTCCATCTGGCGCTCTACCGGCTCCACCTCCATTGTGGCACCGCAGCCGGGCGGCGGTGCGCCCGCCGCCTGCGCCGCGGCCGCGGCCTCCCTGGCGTCTTGGGGGTCGTTCAGGAGCATGGCGGCGCCGTCGTGGTCCAGGGGGGCGCGGCCCACGTGCTCGAGGACCTGTCGGGGGCGGGGCAGGGGCGGGTCAGGGGCTTAGTCATTGGACCATGTTGCAGGTCGAAGCGGCGACGGGGCAGACGCCGGTGGTGGTGGTGGGGGGGTCGTCCGCGTGCGCGGCGTCAAGGATGCAGGTGCGTGCAGGCTGCTCAATCCACTGCGTGTTGGCGGCGCGGGGCAGTCGCGGGTGTCACCTTGATGGCTGCCTCGAGGCCGTGCAGGTAGCCGCGGAACACCACCCCCTGGCAGGGCAACAAGCAGCAACCACAGCAGTGTCAGCCACTCGGCAAGCCGGGCCATCACGCCTTCCAAAACGGCGTCAAACCAAACGGCGTCTGAGCTGCAATGGTCTGAGCTGCATCAAGGGGTGTGCGCCTTCCCACTGCGGCCTCATGCTCATGCACCCGGGCACGCGCGCTCACCTGGCCTCCCCGCCCGATGACCTCCCGCAGCTCCACCGCGGCCAGATCCTGCGAGCTGGCAAGCCTGGGGACGCGACGGGACGGGCGCCGCTCAGCAAGCCGCGAAGCGCAGGGCAGTCTTTCTGCACCCGTGGCGCGCGCGCCACAAGCCTCCACTCTACCCCCACGCACCTGGCCTCCTCGCCCCCCTCGCCTCCCGCCAGCACCGCCGTCAGCCGGGAGCGGGCGCTGCTGACCATGAGCTCCAGCGGCCGGGGGCCGGACACGTCCTCAAGCTGGGGCAGGTGGTGGGGGGTGGTGGGGGCGATGGGTTGTATGAGAGGCGGGGATGAGAGGGGGGCGGGGCGGGCGCAAGGGCAGGCAGGGCAGGCAGGCAGCACAGAGGACAGGGTGGTGGCTGCGCAGCCCGCATGCCGTACTTGCAGCGTCGGGCACCAGGAGGACCGGCGCATCAGGGCGGCGCTGGCAGCCTGGCGGCGGAGGTTGGCGCTGGCACTGCCGCTGCCGGAGAGGACTGCGGGGGTGGGTCGGAAGGGTTGACATGAGTAAGTCATGCGCACATGCTGAGCCCGTGAGCCCCTAAAAGAACGGGGCTGAGTCGGCGAAAGACAAGCGGATGGGACACCGCAGTCCCGGGGTTGCGGAGCTCACCCTGGTTCGGGCCGAACGAGTCCGCCATGCTGGGCGCCGCGCCGCCGTCCATGTCCATGAGCTCGTCGTACGAGCACGGGAAGCTGCCGTTCGCACTGGTGCCGTACGAGTCACGTGTTGACCTGACGCAGGCGCGCTGCGAGTGGGGCCTCACGCCCGGACCCACCCGCCCCGCGCCGGCCATCGACCCCGCGTCCACTGCCACCGCCTGAGCGCCCAGCAGGGCCTGGGGCGAAAGCGCTACGCCGGCGAGCACACGCGGGCTCGGGGCGTCCTCGGGCCCAGCAGGCGAGCCGCCGATGGGCGACGGAAGCGAGGGCATGGGCGGCGGGGACTTGAGGCGCCGCAGCCCGGGCAGCGGCGAGAAGTGCTCCATGCGCACGCCGCCTGCGCTGCTGCGGCCGGGCTCGTGTGCGGCCACGGTGCCGGCGTGCGACGCGGCGCGCTGCATGGGGACGACGGGTGAGGGCGCAACGGTGCGCGGCTTCACGGGCGTGGCGGCGGTGGAAGGGATCGGCGTGGTGGGGCCGGCGGCGCACTGCGACAGCAGCTGCCACCACTCGGCGGCGATGCCCGGGGATTGGGTGACGGCGCAGCGGAAGGCGGCGAAGACGAGCTGCGGGGGCAGAGGGGTTGCGGGATTTGTGACGTAATAAAGAAAAACTCCCATCAGCACAACGGAAAGCAGCTGAAGCTAGGGCTCCCCGACGCGCTAGCCGCGGGTCGAGGTGGTACGAGATGCTTCTGGAAGCTCAAGGCCTCACCGGCGTCAGCGCCACCAGCTCAGCGGCCACGGCCTCCAGCACCCCCGCCGGCACCGACTCGGGCGACACCATGTACAGCGCCAGGCGGAAAGGCGCCGCAGCGGCGCTGTGCGCGAAGGTCACGTTTGCGGCCGGCGGCAGCGGCCCGGACACCGACGGCAGAGGGCAGGACCCGTCAGCCTGCGCCTTGCCGCTGCCGTCGCCGTGGGGCGCTGCGGCGCCTCGGTCCTCCAGCGCAGAAGACTTCCACCGAGCCAGCGCCAGCGGCGACATGGGCTGCGTCAGCGACGCCGGCGCCGACTTCAGGCTGGCGGCGCCGTCGACCGCCTGGTCGGCCGCCGCCGCCACCGTGGCGGCGGACCAGGCCGGCGGCGGCGGCGGCTCCGCCACCAGCACCAGCGCCGTCACAGCGTTGGCGCCCGTCAGGTTGGCGGCGAGGAGAACGTCGCGGTCGGGGCCCGACTTGCCGAGCGACGCGGAGCTTGCGTCTGTGAGGACGAGGTAGGCTGGCGCGGCGGCGGCCGCCGCAGGGTCGGCCACGTCGACGGCGGGTGCCGCGCAGCCCGCAGCCGAGAGGCGAGCTCCGGGCCGGGGCGACGGCACGGGGATCAGACCGCTGGACAGCCGCCGCACGGCGCCGCTGGCGACGGGGCCGCCCCTGCACGGCGGAGACCAGCAGGTCAAGGGGGCAACCAAGCGCGGGCTCTTGTCAGCCCGGGAAGGGAACGAGGTCAGCTCAGATCCCAGCCACGTCAGGAGCGCAACTCATCCGCCCCGAAATCCTTCCCACACCCACTCACCCCACGAGCTTCTGCAGCAGCGTGTGCCCCAGGGCCGTGCGGACCGCCTTCACGCGGCTGGCCGCCACTCCGCTGGGCACCAGGCCCAGACTGGTGGCGCGGGCGAAAGGGGAGGGCGCCGACGGAGGCGGCGGCGGCCCAGCCACCACACCCCCGTTGGCCAGCACGGCGCTCAGCAGGCGCTGGTGCTTGGAGCTCGCGCTCTCCGAGCCCTGGCCCTGCCCCTGGCCCTGCTGTGCGGCCAGGAAGCTCGCGACGGTGGGCAGGCGGCCGCTCTGCAGCGGCGAGCCGGCGGCCGCGAGCAGCTTGGGCCCGACCCCGCTTGGCAGCTGGGACAGGCTGGGGTTGGAGGCGGGGCTGAGGTAGCCCGTGCCCGTGCCCATGCTGTGCACGGGTGCAGCGCCCAGGGAGCCATCCGCGGCGCCCCGGCGAGGCGCGAACACGAGCGCCGCGCTGCTCCCCGCGGCGGGCAGGCAGGCCAGCAGCGGCTGCATGCTGAGCGAGAAGCGGGCCTGCAGCAGGCTGGGCAGGGCGTCCAGGAGGGAGGCGACCAGGTCGTGCAGGCCGGGCGGGCGGGCCGACAGCAGCGCGACCAGCAGGGAGGCGAGCTGGGGGGTGGGGTGAGGGCAGGTGGCAAGGGGCGCAGCGTCGGGGCGGAGTTTGGGTGAACAATCTTGTTCCCGGGCCATGAGGGCCAATCGCAGCTGTCTCCACCCAGGCGTGTGAAAGCCGAACGAGCTGGGACGCCGTTTGCCGGTAGCCCGCCCTCAGCCGCCCCTGCCCAGCGCCCCGCTGCCCCACCCGCTCCAGGTATGCCGCCTGCTGCGGGTCGCCGATGACCAGGCTCAGGCCCACCACCTGGGCCAGGCGGCGGAGCTCCGTGATGTCAGCGGCGCCCAGCTGCACCGCCTTCGCCGCCACTGCCGCCGCGGCTCCGCCGCCTTCACCGCCCTCGCTGCCGTCGCCGCCGGCCCAGCCGCCGGTGAGGAGTAGCGCGGCCGCCAGCCTCCCGCCTTGGCCGTGGATTGGCAGCGCGACCATGTCGGCAGGGCCCAGGACCAGGGGTGCAGATGTCGCATCGCTCGCGTGCCCAGCAGCCGCCGCGGTGGGGGGCGAGCCCGAGTCCCCACGGATGACCAGGAAGCCATCCCTCTTTGGTTGGGGCCCGACATGGGAAACAGCGGTTCGGGGGTTCAGAGGTATGCGCCAACAAACACCCCGTGTGATGGCTACGGGCGATGCACTGCACCGTGCCGTTGGGAGTCGCATGCAACCAGCTGGGCTGCCGGGACACGGGACACGAGCCTACACGCAAGGTGCGCAAGGGAGAGACAAAGGCCCTGCCTCACCTCCAGTGACCGATGGAGAAGCGGACCCCACACGCATGCGGGGGGCCAGACTGTGGCTCCGAAGACACATGCATGACCATCCCCATCAAAGAGGGCAAGCCTAGGCCACAAGCAAAAGGCAAGAGCGGCAGCAGGCGTGGATACAGGCATGAAGACAGCAGAACGCTATGCATCAGCTGCCGCAATAGCTTCCATCGTGGGCCCCACCTCACTATGCCGGCGCCGAAGGTATCCTGTGTGAAAGCAGGGCCGGGGCCATGGGGGCTTACTAGGGGGTTGAGCGCTGGAGGAGCTTCCCCCAAGCTACGTCAACTTCCCGATCTGCAGACCGTATTGTTGTGAGCAACCGAACAATATCGGTCGTCACGTCGAGCCTTGGACGCCATTTGCGCCTCCAACTTGCGATTACAAGGTTGCTATGCTTCTCTCTCGGGCGCGGGCGCGAGCGGGCGGGCGCGCGCGGGTCCCGTTCGCTTTGCGCGTTGTTCGCAGTGGGAGCGCGACGCCCGCGCCGCACTCACCACAAGCGCCTGCGAAATTGCCCTGAGACGAGCTTGGCCTGTTCCAGATCCTCCACTGGCCAATCGTCTTGCGGCTGCCGCGCACGCCTGCAAATGCGGTCGCAAATGCCGTCGAGTCTGGTTACTATGCCCCTATCCAAACCTGATGCCAGGCTAGTATTACCTTCAGTACGACGGCTTCTGCTGGGGCCGCAGGAGACTCGCGGGCGCGGGCAGTGGTGCCATTGCTCGGCCGCTCGGCACGCTCGTCGCCTTGGCTGTCCCCTCTCAAGCAGGCTAAGCAAGCTCGTAGGCGCAGGATGCCCATCCGGTCTTGCGGTCCGGCGAGCCGCCGCGTTCGGTTGCCGAAGTTTCCGTCTGTCAAGTCTAATATCTCGCTTGCCTCACCCTAACGAAGCTCATTCCTTGTGTGATGCCAACGTACTGTGCGGAATTGCGCGACCATGGGAGTTTATCGAGCGACGTGTTCGAGGGTGGGGACTTCCATGGACGTCCATGTGCCCCAGCGTGAACAGCAGACTCACTATTCAAGGTCGCCCGTTTTGTGCGTCGACTCACTGGCAGCAGCACAGGCAGGTCAAGAAGAGCGACAGATGAAGAATCTACCTCTTGCCCGACTCCTGGCAAACCGTCGCGGGGCCACCGCGGCGCGGACACTCTTCGTGGTTCAGACCTCCGGCGGCTCAAGCGCGGCCGCATCGTAAATACAAGAGCAAAAGCTAAGTATGTATGCATACGTAGGATGAGGATGACTTAGGCGGCACACCCCAAAGTACCCGCTTGCCCCTCCCCGCGTCGCCGCGCTTCCGGCTTGCTTCTAGCGCGCCCACGCCTTCTGCCATGGCCTCCGGGTCAACTGCGGCAAAGCCGATCTCAGCCCGCAGTGTCCTTCAGTCCACATGCAAAGGGACCTCAGTATCCTTGCAGAGCTGCCCGGCCCCCCTCGGATGGCAACGGATGGCATCCTCACCTGTGTGACTACAGTAGTCATGTTCTTGTTGACCCCCCTCCCAAGTTCCTGCCCCTTACTCACTCCCCTCCTCCATGAGCAAAGGCCGGGAGACCGTGCGGCGCCCTCAACCAATTGACCTTCGTTTCTCTGCTCTTTTCATCATTCTCAAGGTCATCAGGGGAGCGGGTGGGCCTCGGCGGAGCAGAACCGCGCCCATGGCTGCCTGCTGGGGGGTAGGACCTTCCTAGAGACCTCATCTGGAAAGAACTTGCCGAGAGGAGCCCCAAACTTTCTTTGAAATAACAAAATTGAGGGCTTTGATGCAAAGTGAAGGGGGGCCAACGTTCTCGGTCGGTCATCGGCGGGGGGGTCAGGGAGGGGTTTGGGAGGTTATGTGCCGGCACTGCGGCAATGTGGTACGCCTTGAGCACTGAGCAAGGTACGACCTTATGTTGGCAAGTTACTCGTATCGTTCCAGCATTGTAAGGGGGGCGGGTCTGGTGGGAATTGGCATGCCGGGACATACCCCGGGGAAGACACAGCGGTCTCCCAGCGTCCCAGGTGCTGCCCGAAGCCCGCCTTCCATTTCCACGCCTCAGACCGCACACTACATGCAAAGGACAGCCATGATGTCTCCCCTCAGGGCCGAGCCGCGGAGCCATTGGTCAGTCGACGGGTCGGGGTAGGTCCGTCGTGTGGTCAATGGCACCCGGCCAGCCCAGGGGGGGCGGGGCGGTAGGAACGAAACCCCCCGACGACACGCAAATGAAACACCCTTCCTCGCTAACCCCGCATTTATACATAATATTGCGGCGTATTGCGTGTGTGCTGTCCGGCAGCGTACGGCAGCCCATGCAGCCGCCTTATCCTCGAGTGAACGCGCTCACCGTTCACATAGAAGCGCATGTTCTCCCTGTGGAGGCGCCCCGCTTGTTCTGCAGTCCTCCGGCTCCCTGGCCCTCGCAGCGTGCGCGTGCATTGGTGGCCCGACCCCAGACGGTGCGCAGGCAGGGCCTCGGTGCAGTTTGTTCTCACACCCTCCCCCGGCCCGCACAAGCCCTAGGAGCCCTGGGAGCGCGGAGCCAAAGCTGTTAGGGAACCTGAGTTTTGCAATGTTCCCCTCTTGCAGCCGATGTGTGCAGCCCCAACGTACGCACGTAAGCTGACCCCCCCGACCCCATCCGCGGGGCGCCGGCCCCCAGCTGCCCGACCGGTCCCCTGCGCCGCATGCCGTATTATAGTTAACGGCAGCGAGATACAATTGTATCCGGATTTCCTGAGGACCTACTACCTACCCTGCCGTACGGCACACGACACTACCGTACCAGGCCCAAGTAACAGCCTATTGTGCACCGACACACCGGCTACGGACTGCTTGCCGTGCTCCCTACTCCTCTGCACGGTCTGCTCATGTCCTGACCGAAGTTGGCGTGACAAGGGTGGCTGCCCGAAGGCAGGCAAAGGGCTGAGCCCCGTGGTACCCCTCAGGGGGTCCAATGCTCGAGTCTGGCTCCGTGCCCTCAACCCCTGTCCACGAGCAGCCCGCCGCACCACGGCGTGCAGGCTCGCGCCCGGCCATAATCCGTTTAATCAATTAACCCCGCACTACACAGAGGTGATGCGCTCGTCAGGCGTCTTGCTGCCTCGGCCTGGACATAGCCGGCCGGACTCACCCAGGAGATTCCGTGCCCCCTGTGCCCTCGCGGGCCCTCCCCATCCACAGGCAACGACGAACACTCGGTAAGCTCCCCACAGGTCTGCGTAGTCCGCGGAACACGCCCTACGCCACAACCAGTCAAGCGCTTCGCTTCGTTGTTTTCTTCTACACCCACCCGCAGCTCTTTCCATTTGAGCTGCGGGACGAACCTTACCCCCCCCCCCCTGCGCAGCCAGCACTTCGGCATGAAACGGAGTACGCGCGGGCCTTGTACGACAGTGTATGTAGTACACTGTACTGGTTTGTCTGTCGTCGGGTTTGGGGCATGATGTCCGGCGACTTCGTTTGTACCCCCCTCCTGTTATGGCCACACGGCAAACCACTGAGCTGCGCAGCAGCCGGGGCTTGCCCCCTTTTTGGAAGCGGGCCTTTGGGGCTGGGGCTGCATGGCCGGTGGGTCGCCGGCGGGTCGCAGGCGGCGGAGGGGGCCGTGGGGGGAGGGAAGGCCGCGTCCCGCGTGCACGAGCGGCACTGCGCGTGCACCCCGCCCGCCGCACTGCGACACGCACGCACTGAGGCCCGTTGTGTAGGCGACACGCCAAATGCAGCATGCGCAGCATACGGGACGCTCGGCTCGTTGCAGGCGCGCTCTGCGCACACACTGGAGAGCTCGTCTCCCTCGCCAACGGTTCCCGCGGCCCCTGCGTTCTGAGTGCCCGCCCATTCTTCGCTGGGGCACTCACTGCCTGGCTGGCGGCCGGCGTGCCCGAGCGCGTCAGCCGGAGTCGCCGCCCCTGCCCCTCCAGCAGCCCCTCCTCTTTGCGAGCTGCGCGATGGGCTTCTTGTCGCTACCGTATCACTGTCTGGCACCTCCACCTTCATCGTGGGCCACCTGGCCGCTGCTCTCCCGCTCGCCCCAATACCGAGCTCGGCGGGCGGGGCTGATGTGGCTTGTCCTCAGTTGTTGCCCAGGTTCCTCTTCGATCGCACGTTTCCAGCTGCCCAGCCTCCTCTGCCCGAGAGGACAGAGACGATCGACCGAGATGGCTCGCTCGCGAGCCAGACTGACGACCAGGAGGTGAGCGCCCACGTGCGGGCCCGTCGAGCACGCAGAAACTGTTTGACTAAGGTCCCGGCTAAGAGGCCGCTCCTCAAGCGTTGCTTTGCTTATTTAACACCATGCATTGTGTAGATTCTGTCGTTTCAGCGAAGGTCGCACGGTCAAGCATCCCCACACATTATTACCGAGCGCCACTGCGGACAAGTATGTCACTATATATTGAAAGTTCCATGCTGTGACAGGACTAGGGAGGCGGGAAAAGTCAAACGCACCTCGGCGGGAGGCGTGGGGCGGGGGGAAACCCGGCAGCCCTCGCATAGCAGGTCGTCGCTCGTGCGCGTAACTCTCCAGCCACTCTGAGCAGCTGTTGCTACGTGCTATAATACGTGCACCCTTGCCTACTGCGGGCTTTCGCCATGTTCAGCTCCCATTGAACAAAACAGTAAGGCGAAATCCCTTCGCCTCAAGGCGCCTTTGGTGCGAGCTCCTTCACTTCATTCCAATGCAGACGCACACAAACAAGAGGAACTCATAACACAAGTATTGCCAAATGAACGCGCGCGACGCAACCTCGCTCTTAAGCTCAGCCGACCAGCCACCTTGTGTGCTAACCATGACCCGTTAACCCAACGTGCATTGACTGCTGGAGTAAGGAGCGAGCGACCTGCTTTGCTTGGCGGCGTTGCAGCTCAACCGAGACACTCGCTTCTCCGTCCGTCGCACACCGCTGCTGAGTTGACTCCCATGCTCTACATCCTCTCTGCTACTCGCCAGCGTGTATAGGCAGCGCCTGTGCTCGCTCTCTTGAAGGTGAGTTGTGGTACGCGCCAAGCAAAGAGCGGATGTTCGCCGGTGCTCCTGGTGGACGGAACTGGCGAAGCGCGCCTCAGGCTAGCCAGTTTCGGAGCTATGACCAGCTGCGACTGGTGCGAGCAAAGGGTGACAGGGTTGGTTTTAGCAGCCCAAAAACCCGTTTGCGCGTCGCGACGCACGCCTCAACTCCGTCCCCGCCCGGGCCTCGCGAGTCCCCGCTCACCCCGCTGTGGGGCGAGGTGGTGAGCAGACCACGGCAGCGAAGAACACCTGGCTTGTGGCGTGCACTCATAGCGGTTCCCATAAGCGGAGCCCCTGTGCCGCCTGCTGTGCGCGACCATCTAGACCATCCACGACCGTCCCTTACTCAAGCATGCATGTTCCCGACACCTGACTCCCGCCAGCTCGGCGCCCCAGGTAGAATGGCGTCCGGCACAGCTGCGCTCGCAGCTCTCCTGGCCGTCATGCTGCTCACCGCGCGGGCACCTGGCGCTGAGGCTGCGCCAGCGCAAGGGTGTACTCAGTCTGGCGGAAATGCAAACTGCGCGTGAGACGACTGGGGCGGTGGAAGGCATGCATGGAAAGAACGCCTTGCTTGCGCGTGGGGGTGGGCAACTCAGTCCTGCGCCTGCTCGTGGGTGGCCACGTGCGCGAGGGGCTCTCCATGCGTGGGCGCTTGCATGCGGAAGGGTCACCACACGGGGCAAGGTGGTCAGTAGTCCTTGCCCGGTCCAGGGGGATACTGCATGCAAAACCCCGCGTACAAAGTGACTCAACTTGCGTCCATTGATGCTGGTCCCTCGCAATGCAGCTCGCCAGCCCCACCCAGCCCGGACCCTCCGAGCCCAACATTCAAGCCACCTAGCCCTTCTCCGCCTTGGCCAAAGCCTCCCAGCCCCTTCCCAAGCCCACCCGGGGCGCCCTCGCCGCCTCCGCCTCGGCCACCTCGGCCGCCGCCGGTGAGTTGGAGCGCTGTGTGTTTCTGGAGGTGACGCGCCAGTACACGGAGAAACAAGAGCCCGAAAACTTGCATGTAAGCCCCCAACGAAAGGATGTGAATACTGCTCTCCAATCCCTCGTTCCTCGCAGACGCCTGAGCCTCGGTCACCCCGGCCGCCTCCGAGCCCGCCCTCCTCCCCGGCGCCCCCCAACCCGCCGGTGCCACGGCCCCCCTCACCCCGCGGCGGCCTGGTCCATGGGAGCACCACCTGTGTCTACGCGGTGAGCGCACAGCAGCCAAGAAGGGAGCCTTGTGCGGGCAGCCGGCTGGGGACAGCAGCCTGAAGCCCTGCCATGCATGGGCAGGGCGGACTGCTGTCACATGGCCTCCTTGATGTTCTGTTCGTTCCCCTCGTCCTTGGCCCCCCAGAGCTTTGATTACACAGTTGTCCCCGGCAATAGGCTCGGCGGCGCTGAGACCTGCAACGACCAGGGTGCGGCAGGGTCGCGTACGAGCAATCAGGGGCAGCGGGTGTCTTGCTTGGCAGTAGCAACTTGTTGCCAGGACGCCATTCTGATAGATTGTCCTTTGCTAACTGAGGCATGGTACTTTCTCCCACACTCCAGCCGGCTGCATTGAGATATACCTCAACGGTGCCAGCTGCCAGGTGCGCCCTTGTGGGGTTGAGGCAGAACCTTGCCAAAAGCAGAGGAGGTCTGAGCTGGTGGTAAGAGACAGACGCCCGCCTCGCTCCCCGCTGCCGACTCGCCTCTCCTTTCTTGTGTGCAGAGGGTGCTCCTGGGGTCAACCACATACCTGGTCTGCCCTGTCTGCCTCACGTGGTGAGCAGGGCCGTGCAATTCTGGGGCGTGGAGCTTGCACGATGGATGGGCTTAGTCTCCACCGGACTGCGGTCTTGTCCTGCCAACCTGTGTAGGGGCAACGTGCGCGGCACTTGTGTCAAAGGCACATCGGACTCCTTCTCCCACATCTGCACGGGTGACGAGCTGATCCCCAACCTGGGCTCTGCCACATCGGAACCGGCCGCTGGGAACACTCGCAAGCTGGAGGGATGGTTCCCAGGATTGCCAGGTGGGCCAGGGTGGGCAGGGCATTGGGGGACAGCCGCTGCGTGCGGGGTCGAGGAAGAAGCAGGGCCACACAGCATGAGGGGCAAAGGGCACGGTGGTTGAAGCGGTAGGGGCCGGCTCACGAGCAAAGGCGGGACCACAGGTTCAAGTGGGTAGTGGATGGCCGCTGGTTGAAGCCTCGTTGTGAGTCACGCGCGCGGCTCATGGCAGGAAGGGTCATGCACGTTCAGGGGCACGGGCAATCGCAAACGCGGCCGTTGAGCCTCTCGCTCGTCCTGTGTGCCCCGCAGGCCGCTACTGCCAGTGGTGAGCTGTGATAGGAGGCGGTGCCCGGCAAAAGGCGATGTGGGCGCACATGGGATGGGCTGCACTGCCGCGCTCGTGCTCACCACACCCTTCCTCCCGCAGGGTGCGCTGGGCCTCCACTGACACTGCCCCTCAACAAGTCTGGTTCACGGTGCGTGTGTGCATGGGAGGCAGCGGCCTGCCGCGGGATGGGACCCAACGCAATGCAGCTTACCTCCGGAAGTAAGCCCACGCCCTTCCCTTGTCCCTTTGCTGCCTGTCCGGTTATCCATAGGTCAAGGACGGGTCGGGTGGCGGCTGTGGTGAGTGCACGAAGTCCAGAAGCTAAGAAGCTCATACAACTCGGCCGCACTAGGCTTAGACCTGACACCCCTTCATCCCCCTCCCCAGGCCCCACGGGCAGCACCCAGCTGACCTACACCCTGGGGGGTATGGCAGCCACCTGCCAGGCGCCCAGGCCCAACGGCGCTGGCATTGCCGGGTGTGGCACTGGGGACCAGCCAAACGAGTGGTGAGCGGTGCAGCTGGGGAGTGGGCCAGGGACGCCGCTTGCTCGGCGCATCTGCACCGCAACTGCCCCCGCTGACCCCTCTTTCGTCTGCCCCCGCACCCCCCCCCCCGCAGCCTGTGGTCCTTCATGGTGCCCAAGCCTGGGACCTACGACTACACATGCCTCGGCGCCGAGCCGCCCACTCCGCCATCGCCCCCCGTGGCCCCGCCCAGTCCCCCGCCCTTCCCGCCTCGGCCCCCGAAGCCGCCCGGCGCGCCCCCGCCGTCGCCTCCGACTCCCCCACCGAGCCCCCCCCGCCCGCCGAACCCGCGCCCCAGCCCGCCCTTCCCGCCTCAGCCCCCGCCACGGCCGGTGCTCAACCCCTTTCCGCCAGAGCCGGAGACCTCTCCGCCCAGCCCCCCGGCCCCCCCGAGCCCCCCAACGGCGCCTTCCAGCTACCAGCAATGCATCCTGGGTGGCTTTGGCAATGACGCGGGCTTCGGCGCCGGCTCCGCGCAGGGTGGCATTGATGTGGGTCGGAGCGCACGGAGCGGTTGGTCGAGGGCAGCTGCCTTTCCGCATCAATGCTCTAATCTCTGGCCTTCCCCTTCCCTGTCCTCGCATTCCTGCAGACATGTGTCGATCAAGCCAACTGGTACGTAGGCAAGGCCTTCAATGTGTGGCCTGGATGCAGAAGGGTTAGCGATCCATGGAGAGGGCTAGCCCCTGCTTTGCGCTAGGTGCTTGCTTGGCTGCGGTAGCCCGCTTAAGCCGTCTCACCCTGCACCCTCCTGCCGCCTCACCTGCATCCCCCTCCTCCCCCTCCCCTCTACTCTCCCCAGCATTGGCATCTACTTCGACACCACCTCCTGCACCCCCGTGGTCCAGAATGGCATCATCTGGCAGTACTGCCAAGTGGGGCGGGGAGGGGAGGGGCGCGAGGAAAGAGGGAAGTCTGAAAGGCTTTTCCTGCATTTGCGGGGTTCACCTGCTAAGCATCTCGGGCTCTCGCTACTAAGCACCTACCCTTCCCTGCGCGCCGCCTCCCCGCTGCCCCCAGGTGTGCATCTATTGGGACAACCGGCGCGGCAACTGCCCCAAAGCCATCTCCGGCACCGTCAGCCACACCTGCATGGGTGCGTGCTAAGCCAAAGAGGCTAGCACTTGGCCTTGCTTCTCTTACCTGTCCGAGCTTGTGCTCAGTGTATGATCCTGTGTTCCCCGCCTCCCCCAGGCGACGAGTGGACGCCCATCATGCGCAACGCGGGAGACCTGCCCGCCGCGGGTCAGACCTACAAGCTCAACACCTGGGCTGCAGGCATCGGCAGTGAGTCGCGTGGGGCTGGGGAGAGGGCCGCGGGGGGACAGCCAACCCCCAATGATGGTGTTACAAGTGCTTGAGCTGTCAAGAGCATGAAGAGAATGACGTGTTTCTGTGTCCCCGCCCCAACACCCCACCCCAGGCCGCCAGTGCCAGTGGTGAGCAGATGCACGTGGCCATGGGTAGCTGAGTGCTTAGGCAAGGGTGCAGGGCCCGGGACTAGAGATGCCCGACCAGCAGGTTCCTTGGGGCCCCTCCAGAGGCAGACGGTTGCGTGTCTGTCGTCCGCAGGATTCGGTGGAACGCCACGTACAACGGCAGGATCAGGACCTATTTCACGGTGCGCGCACTGATGGGGGCTCCGGGGCAATGCAAGGCCGAGTGCTGTTGAGCCTCCCGACAGCGGCCTGACCGGGAGCTCAACCCTTTTTGGCTGCCCCATGCGCAGGTAAAGGATGGCTCGGGCGTGTGCGGTAAGGGATGGCGTCTGCGTTAAGGCGCGGCGCGGGACATCGGACCATTATGGACCGTCCATGTGCCGGCGCAGTACACTTCAGCTTCCGTTCCCTCCTGTCCTCCCTCCGCAGCCGACCGCCAGCAGTCGTACACGGTCCAGGGCATGGCTGCCACGTGCCAGCCCCCCCGCTACAACGCCTCGTCCGGGCTGCTCGCGGGCTGCGGCATCGGAGACCAGGACAACGAGTGCCTCTGGAGCTTCGACATCCCCAGGCCGGGAACCCCCGCCTTCACCTGCGGCTCGGGTAAGGGCGGAAGCCGGGGGTAGCAGGCGGCGAGGACCCTGCAGCATGCGGCGTATGCCAACGCCTTGTCCTCTTCCCCTCGCTCGCAGCACCCTCGCCGCCACCCGCGCCGCCTTCGCCTCCCATGCCTCCGCGGCCGCCGCCGAGCCCGCGCCCCAGCCCGCCTAGCCCGAATCCCAGCCCCCCTCCCCAGCCGCCGTTTCCCCCTCTGCCTCCGCTCAACACCGCCCCCGATCCGCCCAGCCCGCCGGCCACCCCGCCCCTGCCGCCGCTGCTGCCGGTGGCCGCGGGACCCTCCAACACCACCTGCGAGTACTCGAGCAACGTCTACAGTGGCCTGCCGACGCCTGCGGCCAGCGTGAGCAGCGGGGCCGCCCGGGCCGTCAGCCTGCTATTTGACAACTAGTCGTGGCGTGCCCTCTGCCCTGCGTCGGGACGTCGTTACTCATGCAAATCTCTCCCTGGCGCTCGCAGGGCCCCGCTGTGACCTGCGCGGACCAGGCGGCCTGCCTCAACATTTTCTACGATGCGGGCAACTGCGTGCCCATGAACGGATTCACGTGAGGCGCGGAAGAGCAGGGGGTTGACACTGGCGGTTTGGCCAGAGCTTTTCTCGCCCGACCCACATCGCCCGACCCACATGGCGGCTGCCCCTCCTCCGCAGGTACTGCAAGATCTGCATCTACTGGGACAACTCCCGCGGCAAATGCCCCAAGGCCGTTGCCGACACCATCAGCCACAGATGCTTGGGGTGAGGAAGGGAGAGGCCCTGCGGGGGCCGCTCGCAGCGGATGGGCGGGGCCTCATACCCAGTGCGATGAGCATGGCAGCAGTATTTAAACGTCACCCTGTGCTGCCTTCGATCCCCAGGGACGAGTTCATCCCGATTCTGGCCCAGCCTGGCAGCACTCCAGCCGCGGGCAACACATGGAAGATCAACGGCTGGGCGTCGGGGCGCAGCGGTAAGCCTGGCATGATGGGTAGTTAAAAAGCGGCTTGACGGTTTCGGTAGTTCTGTTGTCGATGAGGCGGGTCTCAGCGGCACGGGATGCAGGAGCGTCCCTCTCCCAGCAGTGTGAGCTGGGTGCGTGGGGCAAGAGACTCGACCATTCTTAAGATTCGGGATGGAACCCGTGTGGAGGAAAGCGGCTAAGTTTGCTGCCGGGCGGGCAGGCGAGAGTAAAGACACTAGGGTAGACCGTACACGGCCGGTGGGAGACACAGGAGGTCAAGGGACGGGGAGATGCTGCAGCCGTAGGACGGGCCGCCTGAGCACTTCTTGTGGACGTTTCGTCCCGTGTCCCACAGCCATGGCCTGTCAGTGGGTGCGCTGGGAGACCACCGACTACTTCGCGCAGAGCGTGGCGTTCACTGTCAAGGATGGCAACGGTGAGTTACAGTGACAGTCCCAGTCCTCGGCCCTCGCAAGTCTTTGCGATGCGAGGGGGACACGGGGGGCACGGGGGGCTGAGCCGCGGGGGCACGTACGGATGTCCACTTACCGGTGCTAGGTCACAGGCACAGCAGGTATCATAGCTCCTCACCGCCAGCGGTTAGGACAGCCTTCACGCGCAACTGGCAAGCATGTTGCAGTGCACGTTGACAACATCACCAGGGCAGGATACCCGCTCACACATCATGGCATAAGCCTTTGCTACTGGGCAGTAGCCGTAAGCGAAAAGCCAACACTGCAACCCAGAACTGCCCGGCCCGAACTCAAAAGCTCACAGCTCGCCGGGGTAGCCCGGCCGGGTTGTTTCTTCGGCTCCGCGCGGCTGCGCCTGCAATATGGGCTCTCAAGCGCGTCTAGAAGTTCAGGGCAGTCGCGGCCGGAGGCAGCGGAAGGCTGCCGACAGCTGGCGAGGTGCTGAGCCAGCCGAAGTCTGCTCGTGTGTCATAGCAAGGCGGAAGAGCGCGCACAACCGAAGGTAGAGGACGGTGTGTGCTCGCCTCGCTGCTGAATTGGGCATCTCGACGGCAACGAGGATGCGCAACGTCGCGGCGTCTCGCTGGCTGCCTGAGAAAGTGTTCATCGGTCGCTGACATGTTCGCTGTCTTCCTGATCCACAGGGCTTTGCGTGTCTCCTGGTTCGGGACCCGTGACCATGACCATGGCGGGGTTGGCGGCGAGCTGCCAGCCCCCGCGCACCGAGAACGGCGTGCTCGCAGGTTGCGGCAAGGGCGACCAGGTGAGCGCGTCGTGCCTTTCCCTGAGCAGTTTCTGAGTCTTGCCGGAGTCCTGCTCGATCCCTGTGGCCTTGACTCCGGTACCGGTATCTTCTGGCCCGGTCCCCGTGCAGATCAACGAATGCCTCTGGACCTTCAGCGTTCCGCGGCCCGGCGCCGAGGGCTTCTCGTGCAACAAGTCGCCCCGCTCCCCCCCGCCGTGGCCTCCTCCGCCGCCACCCAGCCCCAGGCCCAGCCCGCCGCAGCCACCCAGCCCACCGCCCAGGCCCCCGCCGCGGCCGCCGCGGCCGCCACCTGACCCGCCCAGCCCGCCTATCCCGGCGGACGAGCCTCCATCCCCCCCGCTTCCGTCGAGGCCCCCGCCGGACGCGCCCAAGCCGCCCAGCCCCCCGGCAGCCAAGGTGCCATCGGGCACATGCCAGCTGCGCAACCCCACGGACTACTCCGGCCCCATCCCCAACACCGTTGAGACGGTGAGCACGGGACACAGCCTGCATACCTGTTCCAACCCACTTGAGGCCGCATCACGCGTCATGGGCGCAACCCGCATGGGGTCAGAGCCATACGCTCAGCGCTGAGATTTCGCTGGCCTATTGTTGCCTTGCTGCAGGGTCCCATGGTTTCCTGCCAGCACCAGTCCGCCTGCATAGACATCGACTTCAACTCCGGCAGCTGCACCCGGGCATTCATGGCCGGCGTGCAGTGGATGTACTGTGAGGTGTGCCTGTTCTGGAGCAACCAGCGTGGCTTCTGCCGCAAGGCCGTCTCCAACACCGTCAGCCACACCTGCCTGGGGTGAGGGCGTGGAGTTGCAGGGGACACGCGCTGGGCCTCCGCTCGTGCACCTTGCTCTCTGTCAGGCCTGTGATGTGGCCTGATCGGGCCGGACCTAACACCGCGATTGGGATTCTCCCCGGACAGTGACGAGTTCATCCCCATCATGAGCGGTCCTGGCCAGACACCTGCCGCGGGGCAGACCCTCAAGCTGGACGGATGGCCCGCCAACTGTAAGTACCGGGCCTGCCGACGACAGCTTCCGCCTTCACCGCCACAGCACTGTGCTTCTGACTCTGTGCTCTATCCTTCGACCCACAGACAAGAAGTGTCAGTGGGTGCGCTGGAACTCCACCTACAACGGCCCACTGGACGTGTCATTCACGTAAGCCTTAAAAGGGATGAAGTGCTTGTGGGCGGGCAGCCGTAAACTGCAGATGCCTAGCCTGCCGTGTATCCTGCACGACCGTACCTCAATGTGCGCTCCCCCTGTGCCATACGCAGTGTCAAGGATGGGCGCGGCTCGTGTGGTTCGGGTGGGTGGCGCGGGCGAGATCACTCCAGCCCTCTCCGAAGAGGTTTCGTGAACTACGTGAACCCCAGATGGACTCCCTTCGGCACCTTGACATTGCCCACACCTCTTTCCCCGCAGTCACTGGCGCAGCCGAGGAGTTCAACCTGGGCGGTATCGCCGCGCAGTGCCGCATCCCCCGTACTGTGAATGGAGTTCTGGCCGGCTGTGGCACCGGCGATCAGGTGCGGGCAGGTTAGGCTTTGCCTTCAGGTTCCAGCCCTATCTGCTTCTGTATGGCGGGCGCGTCCCGGCATGGACGGGAGATCCCACAAACGTATGCAACCATGCAGCGAGATGGCTCAGGCCCACCTGCCCTTGTACCGCCGCCGCAGGACAATGAGTGCCTGTGGACCTTCACCATCCCGAAGCCTGGCACGTCAGACTTCGCCTGGTGAGTGCAACAGAGTGGAGGACACGTTAGGAGTGCGGTTGCGCTGCATGTGTCGTGGGTTGCAGTCTCGACGCCGACGCCCTGCTCTTGCCCATGTGTCCCCGCAGCGCCGCCCCGCCAGCACCACCCACGCCGCCTCCTTCCCCACTCGACCCGCCCGTGCCCCCCGGCCTGCCTCCTCCAAGCCCGCCCCCCGCACCGCCTAGCCCACCCGACGCGCCCCCTCCCGACGTCCCCATGCCGCCTGGGTTCCCGCCGCCTTCGCCTTCGCCCCCGCCTCCCAGCCCACCCATGCCCCCGGATGCTCCTATCTCTACCTTCTGCTCTCCCTGCCCCTACGTGTTCATCTAGTGAGCGCATGGGTGCTACAATATCTCTGCGTGTGACTGGTGGAAACACGCTCACCCTGCTCGCTCCTTCATGCCCTTGCCATCGCCGCCCGCAGCCAGCTCCACTACATGGACACCACAGCGATCGGCCGCACGCAGTACGTGGACATCCTCATGCCCTACCTGTGAGCAGGGATCCTGGGGCTGCGTGTGAGGCCTGTCCGAGCGGGAGGAGGCCTTTCCTCTTTCAGTGTCGAGCCTTTGTGCCTTCCTCCCTGGTCCGCCGCTGCGCGCCCACAGGTTCGACTACACCTCGCTGGTTCTGCAGGTGAGAGGGTCTACGGAATGGGCAGGCAGTTGGCTCATCACCCCGTCCGCTGTCAAGTATAACTCCTGGCATGTTTGCGGCACAGCCTTAGCTATGTAGTCCCTTGATATACACCATGCGAACCCGTGCGCAGTCCTACACGTTCTACGATGCGGATGGCGGCTTCAGCGCTGGCCCGCCCATATCCCTTGATGGGTCTGGCTCGGTAACCGTGTCCATAGTCAACAACGCGCGCCTGTCTGCGCCCTACCACTCGTGGCGCGTTATGACCATCGACCTGTCCGGCCGGCTCTTCAAGTCGGATGCCGGCTTCCTTGCCGGACTGGCGCTGGCGTCCGCCTGCGACCCCGGCAGTTACGGAGTTCTGGACTTCATTGCATGGGGCACCGGCACCTCCCCCAGCGTGGGCCGCAGGGCCCTCGACGGCATAGCGAACGGTGGGTTGTCTACTGCTGAGGCTTACGGCGGCAAGGCACAGCTTGTTCTAAACCCTTTAGCCCCTGCCCCGCCTCACAGGCTACGTTGCTGAGAAGCTTCCGGTCATGGAGGATTCCTCCACGTCCACCACCAACAGCCTCAAGCGCACCGGCTCCGGCGCCAGCGCCTCCAGCTCCTGGACCTGGATCAGCAGCGGCCCTGCCACCTGGGGCTCGGTGGATACCACCGCGACGACACCAACCAACCTTTTCAACTCGATGCCCGGTTCGTGCGGCTTTGTGGCACCGGCGGTTCCGTCCCCACCAAGCTTCCCGCCCTTCGCACCGCTGCCGCCGCCTCGCCCGCCGCACCCTCCACGGAAGCCTCCGAGCCCGCCACCGCCCAGCCCCGAACCGCCCAGCCCCGAGCCGCCCCAGCCGTCGCCCCCGAGCCCCTCGCCCCCGCTGCCCCCCAGCCCTACGCCGCCCAGCCCGGTGCGTCACCCTGTGTGGAGCCGCATGCTCAGCGCTCCTGAATGAAGGGCTTCATGAAGGTCAGCACTGGGCACCGTGCCTAATCCCCTCTGCCCTCCCTCCCCGTTCGCTCCTCCCCAGGGCTACTGCGAGCCGTGCCCGCACGTCATGATCTCCGAGTTCCACTACCTGGACGCCGTAGACGGCTCCAGCAATCAGTGGGTGGAGGTGGTGGTGCCGGCCAGGACCGACGTCTCCCGCCTCTCCCTTGCGACCTACCTGTTCACCTCCTCGGGCGGCCTCAAGCAGACCGAGGCGGACCTCTCCGTGTCGGGCGTGGTCCACAGCAACAGCTTGGTCTCCACCAACATCGGCTGGCGCGCGCTCCTGGTCCCCATGACCCTGCCCGTGCCCACCCTCGGCTCCGAGGTGGCTGGCATTGCCCTCATATTCCACTGCCCCTTCAGCTTCACCGTCAACGACTTTGTTGTCTACGGCGCTGACTACGACACACCGGCAGACCGCACGCCGCTGGACGGCCCAGCCCAAGGTGAGCACACCTGGCAGCTGTGCTCCTTATCTTGTCTCACATGCCAGGTTCGTAGCGCACGCGCCTGATCCCCTGCCCTGTTTTCTGCGGCTCTCGCAGGCGTCACCCCCTTCGCGGAGACCTTCCTGGCCCAGGAGACCAGCACCTCCAAGGAAGCGTCCATCGCACGGGCCGGCACGGGCAACGCCCCCCGTGACTTCACCATCTTCTGGAACCCCGACCCCGTTAGCAGCCCTGGAGACGTGCTCCTCACGGACCTCGAGCTCACAGACCCAACCGATGTCGCGCACTGCGGTGGGCCGGAGCCACCCAGGCCCCCCAGCCCCTTGCCTCCTCAGCCCCGCAGCCCCTCTCCACCTGAGCCGCCCAGCCCTTCGCCTCCTGAGCCGCCCAGCCCCTCTCCCCCTGAGCCACCCAGCCCTTCGCCTCCCGAGCCGCCCAGCCCTTCGCCTCCCGAGCCCCCCAGCCCTTCACCGCCCGAGCCGCCCAGCCCCTCACCCCCTGAGCCGCCCAGCCCTTCGCCTCCTGAGCCGCCCAGCCCTTCGCCTCCTGAGCCGCCCAGCCCATCGCCCCCGCAACCTCCAAGCCCCTCGCCGCCCGCCGGCACACCTGATGCACCTCCAAATCCGCCCAGTCCCTCGCCGCCCAGTCCTTCACCGCCCAGCCCCTCACCCCCTGAGCCTCCCAGCCCTTCGCCTCCTGAGCCCCCCAGCCCCTCTCCACCTGAGCTGCCCAGCCCTTCACCGCCCGAGCCGCCCAGTCCCTCGCCTCCTGAGCCGCCCAGTCCATCTCCCCCGCAACCGCCCAGCCCCTCACCACCTGTACCGCCCAGCCCCTCGCCCCCTGAGCCGCCCAGCCCTTCGCCTCCTGAGCCGCCCAGCCCTTCGCCTCCTGAGCCGCCCAGCCCTTCACCACCTGAGCCCCCCAGTCCCTCGCCTCCTGAGCCGCCCAGCCCATCGCCCCCGCAACCTCAAAGCCCCTCGCCGCCCGCCGGAACACCTGATGCACCTCCAAATCCGCCCAGTCCCTCGCCGCCCAGTCCTTCACCGCCCAGCCCCTCACCCCCTGAGCCTCCCAGCCCCTCGCCTCCCATCCCTCCGAGCCCCTCGCCTCCTGAGCCGCCCAGCCCATCGCCTCCTGAGTCGCCCAGCCCTTCGCCGCCTGAGCCGCCCAGCCCGTCGCCGCCTGAGCCACCTAGCCCGTCACCCCCTTTCCCGCCCAGCCCGTCGCCCCCTGCGGGCACACCTGATGCACCTCCGAATCCGCCCAGTCCCTCGCCGCCCAGTCCTTCTCCGCCCAGCCCCTCACCCCCCGAGCCGCCCAGCCCCTCACCTCCTGAGCCGCCCAGCCCATCACCTCCCATCCCGCCTAGCCCATCACCGCCCGAGCCGCCCAGTCCCTCGCCTCCTGAGCCGCCCAGCCCATCTCCCCCGCAACCGCCCAGCCCCTCGCCCCCTGAGCCGCCCAGCCCTTCGCCTCCTGAGCCGCCCAGCCCCTCGCCCCCTGCAGGCACACCTGATGCACCTCCGAATCCGCCCAGTCCCTCGCCGCCCAGTCCCTCGCCGCCCAGTCCTTCTCCGCCCAGCCCCTCACCCCCCGAGCCGCCCAGCCCCTCTCCTCCTGAGCCGCCCAGCCCATCACCTCCCATCCCGCCTAGCCCATCTCCTCCTGAGCCGCCCAGCCCATCTCCTCCTGAGCCGCCTAGCCCATCTCCGCCGCAACCGCCCAGCCCCTCACCCCCTGTACCACCCAGCCCTTCACCGCCGGTACCACCTAGCCCTTCACCCCCCCAACCTCCCAGCCCCTCGCCGCCCGCCGGCACACCTGATGCACCTCCGAATCCGCCCAGCCCCTCACCCCCTGTGCCGCCGAGTCCTTCCCCACCGTTGCCCCAAAGCCCTCTTCCCCCTCTTCCGCCCAGCCCTTCGCCCCCTCTCCCGCCCAGCCCGTCACCCCCTCTCCCACCCAGCCCGTCACCCCCCTCTCCCGCCAAGCCCGTCACCCCCTCTCCCGCCAAGCCCGTCACCCCCTCTCCCGCCGAGCCCGTCACCCCCTCTCCCGCCAAGCCCTTCACCCCCTCTCCTGTCCAGCCCTTCACCCCCTCTCCCACCCAGCCCGTCACCGCCTCTCCCACCAAGCCCGTCACCGCCTCTCCCGCCGAGCCCGTCACCCTCTCTCCCGCCAAGCCCGACACCACCCCTTCCGCCAAGCCCCTCCCCGCCAAGCCCTCCTCCGCCAAGCCCCTTCCCTCCAAGCCCTTCACCGCCAAGCCCCTCTCCCCCTCCTCCCTGCGCTCCCTGCCCGCACCTCATCATCTCCGAGTTCCACTACCGGGACTCCTCGGGGAGCAGCAGCCAATGGGTGGAGCTGGTGGTGCCCACCATGATGGACCTGAGCAAGTATGTGGACGGCAAGGCTGGGGCAATGGCTGGTTGTGGGCGCAGCATGTCTGTTGTGAGGCAGTCTGCCTGCTGTTGCCTTGAGCTGTGAGGTCTGTAGGGTAGTGGGACTGTCAGTCTGACCTGATGCCATGGCTGGTGGCTTTCCTCCTGACCTCGGTCGTCCCGTCACTTTGTTTGAAACAGGCTGTCTCTGATGTCGTACCTGTACGACGCCGCAGGCGGGCACAAGGCCGCCACGGTGGACCTCGGCATCCTGTCCAACGTGCAGTCCCACCGGCGCATCGCAAGGAACATCAACTGGCAGACCGTGCTGGTGGAGATGGCTCTGCCCGTGCCGACTGCGGGCTCCCAGAAGGGCGGCATCGCCCTGGTGTACGACTGCGGTCTGTCAAGCGCCGCCGTCGACTTCATCCTGTACGGCCCTCCTTCGTCCACGGCGGACACCAGCACCCTGCCTGACCCACCAGCCTATGGTGAGCAGCCGGGCGGGCTGGATGGGTGGGGGAAGTTGATGGTTGTGCGTGTCCTGTCGGGGGGTCGTACCAGGCTGCCCATGCGATCCCGTGCTAGTCTTCATTGGCTCCCGATTCTTACCTCGCGGGCTTACATCTTGATTGCTAATACTGGCGTGTCGGTCTTGCTTTCTTCCTTGCCCACCAGACCCGCCCGCGCCCACGGACACGGGCCTGTTCGAGGGTTCGTCGACGCCCCCGACTGGCTCTATAGGGCGCACGGGCTCGGGCAACACGCCCGATGCCTTTACTTGGGAAAAGAGAAGATCAGGAGACCCCGGTACTACCGATCCTGCGGATATGGATCTCACTGCCCTTGGTAGTCCAGGCCGATGTGGCGGACCAGTCCCTCCCCTTCCGCCCAGCCCCGCACCGCCCGACCATCCGCCGCCCAGTCCTTCTCCCCCTCTACCACCCAGCCCATCGCCGCCGCTGCCCCCAAGCCCTTTCCCTCCCCAGCCACCTAGCCCATTCCCCCCTCAGCCGCCCAGCCCCTCGCCGCCCAGCCCATCGCCGCCCAGTCCTTTACCGCCGTTGCCCCCAAGCCCCCTTCCGCCCCAGCCGCCTAGCCCGTTGCCCCCCCTTCCTCCCAGCCCGTCACCCCCTTTCCCGCCTAGTCCCTCACCGCCCAGCCCCAGCCCCCCGCCTGCCCCTTGCGGCGTGTGCGCCAAGTTCATTATCCGCCCTGCCGATGGCTCCAACGTGGAGGACGGTTTCGACCTCTCTGCGGACATGTGCGAGGAGAAGGCGGCGGTGGTGGCCGATGACATTAACAGCCAGGCGGGCGCACAGTCCATGAACCTGCTGGAGCCCTTCACGCTGAGCACCTGCCAGGAGTACGATGGGGAGAACTTCCCCTTCATCACAATCTGCGGTGTGTTTGAGTGGCTTGCGGACGGAGAGGCCCTTGGGCTGCAGTTCGAGGAGGAGGATCGGCTGAAGGCCTGGATCAACATGATGTTCGAAGATAAGGCTACTGGCGTGTGCATCGCCTCGCTCGGTGGCTACAACATCCTGGCCTCTCTGGGTCCGTTTGAGCCGTACGACAAGTGCATCGCTGCCACCACATCTCTACCGTGCCAAGCGGCCATCCCGACTGGTCTGCCGCCGTCCCCTCGGCCTCCGAGATCTCCACCTCCTCCCGTGCCGCCGAGTCCCTCGCCTCCGCTGCCACCCAGTCCCTCCCCTCCGCTGCCACCCAGCCCGGCACCTCCTGTGCCACCCAGCCCATCGCCTCCACTGCCGCCAAGCCCCTTTCCCCCTGTGCCACCCAGTACACCCAGCCCATCGCCTCCACTGCCGCCAAGCCCATCGCCCCCTGTCCCGCCGAGTCCGTCACCTCCTCTTCCGCCGAGCCCATCGCCTCCCTGGGACTCGCCCGCAGCCCCGCCTGTTCCGCCCAGCCCGGTGCCACCCAACCACCCTCCGCCCAGTCCTTTGCCGCCAAGCCCAAGACCGCCGCCGAGTCCTTCTCCGCCAAGCCCAGCACCCCCCAGGCCCCCACCGCCAAGCCCTCCGCCGCCAAGCCCAGCACCACGCAGCCCCCCGCCACCCAGCCCTCCACCGCCAAGCCCGCTACCACCCAGCCCAGAGCCCCCTGCTCCGCCCAATGCCGAGTGTGCCATCTGCGCTCGGCTGCGGTTCATCCCTCCGTCCGACCTCCTTGGGAACCCCCTGTACGAGCCTGACCAAGACACGTGCGATATTGCGACAGAGATCATTGTTGACAGCATGAACTTCCTCTCGGAGCAGCGAGGAGTAGCCATCTCGGTGCCTTTTATCCAGACCGAGTGCCAGCTGTCAACCGAGGATGAGCAGGTTCCCCATGTCACCATCTGTGGCAGCTTCGCCGACCTGGCCCAGGGCCAGAGCCTGGCTGGGGATCTGGATGGCGAGATGCAGCAGTGGCTGCAGCTCATGATGGGAGGCAGCGGCACCGCGGCCTGCCGCCCCGCCATGGGTGGTTACAACGTGCAGGCCGTGCTCGAGCCGGAACCGGGCAACCCCGTGTGCATCACAGCGACCGCAACCATACCCTGCCAGGCAGCCCTGCCAGCCGGGGACCCGCCTTCCGCCCCCTCGCCACCGCCTCCTCCGTCGCCCTTCCCGCCCGTCTCCCCCTCACCGCCAGTGCTGGTACCCGTGTGCGACGTGTGTGTGCGCCTCGTCATCATCCCTCCCGCCGACGCCGCCCCTCCGGTCTTCAGCTTCGACAGCCCGCTGTGCACCTCCTCCCAGGCGGTGGTGGCGGACAGCATCAACTCCATCGCCGCTGCTGCGGGCGTGCCCGTGGTGACACCCTTCGCCGTGACCGAGTGCAGCCCCGCCTTCCTGCCTCCCGCCACCAACCCTACGTCACCATCTGCGGC